>BPTQ01000009.1:275020097-275364060 GCA_019973895.1 Chrysanthemum seticuspe
CCACCTCAACCTTCCTTCTCTCATTTTCGAAACAATATTCCCGACCTCAAGTTTAGCTCTGAAAACTCCGTTCGGGATCATGTCAAGCAAGGTTTTACCACAAGTCCATCTTAGCATCCTCAGTTCTGCCACCTCTACCCTGTTAGCATGTGCCTTTAATATGGGCCAACATTCAGAGCCGTACAAGATAGCCGGTCTAATCGCCACCTTATAGAATTTTCCCTTTAACTTAAATGGGATGTTCCTGTCGCAAAGGACTCCTGAAGCCGCCCTCCATCTCGCCCACCCCGCTCTAATCCGGTGGGTTACGTCCTCATCTATCCTCCCTGATTTATGTATAATCGATCCCAGGTATCTAAAGGACTCCTTGGGTGTCAGGATATGATCACCGATATGAATATCAATTTGTTCGTGATGACCTGGCTCAATCCTCCCAAAGTCACATCTCAGGTATTCAGTCTTCTCCCTGCTCACCCGAAGGCCATTGTCTTCAAGAGCCTCCCTCCAGTGCTCAAGTCTGGAGTTTAACCCTTCCGCCGATTCTGCCACCAACACAATGTCATCCGCAAAGATCATGTTCCACGGGATGTCCTCTTGTACCCCTCTAGTTAACTCATCTAGAATCAAGGCGAAGAGGTAGGGGCTAATGGCGGATCCCTGGTGGAGCCCAACTTCCACAGGGAAAAACTCTGAGGTCCCCACTGTGGACCGTACACGAGTCTTGGCACCCTCGTACATGTCCCTAATGACTCTCACGTATCGATTTGGGGTTCCTCTGTCGAAAAGAGTTTTCCAAATCAACTCGCGCGGGACGCTATCATAAGCCTTTTCAAGATCAAGGAACGCCATATGCAAGTCCTTTTGTCTTTCTCTATACTTCTCCATGAGGCTTCTGAGAAGGTGAATAGCCTCAATCGAGGACCTTCCTGGCATAAAACCAAATTGGTTCTCTGACACCCTCGTCTCCCTTCTCAACCTTCTCTCAATAACTCTCTCCCAAAGCTTCATGGTGTGACTGAGAAGCTTAATGCCCCTATAATTGCTACACACTTGTACATCTCCCTTATTCTTGTAGATGGGGATGACTTCACTGAGTCTCCATTCATCTGGCATCTTATCCCCGTAGAATATCTTGTTGAAGAGGCACGTCAACCAATGTAACCCCCTATCTCCCAAACACCTCCAAGCTTCTATGGGGATTTGGTCCGGCCCTACCGCTTTGTTTCTTCCCATCTTCTGTAGTGCGACCTTCACTTCTGGTTGACTAATCCTCGGATAGGAGCACTCTGTACGTTGGCTAAGGTTCTCTTGTTCCGCTCTGCCTTCAGCTCTTCCTACATTGAAAAGAGAGGAGAAGTACTCTCCCCATCTCTTCCTGATATCTTCTACGTTAACAATGGTCTGTCCTCGTACATCTCTGATATACTTTACGCATCCTAAGTCCCTTCTACTCCTCTCTCGGGCTTTAGCGATCCTGAAAATGTCGTTAGCCCCCTCTTTGGAGTCCAGTTTCTTATACAAATCCTCATACGCCTTGTCCTTTGCCAAAGCTACTGCCTTTTTCGCTTCTCTTTTGGCTACTTTATACCTCTCTTCTGCCGCAGTAATGTCGGCTTGGCGACCCTCTCGGCACCGAAGAAGCTCTCTGAACCTAGATTGTTTCTCGGCGACTTTGGATTGCACTTCCTCGCAAAACCACCAAGATTCTCTGTTGGCCGTTTGGGACCTCGATGTCCCTCTAGTCACCCCAAGGGAATCCTTTGCTGCATCTTTGATAATGCCGGCAAGAGTGCCCCACAACTGGTCCGCTTCTCTAGCAGCCAAGTCATCCGACTGAGTAGCAAGTCCCTCTGAGACTTTCACTCTAAACGATTCTGCCGCCTCACCGTACAAATTCTTCCAAAGAATCCTCGGCAACCCGGTCACTAATCTCCTTGAATGTTGCCTCTCGAAAAGCATGTCAGCTGCTACCAATTTGAGTTGGGATGAGCAAGTCTCACCTGGGAAAACCCTACAGTCCCTGCATTTACTAAGATCACTTCTTCGTACCAACAGATAGTCAATCTGGGTGTTGTGGCCCCCGCTCCGGAAAGTGATCAAGTGAACATCCCTCTTCTTGAAGAAAGAGTTCGCTACTACCAAGTCGTGAGCGGTAGCAAACTCTAAAATCGATCGACCTTCGTCGTTCCTAACTCCGAAGCCAAACCCTCCGTGAATCTCCTCGTAGCCATCTGCATCCGCACCTATATGGCCATTCAAGTCACCACCTATAAACAAACGCCGATCCGACGGGCACTCCCTCACGAGCTCGTCGAGATCGTCCCAGAAACTCTTCTTCTCTGCTTCACTCCGTCCCACCTGTGGAGCATACGCGCTGATAACGTTGACGATCTCCCCATTGATAACCAAAGTAATCGCCATGATCCTATCGCTACTCCGGGTCACTTGCACTACATTATCCTTGAGCCCTGCCGCCAAAAGAACACCAACTCCGTTTCTCGCTGACCTAGAGCCGGAGTACCAGAGCTTGTAGCCGTTTACCTCCCTCGTGCTTGATCCCTTCCATTTAGTCTCCTGGAAGCACGCAATGTCAACCTTATGTCTCCTCAACACATTACAAGTGTACATTGTATAAAGTAATAGTGGTGGCATACAAATAATCTCCCCCATAAGTTTTTGCTTGCACCCATGGACATTCTTCCACACATAACACATTCATTTTTTAAGTCTCCAAGATGCATATTTATAATCTGGAAGCATTGCTCGATAGATAGAGAGAAAAAAAACATGTTGTATGTGCCATAGTTTACATCCACAAATATCGTTATTACATTGTAAAAATTACCATGTAATAACTTTGGTCAAAGATAGTGATTGAAGGTGAAATAACGGATCATGCTCCTTTTTTTTTTTGGTTTGGAGAAGAAGTTTGCAATATTTATGTAGCTGTGTTTTTTCATATGTCTATCGAACAGCCATCTTTAAACCATCAAAAATAGTTAACATGTTTAGTTAAACTTGACTTATGATGCTTGTTAGTTGTTACTTTAGTTGTTTAGGTCCAACAGTAACATCCAATTGGGCAGTATGCTGGCCTTGAAACCTGCCTGATCCTCTTTCATCGCCTGAAGAGGTAAAAGTCATGGGTGAGACTCGAACTTAAGATCTCCTCTAGCCAAACATCTCCTCCCCAATATACCTTAAGGAAACTTTGGTGGCCAATTGACCTAGCCCAGTTGATTAAAACTTAATGTAAGTTGAAGTTTTAAATGTTTATATATTTTGATCAACCTGAGAACGAGATGTCTACAGCTAGTCATTTCCCGAAGGTCGAAAGTCGAAACATATACATAAAAAAATGCACATAATATACCACATGCAACGCGGTACATCTTTAGTCATCATATCACTCATCAAGTATAAGTCATTTAATGATTTAATCATCAAGCATAAGTCATTTAAGGGGGTGGCAACGGTCGCGGTATGATTTCGGTTTGCCTCCATACCGCACGGCAACACCGTTGCCACCCATGCGGTATGGAGGTAATCGGTATGGGTAGTGGGGTTCTTTGCCGTTGCGGTTTGCGATGGAAGTGAAATGGGAACGTTGGCCAACGGTTGAAAATATAGCCGTTGGGCTATTTTCAATTCATAAAAAAAAAAAAAAAAAAAAAAAAAATCCTCCTATAAATATACACTTTAAACCACCATTTCAAATCACATTATTCTCATCTTCTTCTTCCGACTATTATTCTTATAAAAAACATGGATGCTAGGAAAGCAAAAAATGGTTCCACCTCATCCAAAGGTCGTGGACGAGGCTCTCGATCACAACCCGTTCGTCCGCAAGTTCAATCACAACCACCTCCCTACTATCCCCAAATGAGTCCTCAAGCCGGTCTCTATTATCCTCAACCTCCACCGATGAACCTTCCATCACATCAACACCAATATTATCTCCAACCACCTCCGTACATGATGTCGATGACTAGTGATTTCGACCCGTTCAATGACTACCGTGAAGCTCCTACGCGGCGTGAACAGAGTGTCGAACGACCACTACGGCTATATGATTACGAGGATGATGACGTTGAGTATGTTCCCGAAACGCAACAAGAAAATCCAATCGGTATACTTGTTTTCTTTTGTTATTCGTTATAATTTATTTGTTATAATTTTAATTGTTATAATTTTATTTGTTATAATTTTATTTGTCATAATTTTATTTTTTATACTATATATTAGGCGATGAAGATGTTCAAGAAGTCCGGAAAAAAAAAACCATCGACTAAAGCGGAGAAAAGAAATTGGACGACAAACGAAGAGGTTACTTTGGCAAAAGCGTGGGTTCATATTTCCACATGTCGAAAAGTCGGTAATGAACAAACTAGAGATGGTTTTTGGAAAAGAATTCTAGAGCATTTCAAGACGAACGTGAAAGATACTACTCGAAGTTATCATAGCTTGAACACAAAGTGGGGAAATTTGAACACCGCCATGGGTGACTTTAACGGCCTATACATCCAATCGGTATAATTTTTAAACTCTATATAATTGTATTAATTTATATACTTGTATTAATTTATATAATTGTATTAATTGTAGAAACGTCTTCGTGAGAGTGGGTGTAGCGATCTTGACATCATGAAAAATGCCTTGGCCGATTATGTAAAGAAAACAAAGGGCAAGGATTTTACTCATATTGAAGCATGGGAGATTGTTAGGGGTGAAGACAAATGGTTGGAACAACCATGTGTGGGTCAAGAAGCTTCGGCTAGTTCCGACAAACGAAGAAAATCGTCGTCATCTAGCTACTACGAGACGGGTAGCAATGACAATGTTGAGACTGTAATTCCGGATTTGAATGACGACACAACTCCTACACGGAAAAGAAAAGGCAAGAAGGTCGAGAGCTTCGACTCGGCAAATGAAAGTATTGCTGAGAGCTTCGACAACTACGCGATAAGGAAAACACAAATATTGGAATCGATAGCGGAGAAAAGGTCTGTAAAGGATGACTTGGCCGAAAAGTTGTTGTCGGCACAAATCCGTAATGTTGAAGAAAATGCTTATCATCGGGCACTGAAGTTCTATAACCAACCTCACGATCACATAAATGATCCGAGAATGCGAGAGATCACTATTGCCAAAAAACGTGAGTACGCGGAGATATATGGATGGCCGACGGATTTTTAGATGCATACTTTTTTTTAGTATTATGTAATTTTTTTTTGAGCATTATGTAATTTTTTATTATTATTAATGAAATATTATGTTTTTATTTAATTGTTTAATATAATTATGAATTTAAAAAAAATAAAAAATGAAAAATAAAAAAATGAGTGAGGTATGGAATGATCATTGCCACTAAAAAACTATAGTGAGGTATGAGTGGGGTATGAGATTAGGTGTAATGATATTATTGGTGGGTGGTGAGGTATGGTTGCGACCCCCTAAGGAATATTGTTATTGTTGCAATTGTTGCAAGAAAACGAGGATGCACATCGAAGATACAAAAATTAATGAAAAAAAACTAATAGATTGGAGCACTCTCAACTGAATAATTAAAACTGGTTAGTATAGACTAGCAGGGTACCCGCGCGTTGCAGCGGCGAGTACCTTGAAATAAAATTTCCCGGCGAATCATGTATTTAGTTTATTATGTTCTTTTTGACAATAAATTTACCGATATCAAGAATTTCGTTTATCCCGTTCCCGTTCAGGGCTCGAGCTCGTTTGGCCGATGCCCGTTCGGATTTGAATATTTGTATAATGTGTTTTATTATTTGTATTAGTGACATTTACAAATTGTGTTTGAGAAGGTTGTACAATATGCTTGATAATTTGTATTTCTTATTTAATGAGTGTTTTAATAACCTTATTAATTGTATTTATTGACCAGTTAATTAATGTTCTACATTAAATGAATTGACCACATTAATGTCTTGTTTATTTCTTATTATAGAAATGTTTTTTGTCTTAACTTTTTAAGACTTCTAAATGTAAATGTCCTAAATACATTATAAAGTAGTATAGATATACCATTATTATATTTCGGATAATTTTTTTATCTTTATTATATATATTACTGTAGTTTGTAAGATGGATAATCATGAAAATCATATAATTTGCATACATCAATCTGTATATAAACTTTAATGCAAGTGTGTCAAAAAGAGGTTCATATTCTCTTCTATATGAGGTGTCATTTTTGTTGCTAAAAGATCACGTAATTTATTTGAAGCGGCAATGATAGATGTTAATATTAGAATGGTTTGATGTGCATTTGGTATCGACATGAATATGTTACTAACGATATGCATTAATATGCATTAATGTGCATTATAGAGGGAGAATGGGGTGCATTAATGTGCATTAATCTTTTCTCATATGTGCATTAATGTGTTGTATATTATGCTTATTTGCTTGTAAGTCTGAAAATTATGTGCTTGCAAGTGTTGTACATCATGCTAAATTAGTTGTGAGTCTGAAAGTCTGAAACTTTAATAATAGAGAGATTCATTGGTGCATTATAAGTAGTAGTGATATAATAAAATAGGAATTATTATACTTTTTGGGGTAATTGCATATATACCCACTAAAACTTGCATATTTGCATATATACCCAAATCATGCTTAAATTGCATTGTACATCATGTATTAAAAACTTGCATTATGGAGAAATATGCAAGTTTTTAAGTTTTAATGGGTATATATGCAATTATCCCTTATACTTTTAATGGCATTTTTTATCGCAAGAAAACGGTATACAGTGTATAATAGTAATAACGAGTGACTTTAAAATCCAAAATTTATTTTTACAAAATTCTTTGATGTGAATTCCACCGAAAGAAGCTAAGATCAAAAGTTCCCATGTTACCTTTGAAACTTGAAAGTATATACAATCAACAAAACAAACCAGAGCTTTAATTATAAAGACTTTTCATGATTAGAATATAACCAAAACAAAGTCTAAAAAGCTCCTATATACGCGGCTTTGGCTTATTTTTGTAACTCCCATTAAAAAGATTAAAAAGTTTTTGATAGATAATCTTAGGGTGATTTGTACTCAAAATACCATCTGTATGGCAAGATGCAACTAATTACAAAACAAATCATCTAATAATGTGCAAGGAAATTTTATAAAAAGATCCTCTCAATCTTTGGGAAAAAAAATATATTAAAGTGAAGAAAAATGTTAATAGCACCATAGTTGATTTATGCTCGTGGTAGCACTCATAGTAATTGTACTCGAGGAGTACCCATAGTAATTCGTGCTTGTTAAGCACTCATAGCTCAAAGTAAATTTATAGTTCATGATTCATGTTTATGATGTAAACATAGTTCATATGATCAAGTATCGATATAGTACATGTCATAATATAGTTTTTTATGCTTTCATTTACTCACTTACCATTTAACTTATGTTGCTTTTATGGCATATTTTTTAAGTGAGCAAAGCGATGTGCTAAAGTTCAAGGGGAAGGGTCAAATGAGTTAGCTAGCAGTGACGCTCGTGTTGGTAACGAGTCTTCTTTTACCTCCTCTTGATATAGCTAGATTCACCCACGTGTCTTTAGAAGTTAAACGAAACGATTTATGGAAAAAGTTTAATGTGATGTGTCAAACTTGTTATAGTACTGCAATAAAGGAGTGTTTGGCATAGGTTTTACACAATGTTTTGAAACCCGGGTCGACCCGGACGAGTTAACCAGTTGAACCAGTTTCGGGAAAAAAAAGAGATAAAAAAACCGGGTTAATCAGTTAAACGCGTCGGGTTTTAAGTGACTCGGTTCAACCCGGTTCACGAAACTCAACCGTTTTTTTTTAATAGAAAACCGGTTGACCCGGTTGAAAAAAATAGTAATTTTTTTTAACAGAAAACCAAGTGGATCCGGCGGTCGAACCGATGACCTGATGACTCGATCGGGTCGATTAAAAACCCATTTTTCAAAACATTGATTTTACAAACCAACTTTTGAATGTAATGGGTCAAAACATGGTTAAAGTGGTTAGCATTGTAATGTATCACTTGGTTGTTGCTTAATATGAAAAGTGTTTGTTTGGTTAAAGTGGTTAGCATTGTCATGTTCACGTTAAATTTCATGTTTTGAAAATGGTTTAGAAAGCAGATTTGAAAAGTGTTTGTTTGGTTTACAGAACCTCTATACGGCGTATAGGACAAATTCCTTTACATCGTATACGTTGTAAAGGAATTTGTCCTATACGACGTATATGACTTATGATAATTTAAAAAAATTGGGTGTTACACATGGTGTCTGATTTTTGTTTGTTTTTTACTCCACTAAAAATAAGAAATGAGAAAGGAGGGTATTAGAGGAATATGGAGAAGCTTGAATTGATTTTGTTGATGATAGGGAACACTAGGAAGTGGGTTTGAGATTAGTGAGATTGATGGAATATTTATATTTTTAATTAGTTTTATTTATAAAAGAGAAATGAAAAGACGATAATATCTTCATGTGCAGGTCACATGGGGGGGTTTTAACGGTCAATTTTAACGTTTGTTTGGTCAATTGATTGTGGGTGTTAAGGTTTAAGAGTCATAAAAAAGTTAAGGGGAGCAAACATGACAGTCAACGCAAACCATATGGACTACACATGTAATTTACTCTTTCTTTAAATTAAATATAAAATCACTCTGGCATCGACAAAAAACACACAGTTCAAGAAAGACATAACTATTACAACTTTTTCTTTCTTACTTGTTTGCAGATTTATATGTTTACCCTTAACTAATTAACTATTCTTTTCCTAATAACTAGTGATATCATTTTCAAGTAAGGGAAATAAAGTAATCTCATTCAAATTTACTACTCCATATGTCCCAAATTTATAGTCCTAATTCTCATTTTGGGATGTCCCAAAATAATAGTTCTCGTCTTGTCCATCCAATTAAAAGAAAATTTAGTGCGTGAGGATGATATTTGATTGGTTGAAGAATTTAGTGGTCCCACTTTTTTCTTAAATAGTGTAGTTTTTGTCTGGGGACAATAACTTTGGGATAAATACAATATCCCATTTTAATAGTAGACAATTAATTTGACACAACCTAAACAAAAAACCTGGACAATTAAGTTAAGGCGGAAGGAGTAATTGTTAACAAATTTCAGTCAAATATATTATTTTTTCCCGAGCATTGTCATACCTTACTACTTTTTGTTCATACTCGTTTTCATATCCAAAAAAACATACAGCGTAATGTATACGAAGAACTAATTCTCTCTTCTAGTTTGGTTAATTGATCATTTTTCTTCTCAAAATTATATAAATAATTGAATAAAATATGCATAAAAAGTAAAAAATATATATCACACTTGAATCAAGATCTAACCATTTATGATCAATCATATGCTTGCATTCTAACACGAATTGCAGCTATAATCAAATGCTTAGTGAAAACATGCATAATCCTACTATGAATATAGAGACTAGGTTTAAGTTTAGTACCCAACTAACGATGGATACTGTAACATATTGGATTTTCATAAACTCACAAAACCACAAGATCAAATAGGTGTATAAATTAGATGGTTTAGAGAGAGAAAGTGGGATATTCTAGAAAGAGAAACTCATGGAAGGTTAGATTCCAAATGAACATCCAACCCTCTCCCTTGTGAGGAGAGGGCTATTTATACAAAGAGTCACGCCCTCCTTCGGGCTGTGGATCAGGCATACAGTGGGTAAAGACCCGTCCTTCCTCCACGGTGTTGCACTAGTCTAAGCTACACTAATAACTAACTAACAAACAACACACTAAACGATATGTCTACGAGCTAACTTAAGCTAGATTACATTTAGGGGTGACCGATACTTCACTATAGAATTTCCAATTCCTAACAATCTCCCCCTAAGGGAGGTCACCCCATGAATTACAATTTGCATACTAGCAATCTATTGTTTCTTCAATCTTGAGCTCGTAGACTTAAATACTTCAAAATAATCGAACATTGTGCTTTCGTGGTGATTTCATCATTGTTCAACTACAATGTATCTTTCGTGGAGGTTATAAAGCCGATCCACTTGATAATGAGTTATTTGAGCCAGCTTTGAGATCATCATCAATCATAAATCTCTGACTTATCCATTGTGGTGTTGGTATTATGTGATTGATGAGTGTGTAAATACTCATCATTTTTGGTCAAATCTGAACTGCAAAACATTTAAAAATGCTCAGAAATGCATCAAAATACTGAAAATATCTCAAAATTGTATTTTATATGTTTCAGATGCAAATTTTTTAAAATCAGATGAAAAATGAGCTAAGTTTGCATAATTGGCAGTTTCAGTCCTCCAAGTTTCAAAAGTTGTCAGAAATAGTCCCTGAGCACTTATTTTAAAAGAAAAGTCACCAAAGGTCCTTTTGAAATCATAAGTTGTCATAATTAGTCCTTTGGTGAAAAATTTCATAAGTTTGAGAATTTACAAGTTTGGTCATTTAAGTTTCAAAATTGGCAAAAATAGTCCTTGGAAATTTGAAAATGTCTTTTATGGTCCTTGTACTATTGAAACTTGTCATAAGTGACCCTTGAAACAACTTTGGAAAATTGGCAGAATTGGTCCCTCAAGTTTGGAGAATTGCAGTTTTGGTCCTTGTATTAACACCTCTTGGACCTTGAACCCTTTCTTGGACCTGTGACCCCCTGCCAAACCCTTGACCCCCCCTTGTTTTGACCCCCTGCCTAATATATCCCCAAGTCAAACCCCCGGTCAAACAAATCACCCTTTTCCCTCCTTTTTCTTCTTCTCCCACCTGCTTGCCTGCAACACCAGACCTTCACCATCCTTCCAGCTCAACTCCCACTCTCCATGTCCCCTCCACCTCACCCAAACAACAAAATGCATTTAATGCATCCCCTTCCTTGCACTCAACCCCCCCCCCCCCAGTTGCAATATATCTTTTTCCCGCCAAAATCTCATCAATGGCCAATATGACCTCAAGTGATCCAATGGCTGCAAATGCAAGTGGGATTTGCTCAGAATACAAGTGGGAGCAGTTTTGGTGTATAAAAAGAAGAAAGAGAAGCAAGAGAAAGTAGTACTTAGTTTTTTAAATTTCATGTATGTCGTTTTTTCATTTTATTGTCTTAATTAGTTTTCTCAATTGTAATCCTAAGCTTTTCTGTACTAAACCAAGGTTATTAAGTCTATTGTAACTCATTTTCAGTATTAATTCAAAGTTTATCCTAGTTTCAAGTTTTTAAGTTTGCTTTAATTTAGGCAGTTTAAATAATCTAAAAACCAGGTTTCAATAAGCCTTATTATCACTTTAATAAGCTTACTAAAGCTACTCATAGCTCTTAGTAAGCTTATAATCCAGTTTTAAGCAATTTCTCAATTGGTCAACAAAAGTCAAAACTGCAGTCATAAAGAAAAATGGTTCTGTACTGCTGACATGGAGATGGATTTGGGTTGAATTCAAGTTTGAATTGGGTGGAAATCAGTTTGGATATTGGTTATTTGGATGTTTGTCAAGCCACAGTGGCTAGGACCTCATGTGAGTATCATTTTCTTGGGTCTGTTTAAACCCATGTTTTCCTGTTAGTGAGCTTTAATTCTGTTAACATTAGTATAATTTAGCTTAATAACACTAGTATAATTGATATTTTCATCTCTGTGCATGTTTTGAGTCATTTTTGCATAACTGTCATAATAGAGCAGTTGAGTTTTAGTGTTATGAGTATTTGACTTCTTGCATCAGTTAGTTGTTTTAGTGAGATTAGGATTTGATTTGGTGGATTCCAGTGGTTTAGCTGCAAGAAGTTTAAAAGTAGAGTGCACTTCAGTCACTTGAACTAGTGTTTGGATTGGATAGTTATATTAAGCTTGAGCTTTGGTTTGTGCTTAAAATCTGTCTACTCAGTCTCAATTAGGTCCACTTGAATCATTTTAGTCATCATATTGCATCTGCACTCTCTCAAAGTCAAAATCAACAATAATCTGTCCTAGTTTCATAACTGTTGAAATTTTCATAGAGCAAAAGCTTGATTTGTGTTTAGAATTCAGTGAAGTAGCTTATTTTAGTTTCATTTTAGCTTAATACATCAATATCAGTTCATGAATTAAGATCAAATATCACAAAAGTCAAAAATATCATTTCTGTCAAAAGTCAAAAAAATGAAAAACTCAGTTTTCACCCAACTTGGTTGATTTTTCATAGCTTCATTATTGGTTCAATTCAAGTGAAACTTTGGGTTTAAAAACTTCAGTTGGTCAAGAATGGAAAATGATTTTTGGAAATTTTTTGTAAGCCCTTATAAGCTCCAAAGCAGCTTGTCAACTTGGTCAAAAGTGCCCTGTGCACTAACTCAGTGTATACTGAGTGTGCACAGGTTTTGTGCAGAGCTTGACAAAAGCTCATTTGAGCTTATCTCAGGCTCATTTTTGGTTTATAAGTTCCTAGCCAGGTCTACTTTAGGTTCCAACTTCTGTTTCTGTGTGACAACTCGTATTTTCAGGTCATATTTCAAAACATTATTCATGCTTCACCATTTATCGTTTATCGTAAACTAGGTTTACGAGCATCAAATTCACGTAACCGTAATGGTTTAGCTGTGAATTCATGATCATATCATCGAGGTCATTTCATATAGACTAAGTTTAGTCTACATTTCATTAACATCATTGTCATCATTTCATATCAATATTATGCATGGTTTTGCATTTTTCGTTAAACGTTTAATTTTATATTAAATAAACGTTATCGCGTAAGTAATTATTTTGAACAATGGATCCATTAATTCCAAAAATTATCCCGATATATTTTTATACTCATATTAAGTTATAAAAATAATATTATGAGTTTACCCAGTGTTTTAAATTTATTTTGTATATAAATTGTTAAATTTATATAATTCCGACGATTTCCTTAAATTCAACCCGATAAATATTTATTCACTCAAATCTTTCAAGAAACGTATTTTTATAATTTTTATGACCTCAATATATTTTATCTTGACCCGTGGAAAATTTATTTTTATCCAACGCTACCCTAAATATTCAAAAGTGACTACAACTTATCATTTAACTTCAAATAACTTACTAAATATTACACTTATACTTGTAAAAGCTACTCAAAAACAAAACTCAAATGTTGTTCTCATATGTGTGTCGACATAGATGATGAGTCACAAGAAGATATTTGCATAATATCTAAGAATACATGTATCATACTTTACTACATCTCATTTTTACTTCATTTATTCATTGTAAACCAAAGACCAAAATTTCATCTCTCTTTTCTCTCTAAAATTTCGGCAGCCAAGGACCAAGAGGAGAATCATTTCCAAGTTTTCAAGACAAGTTTAATTATACACTAGTATCATTTGTTGCAAAGGTTTTGTAATACAAACCTCAAGTGATTAGGAAAAACCTTTTGTCCATAAACCTCATCATATCACTAGTCAAGTTTAGTGATTCACGCTACATTTCGGTGTACTCACTTTTGCCATCGCATCATTGTCCAAGTGAGTCATAGCCCCTACTCTTTTAACTGTTTTGAATTACTTTTGGGGGAGATACATGCTCAATAACTTTTATGGCAAACATGATTATTTGCAAACTATATGTTTATCTGAACTGAATGTTAGTCATACGAAGTAACAGTATCGCCATACTTAGAATTTCTATATCATGAATCATTGAGCTAACTGACTTGGTATGATCACGATCTAACGGACTTGGATTATGTTGAACTAACGGACTTGGTATAGTCATGAACTAACGGACTTGGTATAGTCATGTACTAACGGACTTGGTACAATCATGGTCTAATGGTCTTGGTATAGTCATGTACTAACGGACTTGGTACAATCATGGTCTAATGGTCTTGGTACAATCCTGAACTAATGGTCATGGAACAATTTGAAACCGTACGAATTATGTGTTATATTAAGTAACTATGGATACATTAAGTTATGCACTATTTTGTGAATTCATTTGACATCATGCGCTTGATCATAAACTATACATATTTTGGCAGTGGGTTGTGAACACACAGGTTGCAAGTTTTGTATGGGCGGAACTTGGAACTGAGTGGATTTACAATGCCTTTGCTGCATAAACGATTTTGAAAGGCTTTACATTTCAACACAAACTCTATGAACTCACTCAACCTTTGTGTTGACACTTTTAGCATGTCTTATCTCAGGTATCTAAGGCATTCACTTCATGACATGCATGAGGACATATCATAGAGTCGCAGTGACGACGCGTCTCACATGGGATTTATATACTTTAAAAACATCGTTTGACTTGTACCAAACTTATTTTCCGCACATAGTAACTTTCATTTGGGACCTATCTTTGTAACTCTGAATGTTTTTAATATATCAAACGATGTTCTTTTCAAACGACACTTTAGGTCGTTCGATATAACTGTGATTGTGATGTTATGACAGTCAATCCCTAGGAATTCCATTCCGCTGCAAAACAGGTAATTTGGGGGTGTGACATTCTGAGTTTCAGCTTATTTGTGTGGCTTATTTTCAAGCCACAAAGTAGTAGCTAAATCTGTTTTGGCACTTGAGCTCATTGCTCACCAAATCATTGTAGTTTGCATTTCAGTAGTATAGCTTAGTTGAATTTAGCTCATTTCAAGTAGTTTTAGCATATTATAGCTTCTGTGATAATTTGGTGCTCATTTGGTACCTTTAGCTTATTTTGAGTGCTTATTTATAAGCACTTTTCACTGCAGCCTCATATTCTCACACATAAGCCATAGTTTTTATATTTTTCTTAGATTCATAATATTATTTTAGACTTTTCCTGAATTTTTCAGATTTTTCTAGTTCTGTTTGCTATTTTTCTTTATTTTATTCAGTTTTTAAGCCTTTTTAATTAGCCTTTATTATAAATAAATCAGAAAATCTTCAAAAAAATAAGTTTTCATTTTTCCTAGGTTAAGAAAAATATAAAAAGCAAAAAAATAATTTTTCCAGATTTTTCTTAGTTAAATTTGTAATTTTTAGCAATTTAATTAGTTTAAAACAGTTTTTAATTCATAGAAAATAGAAAAATAATCAGAAAAATACAAAATTAGGTTTGAAAATTCTCTTTAGTTATTTTAGATTTTTCTAAGTCATAATTTCATTTTTCTAGCTTTATTTCATATTTTCTTATATTTTAGGGTATTATTAAATAGGTAAAAATAGTTTTTAATTAATAATAATTAAATAAATAGTCATAAAAATAATTTTCTTTTTCTAAAAATTTTCTCTTATCATTAGGATTGTAAAATTTTCATTTTTATATTTTTAGGATTAATTTTGTTTCAATTTCACATTTTCTTTTGTACGTTACGTAGTTTTATAAAAGAAAAATCAAAAACATCATTTTAAAAATAGTGATAGCGTTTATTTAATATAATTTAGCTTTTTAATTTTCTTTCATTTTTTCCTTTGTCATTTAGTATCAATCATAACCCTTTTCCCGTTCAAATTCACCAGATCACTATACGTTTGGTGATTCAGTGCACAGCTCGTTGGGACTTAACGACCTGGGGAAACACTAAACTCCTCTTGATCTTCATTGCATTGCGTTCTCAAGCTGTCTGGCTTTTATTACGGTTGACCATTCACAAGTGGTTAGCTTGTGTGATAAAACCTGACCGTTTGGGAGTCGATCAAATTTTGGCGCCGCTGCCGGGGAGCTGTGCTAATTATCTTACGCTTAGCAGATTAGTGATTTGAATATTCACTCCTTGTTCATACCATCTATATCTATATATATTTTCTTATAAAAAATCCAAAAACCCAAAAACATCTTAAAACGTATAAAACACAAAAATATTTTTCTTTTGTTTCTATATATATATAAAAGATAAAAATACAAAAAGATTTGTCGTTTTCTTTGTTTAATAATAACAACAACAAAAAAATTACCACCGCAAACCAAGGCAGTGTACTACCTAACTGGGGGTACGACCATAATAAGTTCCCGAACCAAAGATTAAAACTTGTCATTGTGTCCTTGTGAGTGGTGTACCTTTTTCAAAGAAGCCATTCATCTTGTGATTATTGGTTTAAGTTCACTGTCGTTTTGCCTCGATATTGTTTTAATTGGATTTGTTGTTATATCTACTTTTCAAAACCATAAAACTCAAAAAGATTATTCTTTTCCCATTTTCATAATTCCCTTCCTTAACTCTGAGATTTCTTAGAGTTAACTCTAGTGTATGCGCACTCGCTCTTCCAGATCTGTAAGCCCATTTCGTGAGCTTGTCAGGATTCCAAGAAGGCGTGTCCGTAGACGTTCTGCCCCATCAGTCGGATCTGAGATCCGAACTGCTCACACTACTTCCGTTATCATGGCGGAAGAACGTCCTATGTGTGAGCTTCTCCAGGCACCCATCGATGGGTATGGAGATGCTATTGTTATCCCAGCCATTATGGCTGAAAATTTTGAACTCAAAACCGGGTTACTGAATCTCGTAACCTCAAGTCAATTCTATGGTTTTGAGAGGGATGATCCTCATGCTCATATTCAATGGTTTAACAAGATTGCATCTATCATCAAATACAAAAATGTCCCTACCGATGCTGTCAAGCTTCTTCTGTTCCTATTTTCCCTTGAGGGGCAAGCCCGGATTTGGCTTGAAAAACAACCCCCTCAATCGATCGAAACATGGGAAGACCTGGTGAAGAAATTTGTGAACGAATTTTATCCACCTTCTAAAACCACGAGTCTTAAAAACGAAATCATCAAGTTCACACAAAAGTTTGATGAATCCTTCAGTGAATCGTGGGATCGTTTTAAGGAGTTGCTCCGCAAATGTCCTCACCACGGTTTCTCCGAGTTGATGCAACTCGATACTTTCTATAATGGAGTGAGTCAATCTGATCAAGATTCTCTCAATTCCTCCGCTGGAGGAAATTTCTTGAGCAAAACTGTAAAAGAAGCTTTAGCGATCATTGAAAACAAGTCTAAAGTCCGCACTGCACGAAGCAAACCGGTTGTTTCCCAAGTCAGTGTTGGTCCTTCTACTTCATCGCCCGTGAGTCAATCTAGCACCGATGCTAAGATTGACAAACTCACGGAAGCAATTCAAGCTTTGGTTCTCTCCAACCAAAAGAAAGTTTCTTTTCCACAAAATTCACCTCCTGCTGAAGTTAAGAAAGTGGAAGTCTGTGTTACTTGCGGTGGCCCCCATGCCTACTACAACTGTATGGCCACCGATGGTAACCCTTTTGAAGCAAACGCTGTGGGCGGGACTTCTAATTCAGGAGGCAACCAATACCGTGCTCCTATAGACCCGAACCACCGTCCTAACCACTACCCTGGACCACCCGGTTTCAACCAAAACCAAAACCGTAATCAAAATCAGAATAGAACGAACCAAGGTTTTCAAAACCAAGGTAATTTTAATCCAAATAACGGTTTTCAAAATCAAAGTCAAAACTTCCAACACCAAGGAAACTTTAATAGAAACCAAGGTCAGGGAAATTTCAACCCAGGGTATTTTCATGGCAATAATCAAGGAAATTTCCAAAATCAAGGCCCTAATCCAAACAATAGAGGCCAGAATTTCTACACAAAATCAAGCCATTGTTCCAACTGGACCATCATCTGATGAGTTGTTGAAGCAATTCATGAAATCCCAAGAGGAAATGAATAGGTTGTTGGTTAGCCAGATTTCTGACATTAAGAAGTCTTTAAATGATCGACCCTCGGGCTCAGGTACTTTACCTAGCAACACGATCGCTAATCCGAGGGGCGATGCAAAGGCGATCACAACCAGAAGTGGTGCTTCATATGATGGACCCGCTATTCCTACTACCTCTTCTTCTTCTCTCCCGAAGGTAGTGGAAAGTGAACCTGAGGCGACAAAGGACCAAGTGCAACCTACTAGCTCACAAAGTACAGCACATGTCCATCCTCAAGTTGTCCCGAAACCCAAAACCAAACCTGGAGTTGTTTTTGAACCTCCAGTTGACAACCCCAAATCCAAAACTTCTATTCCTTACCCATCACGTTTAAATGAGCAAAAGCTCCGCGAAAAAGCCAGTCATCAAATGGAAAAAAAAATTCAAATTTTCCAAGAACTACATTTTGACATAAGCTTTGCGGATGCCATCATGCTGATGCCCAAGTTTGCATCAACTCTCAAACACATGTTAAGCAACAAGGAAAAACTGTTTGAAATGGCTAAAACTCCTTTGAACGAGAACTGCTCAGCAGTTCTGTTAAAGAAGCTTCCCGAGAAGCTTGGAGATCCTGGAAAATTTCTTCTTCCTTGTGTTTTTCCAGGGATGATTGAATGCTTTGCCCTTGCCGATCTTGGTGCAAGCATCAATCTGATGCCTTATTCAGTATGGAAGAAACTTTCTCTTCCAGAACTTATTCCTACCTGCATGACTCTTGAGCTTGCAGATCGTTCTATATCGCGTCCTCTTGGCATCGCCGAGGATGTATTCGTGAAAGTAGGAAAGTTCCATTTTCCAGCTGATTTTGTGGTTGTTGATTTCGATGCCGATCATCGGGTTCCCCTCATTGTTGGACGAGGATTCCTGAGAACATGTCGTGCTCTCATTGATGTATTTGAGCAAGAAATCACGTTACGTGTGGGTAATGAAGCTGTCACCTTTAACCTTGATCAAACTTCGAGGTACTCCGCAAATTATGATGCTGAATCGGTTAATCGAGTCGATGTAATTGATATTGCTTCAGAGGAGTACTCTCAAGAGTTTCTTGGTTATTTTCATAATTCTGTGAGTGGGGATCCCACCACATCTTCTCAACCAATTATTGCCGACTCTTCCCCCTCTCTCACTCCGTTTGAGGGAGGTGACTTCTTTCTGGAAGAGATCGATGAGTTTCTTGCTAATGATGAATCAATTCCGCCGGGAATTGATGGTGTTTATGATTCGGAGGGAGATATCCTTTATCTTGAGCAATTGTTAAATGAAGATCCATTACCTTCACTCCCTCCGAAAGAGATCACGATTGAGGAAATCAAATCAATACAAACATCTACTGAAGAATTTCCCGAGGTTGAACTTAAGGACCTACCTCCTCATCTCGAGTATGCATTCTTGGAGGGTGATGATAAATTACCCATCATAATTGCTAAAGACTTAACTGAGGAGGAGAAGACTGCTCTCATAAAGGTCTTGAAGTCACACAAGCAAGCAATTGCTTGGAAACTCTCCGACATTAAGGGTATCAACCCTGAGTTTTGTACTCACAAAATCTTGATGGAGGATGACTTCAAGCCAGCAGTCCAACATCAGAGAAGGGTGAATCTTAAGATTCACGAGGTTATCAAACAAGAGGTTCTCAAACTTCTTGATGCCGGTTTAATTTACCCGATCTCTGATAGTCCTTGGGTCAGTCCCATTCACTGTGTTCCAAAAAAGGGTGGCATAACTGTTGTTACAAATGAAGAAAACGAGTTAATTCCAACTCGATTGGTTACGGGATGGCGAGTGTGTATTGACTATCGCAAGTTAAACGAAGCCACCCGTAAAGACCATTTTCCTCTACCCTTCATGGACCAAATGCTTGAGAGATTAGCAGGAAACGAATACTATTGTTTCCTTGATGGTTTCTCGGGATATTTTCAGATCCCCATTGATCCGCAGGATCAAGAAAAGACCACATTCACCTGCCCATACGGAACTTTTTCCTACAGACGTATGCCTTTTGGCCTATGTAACGCTCCTGGCACATTCCAACGATGTATGATGGCAATTTTCCACGACATGATCGGGGAAACAATGGAGGTGTTTATGGATGACTTCTCGGTCATTGGGGACTCATTTCAAACATGTCTCTCCCATTTAGATAAAATGCTAAAACGGTGTGAAGCACCAATCTTTGTCTAAATTGGGAGAAGAGCCACTTTATGGTCAAAGAAGGCATAGTCCTTGGCCATAAGATTTCCAAAAACGGGATTGAGGTTGATAGAGCAAAAGTCGATGTCATTGCCAAATTGCCTCATCCTACTACCGTCAAAGGTATTAGGAGTTTTCTAGGTCATGCCGGGTTTTATCGCAGATTCATACAAGATTTTCTAAAATCGCTCGGCCTATGACCCATCTTCTTGAAAAAGATGCTCCTTTTATCTTCTCACCTGAGTGCATCGAAGCTTTTGAAACCTTAAAGAAAAAGCTTACGGAAGCACCCATTCTAGTTGCCCCCGACTGGGATTTACCCTTTGAACTCATGTGCGATGCAAGTGATTTTGCTATCGGTGCAGTCCTGGGGCAACGAAAAACCAAGCATTTTCAGCCTATCCACTACGCGAGTAAGACTATGACTGAAGCTCAAACCCATTACACCACTACAGAAAAAGAATTATTAGCTGTGGTGTATGCGTTTGAGAAGTTTCGGCCATACCTTATCTTGACCAAATGCGTGGTGTATACGGATCACTCGGCTCTCAAATATCTCTTTGCAAAACAAGATGCAAAGCCGAGATTGCTTCGTTGGGTTCTCCTCCTACAAGAATTTGATATCATTATACGTGATAAAAAAGGAGCTGAGAACCTGGCTGCTGATCATCTGTCCCGTCTAGAAAACCCTCACCAGGATGTGTTCGAGAAAAAGGAAATAAACGAAACATTTCCTCTCGAAACACTCAATGTGGTTTCTTTTCGTGGAGACTCTTCTACCCCATGGTTTGCTGACTTTGCAAATTACCATGCGGGTAACTTTGTGGTGAAAGGGATGTCGTCCCAACAGAAAAACAAATTCTTTAAAAATGTAAAACACTACTTCTGGGACGACCCCTACTTATTCAAAATTTGCGCGGATCAAGTCATCAGGCGATGTGTGTATGGTCAGGAAGCCAATGACATTCTCAAGGCTTGCCATTCTGGACCTACTGGGGGACATCATAGCCCCAACTACACTGCCAAGAAGGTGTTTGATTCTGGATTTTATTGGCCCACGATTTACAAGGATGCCCATGAATTTGTCAAAACCTGTGACGCTTGTCAACGTCACGGAAATATCTCACAAAGAAATGAAATGCCGCAAAACGCCATTCAAGTGTGTGAGATTTTTGACATCTGGGGCATTGACTTTATGGGGCCATTTCCTTCGTCTCGCGGTAATAAATACATACTCGTGGCCGTTGACTATTTGTCAAAATGGGTTGAAGCGAAAGCTTTACCTACCAACGATGCCCGAGTTGTTGTGAAATTCTTAAAATCTCTTTTTGCTAGGTTTGGAACTCCACGAGCTATAATCAGTGATCGTGGTACGCATTTCTGCAATGACCAGTTTGATAGAGTCATGCAAAAGTATGGTGTACCTCACCGTCTCTCTACTGCGTACCACCCCCAAACAAGTGGGCAAGTGGAAGTTTCCAACCGAGGGATTAAAAGAATTCTTGAAAGGACAGTAGGCGAAAACCGTGCCTCTTGGTCGGATAAGCTAGATGACGCACTCTGGGCCTTCCGTACAGCTTATAAAACACCCATCGGGTGTACTCCATACAAGCTTGTATACGGGAAGGCATGTCATCTACCGGTTGAGCTTGAGCACAAGGCATACTGGGCCTTGAAACATGCCAACTTCGATATTCAGATAGCTGGTGATCACCGGAAAGTTCAAATGAATGAATTAAATGAACTCCGTGATCAAGCATACGAGAACTCTTTGATCTACAAAGAAAAGACAAAGAAGATTCATGACTCCAAAATCAAAAACCGCATTTTCAACGTCGGTGATCGAGTCCGTCTTTTCAATTCAAGATTGAAGATTTTCTCGGGAAAACTAAAATCCCGCTGGTCTGGACCATTCACCATCACTAAAGTATTTCCATATGGAACCATTGAGTTATCTCAACCCGATGGCCCCAATTTTAAAGTGAATGGTCATCGATTGAAGCACTATTTTGGAGAGGACATTCCTCATATGGTTGTCCCGGATCTACAAACTTTCCCCATGAACCAATAAATGCGGGGATCAAGTCAAGCTAGCGACTCGGGAATCAAAAACAGTAGCATGCCATATGGGTTTTCACCCATATTTCTGACTTCTTTCTATTTTCTACCACCCTAGTGTGGGGGAGTTGCCCCCCGCTGTTGTATATAAAGTTTCTTAAAAAAAAAAAAAAAAAAAAAAAAAAAATGGCCGTAGTATTTCCCTTTTACGTTCTATGTTTCGGCATAACCGCCGGTACTTTGAATATTGAGGGCAATATTCATTTCTAGTGTGGGGGGGAATTCTCACAAATTTTATCATATAATTATAACACCCAATTCCCCCATTTTTGGCAAATTTTTTTTTTTTTAGAGTAAGTGTTTTGCACTTACTCAACTTATGGTTATCAGTCCGCCATGTCTAATAAACTAAAGGATTGGCTAATCCAGGAGCAAACGGCTCTTGGTAAAGATATATCAAATCCGTTGACGGCTTGCAATTTGCCCAAAATTGTATGGTGTTCAGCTCACCATATCTTTAATTAGTGAAGAGTTGGCTAGCCCGCAAGTTTATGGCTTGTGGTAAAGGCAGTTGGAAAACCATAATTGGTAATCAGCTCACCAAAGATATTTTATCTAAGAGTTGGCTAGTCCAGAAGCAAACGGCTTCTGGTAAAGACAAATCAAAACCGTTGAAAGCTGGTGGTTTGCTCAAAATCATTTGGTTATCAGTGTACCAAGGTTCTTACTTGAACTGAAACATTTGGCTACTCCAGAAGTAATGGCTTTTGGTAAAGAGATTCAAATCCATTAAGTTTTCTCAAAAGATTGCTAGGGACTAGCAATAGTTTAGTGTGGAGGATTGATGAGTGTGTAAATACTCATCATTTTTGGTCAAATCTGAACTGCAAAACATTTAAAAATGCTCAGAAATGCATCAAAATACTGAAAATATCTCAAAATTGTATTTTATATGTTTCAAATGCAAAATGTTTAAAATCAGATGAAAAATGAGCTAAGTTTGCATAATTGGCAGTTTCAGTCCCCCAAGTTTCAAAAGTTGTCAGAAATAGTCCCTGAGCACTTATTTTAAAAGAAAAGTCACCAAAGGTCCTTTTGAAATCAGAAGTTGTCATAATTAGTCCTTTGGTGAAAAATTTCATAAGTTTGAGAATTTACAAGTTTGGTCCTTCAAGTTTCAAAATAGGCAAAAATAGTCCTTGGAAATTTGAAAATGTCTTTTATGGTCCTTGTACTATTGAAACTTGTCATAAGTGACCCTTGAAACAACTTTGTAAAATTGGCAGAATTGGTCCCTCAAGTTTGGAGAATTGCAGTTTTGGTCCTTGTATTAACACCCCTTGGACCTTGAACCCTTTCTTGGACCTGTGACCCCCTGCCAAACCCTTGACCCCCCCTTGTTTTGACCCCCTGCCTAATATATCCCCAAGTCAAACCCCCGGTCAAACAAATCACCCTTTTCCCTCCTTTTTCTTCTTCTCCCACCTGCTTGCCTGCAACACCAGACCTTCACCATCCTTCCAGCTCAACTCCCACTCTCCATGTCCCCTCCACCTCACCCAAACAACAAAATGCATTTAATGCATCCCCTTCCTTGCACTCAACCCCCCCCCCCCAGTTGCAATATATCTTTTTCCCGCCAAAATCTCATCAATGGCCAATATGACCTCAAGTGATCCAATGGCTGCAAATGCAAGTGGGATTTGCTCAGAATACAAGTGGGAGCAGTTTTGGTGTATAAAAAGAAGAAAGAGAAGCAAGAGAAAGTAGTACTTAGTTTTTTAAATTTCATGTATGTCGTTTTTTCATTTTATTGTCTTAATTAGTTTTCTCAATTGTAATCCTAAGCTTTTCTGTACTAAACCAAGGTTATTAAGTCTATTGTAACTCATTTTCAGTATTAATTCAAAGTTTATCCAAGTTTCAAGTTTTTAAGTTTGCTTTAATTTAGGCAGTTTAAATAATCTAAAAACCAGGTTTCAATAAGCCTTATTATCACTTTAATAAGCTTACTAAAGCTAATCATAGCTCTTAGTAAGCTTATAATCCAGTTTTAAGCAATTTCTCAATTGGTCAACAAAAGTCAAAACTGCAGTCATAAAGAAAAATGGTTCTGTACTGTAATACCTGGAATTTCTAAAATTCATAAAAGACCAAAATACCCCTAAAATCAAAAAGTATGAATAATTAATTTGAAGAATACCAAATAAGCTACGTAAATTCAGAAAATTATTAAGAAATATCCCACATGATCTAAATAAATATTAAACACTTTGTAAAAGGTAATTTTTATAGTTTATGATTTCATAAAATTCGTTTTGTATTTTATATAATTAGCCGCATATATTAAATTTGTTTTATAAAAGAATTTAATTAATAAAAGCCCAATATAAATTTATAAAATTAAGAGTCCATTTATTTTAAGTCCAATATATTATAAAGCCCACAAGAAAAATAGTAAACCATATATATATACATTATACGGTCCATATTTTTATCCCTAACAATCCCTAAAACCGATTAAACCTAAACCGACTCCCAAAACCCTCCAAAATTCGACATCTGATTTCCAGGGCTTAAAGCCATTTTTCTAGGACGAGTTTGAAGGTAAAGAAGGTGATAAAAATCTGGTTCGAGGCTCTAAGGTGCTGTCTCGATCGTGATTAGTTTTTGGGTCAATTAGGGTTTCGGCGATAGGAGCTTTTTGGTTTCTTTTGTTCTAACGACCAAAGCTCATCAAGGGTATGTTCCTAATATTATTTTCAGTCCTACAAGTCATATAGAACACGTAAAAATTAGCCATGCATGTTAAATAAGTCGTATGGAATTATTTGGAATTAAAACCCTAAAAGCGTATAAAATAACGAATGAGCGTATAACAATTTTTGGGACCATGATATTAATTTTCTAAGGACTCTTATATGATATACGACCTGTATAAAATACATGTTCATGAATTCGAAGCTTGTGTGATATGTTTGGGGTTTTATTTGTTCGATCGTATATAAAAAAAAAGGAAAGATTTAAAAAAAGGGGCGATTAGGGTTTGCTTGTTGTACTTAAGGGTCATTAATACAGTAGTAATGAGGAATTAATGATTGGTTTAATCTAGGTTTAGGGCTTGTACTTGAATTATGCATTATTCGGTTTTACATAAAAGTTTTGGGTTGGTTTTGTAAATTATGAAACTTAAAGGTTATTTTTGTGAACAGTAAAATAATGGTACTAAACGTATAAAAATAAGTATGGGGGTTAAACGTGTAAATTTGGATATTTAGAGGGCCATTCGAATTGTATTTAACTTAAAAGGGTATGTTTTGTAAATTCTAAAACCTTTGGGCTAAAAGTGTAAAATCTGATAATATAAGGTTAGGTCATATAATTAAAGATGTTAAGGGTGCAATAGGTAATTTTGGGTAATTATGGGTCAACGTGTGTAAATAAATTACGTAAGGACATGCATGAGTTTTGAGAAAACTTCGGTTTGTTTTTCATATACGTTCTAGGTCAAAGTAGAAATCATTAAAAGAAGTAACATGTGATTTAAATGCGTAATAAATGATATTAAAAGTATGGAAACCCTAGAACATAAATAGGAAGTTGATTAAGGTTAAAAGGATAAGTGTGTAGATTCGTTATTTCATGTGAGAATGGTAAGTCTTGGAATCATTAATAACCATTGATTAGGAGTAAATGAGCTAGTACTAAGCGTGTGTCGTGAACATGCGTGAGTTATAATGAATTAAATTAGAATACGCATGGTCTCATTAAGGTTTGCATTCGAACAATGTTACGTGTGAGTTTTGGTTAATCATGTAAGTTATAAAAGATTATGTAAACTATTTTGAAAGAGAGTCCTAAAATCCGTTATTGACATTTGTAAACCCTATACTTTGAAAGATGATCATATAAGTCCTCAAAATAAGATAATTATCATATTAAACCCTTAAATTTACCGTTTGTCATTTGCAACCCATAAGTTTGGCTAATTAATGACTAATACTCTAAAATGTTGGAATTCCGTCCGTCACTAAAAATGAGAACAATCTGACAACTCTAAAAGTATTAATGAGATTAATCCGTTATGACATTAATGATACTAATAAGTATTAAATAAATTATAATCCCTGTAGATTCGTTGGAGGAGACGCGACGTTACATCTTCGTATTCGTTCATTCGTTTGCTTTTCTCTCATTTGCTTTAAGGTACGGATATTCTGTCTTACTTTAAGACACTTGTGTTATCGTACAGATATTCTGACCTTTTCGGTAAAGGTTCCTTATGATGTTCTTTTCGTTCGCTTTCCTATTATGCTCATTAGGATTCCCAATGCCATTGCTATGAACCCTTTTCTGAATGTTTGATATGTTGTTTATATGAATTTATGTTCTAGTGAACTATGCAATATCTGATGTGAACTTATGTTAGGAAGACTTTGATATATACAATTGTTGAACCCTGCTATATTGGATTATGAACCTATGATTCTGAACCTCTGGTTATGAACGTCTGTTTATGAACATATGATATGCCACTATGATATGAACTTATGATTTCCGATTATCTGAATATGGACCTTATGATATGAACTATCTGATATGATTATGTGATCTTGAGTTTGACTATGATCTGTGCTATATCTGAAAATCTGTTTGACTAAGGTCAGTTGTTAACTGAACCGAATGTTTCACTAGTCATGGGGGTTCCATGTCCGTATCAGTGATGCACCTCTGATATGACTCTAGGGCAGTAGAGTGATGTTCTGCCACGTCTCTGGATGGTGAAGCATATTTTTGAATATGTAGGAAGGGGCGTATGGATGCATCCTAGATCTGATCTGTTATCTGATATGTTATCTGGTGAATGATGTCGTGTGCAATACGCGTCTTCACAAAATCTGGGAGCTAGCTACTCCATATATTTTCTGATGTACCTTTTTAAAGAAGAAAGATATTTCTGATATGATATGTTAGTGAAAGTGCTTATGATGTATTTGTTTAAGTGATTATTAGTTGCCATGCTAGGATAGGATTAATACGTTAAAACCTGATTTGTATATTTGATATTATGATTTGTTATTGTTACGTGAATGCGTTGATCTGTGAGATGAATGTGCTAGTGTACAATTGAGTGTTTTGGAGGTTAATCATCTGTCTGCATATGTGACCTGCCATGTTAAAACTCTGCTAAGGTTAGGATTTGATATGAGAACTGGTTTAGCTATTATGTCTGCCATGACCTGTCTGCTATTTCCGCTGCTATATTATTGAATTAAGTGCTATAGATGTTGATTACTTGATTTGTATGAATGCCATGTTTATTTTCTAGGACTGTTTCTGTTAGTTTTGAGACTTTCCGTTTGGCTTATACGTAATCTGTTATTCGATATGTTGTGCGTTTGGTTGTTCTGATGTGTTTGTTTTTGTGTCTTTAATGTGTTAGGTGATGTCTAAACTGTTATGTGGTTTTTTTGGATTTCTGTATATTTGTGCTTCCGCAGAATCCTAAAAGACCCTTCGTCATTATTTCATTTTATTTTCGTTACTCGTATATTTGTTTTGTTTAGCTTTTGTTTCGTTATATCTGTTCACTGGGCTTTGTAAGCTCAGCCGCACTTTTCTTTTCCTGCGGCAGGTATTTAGCATTCAAGATGAGCTTATGGGATAGCTGATCTGGGCTTGAGAGTAGAGCTGAGAGCAAGATTTTGACCATAGAGATCTTAGATTTATTTTGAATATAAGTTATTTATATTATCTTTTGTAAGTTTTTGTAAAGGCTTCCGCTATTGTACATTAGTTAAAGTTCTGATATGAAACCGTATTGTGATATCTTTACCCTTGTCGGGTTGGGGTGTTACATGTACTGCTGACATGGAGATGGATTTGGGTTGAATTCAAGTTTGAATTAGGTGGAAATCAGTTTGGATATTGGTTATTTGGATGTTTGTCAAGCCACAGTGGCTAGGACCTCATGTGAGTATCATTTTCTTGGGTCTGTTTA
The DNA here is from genome assembly GCA_019973895.1 of Chrysanthemum seticuspe. Taxonomy (NCBI): domain Eukaryota; kingdom Viridiplantae; phylum Streptophyta; class Magnoliopsida; order Asterales; family Asteraceae; genus Chrysanthemum; species Chrysanthemum seticuspe. Next base: position 275,048,010 of record BPTQ01000009.1, read on the forward strand.
AACCCATGTTTTCCTGTTAGTGAGCTTTAATTCTGTTAACATTAGTATAATTTAGCTTAATAACACTAGTATAATTGATATTTTCATCTCTGTGCATGTTTTGAGTCATTTTTGCATAACTGTCATAATAGAGCAGTTGAGTTTTAGTGTTATGAGTATTTGACTTCTTGCATCAGTTAGTTGTTTTAGTGAGATTAGGATTTGATTTGGTGGATTCCAATGGTTTAGCTGCAAGAAGTTTAAAAGTAGAGTGCACTTCAGTCACTTGAACTAGTGTTTGGATTGGATAGTTATATTAAGCTTGAGCTTTGGTTTGTGCTTAAAATCTGTCTACCCAGTCTCAATTAGGTCCACTTGAATCATTTTAGTCATCATATTGCATCTGCACTCTCTCAAAGTCAAAATCAACAATAATTTGTCCTAGTTTCATAATTGTTGAAATTTTCATAGAACAAAAGCTTGATTTGTGTTTAGAATTCAGTGAAGTAGCTTATTTTAGTTTCATTTTAGCTTAATACATCAATATCAGTTCATGAATTAAGATCAAATATCACAAAAGTCAAAAATATCATTTCTGTCAAAAGTCAAAAAAATGAAAAACTCAGTTTTCACCCAACTTGGTTGATTTTTCATAGCTTCATTATTGGTTCAATTCAAGTGAAACTTTGGGTTTAAAAACTTCAGTTGGTCAAGAATGGAAAAGTGATTTTTGGAAATTTTTTGTAAGCCCTTATAAGCTCCAAAGCAGCTTGTCAACTTGGTCAAAAGTGCCATGTGCACTGACTCAGTGTATACTGAGTGTGCACAGGTTTTGTGCAGAGCTTGACAAAAGCTCATTTGAGTTTATCTCAGGCTCATTTTTGGTTTATAAGTTCCTAGCCAGGTCTACTTTAGGTTCCAACTTCTGTTTCTGAGTTTCAGCTTATTTGAGTGGCTTATTTTCAAGCCACAAAGTAGTAGCTAAATCTGTTTTGGCACTTGAGCTCATTGCTCACCAAATCATTGTAGTTTGCATTTCAGTAGTATAGCTTAGTTGAATTTAGCTCATTTCAAGTAGTTTTAGCATATTATAGCTTCTGTGATAATTTGGTGCTCATTTGGTACCTTTAGCTTATTTTGAGTGCTTATTTATAAGCACTTTTCACTGCAGCCTCATATTCTCACACATAAGCCATAGTTTTTATATTTTTCTTAGATTCATAATATTATTTTAGACTTTTCCTGAATTTTTCAGATTTTTCTAGTTCTGTTTGCTATTTTTCTTTATTTTAATAAGTTTTTAAGCCTTTTTAATTAGCCTTTATTATAAATAAATCAGAAAATCTTCAAAAAAATAAGTTTTCATTTTTCCTAGGTTAAGAAAAATATAAAAGGCAAAAAAATAATTTTTCCAGATTTTTCTTAGTTAAATTTGTAATTTTTAGCAATTTAATTAGTTTAAAATAGTTTTTAATTCATAGAAAATAGAAAAATAATCAGAAAAATACAAAATTAGTTTTGAAAATTCTCTTTAGTTATTTTAGATTTTTCTAAGTCATAATTTCATTTTTCTAGCTTTATTTCATATTTTCTTATATTTTAGGGTATTATTAAATAGGTAAAAATAGTTTTTAATTAATAATAATTAAATAAATAGTCATAAAAATAATTTTCTTTTTCTAAAAATTTTCTCTTATTATTAGGATTGTAAAAATTTCATTTTTATATTTTTAGGATTAATTTTGTTTCAATTTCACATTTTCTTTTGTACGTTACGTAGTTTTATAAAAGAAAAATCAAAAACATCATTTTAAAAATAGTGATAGCGTTTATTTAATATAATTTAGCTTTTTTATTTTCTTTCATTTTTTCCTTTGTCATTTAGTATCAATCATAACCCTTTTCCCGTTCAAATTCACCAGATCACTATACGTTTGGTGATTCAGTGCACAGCTCGTTGGGACTTAACGACCTGGGAAAACACTAAACTCCTCTTGATCTTCATTGCATTGCGTTCTCAAGCTGTCTGGCTTTTATTACGGTTGACCATTCACAAGTGGTTAGCTTGTGTGATAAAACCTGACCGTTTGGGAGCCGATCAGTGATGTTGTGACTTTTGGACCGACATGCTCACATTTTGGATCATGATTTCTTCTCATCAGAGTAGCGAAAGCTTTCGTTGATTCATGATATAGGCAGCAGCGTAGCAGAAGCATGGAGTGAAAATATCGGAGTCATTGATGCACTAATCATGATTTCCTTTTGAAATGAATGTGATGTGTGAGCATGCGGCTATGGATTGACCGCTTCATTCTGATCAGCTGCAAACGTCGGGCGTACCTGCATACAACAGTTAGCAATAAAGTGCACGAAAGTGTCTTTGATCACTTTCGTTGAATTGAGGTACACGGCCCACGGTTCCCCGTTGATCAGTACAAGTACTGTCTGTGATCAGGTATAATTCCGAAGAATCTCCTTGACAGGGTTTCGCAGCTGTTCTAGCTGTTCTCAAACCGGAACGTCTCAAAGAAGACAACACGGAGTGAGTGAACCAGCGAATTGAGATTCACTGATTGATAAAAAGAGATTTGAAAACCAATCGTGTATCGCTCAATAGAAATTGTTTTTGCAATACAACGAACGTTTTAATGAAAATCAATTATCAATTATAACCACCTTTTATTTTGAAATATTTGTACACAGTCGATGTGCTAAAGAAAAGAGTTTTTAAGCACAACGACCGGTTTTTCAAAGGTGTCCGTCAATCCATAACCTGAACCAAGATTGATTCAAAAGATTGAATCTCCCCATTGTTTATGTTCAGTTGTCACATGGTTGATCTATTGAATAGATCTCACATGCCACCCACCAGGAGCTTGTTTGATGTTGGCCCCAGAAGGCTTTCCATCTTCATTGTGAATATGTTTGCATATCACTCAGATGTTCTGGCAATACCACAAGGACAATGCGTAGGACTCAAGATATAATCTCTCTTTCCACATTGTGTGAAACAGAGAGTCTTCATTGAAAGTGTCCTAATGAGATTTATAGATGATCTCGTGGCTCTAGACTCGATTGTGCATATTTGGATCCTATTTCGGAGACTAGGGAGAGGGTCTCCTTCTTCAATATCAACAAACTCTAAGAGAAAGTCGATAGATAATGTCGGTTCCCCGTGAGAATGAAACAAGTCCTTTTAAGAGGAACTTGAGTAGCTTGGGAAGTTGTAGTGCAGTGCGTCACTGGGTCCATGACGTCTTGTCTTCAATACCGATGTTACCTTGGTAACCACCAGTAGCATATGAATTGAACCCGGTTTCTGCCCTAAGGTTGAATAAATGGAGGGCTAATTCTTTTCACCCTTTTTCTCATTCAATTCTTTTTCATTCTTCAACCCCTTCAGTGCTTACCGAGACTTCATAACTAGAACCTTGTTGGGTTTATTCCAGTACTAGCTCAGTCTTAGTCCGCACTCTTCCCATATCTCATTTTTCTCATTTTTATCATCATACCTAAGGACTTCTATACTAACTAGTGGATTGTCCCTGGGTAGATCCCTCTGGTTCTGGCGGATCATGGGAACGAATACCTAACCTAACCATCTTTATATCACCATACATAAAGTAAAATTGGTCGGTCTATTTGGTATTGTTCATCTGCCATTAGAACCAATTGAAAACCATTTGAAGATCAATCCAGATGCTTATGATATATTGTCAAAGCATTTTGTACCTGAATTGTTTTTGATATTTTTAGAACAAGAGCTCCCCCTCAACATGTGCATCATGGATTTAGAAATCGTTTTAGCACACGGAGGCAAGAGGAAGAATTAACTTCTTTGAATATCATTTTCTAAAAGATATCAACATCACTTCCCTGATTAAATCAAGTATATAAAGCATATTTGGGGAAGGATGAGGTTTTCACAATTTTGCTCCCCCTCAATATGTGCCTCAAGGTTTCAAAGAGTTTTGCACATATTAGAAGGAACCTGCACTTAGAGACAAATCAATCACGTTTCAATTCTTTATGATTTAAAAGTTGCTCCCCCTCAACATGTGCATGGAAAATTTGAAATCGTTTGGCACATGTGGGGAGGAATGCTTGCAAATCACTTGTGAAACCATTTATCGAATCATCAGTATAAATCCAATTTAAATCACAAATTCTCCCCCGATCATAATTTTCTAATCATTTGAGATTTGTGATCTCTGTAGATTTAAATTGATTTTGAAAGCTTTTGAGGAGAATTGTGACTTGATTATGAAAACATTTTAACTGATAAGGATCGGATTATGAGACTTTAAACTCCATTGATTAAACATGCATGATTTATCTTTTGAAAGCAATTGTAAGACAAATAACCTTTTGATTTAATTGAAATCATTCTCCCCCTCAATCAATGACATAAGTTGTTGATTGAGAGATAGATAGTTTTGACAAACGTTAAGTCCACATGATTTTCAAAAATAGAGACCGAGTTATTTTTCAAAGCAATTAGTTTTCATTAGATGGTAAGTAATTGTTTATAGAATCAGAGCATGAGTTTTTGAAAAGCAAGATAAAGCATGGCTCTGTTCTTTCTTTGAAAAACGGGTTATTTCCTGAAATGACAATAAACCGTCTATTTCACTTTCTCCCAAAAATATTTTTTTGATTTTTTGATTTTTTTTTTAAACATTCGAACAACATCTAAAGTCCCGTGTCATTCTTTGAGTGACAGCACAAAGACCGTAGATATTTTCAAATCGAGAAAATCATGACAAAAAAACAATTTTTTTTTAAACTGATTTGTACACAGATTTATAAGAGCGAGTCCTGATTCAAGTCGAATAGGAGTCAAAGCACGAGGTACGTCAGTTCTGGCAAGCAACCATTCCAGAGTGAGCAATGTTCATTTCAGATGGAAACCAAGTCATGAAGTTCCTGATTGAGTTGAGCATTGTACCTGAAAAAAACTGAGAACACTTTGCCCTAGAAGCACATGTAGTATTGCAAATAGATGAGTTAGTAACCTGAGTGACCTCACAGTTGGATGTTGCAAAGTGTGATCTAGGAGTGTCATTACTAGACATGCCTTTAGGTTCAATATTTTTGAAGAATTTTCCTGTGGGGATCCACTTAAGGTAAGATCTAGGAATGTATGTCCGGTTGGATGCTGAAAACTTAAATAATCTACCAGTGGGAATCCATTTGAAACAACTGCTAGTAGTTTTGGATGTGAACACTTCCCTGTTATTGCTATTTGTCCATCTGTAATTAGTTTGATTCTTAGGGGAATGAACAGGTAATTGACGCTTCTTAAGAGAACTAGATGGCCTCCTAGAATTCATGATCTTAGGATTTAGAACATTGAACTGGGGTTCGTTATTCATTATGTTGGAATGAGGTAGTGAAGTGACTGGTTTTGTCAAAACAGTATTCACATCAACTTGGGAGGCAAGCCTAGATTTTGATGGTTTTAATCTTTCAGTTCTAAAAGCATTGGGCTGCCTAACTATAGTATGTTTTGAGTTGTTCTGAGCAGTTGGCTTTCCCAAGGTTGATGGTTTTGCAAACTTAGTGTTCACACTATTTGCAATAGATTTACTAAGCTCATTTTTTAAGGCAACAATAGTGAAGCTCTTATCCTGAATTTGGGCTTTGAGGGCATCAATGTCTGTCAACAAGGCGTTAGTTTGATTAATCAACTTGGAATTGGTCTTGATAAGGTTTTAAAAGGTACCATTTTGAGGGGTCGTTTAAGTCCTTATTTGATCACTTTTGTATCCGTTATTGCTTAATATCGTTCCTTTTCACTTTTTAGGTCTCGTGAAGGCAAAATGCTGGAATGGCACTTATTTGGACGAAAAGGCGCGAATATATGAAGAAAATGGCCAAAGTCAAAATCGAGACACTCACAGTTGCTGAAATTTGAAGGCGACGGCGTCAAGTGCTAATTGCGACGCCGTCCCAAGTTTTTTGTGACGGTTCAGAACTCAAAACTCGTGTTTTCAAGTGACGACGTCTAGTTGTGAAAGAGTAGGCCGTCGCTACTCAGACGGCCTAGATGCAATCCAGACGACGTCAGAGACTGAAGGCGACGGCGTCACAACCTTAAGGTGACGCCGTCACAAGCTGATCAAGTCACAACATGCGCGCGAAGTAGTTGATATTGTTTTGGCCATAACTTTTGCATACGAACTCGGATTTAGGTGATTCAAAAGCCCACGCGACCGGAACGAGAAAATCTACAATTTGCTGAAAAAATGGTCATGACGCCGTCACTTTATAAGTGTGACGCCGTCGCTCTTTGCCGACAGAAAATCTGCCTATAAATATAACATTATAACTTCACTTTTTGTAAGCCCTAAACCCTAAGTCTGATTCTAGGGTTTAGGTAGGTGTTTTTCCAGCAACTTAAAGGGTTCCAAACACTCTATAAACATTGTGTGTTGGTTTGTTTGTTAATCCAATCCTATGGTATGTCTTCAATTATCATAATTGTTGCTTGCTCTTCATTAATTATGCTTGGCTAATTCATCTAGTGTTTGCTTATGATTGTGTGAAACTTGTATATAATTAATTAAATCTTATTGATTTCTCAGTGATGCTTGTGTCTATCTTCATCATTAGGTCGTGACAATTTCAATGAGTCTAATTGGTTTAGTTTATAATTCTTGCATCCAACTGTCTCTTGTTTGATTGGTTGTCTCTTATCTTAATTGTAATTGGCTTAGGAAGTGCGACTAGGCTATCGTTGTGTTTAACACTTGATAAATCCTTGATAGTTTGTGAATGACTTGGTGGATTTCGTTTACTAAATCAAAGATAACCTTAAAGTTAGTTTATGAATGAATAAGTGGATTTTGTTTACTACACTTAAAGGTGACTTCAAAGAGTTAGGGAGAAACGCATACCCTACAACCTTAGACACACAACGCAACTAGGAATAAGGACGTGACAATTCAACCATCAATAGGACGTGACAATTCAGTAGGTAGAATTGGATAGCTAGCAAGGAGTAATACATCATAAGTAGATACGCTTCACGTTACTGGTAGACCCCTAATTTAGTTAGCACCTTTTGGGATAGTTGACTAGCAACTAATTCCACCCTCCCCAAATCCAAACCCCGAGATTCGTACCTTTCAATTTCATAAAATATAAAAATACAAAAATAATCATCCCTCACCTTTAGACTTAAATCGATATACACTTCAGCCTAACGACACTATTCCCCTAGAGAACGATATCAATACCCGTGGCTTACCCTAATTACTACACTACAACGATTAGGTTCACTGCCTAGGGTGTTATAAAACTTGCTCGAAGAAAAGGAAGTTCCTTTGACCCCGAACGACGCGTGTAGCGTTATCAGGTCTCCTCTAAGTTCTGTCTTAGGGACTCATTTTCTCTTAATAGGTTGGACACACATAGAGCCAATTCAGCATTCCTAGATTTAAATGTATCACTCATCTCATGACAATCACACTTATGCACATCTGAGAGTTGTAACTTCAGATTGCATATGGTTGAGTCTTTGTCCTGAATCTGGGTTTTTAAGTGATTAATTTCAAAAAATTCTCGAAATTCTGGAAATTCCTGAGTAATGCAAGATTTTTCAGCAAAAAAGATTTCTTCCTTTTGTTGTATTGCAATTTCCAAGGAAATACAATGTTTTTCAAGAATTTAGTATTTGTTTGAAAGTTCATCATAAACCCTTTTTTCAATCATGTCATTAGCTTTAAAAGTTATAGATTCAGGCTCAGCCAAGACCGATTTCACAGTATTATGTTCAGAGTTAGAATCAAGTAGATCAGGTACATTAACACATGAATTACTTAGATCAGTTAAGGGTACCTCATTGCATGAAACCTGTTCATCTGAAGATCTGTCATCAGTATTTACCACATGAATACTAGGAGTTGTCATGTAAACTGTTTCAGCCTTTTCTGACTCTAAGTCTTTGAAATCAGTACAGTTGGCTTCATCCTCCTTTATTGCAACTGAAATTATGCATTCGTCATCATTCATTAGTTCGACTGATCCATTGCTCGACCTATCACAATCTTCACATAACATAACTTGACACCCATTCAATTCATTCAGCATGTCATTCTCTTGAGCAGCTTCCTTAATGTATATTTCCATATTACCCATAAGTTGAATGACGGTGTTTCTGAACTCATGAATTTCCATTCCAGTGTGTTTCTTGAATGAAATTCCAGTCATGTCATGATCAAAATTTGAGGAATATTCCCCCTGGATGAATGGCTAAAATTGATTGAGGATTACTTGAAGAGCTGCTTTAGAATCATCAGTTGAGAACTTCTCTTTGGTAATTTGAAACCTCGGTTGTTCTAAGTTAAGTAGCACAGTTCTTGTCAAGGTGGGAAAATCCTGACGAAGGAGAGCACTGCTTGTTCGATCCATAGTTGTAGATAAAAGTAGTTTGAGGTGCTGATGAAGTAGTTGAAAGGGCTCAATGTTGCATTCCATTTGCCTTGCATCATTTGTCAATATCAAGAGTGACTCATTAGAATTTGACTCAGATTGTGAGGTGTTTTGATTATAAGTTGCTGAATCAACCAAGGTAGAACATTCTGAGTAGCAGCCTGTTTCATTATTCTGTGAGGTATCATAGAGTTCAAGCACTTTGGTGATTAACGGATCAGTGATGTAAGACATTGTGTTGATGGATGTGTTTATGGATATTAGATATAAGTAACTTAAGAACAAATCGCTAAGAGTTAAGAAGACAAGTCGCTAAGAATTTTGACATCAAGTCGCTAAGCACCAAGTCGCTAAGCTGTCAAGTCGCTAAGAAGCAACTCGCTAACACCAAATCGCTAACACCAAGTAGCTAACACCAAGTCGCTAAGAATCATAAGTACAAGTCGCTAACAAAATTGGAAGCAAGTCGCTACCTATACCAAGTCGATAGCCGTAGTGGAGAATCCACTAAGTGTACTGTTTGTCGGCTTGTCTCAATAGACAAGTCGCTAGGACCAAGTCGCTACCAAAAATCACTATAACTCACTACCTTTTACTGAACCAAGTCGCTACGATGAATATCACAACGAGAACCAAGTCGCTACCAAGAAACACTTCAAAAAACACACTTTTCAATCCAAAACAAGCTCAACCACAGTGATTCAAGCTTACCAAATCAAAACCCAAGCACATACAATGATCCTAAGCACAAAAGTACACCCAAAATTCAAACTTTAACACTAGAGATTATCCAAATGATGCAAAAACTACAAAACTTTTTCAAACTCAAAAACCACCTAAAAACCACTAGAAATCCAAGGATATGTAAGAGATGATCTAACCATGGCTCTTGATACCATTTGTAACATATTGGATTTCATAAACACACAAAACCACAAGATCAAATAGGCGTATAAATTAGATGGTTTAGAGAGAGAAAGTGGGATATTTTAGAAAGAGAAACTCATGGAAGGTTAGATTCCAAATGAACATCCAACCCTCTCCCTTGTGAGGAGAGGGCTATTTATACAAAGAGTCACGCCCTCCTTCGGGCTGTGGATCAGGCATACAGTGGGTAAAGACCCGTCCTTCCTCCACGGTGTTGCACTAGTCTAAGCTACACTAATAACTAACTAACAAACAACACACTAAACGATATGTCTACGAGCTAACTTAAGCTAGATTACATTTAGGGGTGACCGATACTTCACTATAGAATTTCCAATTCCTAACAGATACTTAAATATCTTAAACCATAGCTCTGATACCAACTTGAAACGCCATAAATCAGTTTTAATATTTTATTATCCAAAGTCTTATACGCCCGTATAGGACAAATTCCTTTACGTCGTATAGGAATATGTCCTATCCGCCGTATTGTAATATATCCTATACGTCGTATAGCGGTTTTGAAATTCAAACCAACACTTTTCAAAATCTGCACGTTACCCATTTTCGAAACATGAACATGAACATGAAATACTTCATATTAAAGAAGAACCACGTGATACATTAGGGTGCTAACCACCTTAACCATATTTTGACTCATTACATTCAAAAGTGGGTATGTAAAACCCAATTCCAAAAACTCCTTTACTGCACTACTATAACAAGTTTGACACGTCAAATTAAACATTTTCTAGAAAATATTTTGTTTAACTTTAAAGGATACGTGGTCGAATCTACCTGTATCAAGAGGAAGTAAAAGAAGGCTCGTTACCAACATTAGCACCATTGCTAGCTAACCCGTTTGACCTTTCCCCTTGACTTTTAGCACATTGCTTGGCTCACCTATAACACCTCTATTTTTATAAGTTTTAGTAATAGAATTTTATATTGCTATTAAAATATTAGAAAGTCTTTTCGTTAGTGATATAAGGTCCTCCATTGTGAATAGTTAACGGAAGAGTACTAACGGTGCAAAGGATTTAATGACAAAAACTAGCGAAAGAAATATCACCAATTAATTTCTCCTAGTCCTAGTTTAGTGAAAGTAGAATATGGCATGACACTTACGCTTGCTCCTAAATCAGTTAAGACATTATCAAAAGAAGTATCACCAATTAGGCAAGTTAGTGAAACTCCATTGGTCCTTCTCCTTGGATGGAAGCACGTTCTTCAACACAACAGAACAACGTTCTTTCATCATTACCTTTGATGCTTCCTGTACCTTCGAGTTGTTTTTCAACAAGTCTTTCAAATGCCTTGCATAGTTTGGCATTTGTTGGAGAGCTTCCACGATTGGTATGTTGACCTGTAACTTAATCAAATCTATCAAAAGATTCTTCTCTTGATCAACATTCTTCACTTTTATGAGCTACTTGACAGTAGGTGGTCGATATGGTTCGACTACAGCCTTCGTTGATGCTAGCTCTTATTTCTTTATCTCTTCCTTATCATCATGCTTAAGCACCTGTTCATGTTGCAATAACACACTAGAAACAATAGGAGATTCATTAGTATAAGAGTTAATTATTGAATCAAAAGTTGGTTCTTCCACAATAAAGATTGCTTTAACGTGGTCTCTCTGGTTTATTTCAATGGTACTTGAGAGGGCCTCCGGAAACCTTTATTGAAGAACCTTAGCCAATTGTCCAATCTAATTTTCTAGTGCATTGATCGCATCAACTTGATTCCTAAATGTTGCATTAGTTGCAGTTCGAATTTCTTTGATCATAAGGGTAGTGTCATCAAGTCTCTTAGCAGATTCAACCATAAATTTATTCAGTGTCTCTTCTAGACTTGAACGTTTCTCTTGATAAAAAGATTGGTTTTCATCCCTCTGGTAGTATCCTTATGCACTAGCCGTGTATCTCCTTGGACCAGGGTAAGCTACAACGAACTGGGTGTAATAAACTTCTTCCAAATTCTTCCCTTCTTCCTTCGAATGGCAGTCTTTAGACAACTGAGCCCCATTGCATATTTCACATCCTACCTTAATCGAGTGTATTCTTTCTGTCATCTTTTTCATATCCCTTCCAAGGTTATTGTAGGATCGTAAATATAGTGTTATGATGATTCGGGTGGCCTTGGATGGTGATTATACAAGTATGCCATGTTTTAGAGAGAGAAAGAGTGAGAGGGTGTTCTTGGTAGAGACTTGCTTAACAAAATGTAAAGGTTAGATTATGAGAAGCACCACCCCTTCCAAGGATGGAAGGGGTATTTATAGTTACAAATACTACGTCCTCCTATCGGACTGTGGATCAGGCATACAATGGGTAAAGACCCGTCCTTCCTCCACGGTGATACACTAAACTAATCTACGCTACTAACTAACTATTTAACTACTGAATAACGTCAATAGCGACACGTCTATGAGCTAATATATGCTAGACCATAATTGGGGTGACCGACACTTTAACATGGAATTTCCAATTCCTAACAATCTCCCCCTAAGGGAGGTCACCCCATGAAATACATTTCGAATCCTAGCATTCTTTCTTTGTCTTCTGTTCTGAGCTCGTAGACTTCAATTCTTCAAGTTTCGCAATCTTTGTGCTTTAGTAGCGATTCTTCAAAATCCGCATAGTTTTGTACTTTTAGTGGAGGCCTTTAACTGATCCACATCTTGATGATCTTCAAGCTTTCATTGAGATCATCAGCCACAATAAATCTCTGGATCACCCTTTATTATGTTGCCATCATGTGAAGTTGTGACTTTCAGACCGACATGCTCACACTTTTGGATCATGACATCTTTTCATCAGAGTAGCGGAAGCTTTTACTGGTTCAAGATATTTGCAGCAGCGTAGCAGAAGCATAGTATAAAAATATCTGAGCCAGGTTATGTAGATAGGCACTTGTCATGATTTCTTCAAATTAAGTGTGGATGTTGTGAGCATACGGCTTTGGATTGACTTCTCAATTCTGATCAGCTGCAACCGTCCAAATGTACCTGCAAACAACAGTTAGCAATAAAACACACGAAAGTGTCTTTGATCCCTTTCGTTGAATTGAGGTACACGACCCACGGTTCCCCGTTGATCAGTACAAGTACTGCCTGTGATCAGGTATAATTCCAAAGAATCTCCTTGACAGGGTTTCGCAGCTGTTCTAGCCGTTCTCAAACCGGAACGTCTCAAAGAAGACAACACGGAGTGAGTGAACCAGCGGATTGAGATTCACTGATTGATGAAAAATTGATTTGAAAACAATCGCGTATTGCTTGAAGAAATAGTTTTGCAATACGACGAAGGTTTTATGAGAAAGATCAATTTTCAATCAAAAATAATTTTTGTATTTGAAAAGAGTACACATTCGATGTGCTAGAGAAAAGAAGAGATTCGCACATCGAATGGTTTTTCCAAAAGTATTTTTTCAATCAGAGATACTTTTTGTATTTGAAAACATGAATACACATCCGATGTGCTGGAGAAAAGAAGATTTGCACATCGAACGGTTTTTCCAAAAGTATTCGTCAATTTATTTCCTGGACCAAGGTTGATTCAAGAGTGAATCGCCCCATCATTTCTGTCCAGTTGTCACAAGCTTGATCTATTGGATAGATCTCACATGTCACCCACCAAGAGCTTGTTTGATGTTGGCTCTAGAAGGATTTCCATCTTCATCGTGAATACTTTTACATATCACTCGGATGTTCTGGCAATACCACAAGGATAATGCGTAGGACTCTAAAGGTATAAACTCTCTTTCCACATTGTGTGAAACAGAGAGTCTTCATTGACAATGTCCTAAAGAGGTTTATTTGATGATCTCGTGGCTCTAGACTCAATAGTGCACATTTGGTTCCTATGCCGGAGACTAGGGAGAGGGTCTCATTCTTCAATATCAACAATCTCTAAGAGAACGTCGATAGATTATGTAGGTTCCCCGTGAGAATGAAACAAGTTCCTTTTAATAGAAACTTGAGTAGCTTGGGAAGTTGTAGTGCAGTGCGTCACTGGGTCCATGACGTCTTGTCTTCAATACCGGTGTTACCTTAGTAACAACCAGTAGCATATGTATTGAACCCGGTTTCTGCCCTAAGGTTGAATTATTGGAGGGCTAATTATTTTCACCCTTTTCTCATTCAATTCTTTTTCATTCTTCAACCATTTCAGTGCTTACCGAGATTTCATAACTAGAACCTTGTTGGGTTTATTCCAGTTCTAGCTCTATCTCAGTCCGCACTCTTCCCATATCTCACTTTTCTCCTTTTTTCATCATACCTAAGGACTTCTACACTATCTAGTGGATTGTCCCTGGGTAGATCCCTCCGGCACTGGCGGGATCGTGGGAACGAATACCTAACCTAACCATCCTTATAACACCATGCATAAAGTAAATTGGTCGGTCTTTTGGTATTGTTCTTTCCTTCTCGAAACCAATTGAAAAATCATTTGGAAAATCAATCAAGGTACTTGTGATATAATATCAAAGCATTTTGTACCTTAATTGTTTTGATCTTTTAGAAATGCTCCCCCTCAACATGTGCATATGATTTTATAAATTGTTTAGCACATGGAGGCAAGAGTTATTTGAAATAGTTTCTTGATCACAATTTCCATAGAAAAAGCCATTTGATTTTCTTTGGTAAATTCTCTCCCTCAATATGTGCGTTGGATATTTAAAAATCATTTTGAACATAGAGGCAAGAGGTTTTTGAAATACTTTTCACGATTGCCAATAGAAACCATTCGCTCCCCCTCAATATGTGCATCGATATACGAAACAGTTTGGCACATATTAGAGAGAACTTGCACTTTGAATCAAAACGATCATCTTTTATCAAGTTTCATATTAAATCACAAATTCTCCCCCGATCAAAAATATCAAACCCTTTGAGATTTTGGATCCCAAGTGATTTAATAAGGTTTGGAAAACATGAGAGAATATGTGCCTGATTTAAAAGCTCTTCTGGTTTATAGTTAAATGCTCTTCCACAATCATGTGCATTATGTATTTGAAATCGTTTTGGCACATGAAGGAAGGAGTGCTTTTGAAACAATCACCCTTTTAAAACCGATTTGAGATTTAAATCACGATCTCTCCCCCCGATCAAAAATTTCAAACCAATTGAGATTTTGGATCCCTATTGATTTAAATCATTTAGAAAATTTTGAGGAAAGACTTGACAAAATTTAATTTTGAAAAATGACTGAAATGGATCAATTTAAGACATTTAAAGATTGTTAGTGTCAGGTATGAAAGTTTTAAGAGATCTTTAAGTAAAATAAAACAATTTCACAATCAAACAAGAACAGAAAAAAATTAATTTAAAAAGATCTTTGAGTTTTAAAGAAAATCATACCATGACATAACATTAAATCTTTAGATCACCACTTTATTACGTACAAACCGAAACTTTTATGAAGAAATATTGTTAGAAAATATTTTATATGAAATCACTCTCCCCCTCAATCGATGACCGTAGTCAATGATTGAGTGACTAAAGTTTTGATAAAATGAAGTCCGGTGATTTTCTAAATTAAGTCCAATTTATTTTGAAATCCAATATTTTTCCATTTTTCAAAACAATATTATTCAAAAATTGTTTAAAAAATGGTATCATCACAATTATCCTGCACAAAGATACATTAAGTGGTTGAGCTGCTTTTGTTGTTGTTGCTGAAGGTTGGAACAAAAACCGTCTGCTGATGCAGTGAGACTTCTTACATTGCATTTTATCATGCCAACTCTCCATAGAGGTCAAATTAAGCTCCGTTTCTTCATTTGATGATGAAGAAAACCATCTGCTGATGCAGTGAGACCTCTTACGTTGCATTTTTTCATGCCAACATTCCATAGAAGTCAAATTAAGCCCCGTTTCTTCATTTGTCAACCCAAGATATAGCTACCCTTTCCTTTCGGCATACAATCATCTTCATATGTGGGATCCGGATCGGGAACATTCTTATATACCAATATACTTGCATACGTTAGTGAACACACATACAGATATATGGTGGTCGACATCACCCAAACAACAATCGACTAATAAAAGTCAATGCAACATATCAATCAGATCATACAAATGTATGGGAATAATGTGTTTATCAAACTCTAATCATCTAATCCTAACAATCATATCCTAGGCACCTAGTCCTTCAACGTAGGTTAACATCATTTTTCAGTTAAGCATTTAGGATAATTAGATAAGCCCGATAGATGATATAAATTTGAAAAACATTCTCCCCCTCAATCAATGACTCATTTTGTGAAAAGTTTTAAAAGCGCTGAAGTCATTGATTGATTTTGCAAATTTATGAACATTCTGATACTGATTGTTTTACAAGCAACTCATTTTTCACCAATTATGTTAAAACAAATATTTTTCTGAAGAATTTTAGAAGGAAAAATATTTGAGTAGGAACAACAATCCTTCGACATACTTTCCTCAATTAGTTTTAGGATAAGTGCACGAAATATTTGAAAATTGGTTTAGCGCAACACTTTCCTTCCTTGAAGAGCGGGTTGCTATCGAAAATAATAGCAAGCCATAGTTTAAGCACGGGTTACAGTCTGAAGTAACTGTAAGCCATATTTTTGACATGTTTTGGAAAAGAATATTTACACCTCCTGCTCGAACTTCATCTATGGTCCCGTGCCATTATTGAATGACATTTCTAAGACCGCAGATGTTATCGATACCAGAAGACATGTCTTACAATAACAATATTTTTGGTCTTTTCAAAATTTCTGTAATTTTTTTTATTTTCTGATTTTTATGGGTTTTTGTTGGTTTTATATTTTTCTATTTTCTTTTGTTGGTTTTATATTTTTGTATTTTGTTTTTTTGATAAATATATACAAAGATAGAGTAGATGATATAGTTTAAGAAAGATGATGATACGAGTACCGAGATAAGGATATCGAACAGCCCCGTTGTAGAAGATAGAAATCGCCATCTCTTAAACTTTCACCACCAAAGCTTCCAAGGCTCCAGAATAGAAGATAGAACATGAGCCTTTGAGAAAGTGAGACTTTGGCAGCTTCCCCCCAAACCGAAAATCCTTTAGATGAGCAGATTCGAAGCTCTATATCAAGCTTGCCTTAGCCAGGTGCACAGAGAAGCACACCAATATCATAAATCCCGCTGCTCCTTTTAAGAACGATAGTCGAGATTCTTCGTTCGGGGTTATATCATCAAAAATAGAAGAACAACAACGTATCATCCCACACATAAATAACTCTTCTCAAATTTTATTCCACTGAAGTCTGAAGCGATCCATTCCAAAAGGTGTCAAGAGAACAATTCCCCCAAGTAGATGAATTGATGCAATCAGTCTCTTTGTATAATGCTCAAGAACTCTCCCGAATACACATCATGCCCGGAAAGAAAACACCTCCCCAATGTTTGTGGTAAACAATGGCTTTCTTCCCTGATGATCGTGTATGAAGCTCAAGAACCCGAAGTACACACATTCCCACTGAAATAATAACTGATAACACCTCCCTCATGTTATACATTTATCTCCCCTTAATATGTCATACTTGTGTACCTCTTTTATCTTCAGAAACATTCTCTAACATCTCTTTCCCCACATAGTTGGAATAAGAACACTAAGCGCCATGAGTCAAACCTTGAGTTTCTTTGCGGTAATGACATTAGTCTTCCCGGGATATCTTCAATCACTTAGAAGTATTAAGTTCATCAATGTTTACTCGCGTTTAGATGCGTGTCTCCTTCTCCCTTGCTGGTTTTGATGCTTCAGAATCAGCAACACATAATAAGCCCGTATACTAGAAATCTGTTGAGAAGAACACTTGAACTCTTGTGAGAATCAACTTGCTGAAGAATATGAGCAAGTCTAATTGGGGATTAAATCAGACATTTCACACTCCCCTAATTAGTGCTCTCCCCTAAACCGACAATCTGTTTGATAAATGCCCAGATTAAGAAGAAGTCTTTAGATAATCAAATGCAACTCGTCTTTAGTCTTCTAACATGCAGCAGAAAATGTAGAACCGACTGTAGACTCGACCTTCTTCAAGAATTTCCAATCGGGGAATAGAAAGTCAGCATCTTCAACTCACCAAATGCATTCCCCGTTAACATACAAATAGAAAATCCCCTTAACTCAAATCCCTCCCAATCAAACAAGAACAGAAAGATGTTCATCAAGGAAATCAGCTCCGCAACTGGAAGCACTTTGTCATTAATCAAATCAGCCCGTGTGAAGATGTTAACCAACGGCTCTTAGAAGAAAACTCCATGTAAAGATGACCCAATAAGAAGAAGCTCGGTTCTTACATGAGTTTGGAGCCATTTGACCATTTATTCTCAGAAATCAATCAACCATGCAGTAAATTCACACTTCTTCTCCCCCTCAAGAATTGCATACGGAGTTGCCATTCTTGATTGAATAAGTGGATATCTTCAACAAATGTAGTCTATTCACACTTTTCCCCCGCAAAATTAGCACATGATGTCGCCATCGTCATTAAAGTTGAGCAAGTGGAATAAGAAAAACAATCAACAGTAGTCCGGTTCACTTGATGTTTGAAAGCGCATGGAAAAAGCATGAAGCATGTTGATGAGAATGGTCATTAGTGAGAAGATTTCTCTTCTTCAGAAGATAAAGCGCACTGAAGCGTACACTTTTCTTTTCTTTGATGAACGAGGCTTGAACTGTAGTATTCAAACGTCATAAGAAGATTTCTCTTCTTTCGAAGATAAAGCGCACTGAAACGTACACTTTTCTTTTCTTTAGAGAACGAGGTTTGAACTGAAGTATTCAAACATCATAATCTCTCTCTTTTCATCTACTCTTGGCAAAACTTGTGATCACTCCATTATCATTCAGTAGGCTCTATGTAGTGACAACCGATGGAGAAAACCCAATATGATGAATTTGACCCTGAAGTAAACTAACCCGAACTCGTGACTTAAACTTGCACATATGTAACAAAGAGCGGTGTCGATTTCCATTAGCATCTCTAAGTACTCTCTAAGTACTCTATACTCTTCAACCAACCAACCATCAAGTATAAGACGTACATCACCTCTTGAAAATCCACAATTGAATGTGACACTGAGCACTACAACGTAACTCCTTAAAGTGATAGTTATTTTGTGGTGTTAAGAGCCCAATTCCCCCAAGTGGTAAAAGAAAAGGTAAAAGACACCCAACAATAACTAGATTTCCAAGTCTTCGTTTTTTTTTTCTTTTTTTTTTATAATAAGCTCGAACAAGGATCTTGAAGAATCTTTATCCAACCATCCCCGATACCTTCAGATACTAAGTACACTTGCCCGTGATATTTCACTTCAACCTCGAATAATTAATAGTGAATTAACCCCGTTGTCACATCTTCTGGTTAAAAGCTCAACTCTAGCCTCCTTTGACGTTTTAAGTGAACTTTGATAATGGTTTCATCCCGACCATGGTTAAAAGCACGTAACCCCGTAAAATCATGTAATAGCCAAACTGTCATGAGGACAATCCAAACAAACACCCAATTCTTGAAGTACGCCTTTTTTTCCTTTCTTCGAAGCAGAAATCGCAGCACCAGCATCAGATAAGATCCCGAAATACGCTTTCCTTTCTCCAGGATGGTTCCGTCATTATGGGATTTTACAACTCTATGGTTTAAACCGAGAAATAATTTCTTTCGCGGGATTTTACAAAACCAAGAATAAACTGTAAGATAGATCCGCAAACGCACATTACTTTAATCGGGATGTTTTCATTGTCACGGGATTTTACAAGTCTATGAATTAAACCGAGAAATAGATTCTTTCGCGAGATTTTACAAAATCAAGACAAAACCGTAAACAATGTCAGTTTGAATGTGTTACGACAACTTTGGTTTCGGTGAATGTTTGTTTTAGGAGAACATGCAGCGGTTCTTCAACGATTCATTATCTATCATCAACAATATCATCAACCATCCAATAAACACTTTGGTAAACACATCATTCACACATTCTGTCGGCAAATGTTGTGACCTCCTGGTGAAGTAAACCCGATATACCAAACTTGATCATGAAGTAAAATTCCCCAGATTTGTTACTTAAACTTGTACTAATCTTTGTGAAGAAGAAACGGTGTACCCAATGTAAAAAACCTCTTGACATTCTCAACTGAGTGAGACACCGAAGTGATAGTTACGTTGTGGGTTAAGCGAGAAAGAATCACAACCGTAATTAAATAGCCAAGTCTTTATCATCCTCTATAAACGCCCAAACAAGTCATCTTTGCGTAAGGGTAGAAAGAAAGAAGACGAAATAAGTAATCGCGCGTGAAAAACTTCACTTCAAATTCAAATAATAGATACCGTCTCAACAACCTTGTAGTCAACATTTACCAATATCAATTAAAGCCGAGACATTATATTTTCCGTGAAAATGCATACACCAAAGTACCAATCCTCATAACCCATTGAATCTCATCATCAAAACACATTAACTCATTACCAAATACCATAAACCGTAAATCCAAATTCATGAGCATGTACCAATATCCACCGAAGCCCCGATCCATAAATATACCCAATATATCTATGAGTGATCCAACTCATTTGTACAAATAATCGATTTGAACTTGGCCCAAGAGTATCATTCAGCCCACACAAGTCTAATATTAATAACAATCATAGCTCATGTGAAAGAATAACCAAATAAGTTACGGTCAATATGAGAATTATAACAGCCCATAACCAATATTTTACGGCCCAATGTATCCAAACAAGTCCTCCAATCCGGTAAGCAGTGAGCCCATAACCGAACTATGACTCACACACGAATAACCGGTTATAAGTGAGTTGCCACAATATTTCTCATATTACACATTAGCTAACCCTAAACACACACTTCTCAAACAGTCCGCCCCCCTCCTACACCTTTCATATCTTCTCTCCCAACACATCTCAAATCTCATCTCCTTTATCTCAGTTAAATCCGATAAACACAAGTCACACAACACCACTCGTGTTTAAGCAAAACATAATCACAACGATTCCATGTTGAACGATTCAGATTACATATGCCATAGGGATGGCATCAAGATAATGATACGTTTTCAAGATCCATATTGGGTCTCGGGTAAGGTGTGATTGCAGATGTTTTCGTTTTTAATTTTTGTGATTTGTCGAATGAGTTCAAGTAACGAATCAAATAAACGGTATAACATAATTGTTATTATTCATTTCTTTAAATTCGTATAGAGTAACAGTTGGGTCGATGATGGTAATAATTTCAAACCAAAAAATCTTGTAAAGATTGGAAATAAGGTTTGAAATAATCTGAGACCTCTTGTAATATTTCTTTTCATTCTTGCATTTGAGATGAGATGTAAGTGAAGAGGTTATTGAATTTGTGATGGGATTTAGGCTGTCATTTTAGGTTGAAGATGTTTGAGTCAAGTCTGTTGATACATTCATTTCAATTCGTTAATTATAGAACCTTGGACTGATGCTGGTTAAAGCCTGAAGTCGCATTGAGTATAGATGGTATTTGGTTTGGTCAAGGTCTTGTGGTCATTTCTTCTTCTTCCTTTCTGTCAAGTCGCTACAGTCAAGTCAAGTCGCTACTTCTTGACACAAGTCGCTACATCTTAACACAAGTCGCTACTTCTTGTTATGAGACAAATCGCTACATGTTAAATAACAAGTCGCTACATTATATGTTATCACAACTCGCTACATTGTCAATAAACCCACAAATCGCCATCATCAAACACAAGTCGCTTTCATGATGGACAAATCGCTACGACTTGTAAAGACAAGTCGCTACTTCATTTACATCACAAATCGCTAACTTGTAAAGACAAGTCGCTAGCAAGATTATTTGACTTTTTCCGGCATTTTTCGACCATGTTTTCCGTCTAACTTCATACTTACCCAGAAAAATATCATAAAAATGCTTCCTTTTTGCCCAGTTTGACCACGTGAAGATGACCAGTTATGACCCTGTTTGACCATGATATTTGACGGATATTGGTACCACAAAAAAGTCTAAAATATACAGAATCTGTTTGAATCATAAAACATGACTCAAGACAAATATGTAACACCAATGGACCATATGACTTTTTGAATAAACCAATAAGGATACAATATTTGTTAAAACTGTTTTCACAAAAAAGTAGGAAAACAAAATTTTTCCGACCAGCAAAAAGTACACAAAACAGTGTTAACAAGAATCAAAAACCACAATAAATCAACACAACACAAAAACCATGGCTCTGATACCATTTGTAGGATCGTAAATATTGTGTTATGATGATTCGGGTGGCCTTAGATGGTGATTATACAAGTATGCCATATTTTAGAGAGAGAAAGACTGAGAGGGTGTTCTTGGTAGAGACTTGCTTAACAAAATGTAAAGGTTAGATTATGAGAAGCACCACCCCTTCCAAGGATGGAAGGGGTATTTATAGTTACAAATACTACGTCCTCCTATCGGACTGTGGATCAGGCATACAGTGGGTAAAGACCCGTCCTTCCTCCACGGTGATACACTAAACTAATCTACGCTACTAACTAACTATTTAACTACTGAATAACGTAAATAGCGACACGTCTACGAGCTAACATATGCTAGACCATAATTGGGGTGACCGACACTTTAACATGGAATTTCCAATTCCTAACAGTTATTTAGTTGATCCTTGATAGCAGCTAACCCATCAAATTTTTCTTCACTTTTAAGCCTAGTCGATGCTCCATCATGCAACATTTGAGAGTGGTCAGTCATTTCTTAAATGACACTTTTAGCATCTTTAGAATTCACCGTAGGGATTGGCCCTTGAGAAACTAGCATCTTCCTGGTAGCTACATCCAAACCTTTATAGAAGACGATCACAATATGCATCTCTATCAAATCATGTTGGGGAAACTTGAAAGTAAAACATTAAACCTGTTACATACCATGTAGAGGGTCTCTCTTGGTTCTTGCTTGAAATTGTTGATCTCCTCCATTTTTTTCGCCGTCCTAGAGGGTGACCAACACTTGCTTAGAAATTTTTCTTTCATATTAGCCCAAGTAGTAACGCTTCCAGCAGGTATGGTCTTAACCCAACAATTTTCTTGACCAGTAAGTGTCTTAGGTAAGACATACAACATCATATGGTCTTCACTCACACTAAGAGTGTGAAACAAATCGACAATCTCGAGCACTTTGTCAACGTGCTCGTTAGCATCCTCCGATTCAAATCCACTGAAGGTATTCTCACGAATTTTCTTGAGAAATTGACCCTTCAACAAAAACGAAATAGCTTATTCGAAAGATGGTCTTACGATCCCCGGGCCATTATTGTCCCGAGTTTGAGCCATGTATTCCTCGATTGTTAGAACATGAAGAATCTGAAATCAGACAAAAGATATCATTATAATAGGTATAATAAAAGAAAAGTGCATAAAATAAAAAGGGAGAACTAAGTACGAAAAATAAAATATTTTTGGGTTATTTTCCCCTCGATATGCCGTATACAACTTGGTGTATACGTCGTATCCAACTCATATACAACACGTAGTATCCCAATTTCTCAAAATAGGTATAATGTAATCAGAACTGATACGCCGTATGCAAGTTAAGAATACGACGTATATAAGTTATGTAATAGTTTTTTTTATAAAGATGAAAAGTAAGAAAATAAAATAATGAACTAATCTGGGCCTTAGAAGGTGAATACTCCATATACAGTTTTTAGCATACCCCGTATCCAATAATTGGATAATATGTCGTATTCAATGCAGTGAATACGCCGTATGAACAACCTGAGACAGAAACACAGTTAAACACATTAATCCTACTACATTTTATTGATCCGTTTATAAGTGCAATGATATAATGACTTATATTGGTAAATTCAGGAACTGCAGACAAAATTTCCTATCTATTGTAAACTAAACTCAGGCTAGTCGCGCCTAGTTCTATGAATGCAACCTATATCCCTGAAGCAAACTATCGAGCTACTCAGTCACATTCACGCAATAAGTGTTGTTCAATTAATCTATACGATTTATCAACGGTAACCTAGGGCTAGTAGCGAAACCTACTGTTCTCAAGTACTGCCTATTTTAAAGAGCAATTATGTTAAATTACGTATTTTAGTCATTTTATATCTAACCTAGGGAGTCTAAGCCTCTAGTCCCAATGAAAGTGCACGCGTGAACCTTTGCCACAAATACCGACCATCATGATACGGATTACCGGTTCATTGCTAAAGAACTACGAGATGATAATCTAGACATTAGATATAGAGTAATAAACAAGTAAATGAACATATTATTTGAGCGATAAACATATAAACTATCCAATATAAATTCATTAAATCGTAATAAACGAAATCAAAAAAACATGGTATTCATAACATGGCTAACACATAAGAGTGTTAGCCCATAATCTCAGTAGCAAACACAAAAAAAAATACAAACGATAAGCAAATGAATAACATAGTGAAGTCGATGTGCAACCCGAATGATTATACTTCGTGTGATGATACAAGACTTTCTTCACTTGATCTCTTCACTTGGAACTGATCTCCAGGTGTTACTAGGCTTCTAGTGTCGTCTGGTGTTGGTGGAATGTGTTGAAAATACGAAGCTAGGGCTCGTATTTATATTGTTCCATCTGAATGTATTGAGGTCTAATACGTCGTATTCCAGATATCTTGAGTAGGGTCCAAAAATAGAATATTCTAGTTTATTCATCTCTTCCTTAAATACGGCGTATTGGCAGAGTTAAATACCTCGTATGACTTCAAATCTTTGTACACTTGGACAGGGGATAAGATCTTGAATATAGCGTATGGCCAAAGTTTCATACGTCATATGTCTTCTTCAATTGAGTTGGGCTTTTAACTACAAGGGCTTAGATACGACGTATTACCTGAGTTAAATACGTCGTATTCTTTTTTATTTTGATACTTCATGAATTCTTCT
This sequence comes from Chrysanthemum seticuspe, assembly GCA_019973895.1. Taxonomy (NCBI): domain Eukaryota; kingdom Viridiplantae; phylum Streptophyta; class Magnoliopsida; order Asterales; family Asteraceae; genus Chrysanthemum; species Chrysanthemum seticuspe. The sequence goes on from BPTQ01000009.1 coordinate 275,072,295, forward strand.
AAGTAAATTATATAGTGTATCACTAGAATGTGGTTACGTCGTATGCTCTTGCTATAACTTGTACAAATCGTCCAATTTAGCTCCAAGTTTCGTCGTTTTTCGTGTCTTTTTCGTTATTGCTCCATATATACATAAAATAATAAACTTAAACAATATAAGTATCGTTTCTCATATGAAAGCATGATAAATGAGCAATTTACATGGAATAAATAATGAATAAATATTACTCCACCCGTCTCATAATTATTGTCCAATGTTGATTTTTTTTTTTTTTTTTTTTTTTTTCAACTTTGACCTTAAATATTTTAATTTATGTTATATATTACTTGATGAAAAATATATGAATGGTTTGAGTTTTAAATTTATTTTCATTGGTATAATTTTCATCAATTATTATATAACACAAATAAAAAAAATTAAAGTCAAAATTGCAATATAAAGACTTCAAAAATCAACACTTGATAATAATTATAAAATGGAGGTAGCAAATAATCATATCACTAGTGTTTAGAATAACTATGGAAAAAGAGGAGGGGTTTGGCTAGTCATTCATCATTAACCAAAATTTATTCTTATATAGAAAAAGAATTATTTCTTGGTATAAAACAATAACACTTGCCTACCCAAAATTCCATGGCATGAATTCCTACGTTCTTTAATTCTATAAACATTTCAAAACTTACCAATTTATAACTTATCACTCTTTAATCTCTTAAACACCCTAAATGAGAATTACCCAAACCCCCCATATGGGTTTATGCTAAAACATTAACTATAGTTTTTCAAAAATTTATACCTCGGTTGTAAGTTGACTAGGACTCTAAATCTAGTCCTTCCACCATTCTTAACTCAATTTAGTATCACCTCCCTTAGGATTTTATTAAACTTGAATTACAAGATTATGAGGAATGCATAATCACCAGGAACACATAATGCATACACTAAACACGTGTTACTAGAAGAGGAAATAAAACCCCAGTGTTTAACTAACTCATTGGGTATGTTTGTAATATCCTACAAGTTTCATCACTTGGCAGAATTAATCTTCGTTAGTTATCTTATTGCGTGCGCAGTCCTTATTTCGTTAAATCATTTTCATTTAAAGTCATTCTTAACCAACAGAAACTCATAAACTGTAACATAGATAGACTTTTTAAAAATATAATATAAGGGGAATCATTACCTTAAAAATTGTGGTGTTACACCGTGTGTCATATAGACCAAAACCAAACCAAACCAAATTTTGATAATTACAACAACAATAATGATAGTTACAGCAACAACAACAATGATGATGCCCTTACCGGACCTAGAGAGAGAGGGGGGGGGGGGGGGGGTGCCGACGGCTTAGGTGGTGTCGAACATAGCAAAGGTGGTCGCATGGTGGTGCCAACGACTTAAGTGGCCGGAGATGGGTTTTGACTCGAATATCCGACCAACTATTGTCATATTATCACCATTATATCTATGTATATACATCAAAGAGCATCAAGTTTTAAGATTTGGATTTTAATTTATATCTTTGAATTTTGATGAAAAAGATATGGGTTTCTTTAAGGGAGTAATGCTATTTAGACCTACAGCACAAGTCTAAATATATGTCTAATGCATAAATCATTTATACAATTGCATTAAGTATTTTCTCTCTCTAAATTTCCACCAATCATTTTTTTCAAATCAACCAATCAAATCATTAGGTTCATTTATAGGCATGATTAGTAGGCACAACAATCATTTTTCTCTTTAAGGCTGCATGCAGTAGGAGCGAAGATCGACCAATTGATCGATTAGACGGTCGATCGTCCCTACCGTGGGTGTCAATCGCCTAGCGATCGATCCACTAATTTTTTTCTCATTCGATCGTCCATGCAATTTTGTGTTTATTTCTTGATTTTCGTCCAAGTTTTGTTTATTTCGTTTACTTCTTTTTTTTCAATATACATAATTCATATATTAAAACTTGTAATGTTTTTTAAATTTGGTATTGTAATGTTAAATATTTAAATCCTATTGATACGGAAGTGAAAATACATTAAACATTGAATTGAAAATACGAATTACAGATTAATACAAACTACCGTACAGAAATGAAAATGAAAATACAAATTACGATACATAAAATAAAACACGTAGATTAATCTATGTTATAACCCTCGTTGCAAGAAGAGTACCCATCCGCAAACTTGCCCTCTTCATACTTTCTTTCCAGAATGTCAAACAAGTTGTCTTTGCGCTCTTGTTCTTCCCTTGCTTCCTGCTCCCTAAGAGCAACTTCCTCCTGTGTGTATTTTCTTTCATTTCTATCAATACTTCTTTATCCTGAAAAAGTTGTCGATGCTCTTCCTCTGTAAGTTGAAACATATTTTCTTCTTGTTCCTCAACCGGTTCCTCTTCCGTTTGAAAAAACGGAATGATATCTGTTGGTTGTGTGTTAACTGTGTTTTCGGGAAATTGTTGGGAGAAGTTTTCTTGAGACATTGTTGAGAGATTTTGATAAGAAGTTGTATGTGTGAGAGTTGTGTGTGTGATAATTTGAAGCAGATAGTGGGTATATATAGGGAAATTTTGAATTTGAAATTGAATTTGACTTTTGAATTTCAATTTGAATCTTCCCGCTCGTACGGTAACTTTTAGTTTGAATTTGAATATGAATTCTCCGCTCGTTCTGTAACTTTTAGTTTGAATTTGAATTTTGAAATTGAATTTGAAAGTGAATATATATAGGGAAAATGGATAGGGTTTGTTTTGAAAATATAAAAAGATATGTTTTTTTTAAAAGAAAAAATGAATGTCGCATTTCCACAAAAAGGTGTAGATTGGCGGGAACACTCTGACCCCGGGTGCCTTTTGGCACCAGCCATTGTCCACCCCACAAAGAATAACTCCGGCAACTCTCCTGGCCTAGTGGGGCACCAACTGGAGTGAGCACGAGCCAAGACTCGGACCCCTGAGCTCTTATTCCACAAAGTCTCTTCAGTGTGCCCATAGGTTTTGCGGAGGTGGGTACCTATATGTAGCAAATGCCAAGGATGAGACTTGAACTTGGGTCAATTGACTCAAGTACAAGTGCTCCAACCATTGGACTAATGCTTCATTGGTAAATTTTCGGAGAAAACTGATGTGACGGATAAAATGAATGTCGCCTTTATTGTGGCAACCAATCGTCCGTAGATTGTCGGAGAGAGAAAAATAATGTGACGGATAAAATGAGGATCAATCACCCTTCCTACTGTGTCCAGCTTAAGGTTTTTGTTTTTGCAAATTTCAAGATTGGGATTAAATTGGGATTAAACTTAGTGGCGGGTTTGTAAAAAAATCAAGCAAAAGATTATTGTTAGAAGAAAAAGAAGGAGTCGAATGTGTATAATAATCTAATTGATGGGCATTGTAAAGAAGACAACTTTCTTTAGTGTGTGATTTATTATCCGAGATGGAAACTTTTGGTTATGGAAACAATGTTTTCACTTGCTATATACTTATTAACTATATCTTTCCAAAGATGTAAAATTGCATATGTATCCTTGGTATGCATAAAAATCATTGTACTATGTGTATAAAAAACTTGTATCAAAGATATATATGCAATTATTCACCTTTGAAAGTATATATATATGCAATTCCCTCAAAAAAATGAATTAGGGGGTGCTTGGTTGGGGGTAATGGGGGTGGGGAATGACAAAGGTAATGATTAAACATGCTTGGTTAGAACTAGAGAATGCAATCATTGTTTATTATTGGGTAATGGGGCATTACCCAGTAAATTGGGAAGTATGGTAATGATTACCCACCACCACCAGAAGCAGCCACAGCAAGCAGTAGCCACCACCACCAGCCACCACCACCACCACCAGCCACTTCCACCACCACCACCAGTAGCCACCACCACCACCATTAGCAGCCACCACCACCACCACCAACCACCAGCCATCACCACCACCAACAGTTACCACCATTAGCAGCCACCACCACCACCACCAGCCACCATCACCACCACCAGCCACCACCACCACCAGCCACCAGCATCCACTACCACCAGCAGCATCCACCAGCAGCCACCACCACCACCAGCCACCACCATTAGCAGCCACCACCACTAGCAGCCACCACCATCACCAGCAGCCACCACCACCACCAGCCATCACCACCACCAGCAGCCATCTACCACCACCATCTACCAGCCACCACCATCACCACCAAAAGCAACCACCACCACCACCACTATCAGCCACCACCACCACCAGCCACCACCACCACCGCTTTAGAGGTTAATGTATTTTTCTCATGCCAAGCACTATCAAAGATAATGATAATCTCCATTCCATTCCTTTGCATTCCCTTTGCATTCCCTTTGCATTCCCATTGCCTTTCCCTTTCCCATTCCCCATTTTGAACCAAGCGCACCCTTAGTTTTTTTTTATATATTTTTTAAATTATAATATTATATTATTTATACATTTTTTCTCTCATACTTTTTTTCTTAAAACTTATACCAAATCAAAATCCAAATCCAAATCCTAATTCAAATCTAAATCAAAATCCCAATCCCAATCCCAATCCCTTAACAAACCAAACGGACCCTTATTATATGTTACATGAAATGAAAAGAAAGGGTGTCGTTGCAAACTTGACGGATTATAATGCTTTAATCAATGGATACTTTGCTTTTTGACCACATATCAATATAGAAATGGGTTAGTGTTGTATACTTTGTTCTTGATGGAGTTTTTGATGAAAATGTGAACATTTTAGATAATAGTTTAAAGATTTGATGATTTTGGATGAAGTTCGAGTAAACATTTAAATTTTTGAAGATTTTTTGATAAACATTTGAAGGTTGTTTGAACTTTGAACGTTGAGGATGAATATATGGGAAGACATACAATGGCATAGTGAGATGATGAGCTGCTTAGAATTTACTAGGTAAAACCAAGTTAAAGAAATAAATAGATGAAAAGACAATTTTATCTTTATGTCCAAGTCACATGAGAAGAGCCTTTAAGAGTCAAATTTATTATTATTTTTTTCAAAGAACCCTAAGGGTGTGTTTGGTAGCGGGAATTGAGGCAAGAGAATTGGAAATGGTTCTATTTCTCTTGTTTGGTACACAGAGAATTGAAAAAGCGGAGAATTTGAAAGAGAAATGGAGAGAAATTGAGAGACTTGAGTAGTGTAATTTGGCTAGCTCCATTTCCCTTATTTTGGTGGAGAAATTGAAGAAATAGATTATTATTATTTTGATTTTTTTTTTTTTTTTTTTTTTTTTTTTACAACTATAATTTTGTTAAATAATGGATTTTGTTTAAAAAAAATATATATATGTAAACAAATTGTTTTTTTAAAAATAATTTAAAAAAATATATATATTTTTTTAAATAAATACATTTTTAAAAAACATTTTTTTAAAAAAACAAGTTTTTTTTTAAATAAAAACATTTTTAAAAAATATTTTTTTTAAATAATTTTTTTAAAGAAAGTACATAAATTTTTAAAAAATAAATTTAAAAAAAAGATATATTTTTTTTTAAATAATTTTTTTAAAATATTTTTTTAAATATTTTTTTTAAATATTTTTTTAAAAATTGTTATTTAGAAAAAATAAAAAATATTTTTTTAAAAAAATAAGTTTTTTTTTAAATAAATACATTTTAAAAAATATTTTTTTTTTAAACAAGTTTTTTTTTTAAGTAAATACATTTTAAAAAAATAAGTTTTTTTTAATAATTTTTTTAAAGAAAGTACATAAATTTAAAAAAAACACATTTAAAAAAAAAGATATATATTTTTTTTAAAATATTTTTTAAGAATTTTTATTTAGACAAAATATTATTTAAATAAAAAAAATTTCATTTCTCGGGTCAAGTCTCTGTTGTTACCAAACATTAGAATTGAACAAAATTCTCTACTGATTTATATTCTCTGAGATTCTATTCTCTACTTCATTTCTTTTCTCTGAATTTCTCTCTACCAAACGCAAAGTGTTAAAGGATTTCAAAGCCTATTTTGGTCACACAAAAAAAAAAGAGATCAAAGAACTATATGTGAAAATTAACGCAAACCATAAGGACTATCAGTGTAATTTTACTCTTAGAGCAGGAGGTACGGTGGTGCCAAGCTTGGTGCCAACGGGTTTGGCGCGACGCCAAGCTTGGCGCACCGTTACCACGCTCGCGCCAAACCCTCTCGCGCCAAACATAACAGCCAACGTTTTTTTTTTTTCTTTTTTTTTTTTTTTTTTTTTTTTTTTTTTTGAAAAAGTAGCCGTTGCATTCAAATACATAGCCGTTGCAAACGGCTAGTTTTGTGTTTTTTTGATATTTTGACCTCTTTTTTACCACTTTTACCCACTTTCAAATCCTATATAAACCTTATCACTTATACCACTTCACACACACTTCAAATACATCTCAACTTCAATATTTTTTCAAGAAAATGAATCCCAACAACACCCCTTGGATCAATCGAATGCTTAACGATCCATCGAACCAAATGATCGGTTCGTCTTCGAATCCGAATCCGAATCCGAACACCCAACAACAATACTATCCTTCGTTTTCTCAACAAAACTCATGCGTTAATCCCCGAAGAATACGCTATGTTTTCTCAATGGAAAATGCAACAACAACAACAACAACAAAACGAATCACAACCAAGATCGTCCCACCAATCGTTCCACCTTGTTGACGAATCCGAATCCGAAGAGGAAGCGGTCATCCCGACCCCCACGTCCAAAAAAACAAAAATGAAGGAACCGGCGAAGGCAAAGAAAACGAAAAAAAAGCAACCAACAACCGAAGAGGAAGCCGAGGTCCAGCAACGATCGCGTAACGCATGGACCGACCAAGAAGAACTACTTTTGGCGCAAACTTACATTGAAGTATCCGAGGATCCAAAAGTCGGTGCGGATCAAGGTAATGAAACGTTTTGGTATAAAGTTTTGGAAGCTTACAACAAGGAAGCAAAAAAACAAAAGTTTGTAACTCGTACCAAGAACATGCTTACCGGAAAGTGGACTCCGATGAATCGTTGTGTCGGGAAGTTTAATTCGATTGTGAATGAAACGGCTGTTATGAGTGGGGAGAACGATATGGATTTCATGGAACGTTGCCACACTTTGTACAAACGATATCATGGCGATTTTAAACATTCGTCGGCTTGGAAGTTTTTGAAGGACAAGCATAAGTGGAAAAATCCGGACTCAACAAATGCAAGACGTAATCGTCTTCGGGTTACGGAAGAGGATCCCGAGCATTTTGGACCCGACGCATTGCCAAGGCCGGACGGGGTGTACCGGATCGCAAAGAGCCAACGTTCGTCTAACTCGACCGCAAGTTCCGGTTCAAACCCGGAAATGTTTTCACAAATGATGGAAAAACAATACGAGTTGGAGCGAAAAATGAAGCAAGATGTTCTTGAGCGGGAGTCTCGAGCGAGGGTCGATTTAATCGAAACTCAAAGGATAGCCGAAGATATGCGGGTGCTATCTATGGACACAAGCACGCTCGATCCGATGAACGCGGCAATCCTGAGGGCCCAACAAGCACGGATCCGGGCAAAATATTCACAAGAATAATTATGTTATGTTTTTTTAAGTTTATTGTTTTTTTTATTTCTTGTAATGTTTTTTTTTATGAATAAAGTAATTTTAGAATATATTGTTTTTGAATTTTATAAAAAAATAAAAAATAAAAAAATTGAGTTTGGCACCAGAAATTCTGGTGCCAACGGATACCCCAGAAATGTGGTGCCAAACACTTTCTGGTGCCAAACTCAAAAACTGCTGACGTGGCAGTTTGGCACGAGCTTGGCACCACACTTTGGCACCACTGTACCCAGTGCTCTTAAAAGAAACAAAACTTTTTTACTGGCTTTTGAGTGGTACTTATTTTTGGGGAGGCAAAACGGCGGAAGCCATAAAGTCCGGAATCTACTGCACAAACCGAGTGATTAATTTGATACTTCTACACGTGCCCAATCAAATCCCACTTTAGACTTTACCATTTTCATTTTCATTTTATTTCTATTTCCAAAATTATGAATTATTTGTCTTTTCAGTTTTTAATTTAAAGTCCTCATGAAACTACTGTCTATGTTTTGTTTTATTGGAACTCACATTGAACCCCGAGTCTAACAAAAATGATGCATCCACGCTTGGTGTTGTCTATGCTTTTTATGAGACTAATAGGGTATTTGCGCGTTACAGCGATTGATATTTTAAAATAAATGTTAACGGTATAAAAAATCTAAAGTGATAGATAGGAGTTGTATGTTTGAGTTATATTTATATGATTGTCTTTTAAATACCTTATCTATATCCCGTTTCTTTTTTACGACTATTTCAAATGTTTTACGTTGTATTGTAAATTCCTCTCATTTCAAAAAAAAAAAAAAAAAAAAAAAAAATTGTTGTTGCAACAAAATTCATCTCTTTGTGGAATGACCAGCCAAACAAACACAAAAACCAACTCCAATTTAAATAAACATAAATACCCACTTATATATTCACTTCTCTAACTCGGTAGGCGCACGAGCGACCCGCCGGACCGACCTCTGTGGGTAACCAAAGTTTTGGAATTGGACTCATTGTTTTATCTTTAAGTGCTTGGCATAGTAATTTTATTAGATTGTACATTGTGGTAAAATAGTTATATATTTTATTGAAGATGTGATTTAAATAGTGTATTAAATGTATGTATTGAATAATATTTTTGTTGTTGTATTTGTGCTTTAAATAGTTGTACCATATGTTTATAAAGTTGTATTTTTGAATAAGGAGTGTTTTAAAAAGAGCATTAATTATGTGTATTGAATTGATGTGTTTGTGCATTAAATTGTTGTAAACTATGCATTCTAACTTGTAATGATTTAGGGTGGTGGCATTCGACATCGGTTTGGTGCGGTTTGAAGCCATGCCGCACGGGCACACCATTGCCGCTGTTGCGGTTTCGTCAGTGTTCATGGCAATCGGTATCCCATGCCGTTGCGGTTTGTGTGAGATAGCCAAAAGCAACCGTTGGGCAACGGTCAAAAATTGAGTGAGGTATGGAATCATTGTTGCCACAAAAAAACTATGGTGAGTTATGAGTGAGGTATGAGATTAGGTGGAATGATATTATTGGTGAGTAGTGAGGTATGCGTGAAGTATATGTGACATGAATGCCAACAACCTTATATGTTGTATAGATTGTGTTTGAAATGATTGTACTTTATATTAATTTTTTTATTGCTGAATTTTAAGTAATCAATAGCCATTTAATGCTCTAAAATGCCTTTGTACATTATAAGATAGTATGATACTAGTAAATAATAAGTGTTGATTTTTTTTATTAAACCGTATATAATACGATTTCCTACTAATTATAAAAGATGTATGTTCATTCTTGAAACTTAAATTGGGTAATGTCAGTGTTCTATTATACATTTAATTAAAATTGGTAACAATATTTATCACTAAATTAATATTTTAAATATTGTTTAATCTTTAAACTTTTATTATATTTTGTATTTAACCAATAATTTCTTGTAATAACTACAAATTGAACACGTAAGATTTGCATCAAAGGTCAAACTAGAATCACGAGTTCCTAAATATAATTATTTGCCGCTATATATCGTCGCTTTGCGTGAATATTCGTCAAGTAGATGATAATGTGTTTTTATTATTTGTATGTTGAAGTTTTCAGCTATTCAATTAATACGAATTCGATAGAAAAAAACTACTTAAATGTAATTTAATTAGAATCTCATACTTTATTTTGTATGTATAACATATTAGACAAATACTCACGTATATCGACGGTGTATAATGGTAAATATGTGTAACCTTTGATGCAACACTTAAGGATTTAAATTTGTAGTTATTGCGAGATATAAATGTATGTGCTAAAAACGAAAAATAATAAAAAGTTAAGAATCAGAAAAATATTTAAGCTATTAATATAATGGTGAATGTTACCATTTTTAATCAAATGTATATTAATAATTAAACTAATCATTTTTTTTAAGTCTTTAAGTTTAAAGAAAAAAATGTTTTCTATGAGATATGAAAAAATAAAGATACTCCAATAAAGAAACTTGTTAATAACTTAATATAATATGTTGATACAAAAGTTGGGCGTTCCTGGTTTGGAGCTACGGCCTCGTATCAATTGAGAATTGTTGCTTGAGACATGCGCACTAAGAGACAAGAAACACCGTTAGGCTTACCATGGGATTGTGATAACGCTACACGCGTCGTTCGGGGTCAAGGAAACTTCCTTTTCTTCGAGCAAGTTTTATAACACCCTAGGCAGTGAACCTAATCGTTGTAGTGTAGTAATTAGGGTAAGCCACGGGTATTGATATCGTTCTCTAGGGGAATAGGAATGCTAGTAAGGAGTTACTACGCTAAGGTTAAGGTTGAGGAAGATTATTTTTGTATTTTTATATTTTATGAAATGGAAAGGTACGAATCTAGGGTATTGGATTTGGGGGGGTTGGTAATACTACCGATTACTCTACTATTATCTAATTATCTAAACTAAGGTTGTGGGAGTCTATGTCTAATTAATGTGTGCTCGTATGATAGTTTAAAGATGTGTTTACTTAAGTTGTACTACTCCTTAATTATCTCCTATTGATGGTTGAGTTGTCACGTCCTTATTCCTAGTTGCGTTGTATGTCTAAAGTTGTAGGGTATGCGTTTCTCCCTAACTCTTTGAACTTACCAAAGGGTCTCGTCTACAAACCCACTAGGGATGATAAACTCTTACTCTAAGGCACTCTTTGGATGGTTTAGCTTACAACTACTTAGGTAATTATATTCTAAGGTTCACAAAGATGAATCAAGCATTAAGTACACAACGAATGACCTATCGCATTACTAGATCATTAATCAACTAAGAAACAACCAATCAATATTCAATAATTAAGTTTCATACTTCCTAAGCAAACACACAAATAAATTAGCCGGACATAGAGAACATGCAAGCATACACACAAATAATCAAAGACATAATTGAATTAATGAAGTAAATACTTATCTTGATGTAAGATAGGGTTTAAAACCCTAAAATGCTGTACAAGACACCTTAGGTTCGGTTTTAGGTTTTCACTCCAAAAAGTCTCTCTTAAAAACTGAAAAATTCGGATTCTATATATAAGATTACATATGCGACGGCGTCACCTTATGTTTCGTGACGCCGTCGTGTCGCCGTCGTGTCGCCGTCATTAGGGTTTCGTCTTGGCCACGTTAACCTTGCGACGGCGTCACCTTATGTCCGTGACGCCGTCCTCTTCAGCTTCTGACGTCGTCTGGATTGCATCTAGGCCGTCTGAGTAGCGACGGCCTACTCTTTTACAACTGGACGTCGTCACTTGAAAATACGAGTTTTGGGTCCTGAACCGTCACAACAATTTTCGGACGGCGTCGCAATTTAGCACCTGACGCCGTCGCCTTCTATTTTCAGCAGCTGTGAGTGTCTAGATTTTGACTTTGGCCATTTTCTTCATATATTCGCGCCTTTTCGTCCAAATAAGTGTCATTCCAGCATTTTGCCTTCAAGAGACCTAAAAAGTGAAAAGGAACGATATTAAGCAATAACGGATACAAAAGTGATTAAATAAGGACTAAAACGACCCCTCAAAATGGTACCTTTTAAAACCTTATCAAATATCCCTACACTTGTTATTTGCTTGTCCTCAAGCAAATGTGCTTTTAACCAATTAAATTATAAGTTAGGGGTCATGAAGCATTAATTCAAAACGGTCCACAACACATATAAGCCCCGCAAAAGTCATAACAAGCACGGAAATTACATACTAGCACCTCACATGGGGTGTTTGGATACTCACATCTCTCTCGGGTGTATATATGAAATATAACAAATAGGAAATGGAAGATAAACACTCATTAACCGGTCCTAGTACATAGATTACCATAGGCTTGAGAATAGATCAAACCTCCATCGCTTTGGCGTAAGCACCTAGGAAAGACTATCAAAGAGGTCTTTTAAAGGGTTGTAATGTTAGGCTTACGGTAGGGAAACAAAGGGTTTGGTGGGATAGGCTATTTAGTGGTGGCAAGTCAAAAATCTCTATGTTAAATGCATATGAAGAATGGCGTTGCTAAGCCAAGACTCGACACTCTAAAACTCTAGGTAACGGAAATAAACAAACATAAATTTAAAGGATAGATGTAGGATGGTAGCCCGTATGTTTTTTTTTTTTTTTTTTTTTTTACACACTATATTTTTTTTTTCTTATTCTCTTTTTCTATTTTTTGCTCGATTTTTTTTTTTTTTTTTTTTTTTTTTTCATACACTTTTACTCTACCATCCTCTACGGTAACATCAAAATAATAGGGATTTATAGGCACATCCCTACACTTGAGTTTTTATTACTCTAACACTAATTTGACCTGAATTGAAAAGATCAAAACACTTGGGGTACATTATTACGCAAACAAAGGGAATTAGAATTTTTAACGTTCCCTTCCCGTCATTTCATAAACTTTAACTTTTCCCATGAATCCCAATCGTCCCAAAACTGTATACAAAGGATATGACTCGACTTAGCAACTTATGCAAGCAACTAGATAATTGAACTAAGGGTTTGGGGTGATAACAAACATTTGCACTAAAAGTGAGTGCATAAGGGGTAGGCTAAGGCGATTTGGGTGTATATTTGGGGGTGGGGTGTAAACAATGCTCTTCATTGATATTCCGGAAAAACCGAAACATCACGAGAACCGCGAAAAGGATAGGCTCTGAGGGGTTAACTAGGGGTATCGTGTACTAAAGATGAGTACAACGCAAAGGGTGTGGGGGAATTACTCAACCGATGTGGAAGAAGTAATTATATTACAGGTATCAAACAAGGGTTATCCTAATGCCTCTTATCATTTAGTTATTCCTAACTACACAAGTGTAGCCTCACTTGCGATCTCGGAATGCATCACAAAACAAGTTCTAGAATCTAATATACTACCGGTTCACACTCTAAGCATTGAAGATGAATGCTTTAATTCCTACTAATCTAAGGGCGATCCTCACATTTTGGTGGAATTTGGGTGGTAAAGGGTTTTTTGTGCTAGTCATGCAACTTCCTATCCATGAGACGCTTTTGTTAAGACTAATGGCCCACTCCTATATGTCATAAAAAATTTTAAATTTGGTGCCAAAATTACCCTAACCGACATTTTCTCATGGTTTATTACACAATCACAATTGGACAAAGCAAATAGTCAAGGATAAGCATAGTTTCAAAGTTCCCATTTTATTTTCCCTCCCTACACTTAAACTGAACATTGTCCCCAATATTCCCCGAAAGTATCAAAGTTATGATAAAAGAAGGTAATCAAAAACGAAAGAAACTAGTACTCCCCTGATTAGCTCGGTAGGATCCGTGTAAAGTGGTGGTTAAATTATTTTCAAGAAGAATTATTGCGTGAAAAGCTCCTTCCAATCTTATGTAACTTCTTCTTGACAAACTAAACCTGCACACTTGAAGAAAACAAACGATACCTTCGCGTAAAATCGGCGGTAATAATATATATAAGACTCGATTTAAACTAGGATATAATGCTTGTGGAATGGATGTTTACAGAATTTCTAAGAAAATTAAGACCTGGAAAATTCCAAAAATTTATAAGTAGCTCAGAAAACGAAAAAAAGTAATCTGATGTTTTTACTCCTTCCTGACGCCGTCAGGTTGCAATCCTGACGCCGTCAGGTTATCCTGACAAAAACTGGTCTGCGATTTTCTGGAAAAAATTCTGGAAAATTTACATCTTTAGAATCTGGAAAAATTTCTGCAAAACATCCATTATGACTCGATACAAGCATTTGACTCGAACAAACAAACATAAATATCTTTTAGTTAATTGTTATTCTCATGTTTACGTTTCTTTTGAAAACGTGTGTAATCCTCCCTACACTTATCCTTTATGTAAAATACCTTTATATGCAATTAAGACGAGGTTAAAAACAAAATAAAGCATTTTTACAAATTTAAACATGAGGATAAACAATTAATAAAAGATATATGACACTAACAAGCAAACAATTAAGCATGGGTTGCCTCCCACGAAGCGCTTTTCTTTATTTAAGAGTCTTGTAGCTAGACTCATAGTCGTGCTTCTATGTTTCCTCACGCATCCTCAATGAGAATTCTATCATGTTGACAAAATCTTCATCGACTCTATACCTAGGCCCTAAAGTCAAGCAATCCTTATAATAATGCCTCCTTCTTTCCCACATGAATTTATAACCTTTTTCAACATCTTCCTTGCTTTTGTCCTCAAAAGCTTTGATGTTGTCTCGATCATAAATGGACAAGTGGCCATACTCAGTTGTTTTCCAAGGCATCCTATAGGTGATCTCATCGGTTCCTTCCTTGAACCTAACCGTTCCATCATGCTTGTTATGGCTCATTCTAGATGTTTCAACAAACGGTTTCCCTAGCACTACTTGGGATAAGCTATAGTCAATGACGCATCCTACATCTTCTAGGACCATAAAATCAACTAGGTAGGTGAAATTTCCTATAAAGACATGCACGTCCTTGACTCTTCCCACAAAGTTGCAAACTCCTCCCGGATACTTAGGGTCTCTCCTAATATTGAGTCGCTCATTCATAATGTCATTGTAGACAGCAGATGACATTACATTGATGGGAGATTCCGTATCTATGTAAGCGTGGTCGACACTCCTATATCCGATCATACAAGGGATTTTTAGGTTCCAGGGATTTCCCCTCCTAATCTTTGGGCATATCCTAATGATAGGTGATCGTGGATTATCGATTATGTATTGATGGTACGCAATCTCTTCTTTAGTGGGGTAAAGATTGAAGTAAGCACTATTTTCCACATCCACGTTGTTGTTTATCATGCCATTTTCCGAATTACCGCTAATCATAGAGCCAACTATAGCAGCGCTGACTACTTTCTCAACAGCTTCCCTAATTGTACTATCGAATATTTTCTGCAAATCCTGAAGGTCGGTGTTTCTACTCACATAGCGGCTTCGACGGTTGTGTTGGTTATTGGGTTGGGTTTTGAGTGACATTGAATTTTTTTGTGTTGGGTTATCAAGTGGTGGTTGGTTATCACCTTCCATGATAAAAAGTGATAAGATTACGAACAAAGGTCACGAAGAAGGGGGATAGACTAAGAGAAAGCTAAAAAATGAGAAAAAATTTACTTGATAGGAATCAAGCAAAGAACCTAAACGAGGTGGACTGCTAACTAGCTATTATATTCCTCGGCAGCGGCGCCAAAAACTTGATAACGCTACACGCGTCGTTCGGGGTCAAGGAAACTTCCTTTTCTTCGAGCAAGTTTTATAACACCCTAGGCAGTGAACCTAATCGTTGTAGTGTAGTAATTAGGGTAAGCCACGGGTATTGATATCGTTCTCTAGGGGAATAGGAATGCTAGTAAGGAGTTACTACGCTAAGGTTAAGGTTGAGAAAGATTATTTTTGTATTTTTATATTTTATGAAATGGAAAGGTACGAATCTCGGGTATTGGATTTGGGGGGGTTGGTATTTTTACCGATTACTCTACTATTATCTAATTATCTAAACTAAGGTTGTGGGAGTCTATGTCTAATTAATGTGTGCTCGTATGATAGTTTAAAGATGTGTTTACTTAAGTTGTACTACTCCTTAATTATCTCCTATTGATGGTTGAGTTGTCACGTCCTTATTCCTAGTTGCGTTGTGTGTCTAAAGTTGTAGGGTATGCGTTTCTCCCTAACTCTTTGAACTTACCAAAGGGTCTCGTCTACAAACCTACTAGGGATGATAAACTCTTACTCTAAGGCACTCTTTGGATGGTTTAGCTTACAACTACTCAGGTAATTATATTCTAAGGTTCACAAAGATGAATCAAGCATTAAGTACACAACGAATGACCTATCGCATTACTAGATCATTAATCAACTAAGATAAGAAACAACCAATCAATATTCAATAATTAAGTTTCATACTTCCTAAGCAAACACACAAATAAATTAGCCGGACATGGAGAACATGCAAGCATACACACAAATAATCAAAGACATAATTGAATTAATGAAGTAAATACTTATCTTGATGTAAGATAGGGTTTAAAACCCTAAAATACTGTACAAGACACCTTAGGTTCGGTTTTAGGTTTTCACTCCAAAAAGACTCTCTTAAAAACTGAAAAATTCGGATTCTATATATAAGATTACATATGCGACGGCGTCACCTTATGTTTCGTGACGCCGTCGTGTCGCCGTCATTAGGGTTTCGTCTTGGCCACGTTAACCTTGCGACGGCATCACCTTATGTCCGTGACGCCGTCCTCTTCAGCTTCTGACGTCGTCTGGATTGCATCTAGGCCGTCTGAGTAGCGACGGCCTACTCTTTTACAACTGGACGTCGTCACTTGAAAATACGAGTTTTGGGTCCTGAACCGTCACAACAATTTTCGGACGGCGTCGCAATTTAGCACCTGACGCCGTCGCCTTCTATTTTCAGCAGCTGTGAGTGTCTCGATTTTGACTTTGGCCATTTTCTTCATATATTCGCGCCTTTTCGTCCAAATAAGTGCCATTCCAGCATTTTGCCTTCAAGAGACCTAAAAAGTGAAAAGGAACGATATTAAGCAATAACGGATACAAAAGTGATTAAATAAGGACTAAAACGACCCCTCAAAATGGTACCGTTTAAAACCTTATCAGATTGTTTCCCACGATTATCCTCCGGCGTGAGAGTAAGTAATCGGTTTAGGGTTTAAGGAGAGTTAGGGTTCTGAGATCATACCTTAAACGAGATATGTGATTCCCTTTATATATGCACTGAATCCTTGTTGGTTCCGTGTTCCTCAACCTTCGGCGTATCCCGCCTTAGTCGGTTGGGGATGATTATCTTCCTATTTAGAAGATATCGGATATCTATTCCATCAATAGATCCGGGTTTGGGCCTGCATGAGCCCAAACTTCTAGTCAGCTTAGCCCAGTTCGTAATTGGCCAAATTAGTATTGGACTTTAGTCGGGTCCGTGACCCGGATATAGACTATACGTCAACATGTCCCCCCAGTCTAGTATGCGCAGTGCGTAACTACGGATGCTAGACTTAATTATCGTAGTCCATGAAAAATAAACAAAGCATAGCAAAGAAGCTAAAGAAATATCCTCTTGATACATTGTATCTAGCCGTAATAAAGAAAACGGGCACCTCGTAAATCGGGGGAAAGGTTACTGCACCCGTGTCCCATCAAACAATCCCAACCACATATTTAGGGTTGGTGGAAGCCACGTGTCGATCATCGCGTGGAGGAGGAAGGTTATATAATCCCTTCACTTCATTTTCACCGTTTCTACACATAGTAAAAAAAACGCTATCCGCCATTATCATAGCTTCAAACACTTCCAAGCCGTCATACCGAAATATCCCCTAGGTAACTGCGCTTGCGCCTTTGTGTTTTATTATAAACAATACCATGGTTAAGGAGTTATCGGATTTTACGTCAGACATAACGGAGGAAGAGCTTCAACAGTTTGCATCTGATTATTACATCCCCAGCGCAGTACATCCGGAAGTTCCGGCTGCGAATGCGTCGATAGCGGATTTCCCCGATGGGAAGATTGGGGTATACACGTGATTCTTTGAATTCGCAAATCAGCGCATACCCCTATCGTTATTCTTAAGTGATGTATTGATTTATTACCGCATTCACTTGTCCCAGCTGCACTGTATAGGTGTGGCCAAACTAATTAACTTCGAGGTGAACTGCCACTTATTGGCCATTAACCCCACAATCCACCTGTTCCGCGCGTTTTACCACACCACGTGGTCAAACGGGTGGGTTTCCTTCGCGAAGCGCCCTGGGTCACTCAAATGTTATACGGAAAAGTTAGACGCGCTCAGAAATTGGAGGGAAACCTTTTTCTGGGTTGACGACGCATGCTTTCCGTCTTATTTTGATTTTTACTCTAAGGGGACACTGCCAAAGGATGAGCGCCCCCTCCCTGGATCATATAATGCGGAGGATGCGGAAACAATAAATGCGAACCGCATCCCTATAAGCTCCTACCCCGAGGAGTTCTTGGTGCATATTGGCCTGAGCCGCAACTATTTTGGCAGTTCAGAAGAAGTTCCTATCTTCTTAGGCGCCGATGGTCAGGGTGGGTGCTCATGCTTTCGTACCCCGTTGAGTTACATTACTGTAAGTTTGTCACTGTTTGTTCGTCGTACTTATCGTGAACTGTTTGTATTTCTTTGTTGTTGCGCAGAGATGGACCTGTTCAGTGTTGTGCAACTGACGAAGCCAATCGAAGTAAAGGTAGGAACACGGCCACTGAAAGAGGGAGAAGAACCCGTGCTTGTTGCGGCGGCAGGGCGTACCCTAGTGTTGGACCTAGGCGAGGCAGGGGAAAGTTCATCCGTTGCGCTACAAGCAACCCCTTTACTGAGTGTGCCCAGTTCTACAATCCCTGCATCTCCAGTGCAACCGGCGCCCGTAGTGGCGGAGCATGTGGAGGAAGTGGAAGAGGAAGAAGAAAGTCCAGGGTTGGAGCGCAAAAGGAAGCGCAGTGGCGATGGTGCTGCCACCTCTCGGAAGAAGCGCCCGGTTGTTTTTAGTGTGGAGTCATCTTCTAGTGATGTTGCGTCGCGCCCACCATCACCTGACACATCCATTCCTGCGTAAGTATCCTTACAAGATTATGTACCGAAATGCCTCATGATATTACCGAATAACTGTGATTTTCTCGTCATGTTTGTAGGTTTGAACAATCCGCAGAGTCGCCCCCCCCCCCCAATCAAGTCCAATTCGTGCTGAATCATCTGGGCTGAAGAGCCAAAGCGCTGAGCCTGGGACCTCTGGGGATGCGCCCATGGGGCAACTGGTCGATGATCTGGTCCTACTTGCTTCGCGGCTAAAGGTAAAGTATTCGGGCGAGACTAGCCAAGGTGCTGAAAAAGACCAACAAATTGCGCTGATGGAGGCGCAATTGGCTAGTGCTAGGGGTGCAGCAGAGACTATGGGGTCGTACGCTAAAAAACTCGCCGAATAGAAAATGGCGATGATGTGCCAAATAAATCAAGAGCGTGCAGAGGCCGCGGGATATAAGTCTTCCTGTCATTGGGCCATGAAATATTTGGAGAATGGTAAAGACGCGCTGACCTCCCAGCTTGAAGACTTTGGCGCTACTGTGAAAAGCGCCCTTGAAACTCAGGAGGAGAAGTTGCGCAAGTTAAGCCTGGAATATGACGAGGAGTTATATCCTCAACTTCTATCGACCATTGCTGAGCGCAGATGGCTCATAAGCCATGGGCTCCGTCTTGCTGCGTTAAGTACCCTAGAGTCGCAGGAGGTCGTTGACTCCTTCGGGGATGTAGTTAAGTGCGCGCTGGAGCATGGGAAAGCAGAAGCCATTGAGAAGCTGCATGAGGCCGAGCTTCTAAAGGTACCCGTTGAGCAGGTACCTAATTATGACGCGAAGGCTTATGATAATCTGGTCGCTACCATGAAGAAGATGAGGGACTTGGAACTCCCCATGATTGCTGAACTGGAGCGTGATCAGGACTATCCGATAGATGTTATTTTTGCAGGTCTGACTCTAGCACGCCATCGCGGTGGAGAAGCCATTGCACAGCCAGACTATTATCTTAAACCTGATGCATCCCAACTAGACGTTCCTTTATTCGCGCGCCCCAGGGATATCTTGAACCCTTTTGTCCTGGAGAGGGAGGTCCCCTTGAAGCAAGTTTTGGAAGCGCATGCGACGAGGCTTGCTCAGAAGAAAGGTATTAAGGGCAAGGCTGTTATGTGTGGTGTCGGCGTGGTGCACCTTCCTCGGTCTGACGGGGTGCCCGTGAGTGTTGCCACTGTGGCTCGTCAAGACGCGGATTTGTTGCAGGAGCTGAATAGGGTTGGGAATGCTACGAGCCGCGTGGGTAGTTCATCCTTGAAGCGTAGTCATAGTTTGTAGATTGTCTCTTGTGCTGTAACTATCTTTGGGAAATAACTCGTAGTTATGAAATAAATCTCCTTTTGTTAAGTGTTTGTGAATATATTTTGCAATTCGTGATGTGCATACTTATCTGTTTGTCTTTGCGTAAAAGACGCATTCGTTGTTACATGTATATGTAAGTGCGAGAATACAGGAAATCCATAATCATGTATGAAGATCCTAAGATACTTTTTTAAAATAACTTCCAAGTATCATCATAATCGTGTATATTTAATGATATGCAACGTACTGTACATACCAAATTAAGGAATCAAGTATTTTGGTTCCACAGTTGTTAAACGTGCACGTGTGCGTTGTTGCGCATCCGTCATAGGATGTGTACAAAACTTATTCCAACGTCTTGAAAGTAAGGTGTTTAACAAGGATACGTGATCCAGTGTTGATGGGTTTGCAACACTCTTATTCAACAAGTTGTTTAGTAGGTTAACTTATCCTTTTACCATCATGGGTTTATTATGGTGCATGCACGCCATCGTGGGCAAGAAATAAAAAGTTATTAAGACATAGAGTATATGGAAATAACAAATTGGAATATGTCGCGGAGTTGGCTAGAAACCGCGGCGTTTTATTGATACTTGCAAGTTTTTATAATAAGTAAATAAGACAATTATTCTAAATAAAAGAAAGAGTAAATGCATAGATCTTTATTGGGCACTGAAAGTGCGAGAGCGTCTGTGCGCTAGGCCGTAGCCATTCCTATAGATAGCACCTCTTGAGGTTGCAGATGTTCCATGTGCGCGACAGCTCTTTTCCATCCAAGCTTCGTAACTTGTACGAGCCCGTTCCTGAGGCTTCAGTAACCTCATAGGGTCCTTCCCACTTTGGTCCGAGTTTGCCCGTGTCTTCTGCGTGGCTCGCATCGTTAGCGCGGTAGACGAAATCGCCTGGTCTGAAGGACACACTGCGTACTTTGGCGTCATAATATCCTTTCATCTTTGACTTTGATTTTTCCTCCCTTATGGATGCGCGTTCGCGCCTTTCTTCCAGTAGGTCCAAATCAATACGTCGTTCGTCGTCATTAGTTGCCACGTTAATTTCAGCGGTGCGAATAGTTGGCATTCCAATTTCGGCCGGTATGATGGCTTCTGTCCCATAGACTAGTGAAAAGGGGGTATCTCCCGTGCTGGTTTTTATTGAGGTGCGGTGCGCCCACAAAACATGCGAGAGCTCCTCCACCCATCTTCCTTTGTGTCTATCCAGGCGTGCTTTAATTTCTTCACCCAGGCTGCGATTTGCGCGCTCTACTAAGCCATTGTTTTGTGGGTGTTTAACTGATGCGAAGTGCTGTGTGATGTTCAACTTCTCGCACCAATCCTTGAAAGGATTTTCGCAAAATTGCTTCCCGTTGTCCGAGATGATTTCGCCCGGTAAACCGAAGCGGCATACAATGTTTTCCCAGACGAAGCGTTTCACTTGGTTGCCAGTGATTGTTACCACGACTTTTGCTTCGATCCACTTAGTGAAATAGTCTATGGCGACTATGAGGAATTTTAATCCTCCTGCTGCGACTGGGAACGGTCCTGCAATGTCGATACCCCACTTGTAGAATGGCCATGGGGATGTAATTGGTGTTAGCTCGTGCTGTGGTTGGCGCGGGACGGGTCGATGAACTTGGCAATCGTTGCACTTCCTTATTAAGTCTCGCGCATCGCGGTGCATGGTTGGCCAGTAGTACCCTGATCTCATGGCGCGCGCCACAACGGACCATGGTCCTGAGTGCATGCTGCATGAACCTTCATGGATTTCTCGCAGCACGTAATTTGCTTGTAGTGGTCCTACACAGCGGAGCCATGGTTGAAGGAAGGAGCGTCGGTATAGTATGTTGTCTCGAAGTTCGAATCTTTGTGCAGTGCGCCGTATCCTGCGAGCTTCCTTCTGCTCTTGGGGTAACATTCCTTTGTTTAGGAATTCCGTTATCGGTGTCATCCATGTAGGACCATCCTCCTCTATGACTGTGGAGACTTCCATCTCTGATATGGATTTGCTTTTGAGTGTTTCTACCAGCACTTGCTTTGACAGGTGTGCGAAGCTTGTCGAGGCGATCTTGCTTAGTGCATCTGCCTTGCGGTTTTCTCCTCTAGGAACTTGCTTGATGGTAAATCCATCAAAGCCTTTAATCAGTGTCTTGGTCTTGTCGAGATACTGAATCATATTCTCTTCTTTAGCCACGTATTCGCCCAACACGTGGTTGGCTAATAGCCGGGAGTCCACATTTGCTTCTAGGTTACGTACACCCATTCGTGCTGCGATGCGTAGTCCGGCGATTAGAGCTTCATATTCTGCCTCATTGTTTGTCGCTGTAAATTCAAAACGCAGTGCGTAAGTGAATTCCATTCCCTCTGAATTTGTGAGAATGAGGCCAGCTCCTGACCCATCCACGCATGATGATCCATCTGTAAACAAGATCCATGGATCTTGTAGTATTCTTTTACTTGGTGCGGGTACCTCGTCGGTGTCTGGCTTCTCGATGATGAAGTCTGCCAGAATCTGTCCTTTGATTGCGGTACGTGGTCTGTAAGAGATGTTGTGTTCTCCTAGTAATACACTCCACTTCTGGAGTCGGCCTGACGCATCAGGTTTGGAGATGATCTGCTTGATTGGTTGGTCTGTGATTACTGCTATCGGGTGCGCTTGGAAGTACCTGCGTAATCGCTTGGCAGCAAACACCAATGCCAGAACTAATTTTTCCATGGCACTGTAGTTCATCTCCGTCTTCTTAAGCGTTTTGCTTACAAAGTAGATAGGGGTTTGTACTGAATCCCTATCTGTTAGTAGCACTGCGCTGACTGCTCCATGAGTTGCTGATAAATACATGATTAGTTCTTCCCCTGGTCGGGGTGTGACAAGTGTTGGGAGCGTTGCTAGATGCTGTTTAAGCTGAGTGAAGGCTTCTTCCGCCTCCGTGGTCCACCGAAAATCACCCTTTTTTATACACTTCTTGAGTGTTTTGAAAAGAGGTAAGGATTTTTCTGCTGACTTGGATAGGAACCTGTTTAGGCCGGCCAGCTTTCCGTTGAGAGATTGGACTTCCTTCAGTGTGCGCGGTGAAGGAAGTTCAATGACCACCTTTGTCTTTTCTGGACAGGGTTTTATACCGTCAGGCTCGATTAGGTATCCTAGGAACATGCCTTCAGTAGCGCCGAAGGTGCACTTCTTCGGATTTAGCTTCATGTTAATCTCTCGTAGAGTCTTAAACGTTTCCTCTATGTCACGCACAAGCTCATCTTCAGTATAGCTCTTTATGACCAAGTCATCCACATAGACTTCCAGGTTGCGGCCCACCTGTTTTTTGAAAGCATTGTCGACTAATCGCTGATAGGTAGCGCCCGCATTCTTCAAGCCAAAGGGCATTTTTGTATAACAGTAAACGCCTTGGCTTGTGTGGAAGGCTGTTTTTTCCTCGTCTTCCTTAGCCATCTGTATTTGGTGATATCCCTTGTATGCGTCGAGGAAACACTTTAACGGATATCCGCACAAGGACTCTATTTTCCAGTCTATCTCTGGTAATGGATAGCAGTCTTGTGGACATGCTTTATTAAGATCGGTGAAGTCTACGCACATTCGCCAGCTGCCATCGCTCTTTTTGACCATTACTGGGTTAGAAAGCCAGTCATGGTAGTAAACTTCATGCATAATTCCCGCATCCACCAGTTTTTGTACCTCTGCCAGAATTGCTTGCGCGCGCTCTGGGGCTTGGCCGTGCTTCTTCTGGCGTATTGGTGAGTACCCTTGTCGAATTCTCAGTTCATGCTCTGTGATTGAGCGTGGCACCCCTGTCATGTGTTTAGGCTCCCATGCAAAAATATCCAAATTTTTCTGCAGGAGTGCACATACAGTCGCTTTGCCGTTGTCCGACAATGAACCTCCGATGGATATTTCCTGTTCCGGGTATTCGAGGTGAATTGCTACTTTCAGATTTGGAATTCTGGTTGTCTGCTGTGCTGGGGTTGGTGCCGTCTCGCATGCAATCGTGTTGCATTCTCTATGTGGTACAGTGGCGTTGTAAAGAGTAACAATACCACCTTCCACTGGGAATTTAAGCATCCCATGCGCTGTTGATGGCACTGCTCGCATAACTGATATTCCAGGTCTCCCAATAATGCCATTGTATGGCGAGGGAGATTTAATCACCATGAATTCCATCCAGGCCGTTGCGGAGTGTTCTTCGTTTCCAATGCTGACAGGTAATCGTATTTGCCCCATAGGCCATATCTTCTCACCTGTAAAACCAGTCAAGGCCGTTCTGACCGGGATTAACTGATTGCGTATTTCAGGACGCAGTCGTTTGAAACAGTGCTCATACATGATTTCCGCAGAAGCGCCACCATCGACATACATGCGGTGGATGTCGTGACCCCCCGCGCTTATCTCTATAGTGAGTGGTTCCACCACTGCGTTGTCCGAGGTTAAGGTGGGGAAAGAGATCTCTTTTCCACGTGAAAAATCCTGACTGACCTTCTGCCTTGTGATCCGCTGCCATGATTGTATCATGTAAATGGTGTCGGCCTTGTCTTTAGGTGTCTCTTTCTTATTGCCACTCTTCTGTTTGTCCTTTCCCTCTTTAATGTTTTTGACCAAGTGGTCCAATCTACCCTCTTTAACCATCTTGTCGATGATTTGGCGCAGTTGGACACATTCGTTAGTGGTATAGCCCTTCTGTGCATGGTAATCACAGTATCCATTCCCAGTACTCCGATCCTCTAGGGTGCGCATCTGCGGCGGTCTTGGAAAATTCGCACCTTCTGTTGCGAGTATTTCCTTTGGGGTCTTGATCAGCGGGGTGTATCTATCATTATCCCTCCCGCTCCCCTGGCTGCGATAGCTCCTATTACGGTTACTACTCCGGTCATTGGATTGTCTCCCAGGTTGTTCCTGTGACCGGTAGTTCGAGTGGTTCCTTTTGCTATCCGCCGCGGCGGCTTCTCCCTGAACAAAGGACCGAGAGCGTTTCATGAGTTCATCAAAGGTTTCAGGAATCTTGTCGTTCAACCTCTTGATGAGTTCTGGATTATTAATCCCGTTCATGAAACCAGAGATCTTCAACACTTCGGGACATGCCTTAACTTGCATGCATTCATCTTTGAAGCGTTCCATGAATGCGCTTGTAGATTCTCCTTGGCGCTGCTTTACCCTAGCTAGCTCGACAGGATTTTTAGCGCACTTCTTCCTCTGAGTAAAGTTTAGGCGAAACGCCTTTCTCAATTCCTCAAAGCCATTGATGCTTCTGCGTGGAAGCTTGCTGAACCAGTTCCGCGCGTTTCCCACTAGTGTGGAGTTGAACATGTGGCACCACACAGGCTGTGGCCAATTTTCAATTGTCGCTGCTGATTCAAAAATTTTGAGGTGATCATCAGGGTCACCTGTTCCATCATAGGTCTTTACGTTGGCAGGCATGCACCTTCTTTTGCTTTCTGAGAAGTCACTGATGCGCCGAGTAAACGCATCCACCTTATGACGGCGCCAAGGGAGGGATATATCTTCATCCTCCTGGTCATCATATCTGTTTTTGGACTTCCAGTGTCCAGTTTCGCCATCCTCGTTGTCCGAGGAATTTTCAGAGGACGAATTTTCCCTCTTTCGGCGCTTGCGCCGACTGTCCTCTGAGTTTGTACTCGGGGGACTTTCACTTGGGGAATAGCGTCGTCCCAGTCTGTCTTGGATTCTGCGGCTACCTAGTCTGGTGTGGACATTGATACGCTTTTCATCTTCATCACTCTCACTCAGATGATGCGAGTGAGATGTCTCATCATCCTCGATTCTCCTCCCGATTCTGTTGAATACTGGGGGTCGGCGGCTGTCTCTCCCACGCTTCTCTTTCTGACGGCGCGGTGGGGAAGTCTCGTATTCAGAATCGAAATTAAGTCGGGCTTTCAAGTTCCGACCTGATCTCTTCTTCTCTTCCTCTTGCATGAGGGCAGTTAATGTTTCGTAGTTTTGGGATACGAAATCTTCTGGTGCCAGCTCTGGTGCGACCCCCTCAAGAGCGAGTGTGTTTATTTCTATTACTACACCCTTATTTCGGTCAGGTGCATCTGGTACCTTTGTCAGGTCAGTTTCTAGCACCGATTGAAAGGGAGTAGTAAGGACGGTGCGCAGTGGGTCTACTCCACTCGTGGTGGTTGTAGTGGCTTGGGTTGTTCCCGAGCGCGGTTCCACCAGAGGGAAGATCAAGTCTTGGCCTGATCCTTTATTTTTAGCAGCGCTGGTTGTCCCAGAGGTCTGCTTAGGAGTTAGTCCGCTTTGCGACTTCTTTCCCATAAGGTCTGACTGCGATCGCTGATTTCCATGCTTCGTCATTCTAGTCTTTGGTTCTTAGTGTAGGGTCCCACGGATGGCGCCACTTGTTGATACAAAAGTTGGGCGTTCCTGGTTTGGAGCTCCGGCTCTCGTACCAGTTGAGAATTGTTGCTTGAGACCTGCGCACTAAGAGACAAGAAACACCGTTAGGCTTACCGTGGGATTGTTTCCCACGATTATCCTCCGGCGTGAGAGTAAGTAATCGGTTTAGGGTTTAAGGAGAATTAGGGTTCTGAGATCATACCTTAAACGAGGGATGTGATTCCCTTTATATACGCACGGAATCCTTGTTGGTTCCGTGTTCCTCAACCTTCGGCGTATCCCGCCTTAGTCGGTTGGGGATGATTATCTTCCTATTTAGAAGATATCGGATATCTATTCCATCAATAGATCCGGGTTTGGGCCTGCATGAGCCCAAACGTCTAGTCAGCTTAGCCCAGTTCGTACCGGGCCAAATTAGTATTGGACTTTAGTCGGATCCGTGACCCGGATATAGACTATACGTCATCACAATACAAGATGGAAAATGCAAATCTAAACTTGTATAAGAAAAGGTTTTGGTAATGATAGCGTCATACAAGAAAACATGATGTAGCATGCCAAGGTGAAAAAGATGTAAATAAGAGCACTCCCATTCATAACACCATAACACCAATAACACCGTCCACGTCAGCGCCACATCAGCTTTAACATTTAACATTAACATCCCAAAAAAACACTCTCATCCATAACATCCCAATAACACCATAACACCAATAATATTTCATATTTTCAATTTCAACCCCTAAACTAAAACAAACACTTCATTTATTAAACTAAAACAAACATTTCATTAAAACTAAAAACATATTACAATACGAGATTTAAAAAAAAAAAAAAAAAAAAAAAAAGACTTCAAATACTGACGAAAATAAAACTACTAAAACTAAAAAAAACGAATCATCTGAGTACCAACCATCAGAACTGGTTGGCGGAGAATAAAACTCCCCATTAAAGTATCGACTCTCCATTATGTCGAAATAGTTTTCCCGTGCTTCTTGCTCACGGCGAGCAGCCTCTTCACGTGCCTGCTCTTCCATAATCTCCCTTATGGTTTCTTCATCTCGCTCCAGTTGCCGGAGGGAAGCCTCACTTAAACCGCTCGGGTGGTTTTGAAAATCCACCTGTGGGCTGTTCACAGGTGGAGTAGGAACAATTGGGAGGTACAGGATGTTTTCAAAACCCACCGGAAAGACATTTTCTGGTGGTGTAGAGTAAACATCATGTTCTTGTAGAGTTGGAAAGCTGGTTTCCGGCAAGTGATTTGGATTTGGAAAGCTGGTTTCCGGCAAGTGATTTGGATTTGGAAAGCTGGTTTCCGGCAACTTTTCTGGGCTGGGGAATTGCTGAGAAAAATCTTTGCGAGACATTTTTGTGTGTGTGAGTTGTGTATGTAACTTGTGTGTGTTGTGTGTTATAGATAGTGTCTGGTAGAGTTATATATATAGGCAGAGTTGATTTTCAGTTTGAATAAATCCCGCTCGTATTTGATTTTTAAATTTAAAATTTGAGTTTGAATTTATCCCGCCCAGAATTGACCAGTACAATTTAAATTTGAATTTGAATAAGTTGAGGGGGTGTAAGTGAAAATTTATTTGAAATGGTTTAGGGGGGTAAAACGATTTTTTTTTTTTTTTTTTATTATTAAATAACGCGCGTTAGTCCCTTAACGCCCAGGGACTAACGGCGTGAAAGTCTGCACTCCCATCGGGTATAACGCAATAACGCGCGTTATGGGCTTGATTTTTGGGTTTAACGCCGTTCCGGCGTTACGAATGGGAGTGCTCTAATGGATATAACAAATGTGAACATAATTTAAAAATTATTTTTTTATTTACCTTTCTAAAAAAGTTCGCAAATCTTTTATTGCATTTCTTTTAACGATTAAACATTTAATATTAGATTTAAGATCATTTGAGGACAAAAGATTATTTACATATCAAGGGATCAATCTCCATCATTTATTTTTATTTGATCTAATGGATGAGATTAATCACAACAATTTAAAAAACTCACTTTCATCATTTTTTTTAAATATTAATATCTTTCAAACCGTTAATCGTTAAGCGAAAAAAAATATATCATTGCGACGATCATTTAATTATCTTTCTATAGATAGGCACTTTGATATACTTTAGACAAAAAAAAAAATTTTCGTATTTTTCACGGTTTTTTTTTTAAGTTTTTTCGTTTTTTTACGTTACTGAAAGTTGCATTAAAAAAATCATATATGATAAAACACTAATTTGAATATCACATGTGATATTAGTGTAATATCATATATGATATGTAATATCACATGTGATATTCAATTTAGTGTTTTATCATATATGATTTTGTTCATGCAAATTTCAGTAACGTAAAAAAACGAAAAAAATAATGAAAAAACGTGAAAAAAACGAATTTTTTTTCTTTTTCCGAAAGTATATCAAAGTGCCCGTCTATAGAAAGATAATTAAATGCTCGTCGCGATGGTGTAAATATTTTCACTTAACGATTAACGGTTTAAGAGATATTTAAATTATAAAAAATAGGTGAAATAATAAAATGATTTTAATTTTAGCCATTGATTTTTTTTAGATGGATGGTGGAGATGAGTCCCTTGGTATGTAAGAAAAGTTTAGTATGTAAAATAACTCTACTCTTAATATTATTATTTAAAATATAATACAATTGGCATAAACATGCACAAAACATATATAAATTCGGAATTTTAGTATGCAAAACTATGTTTATTATGTTTGTCTTTTCGTCACGATTAATAGGATATAAAAATATATTATTTACTTACTTAAAACGTTCATTATTTGTTTATGCAAAACTATATATGGAGGTGTAATAGTTTTTAAAAGATTTTAACTTTTAATTTGTACCCTTACTTAATATGAATAATTATAATGTGATTATAATTAACATGATAAATCAATATTATGATTAAATTTAGATATCATATAGTGTTTTCTTTTAAAATACAGCCAAACATTATTTATATATCACTTTATAATGTTGCATGTATCAAGATTGTGGAATGCCATTTTGGTTGAAAATAATATAATATAAAATTTTAATATATCATTTTTATTTTATTTGTTTAAATTTTGTTTGATTTCATGATGATTACAAGGCATTTTTTTAGCATTTAACAAGAAATGTTACGACACATTTTTACATATCTTTACCTATTACAAGGCATTTTTGTTAGCATTTAACAAGAAATGTTACGACACATTTTTACATATCTTTACCTATTAAAAAATCGGGAGTGATAATTTTATCTATTTTGTGCTTGTTGTTTTATATTAATATTAGAAAAACATGTCATCTATTAAATAATCGTTTCTATCCTAATTCTATACATGATTTTTTAATGAGAAATTTTTCAAAGGGTACAAAATTTTAGAGTGAGGTCACCATCTAAGAGAAAAAAAAAATAAAACAAAACCTCTTTTTTAAATAGTCATGTGCGAACCTGTGACTCCACTACTTTTTGGACACGTTTCCCAACAACAAGTACAATCCCAATCATTTGTTGGCCTACATGGTATATGTCCCCGACAACAAGTACAACTGTACAAGCAAATGTGCGAATGTGAGACTGGCGGCTACCTTTATTGGAAAAGAGCAAAATCTTTTAATGCTTAGGAATAAAATCTTTTTGCTCTTTTCCAATAAAGATAGCCCCCAGTCTCACATTCACACATCTGTCAGTCGCAAATCTGCTTGTACTTTGTTGTCGGGGACATGTACCATGTGGGCCAACAAATGATTGGGATTGTACTTGTTGTCAGGGACACGTGTCCAAAAAGTAGTGGAGTCGCACGTTCGCACATGACCATTTAGAGAAAAGGTATTTTTGCTCTTTTCCAATAAAGGTAGCCCCCAGTCGCACATTTGCACATCCGCCCGTCGCAAATCTGCTTGTACTTTGTTGTCGGGAACATGTACCATGTGGGCTAACAAATGATTGGGATTGTACTTGTTGTCAAGGACACGTGTCTAAAAAGTAGTGGAGTCGCACGTTCGCACATGATCATTTAAAGAAGATGTATTTTTTTTGCTTAGATGATGACCTCACCATAAATGTTCGTACTATATAGAGAATTTTCTTTTTTTTAATACACAAATTCATGGACATATCCCGTCCGTTGGATTAGTCTCGGATCTAGTGTTTGTTATATAAACAAAAAAAGCAAAAACTAGTAAAATGAAACATAAAAGCACCGAGTATCATGGCCTAAGCCCCGTGCCAAGCTTACATGGTTGGCGTTATAGCGGCGCCATGGCATCGGTCGGGGTTCGCGCCATGACGCCTTGGCATGGGCCAAGATGATTTTTTCCTTTTTTTCGATTAAAAATGGCTATATGTGTTGTATTTATTGTGTTGTGTTTTTTAGTTGGTGTGTGTGAGAGAGAAACTCATTTGAGAAGAAGAATCTGTGAAAAATAAGTATTCTGTTTATACCTCTAAACTATGAAAATCCCCACTCCATATAAAGAAGGGTTTGTTCAAATGACATCTCCCTCAAAACTCTATAAATAAAACACGTGTCCTTTTACTCCCCAAAAAAACTAGAGTCGTCCGATTTAAAAATTCTCCCGCCCATACTTTTTACACACAATTAATAACTTTCCCCCAATTCCAGATCTCATTTATCCTCATTCATACTTCAAATCAACACCCGAAAATAATAACCCTAAATTAATCAATGATAATAGCACCTTATCAATCAAAAACGAAAATCAATCCTATGTTGAATCATCATTTTTATGCACGATACGAAAAAAATCAAAAAACCTAATTGGGTATTAATCAGTAATCATGAAAAATATTATATTGATCCTTTTGGTGTTTGGGGTTATTGTTTTTATGATTGTTCATCACCATAATATTAAGAAGCCATTTTTTATATACATGAATCGGTCATTCCATTGATTTAGGGTATACAGGTTAGATCCCTTCACTTTGTTTTATATTATATTTTTTGTATTATTTTTATGATTATTATGATATAGGTATATGTTTAAAGATTTACGTAAGAAATTTCTCTGCTTATTCTTTTATAAAATTACCAGTCTTCATTGTTTTGAATAAAACTGCTTATCTGCTTATATTTTATCAAAAAAGGACTAAAAAAAAGGTATGGTACATGCTTATTTTGTAAGCATTCCAAACCACCCTCTTATATTGTCATCGTTGTCTTTGTTTTGGTCATATCAGACTATCTTTGAATTTATGTTCTAAAACAAACTAAATGTGCATTCACATGAAAAATGGACATGACAATGATACCCTGGTCAAGAATCATGCATATTTGTATAAGTAGTCAAAGATTGATACACTTTTTCCTCACTGTTTTTCAGTCAAATATTCAGTTATTATGTAGGCCTTGCTTGCAAACATGACTGCTATGTACACTGTTTACCATGAACCGGGAGGCCTAAAAACATTCGCTCAACTAGTGAATGGATTGGCTGCTACATTTGCTGAGTATGATCTTGACAATGAGGATGAAGATTGGCTGGAAGAGTACACTAAGGAAGGAAAGATTCTTCAGCTGAAAAGTAAGTTTCCAGTCTTAAGTTTTATACCTATTTCTGCCTTTCTGATGCTGATTTGGTAATTGGGACAAGTTTGAGACTATTATATTCGAATTGCTCATCCTAAACTTTACTAAATAATCTTGAGTCAAAATGTTTTGCTTAATTTTATTATGTGTTATATATGGAAATGGTTCCATTAGTGTGTCTATCCAGCCTCTTTTTGCAACCAAATAAATAGACAACTTTTGTCCATGTTCATCGATGTACTTCATTTACGTTTGATGTAAGAATAAATGATCTAATATCATGGGTTAGTTACTTTACTAAAAGCTTCATACGTGTATTTTGTCCATGTTCATCAATGTATCCATATGAGGATAATATGCTAAAATAGAAACATAGAAGAATGCATAAATGAAGACAATGTATTTTTAGTTTATTTATGTGTTAAATAAACTGCTAATAATGCCATAATGAAACTTTGATGTGAAATTATATCATGTCATTCACATGATATGGAATTTGGGTGGACAATATTTTGAGAATATCAAAGTCGGGATGGCGGCAAGTTGTTCTAAACGGGTTGTAAGGGCTGAAGAACCAGTGGTACCACTGGCTGCAGCTGAAGCTGAACCAAAGAAAGAAGCTGCACCTAAACCACCTCCAGTTAGACCCAAAGGAGGAGCTAAGGTAAATGGTGTCTATAAAACATAATATATATTTTTTATCTATAGGGTGTTTGGGGTTGTGTTTTGATAGTTATTACCTATTACGCTTTCAAGTCAAATATAGCAATTTCTGAAGTTAGCATATAGTTACATTCTTAGTTGCTTTAAGATACGCATGTACCAACCTGCTTAGTTTAAGTGTGTATCCGCTTCAATAATACCTAAGCAAGTAAGCAGTTAAATCTAAACACTCAATACTACTTACCTGCTTAAAAAAGTTGCATATAAGCACTCAAATCAGTCCTAATGGTCAAAATATCAAACTGGCATATCAGTTCTTCAGTTGGTATTTCTTCAGAGTGTCCGAAATTGTCATCACAGTTGGTAGCTCTTGAGTTCTGTTACTTACTGTTGTACTCTTTTATGAGTTCTAAAGAAACCATATATTTTGGATCGAACCTTTTAAATTTGTTTTTTTTATAGCATTTGAATATTGTGTTTACAACTTTAAATGAGCGATACTTATTGTTTAATCATATTTGGTTTTGTAGTATGGAGAAACACCATTGCACATTTCATTTTTCCATCACTAGATTTTTAACACCAAAAATGTTTTTTTCAACATAGCTTATGTATTAAGAGAACCCAGAAGGGTTTGCAGCGTATGATGTAGCTCACGGAAGATGGGCAAAGTTGCTTGGTGTTCGTACTCTTCTTCATCCAAGGCTGAGGCTACAAGACTTTTTACACACACACACACACACACACACACACACACACACACACACACACACACATATATATATATATATATATATATATATATATATATATATATATATATATGTAGAATCCGGATAGATTGAAAAGGTTTTTATTTTGAGAAGATTGAGAAGGTTTTCAAAAATGATAGATTTTTAATTTTGATTCATGTTTTTCAAGCATAAAACTCGTTTTAATGTGATTAAAATTCAAAATGTGTAAAAAAATTTTGAATCAATGTTAAGAATCTCTCAATTTTGCGATATATGTAGAATACTGAATCATCTGTGCAAATTTAATGAATCATCATCATAACTCGAATTTAACAATGATTTGTGAATCAAATTTGTGATTTATAGATTCGATTCACCATAAAATGATGTTTACTTGTGAATCAAATAAAAAACATGAATCAATTTGCTCAAACAAAGATTTCTCAATCTTCTCAAAATAAAAACCTTCTCAATGGAACCGGAGCCTATATATGTATATGTATATATATGTGTGTGTGTGTGTATATATATATATATATATATATATATATATATATATATATATATATATATATAATGTGTCTCAAGAGCTCGTGACTACAACGAGGAAGGTATAGTTATAACTCTTTTTTGGAAATAAGTATTCATTCTCATTTGCATGTGTTCATAATGTGAAATTTATGCTAACATAAGCAGATTGGTGGAAGGTTGGGATACAATATTCGTGGAACGCTACAGTCTCAGGCCAAACCTTCGTCGATTTTTAGCATGAATCTCGAGTAATATTCTGAAAACATCACTTTGAGCCTTTTGTTATTTAGTTTGGCTTTTCATTTCAGTGATCAAAATCGTGATTAATATGCTAGTGGCAAATCAACAAGTTGTAGGATCAATAATCAATTGTGGTTCCGAATTCAGTGGGTGTGCTATGTATTTAGTGTATCTTGATTGGATCTTCAGTATTATGTAAGTTTGTATAACGTCATGGTGGTTCTTTCTGTATTGATGCTGAATAAGTGACGCAACAACTTATTTTTATGTTTTGCCGATATTACAAAGTGGGGTCATATATTGATGATATATTTGGAGAATTTCCTGCTCGAGCACATGAAATGATAAGTCGTAATTTATCTTGCAAGTTATTTGCTACTTAGCTTTGAAATGCCGTTAATAATGATTTTGTATCTTAATGCACAGATTCAGTCATTCAGCGATCAAAGGACATGTTCTCTAATGATATATTTGGAGAATCTTTAGCCGGAATACGAAAATATGTAAGTCACGTGCTATTGTTATACGTAGGTTCAATTAAGGTTAATCATAGAGCTATAGATCACCTAATGAATCCCTTTTTTCAGGGTAAATGTGATAGTTCGACCGTTTAAAGATGTGGGCTTGACGATAACTGAGATGATGGAGAAAGTCACTACAGTAAGTGTCATATATGACTTTTTTACTCTATATTTGTATATGTCAATTAGATTTGAAATCTACACTTTGTTTTCTATAAGTTAGTCTAATTTATCTACCGGTTATTGTTATTGGGGAAATACTTGATGGCTGATATCTTCTCTCGAACCTTTAATTTAGGTATGATTTAGGCTATGTTAATCTCTAATGGGTCAAACTGGTAAAAAATCATATAATAATCTTAAGAGGCAACACAAGAATCTGGTCAAGTAGGTAACTGTTCAGATGTGCTTATCAGTATAGTTCCATAAAACTATAATCTATATGAATATAGGGACATTACTTGGAACTTATGGAGATAACATATGAACTTCATAATCCAATAAGCCTATACAATAAGAGTTAGGACCTAAATATTTGTTACTTTGGGCATATAAGAACAACATACGAGACAAATTTCATGATCGAATATATAGCAGTAGACTACAACCATTCCGTTAATATTTCAGTTGGTTGCATTCTTATAGATATTTATTTAATAGATTCGTTCTTTCCAGGTAAAGAAAGACAATGCCCATCAATTGGTGCGTATAGTTGAGGTAGTACCTTCCCCTTCTCACTTCCTATTGACTTGCTTCTAATCAGTCTGCAACATGGGTGGGTCGAGCAATGGGTCAAAATAGGTTTTCTTGAAACATGTCTTTATCAGCTCCTACATATACTTGTGACATTGTAAATAGTAAAGATTGCCTAAGAATATTTGCAATGATAATTTAAATAATCGAATACAATGTCGAGTTTTAAACCATACAACCCATTTGATTTGTTCTCCTTTAGTATCTATATTGGTTAGTTCTCATCTCTTTTAGTTTGTTCATAGGTGTTTGAATTGCTTATTAGCAAAGGCTTATGCTTTAAGTGTGATGCCACGTATACTCGTAACAACACAAGTGTATTATTGTAGTTCTCAGATAAAATATTTCAAAGTTATATAAGGTTATTAAAAGCAGTAAATAATCAATGTTGCTATCTACTATTAATCCTATTTAACTAACTTTTATTACTCCATTCATCTCATAATTATTGTCCATATTTCCTTTTATGGACGTCTTAAATTAATTGTCCACTTTCTATTTTTAGTAAGAAAAAAAGAATTTAGTGTGGGAATATTCTATTTGAGTGATTGAGAATTATAGTGATCCCACTTTTATTAAACTTAGTGATCTTGTCTCCTGACAATAATTTTGAGACGAAGTGAGTAGTTTTTTGTTTTTTGTACTCAAACATTTTATTAATATTAAGTCTGAAATTTCTATTAATATTCGCCTATTTGATTTCAAAATGATTTGCTTCAGTAGCCGAGTATATAGTTGTATCAGTTAACAAATGTTATATCATTCTTATTTTATATTTTTACTACTAATTGTTCAAAGTTAGTCTTATTAAGGGGATCTTCGCATTTTGATTTTTAGCTGTACCCTTATTTTAACTAATCACATTTCTTGTGTAGGAACCAAGTCGTGAGGATCCGC
Organism: Chrysanthemum seticuspe; assembly: GCA_019973895.1. Lineage (NCBI taxonomy): Eukaryota > Viridiplantae > Streptophyta > Magnoliopsida > Asterales > Asteraceae > Chrysanthemum > Chrysanthemum seticuspe. The sequence goes on from BPTQ01000009.1 coordinate 275,108,523, forward strand.
TTAATCCAGCCATACTGCATTTACAGAGAGAATCCTAACATATTTGTATTCAGTGTGAGAAGAGCTTTAATAAGTTGAATGTTTGAGAACACTGGTCATGAACGTTGTTTTGCTCCCAACTTATATGTTAGTGGTTTTATATCATCAAAAGTAGTTACTTAGCTTTATTGGAGCTTGAGAAAAGAATGCAATCTATTTTTCTGGGGTAAACCCCTTTACCCAAAAGAAAAGAAAAGAATGCAATCGACAAATACTGCTTGGCATTAGGACTTAATAGGTATGGATACTCCTACCAAAACCTGCATCAATTGTAGATCTTAGAGATGAATCTTAACTATGTCCAACAAGAGTACTTGTGGATGTTTTTGGTAAAACTGCAAATTATATAATCGAATGTTAAAACTCTTTAATGTACTCTTGGCCGTGTCGTTATTTTATTTCCAGAAGGTGTTAGGATTACATATTTGGACAACATTAGGAAGGTGGGATAGTCGTTCGTCTGGTTGGAGTGATAAAGATAGGAATTCAGATCTGAGGCGGATCAAGGTTGGTTTTATTAGTTCATAGCATACTCTGTTTGTTTTCTTAGATGTGAAAAATTCAACTTAGTGGCGTATGTTATTATCTATGTTTACGTTGCATATTATGATGCTATCCTCCGATAGAATGTGGGTAAGTGGCTGAAAGTTTTACAGTCGTCATAGATATATAATCTGCGTGTATTATGTGGGTTTAACTATATTTTGCTTAATATGTGAGTTCAAATCTTTCCTTTGAAGAGCGTAACAATAAACAAAACTCAAGGTCAAACTTTGGCAAATGTTTGACTTTATCTGGGATGCATGATTTTCTCACATGGACAACTTTATATGGCCGTTTCAAGAATAAAAAGCAAAAAAAAAGGTTTTAAGGCATTGTGTTCATGTGTTGTAACAAAGATGGTAACTATACCAATGCTACAACAAGCGTTGTGTATAAAGAGGTTCTTTACAGATTATGAGTATATTTGTTCGTTTTCATTATGCCCAACTATAATGGATATGTATCTTTTTCCTTTTACGATTATGACTCAAAAACTTTTTTTATAGTGAACATTATGTTAAGTTTAAAGATATCTTAAAAACTATGTTACTAATTTTATGTTGAAGATTTCTTTAAGCTAGTCGTTCAACCGACAGGCCTGTAGCTAGTTATATATACAAGCTAGTATAATATATAAAACAAACTGCAAAATTAAACTAAATTTATAATAATTCTTATAATTTTATGTTAGATAATATAGTATTTTTAATATTAATGAATAAAAACTTAGTTGGATTAAGAAAATAAAATAATGATCATAAAAAAATGTTCTGGCTTGAGTTATGAAAGAGTGTGATTTTGAGGGTGGTGGCAGTCATGATCTCATACTTCACCACCTACCAATAATATCATTCCACCTCATCTAATACCTCACCTAATATCTCATCATACTTTTCTAGTGGCAACCATGATTCCATACCTCACCTAATTTTATTTTTTCATTTTTTATCCCATGCCTCACATTATCTCCATACCGAAGCGGCAAAAAATGCCGAAATCATCCATGCCTCACCCATTCCGATTTGGTGGCGGTGGTGTTGCCGCTCGGCATGCACCCAAACCGCTTCCATACCGAAGCCATTGCCACCCCCTGATGATGGGAGTGATGTTAATATTAAAGCTGATGTAACATGACGAGACACAAAAAAATAAAGTTCAGCATGCGATGATACTTGTGCTCTAACAAATAAAATATATTTAAAGGGCAGAGTGTATTTTTCTCTTTTGCCCATTCCATTATTAAACCCATCCTTTAAAAGCTGATTACTCCACTCTCTCGTCTCCTTTTACCCACGTATAAACACAGTCTCTTTTCCCATTTCTTGTATATATAAACCAACAAAGCAAAAACAATGGTTTAATTTGTGTGATTATAATTTCCATCGTGTAAAATTTACAGTTTCTACTAAGTCTTGTGAATTTGATTATTAGTTTTTCATACTTTGAAGATGATAAAATTAATAAAGGCCAAAGGAGAATTTGAAGAATGCAAATGGGTTGTGAATTTACTGGAAAGCAAGTTTTTCGGAACGTGCATCGATCATCAAAGCCAGCGGAAAAATGAAAAGAATATGTTTTGCATTGATTGTAAATTATGTTTTTGTAAACATTGTGTTACCGGTGCCAAAACACGTTGTCACCAGCACCATAGGCGTTTACAAATTTGCCGATATGTATACCATGATGTCGTTCGTCTACAAGAAATACAGAAACACTTTGATTGCTCCAATATTCAAGTTAGTTTCTCTTATACACTTCTACTTTTATTTATGCTGCTATAGTTCTATTTAAGTTTCTTAATTCATGATGATCAAATTTCAAGGGCCATAATTCAGCTTAATTTAATCTATATGTGCTGATTCTTTTAATTGATCTATATGTGTTTATTTAACCGTTTAGAAAAAGATAATCATGACTCGATAAATTCTAGATTTTTTTTTAATCATAACTGAGTTAGTACATAATGTTTGTGGGGTTTTATTTTTCATGAATTAATTTAGATTTACATAGAGTTGGAAGACAAACGAGCAACAAGCTGCGCTATTAATACATGTAAATTATGGAGTATATACTTATTCTAAGTTGTTTAATTGGATTGATGAGAATTAATAACTTTGAAGTTCCAAGAATTATTTAGTTATCTTTCATGCTTTTAATTGAATACTACTATGATTTTTTCTCTTAAATACATACCTAAGATGATAGATATTTAGAGTCTTAGTAACCTACATAATTTTTTTTTCGAATCAGATGGAGTTTTATTTGGTTATGCAAGAAGTACAATTGTATAGGGCATTTTATTGGTAATTCGAATTATAAATTACTCTAAATTTTAAATTATTAAAACTGAGTGAATTGAAATGAACTAAATAAACTCAACATTAAAACGCAGACATACAAAATCAATGGCGAAAAAGCTGTGCATTTGAATCCTCGGCCTCACCAACATAAAGAAATGAAACAATCAAAGTCGAAAATGTATGGCGCTTATTGTGAAGCTTGTGAAAGGCACATCCAAGATGTCCCGAGTCGCTTTTGTTCCATTGCTTGCAAGGTATGAATCACTAAAAAGAAAACGTGGCTAGTTGATCTTGTTCTATTGTAAGTTACTATGCTAAATGATTAACTTTTTTCAGGTTTCGGTGACAGTGATGGAGGATTTAGATAAACAAGAATGTTGTGAAATGATGGCATTTTCTTTTTATAAGGAAAACTTTGATTTCAAAGGGCTTTCGAATGAAAATGAATCATCGTTCTCTTCATCGCTCGATACGGTTGAAGAAACCATTCAAGCAAGCCCTTGGTTAACTTCAAAAATAAAGGCTAAAAAGAGTGTGGTTCATAAGAGAAAGGGTATTCCTCGAAGAGCTCCATTATGTTGAATTGTTGATATACATTTTGTTAATTATTTCAACATGAAAAATACATATATTATACTTAATTTTGTTTTCCATAAAAACAAATAATGATGATGAAACTTCTACATATATGTCGATTATATAGTTGTTTCCTTGTTTGTAAAGATGATTGAAGAATGGGTCATTTATAAAAAGAAGGGTCCTACTATTGAACCCTCCCTATGGAGTCACATCCATAGGGAATATTCCCTTTCTCCACTTATTTTTCCAGCACAACGCAGTTTTTTGTCAGTTTCTGTTCCGTATTTCTGACAGTTTTATGCGTTTGGCTTATTAAACTTTATATTTACAGTTCCGCATTTTCAGATTTATAGCTTTTTGATATAAACAAAATTATAAAAATAAAAAAAAAAAATAAAAAAAATAAAAAAAAACAAAAAAACTAGGGGGTCCTAATAAAAAACTAAGGGTTACTAATGACTCAACCCAAAAAGAATTATTGTTTGTATGAAAAGATGAAATTTTAGTCTCTTGGGATCGGCGTATAGTTTAGTTGATGATATAACCCCACATGTCTAAACTATGATTTTGTGCTTTGTTATTTTATTTATAAAGTCTAGTATGAATGGGAAATCTTCATTACTTGCTTATTCATATATTTGTTATAATTTAATTGTAAATATCTTTTCTATATATAAAGAAAAAACTAATTTTAAAACTTAAAAATATAAGTAAAGTTTAATTATTAATATATCCTTTATATAAATGGTAACAATATATACCGTTAAGTCAATAGTTTAAACATTTTTAATTTTCAAACTTATATCATTTTTTTTCTTGAATATAGACATTTTTTTTCTCGCAATAATTATTTCTGTTATATATCATCACTATGTGCAAGTATTCATTTAGTAGTTCATAATTTTGATTTAAAGTGTTGACGTGTTTTGATTTATTGTTAAAAACAAATTTCTATTATTGTATTTCTTGATGAAAACAATTTACAATGTCAACAGAAACTAAAAGTATAAATCTTACCAAACTAAATCTAGGTTGTCATAAAATGCTTGCTGTATTTCCTTAATAAATAATTGTAGTTGTCACTTATGAGAGCAAATTTCTCGTACGTAGACTAGAAATTTGAAAGTTTTAAGGAATATTTGATTATGCTATATTCAGTCAACTACATGTATAATAATACAATACATTTAATTAAGTCCATGTTTGTTGCTTTCCTAATATGTCATGTTTCACAAGATGAGTGATATTGGTTGTCACTCTCAATATTACTTTGTCTACTATTATTTTCCACATTTTATTTTGGGTACATATGAACTAATCAATCATTTCGACTATCAATGTTAGCTGCAAGAATAAGATATGCTGTAATTAATTGATTAAGGCCTTAAGAAAAATACAGTTTGATTTTTGTCTAAAAGAAAAAGCTAAAATAAAGAGGGAACAGAATATGAAGGTGTATAGTTACTACGTGTTTTTATGGGGGATTTGAACTTTATTCATATTTTTTTTTGAAGTTGGACTTTATTCAGATGAGATCGTGGATTCATGCAAATCTTTGTCGGGTCGCATATGGCGTCTAGTTTTGTCTTGGTTAACTTTTTAGGAATATAAATGTGAATAGTTATTCTTTCTATAAATATATTTATTCTTTGTTTATGACAGAGTATATTTTTTATTGCTAATTATTTGCACATTTTAAAATTTTATTTGCACACTCAATGTACAAGCAATTGAAACAAAATGTTTAATACTATACAAGTATTTAATGCAGAAATGGAGTGTCCCAATCAATATACAAAGTGTGCAAATCAATTCTCATTTTTTATACAATCGTGTACTTATGTTTTTATAATCATGGTTATAAAATGAAATGATCTCGTTAAGTTATTAATACCTAGTAGAGAGTATATATCATTGTTAACTAGCAGGTACTCGCGTGATGCGGTGACGGGTATTCTATTACTATATTTTATGGCAACGTGATGTTTTCTTAGTGGAGTGAGTTATCGGCCGAAGGGATGAACCTTTCGTCAATTTTGGAGTCGACCGATCCAATTCGACCCTCATGCTGCAGTGGCGGCGACTCGGCCGGCTCAACGGCGACCGAACCGGTCGATCTACCACTGCAGGCAGCCTAATGACTTTTTAAATGCTTGACTTAGTAGCTTGATTGAATTGTACATTATAGTTAAATGGTTGTTTATTTTGGGGAATGGGTGAATTTAATATTGTATTAACTGTATGTGTTAGAATAGAGTTTTTAAGTTTTATTTGTGCTTAAAATACTTATAAAATATTCTTTTTTATTTGTATTTGTTTAAAAATTTATATTAGAAAATCTTAAAAATTTATTAAGAAGAAATGTACAACATGCATTATAAGTTAGTATAAATTTGAGATGATTTAAGTTTTCTATATAATTGTTTTTCTTATATGGAAGTAATCATTTATGTTTATGAGAGTCTAGCAAAGAATGTGATTTGTTAACCGTTTTATTATTAACTTGTATGCATTCCGCAAAAAGGAATGTTGGTTCAGTAATATCCTATAGATTTTTCCGAGTTATGCAATTGTTAGCATCAGACTTTCAGTGTTAATTTTCTTCAAGTCTGTTTAATTGTTCAAATCAATAATAGTTACATTACAAGATTGGAGAGATAGTTAAAATTGAGTAAAACTGTACGTGTTGGACTCTTGGTGATTTAAGTGTAAAAGGCAATACTAATTAAGCTCAAAATGAATTTAAGATATACTAAGTGAACAATCATTTTAGCTAGTTTGATATTGCCACGAAGAAGAGCGGGGTCAAGGGGCTCCAACCGTTGCAAGAATGAGTAGCTAATAGTGCATGCATGAGAAGGGCGGACTTATGTACACAATTTGTGTGGGGGCGCGGTTAGTCAAAAAAGTTGAGATTTTAGTGTAATTTTTTAAAATTTGATATTTGTTGGTGGGATTTAGCTTGGTCGCCTCTTGGTTCTTACTCCGAATGGCTATCGTGGTTCAATTCTATCAGGTTGGGATCTAAACTAAAATCTATGTTGGAAGGAGTTTTCTTTGTTACTTGGTGGTGTTTATGGAACTTCAGGAATAGATTGCTCTTTGCGGCTCAAAAGCCTCAGAAGGATGTGACTTTTGATGATATAGTAGCGCATTCTTTTAATTGGTGTAATGCTAGATGTAAAAGTTCTTTTTCTTGGGATACTTGGCTTCAACACCCTTCTTTAATTTCTTTGTAATGTTATTCTAGCTCCTTGCTAGTTTTTTAATAAAGTTGCCGTAAAAAAAAAAAAAAAAAAAAAAATTGCCACCTATCCACATATATACTAAGACTATTTTGGCACATTAGATTATAAAGAGATTATGTTTATTATTTTTTTTAAAAAGCTACTTAAAAAATAATTTTTGTTTTACAGACAAAAATTATAAGAGATTAAAAAATAATAATAAAAATAAAAATAAAAATTCTATAATCTCTGAAAATAAAATGTTACTTTATGTAGCTTATAAAAATAACCTATTTTTATAATCTTTTTCAGCAGCAGCACCAGTACCAACAAAATCTATTTTTGCCAAACATCCCCTAAAACCTAACATTCAGCACTTTTAAAACTTTATAAATCCGTCATCTCAAAGTAATAATACTCGATTTATCATTTCGATTCTAGTTATATCTTTCACATTTTGTTGTTATTGTAAAAAAAAATGTTCCCCCACAACCTATGTATGTGCTAATACATTACAAATTTACCAATATTGTGTCAATGTGAATTCTGTAGTAAGGGGTTTTTGTGTTAAAAAAAAAAACTACATTAACTATTTTATAAGTTTGTATAAATTTATTCTTGTTTGAAAATTTTAATATTTTTATCCTGCAGCAACGCGTCTACAAGTTCATTGTCTCGTTAAATACATAGCACGTCACTACAAAAAAACCTTATCTTTGGGACGATATTCTCGTCCCAAAATTACAAAGGCTGTCGTCTCAAAAAAAAATATGGCACGACATCTCGTCACAAAATAGGACGACAATGCTTTTGCAAAAAGGGACAATCATTAAGACTTTTGTTCGCATCTGATCCCCAAAATAAAAAACAATCCTTTATACAAGCATGGATCGATTCGTATCCTAACCCGATATCTTTGTATGTCTTCTTGATTTCATAGTATGACGGTGGGAAATTGAATCCTTTACTAGGGGGACGTGCCTTTTGCAAAAGAGCTAGAATCTTGTTAAACCCGACATCAGTTATTTTACATAAGACCTTGATGTGCGAAAGCTCTGACGTAAAGTTCAATGTAGTCATATCACAACTTAGGTACAACTTTTGGGTGGACCTAGCAAGTAACTCTTCGTACTTGTTATTAATGCTAGGATCCCTGGTTTGAGCTGGTTGAGGACCCGTTGTTTGAGCTGGTTGAGAACTTGTTGTTTGAGAAGGTGGAGTTGGGACATTATCTGCAGAAATATCTTGGAAGAATGCATCCATGTCAATGTGTTCAGGTGAAGGAGGTTGTGGTGTGGTGTGTTGTGTACTACGGGTGGAGGAAGCGGTTCACCGTGATATTTCCAAGTGGTATAACATGCGTCAAACCCGTATTTAGATATGTGTTACTCAAGAGTTTTTAGCGTAACCAATTTATTTTGAGCGTTACCACAACGAACACAAGGGCAATGAATCTTTTTTGAGACGGGGTTTAACAATGGCTCACAGTGCGCGACGAATGCAAAAAGACCATCTAAAATTTTTGGAGAATTACAGTTGGATATAGTGGTCCAACTCTTATCAATTGTCATGACTGCGTTGCAAAAAAACATATTCAAATAAATGAATTTATATATATATATATACATACATATTGAAATAAACACATTCAAACATGAAAAGGCGTAATGTGACAACTCGTAATTTCAGGACATTTCATATAGACTAGGATTAGTCTACATATCATCAATAACATCATTTCATATCGATTCATGCATGGATTTGCATTTTTCAATTAAACGTTTATTTTCCTATTAAATAAACGCTATCGCGTAAACATTTATTTTGAATATTGATCCGACACTTCCAAAAATAATCCTAATATATTTTTATACTCATTTTAAGACTATAAAAATTATATTATTAATTTACCCGATGTTTTAAATTTATTTGGAATATAAATTGTTATATTTATATAATTACGACGGTTTTCGTAAATACTACACAATAATTATTATTTCACTCAATACTTGTGAGAAATGTATTTGTATAATTTTTATGACTTCAATATATATTATTTTGTTCCGTTAAAATTTATTTTTAGTTGACGCTACCCTACAAGCTCAAATATTTACACAAGTTATTAACTACCCTTACTTAATTACACATTTACTCTACATTAATATACTTGATTATTATTAAATGTTGCTAGTCTTTCTTTTCCTTTGTATGTCGACCCATAGGGTGACTCACTTAAAATCTCTTAAATATCTTGCCAAATATCTACTCTTGTATATTGTATTATACTTAAAGTTAACAACACATACAACACAATTATTTGCAAAGTAAAAGATCAAACACTCTCTTCCTCTCTTCTCTCTACAAACCGGCCATACCAAGGATCAAGGAGGAGTTCTTCAAAAATTTTCTAGACAAGTTATTTACACTCTAGACACACTCTTGATTAAGGTTGTGAAATAAAAACCTTGGGTGTTTAGGAATAAACCTTTGTTCATTAACCTCATCAAGTTAACTAGTAAGCATCTCATATCTATTTTCATTTTTCATATTTATTTCATATTCATTTCATCATATTTGAGAAAACATGCAAGTCTTATGGATGTTTATACCACTTTTTCATTGTTTTTAAGAGTTATATATATTTATGTGATCCTATAATTACTCCTTGTAATATATCACTCTTGGTGATGTCTAGGAACCCATGACACCCTAAGAAGGTGTATGGTAGGATTAGAATAGCTTCGGAGTTGTTTTGAATTGGTTAGAATAGGTTTAACGCGAGAAAAACTCATTTCGACAAGTTTTAAAAAGGGTCTGTCCTTATTTTTGAAATCTGGAAATCTCGACAGTAAATAAAATTTTTTGGCCTAGATATTTAGAAAATACACTTTAAAACGAAAACGTGGCCGCTTGAACGGATTAAAACGGAGTTATAACGAAGAAGTTATGAATTTTTCAAGTTAGGCGACGGAAACTAATTGTTTCAGAAAATTCAGCATGTATTCTCGACTTTTTACGAGTCAAAAATGAGTCTTAAGCGTTATAAAATGTGTCGACTTATCAAAAAAATATATTAGTATATATTATTACGATTCCGAGGACATATAAAACGTAGAAAACGGACTTGTAACGATTAAATTACACGCGATTTAACAAAGTTGCCGTAACTTTATTATATAAGAAAAACTATTATATTTCTAATAGACAAGTATTACGGCAACAAGTGACCATGTTGAGGGTCGTTTTTAACATTGACATGGTACTTTTTATAACATGATGTCTTCTAGCAAAAGTAAGTTCGCCAAGCATATTTTTCAAAAATGTCCAACCGTTCGTCAAGCGGAGTTGTAATGAATAAAATACGGTCACTTAAACTTTGCCGAAAACCATCCTTAAACAATATTTTGGATACAAGTACCCTACTTTACCTATGTTTTTCTCCGTGATCGAGACCTCTATAATAAAAACTTAAATGCTAAAACTTTGAGATAATGATACAAGCTTCCCAAAACCGTTGAGTTCGTTTCCTAACACTCGACGTGCACCATTTTACGACTAACTTTTCAAGGCCGTTTAGTCACTTTCATGAAATTGTCAAATGACATTATTTTACGACAAAAAGTTATAAATTCTTGATAAATCACTAAACGACTATCGTAGGAGGTTGTTTCAACGTAAATACTTGTAAAGTATTTTATAAAATGACGAGATGTCATAAACATATATTTCGACGATAAACATTATTTTCAAATGTACAAGTGGTATGAATATCATATGAGTTTGCATGCACGACATTGTTTCATGATTTACATTAGAACATATCATTCATAATAGGTCATGGTCAGAGGTTGCGCCTCATTTTAGTATTGCCATTATATCATCATAAACATTGCACCAGGTGAGTCATAGCCCCTACTCTTTTAATTGTTTTGAATTACTTTTGGGGGAGATACATGCTCAACTATTTTTATGACAATCATGATTATTTGCAAACTATATGTTTATCTGAACTGAAAGTTTAGTCATATTCTATATAATAAATCATTGAACTAAATGTCTTGGTATAATCATTGAACTAAATGTCTTGGTATAATCATTGAACTAAATGTCGTGGTATAATCATGGAACTAAATGTCTTGGGATAATCATTGAACTAAATGTCTTGGTATAATCATTGAACTAAATGTCGTGGTATAATCATTGAACTAAATGTCTTGGGATAATCATTGAACTAAATGTCGTGGTATAATCATTGAACTAAATGTCTTGGTATAATCATTGAACTAAATGTCTTGGTATAATCATGGAACTAATGGTCTTGGTATAATCATGGTCTAATGGTCTTGGTATAACGTTGAACTAATGGTCTTGGAACGATTTGAAACAACACTCATATGTGTTATGTCAAGTAACTATTGATACATTAAGTTATGCACTATTTTGTGAATTCATTTGATGATTTCTGTTTGAACATAAACTATACACATTTTGGCAGTGGGTTGTGAACACACAGGTTGCAAGTTTTGTATGGGCGGAACTTGGAACTGAGTGGATTTACAATGCCTTTGCTGCATAAACGATTTTGAAAGGCTTTACATTTCAACTCAAACTCTATGAACTCACTCAACCTTTGTGTTGGCACTTTTTAGCATGTTTTATCTCAGGTATCTAAGGCATTCACTTCATGGCATGCATACGGACATATTATAGAGTCGTGGTGACGACGCGTCACACATGGGATTTATGCACTTTAAAATCATCGTTTGGCTTGTAACAAACTTATTTCCGCACAAGTTGATTTTCATTTGGGACCTACACTTTGTAAACTCTGATTATTTTACTAAATCAAACGATGTATTTTCCAAACGACACTTTAGGTCGTTCGATATAACTGTAACTTTGATGCTATGACAATCCTCCCCAAGGAATTCCATTCCGCTGCAAAACACGTAATTTGGGGGTGTGACACGTAATTACGAGCTGTTTTGTTTACCTAGTGCAACTATGGAAGGCAATCCTAACCCACTAATTGAATGTCTAGTCTCATATATGAATTCGTATAACTGATTTACTATTTGGAAAAAATTCGGCAGCATTTCCCCTCAACTCCCCAAATATGTGCATTAAAGACATATTCGTAGGAGTGAAAGGGAAATACTGTCGAATTTCTCTCAAATAGTAAAACAGTTATACGCATTCATATCCTAAATGAGACAAAACATTCAAAAAGCAGTCCTAAACAGGGGACTTTCCGAAATTAATTTCTAATAAGTTAATTTTGGACGGGTTTTTTATAGGATGATTAACTTCGGACGGGGAATTTCCGGAATTAATCACTAAAATCCTAAAACCAGTAACACAAGTTTAACAATCACAATATTACTAACCAAATGCATATTCACAATATCATACTAAACACACAAAATCCGGTAACTTTTTAATTCATCTATATTTTTTTTCCGATATCACATATCATTTCCATTTTAACACGGTCACTATAAGTCCTGGGTCCGTCCCAACGAGGATAATGCTATTAATTGTATAACGCCTCACCGCCTCAAGATTTACCATGCACTCATATGAAAACAATAGTTACAAACTTAAAACACTTATAGTATTATATTTAAACCTTGTATTTATCTACATGTCGCACGGATACTATTAACAGTAATTTCATTACGTCTGATATATAAGTGATGAATTTATAGCAAAAACTGTCGCTCCAAACAAAAAAAAAATGAAAGCACAATCAATAACTAACAATTAAAATTTCGCTCCAAAACCAAACCTATGTGATCAAACAAACATAGTATATACATTATCGACAAAGTAATTAAAGTATATACCTATTTCACGGCTGAAATAGAGGAAGAGAAGAAAAGAGAGAGAGCAAAAGAGGTTGTCGCTCGACCCGACTGTTCCAAACACATACAAAAAACAACCTAAATTAAACAACCAAACTTAAATTAACCAAATTAATTAATAAAAAAATTTGACGACGACATTGTTGTCCCAAAACACATTAACACAATAAAAAAAAGGTCCCTAACCTGTCCCGGGCAGTCGCGGCTAACCCGGTGGTGGTTAACTGTGGACTGCTGCCGGCGGTGGAGCTACTGTTGCGGCAGTGGTTCACTGTGGAGCGTTGCCGGTGGTATTGATGACCCAAAGTAAACAATCTAAACACAACATACAAACAAAACAAATTAACAAAACAAAACTAAAAGGAAAAAAATATATACCTTTAAAAATACGAATTACAAAAAAATAAACAAAATGTGCACAGTGGTGCGTGTGTAAAATGAAGGTGGTGTTGATGGCGGTTGTGGTGGTGTCGATGGTGGTGTTAAATGAAATTTGGGAGTCGATGGTGGTGGTTTCGTGGTAACACTTTGGGACTTAGAAAAAAAATGAGACTTAGAAAAAAAAGAGAGAAGACCATATCTATCTCAATTATTGAGGTAACACTTTGGGACGACATATGCTTCAAAATTTTAGGACGAGATTCTCGTCCCAAAACATTTCCAATACTTTACTTTTTTCTCTTTTTTCATAACACTTTGGGACGACGGTTTCTTTGAAGTTAAGGGACGAGATTTTCGTCCCTAACAGTCGCGGGACAAACAAAATATTTGGCAGGTTGTTTAATTTTTGGTGAAAATTTTAGTGATATCTTAGGGACGACAATCTCATCCCTAACAAGCTTTTTTGTTATAAAATAAATTAAAAATTATTTAAATTTGTTATAAAATATTTAAATAAGTTAAAAATGATTTAAATTTGTTATAAAATATTTAAATAAATTAAAAATGATTTAAATTAGTTATAAATTTTTTAAATAAACTAAAATGATTAAAATTAGTTATAAAATATTTAAATAAATAAAAAATGATTTAAATTACTTATAAATTATTTAATTAAATTGAAAATGATCTAAAATACTTATAAATTATTTAATTAAAATAAAAATCATTTAAATTAAGTATCGTGATACATGACATATTAAAACGGATGACTCGATATAGTATTGTGATATCGTTATACATGATATGTTATGCTTGAGATGGTAAATAAACGAGTCGAGGTGATATCGTTATACATAATATGTTAAACGAATGAGTCGAGATGATATCGTTATACATGAGATGTTAAACAAATGAGTCGAGATAATATCGTTATACATGAGATGTTAAACGAACGAGTTGAGGTGATATCGTTATACATGATATGTTAAACGAAAGAGTCGAGATGATATCGTTATACATGAGATGTTGAACGAATGATTCGAGATGATATCGTTATACATGAGATGTTAAATGAACGAGTCAAGGTGATATCGTTATACATGATATGTTAAACGAATGAGTCGAGATGTTATCGTTATACATGAGATGTTAACGAATGAGTCGAGATGATATCGTTATACATGAGATGTTAAACGAACGAGTCGAGGTGATATCGTTATACATGATATGTTATACGAATAAGTCGAGTTGATATCGTTATACATGAGATGTTAAACAAACGAGTCGAGGTGATATCGTTATACATGAGATGTTAAACGAATAAGCCGAGATGATATCGTTATACATGAGATGTTAAACGAATGATTCGAGATGATATCGTTATACATGAGATGTTATACGAATAAGTCGAGATGATATCGTTATACATAAGATGTTAAACAAACGAGTCGAGGTGATATCGTTATACATGAGATGTTAAACGAATAAGTCGAGATGATATTGTTATACATGAGATGTTAAACGAACGAGTCGAGGTGATATCGCTATACATGATATGTTAAACGAATGAGTCGAGATGATATCGTTATACATGAGATGTTAAATGAATGAGTCGAGATGATATCGTTATACATGAGATGTTAAACGAACGAGTCGATGTGGTATTGTTATACATGATATGTTAAACGAATAAGTCGAGATGATATGGTTATACTGGTGGCAAAATTTCCCACCAAAAAACTGGCGCCAAGATTCCCACCAAAAGCTATTAGATCTGCTCTATCCTCACAAACACATTATATATATACACTCTTATCCTCAAAACCACTCAACCTCATAACCTCTTATCTTCACACCAATTTCAAAACCTGAGATGCAGCGATATAATCCTTTTATGTGTTCTCGTGGAACAAGAAATATAAAACTAAGAACATCACATAAAGAAAATTCCTATGGATGGCAATATTATGCATGTCTTTTTTCAAAGGTGAACAATCATACATTTCTTATTTATGTAAATATACCAATAATTGGGTTGTAATCTCTTATAATTTCCTTATTATGTAACTGCCTAGACAAAAAAATCATGGATGTGAATATTTTATGTGAAAGATTCAATTTGATGACTACTTAAGAGTAATATCTTCTGCTTCAACATCTTAAGGTTCTGGATCTGCACCAACAGAGTGCTCAAACTGTAATGCCAAATATCTTAGGATAAACATGCTGGAATCACAAAAACAAGTTCTAGAGACAAGAGTAAGGATGCTGGAGGCAAGACTTGAAATGGAAAGGATTCCTGACGACCACGACCACGCAGTCGGATGCAATACTCCATGAGATGTTAGCTTACATGGAAAATCTTCGTATGTAGTAGTGTTGTTGTTGTTGTTGGAATAATACGTATGTTTTACTGTTGGAATAATACGTATGTTTTACTTATTCGTATGCATCTTTTAAGTATTATGTTATCTAACATGACATACACCCGTCTTTTGGTGGGTCGAACCACACCCAAAATTTTTATACATCAAAACACCCCTTTTTCCAATACTAAATTACATATGCATAAAGAATAAAACTGAAGAAACAATATCAGAATTAACAAACATCCCCGATTCATTTTTTTTGCTGCTACTTCCCGCTTTGCTATAAACTGCAGCATCTTTTCCATAACAAACATCGCCCATTCATTTGTTTCGATTCACGTTTCCAACACGACTGAGAATGAGGAGTCCCAACTTCCCACCAAAACTTCCCACCAAAACTTGCCGCCAAAACTGCCAGCCAAAACTTGCCGCCAAAATATTGGTGCCAAAATTTCCCACCAAAACTTTCTCACCAAAAATTCTATTATTTTACCGTATATAATAGCTAACATATTTGCTCTTATCCTCACAAACACATTATATACTCTCTTATCCTCAATTCGGTAAAACACACATAACCCAATCGTCAATTCCCACAAAACACACATAACAATGACTCGTTACACGCCGGAAGAGGAGTGGTCAAAGGTTTTATCAAACATAACACTCTTTGATGAAGTTCTTAATAAATATGGTGATGAAATTATCGAGGAATATGGTTCTTATAAGAACATTAGCCCGTGGATGAGAGATGTTATTCTGAACTAGTTGAGGAAAAAACCATACTACTGAGTGATGTTGAAAGGTGATAAGGAAAGCAAGTTATCAAAAGTCGATGAAACGAGAATGAAGATAACAAGTTTTGATGCTTTGTTTGAACATTTCCTCAAACAAAGGAATGAAAGGGAGGGGAATGGTGGTGCAGGTTCTAGCAAAGTGGGAAGTAGCAGCAAAAAAAAAATGAATGAGCGATGTTTGTTGTGGTCTTTGTCGTGTGTTAAGTTGTGTCATTCAAGTTGTTTCGTTTGCTTGTCGAGTTGTTTCGTTTACTTGTCAAGTTGTTTCGTTTGAGTCTGTATGAAATGTATGTGTTTGAGAACTCTTGCGTGTTTTAAATAAAAGGTTTGCCTTCGTGTTTGTTAATTGTGATCGTGTTTGCCGCAAAGAAGATTTCTTCTACATGAAATGTGTTGAGAATTATGTAAAGTTAAAATATCCTGACAGTCTGTTGATACAGTTATAATTTATATTAGATAAGCATTGACAATCGCCAAAGCTAATATTATACAGATAACTAATAAACCATATAAATATTAATAGTCGGACTAAGAAAATACATATAATTTTTACACTAACATATAATTTTTAAAGCATATAGTAAAGTATTGATTTTGTAAATTCTTTTAAAATTAATTTTTACACTAACATATAATTTTAAGCAAATAATTTTTTTAAAATTAATTTATATATAATTATTCTTAGATATTTATTAGATTATAATTGTTATTTCAAATATTTTAAAATTATAGGACGACATTATCGTCCCAAAGGGTTTTTAAAAAAATTTAAATTGTTTTGAAAAATGAATATTGGTTTATAAAGTTATTAAATGCCGAAAAAACATATACATGCAGTTTGGGACGACATTGTCGTCCCTAAGTGTTTGGCGGAACTAAAAAATTTGGATGGATGTTTTTGTAAACCGTATATTGATTGATTATCAATGAGATACAATGTTGTGTATAAATGACACATTAATGGGCCTAACTACAAATATTAAGCTAGAATAATAACATTACAATTGGGCCTAAAATACATATGTCTGCTAACAGCCCCCCGCAGTTTGAGCGAGAGAGGAACGAACACACAAGCTGGAACGAAAATCATCAAATAAAGCAGTAGGTAAGCCTTTGGTGAAGATATCTGCATACTGATAACGTGTTGGGATATGAAAGTGCTGAATAATGACAAAGTACTGGAAAAAGTCAAAGTACTGCTAAAGAAGAAGTCAAAGTACTGCTGTCGAAGTCAAAGTACTGCAAAGCTAAAGAACTACTATATTCGTTTATGTAAAGCTTTGTTATTCTAGAATATTCTTTGTTTAGATTACTTGTCGTACAAGGATACAAATTGTAAACCGACTAGGGTTATCCTTAAGCCTATAAAAGGACCCCTAGATTGGCATTAGAGATATATGTTTTTAGAATCCTAAAGTACGATTATTATTAGAGTTTTAGAGTTGTTTAAGAGTCTGCATAACAAGCAGATTTAGAGTTATTAATAAAATCATTGAAAGTTAAAGTTATATTCTTCTTAGCTTTGTTAAGTAAATTCCGCGTACTTAATAAAGATTACTCAGTGTTTCATTGTTAATAACTTAGGATTTATCCGAGGTTATTAAACCCTTAACAAGCTATTTAAGTTAGTTTGGTTAGAGTATATCGATCCAACAAGTGGTATCAGAGCTTGTGTGGAAACTCTGACTAAGAAGAAACCCTAAAACCTAAAGATGTCGACTGAAGCTGTTTCACCACCATCCATCACCTCACTCAGGATACATATTATTAAGAAGGGAGAATACCACCTATGGAGCATGAAGATGAGGCAGTACATTGCAATTACAGACCATGCACTGTGGAATGTAATTGTCAATGGTAATGAAGTCGTACCAGAACCTATTGATGTTCCTGGACAACCCAAAGCACCTAAGGCTGTCTTACCAGCAGCTACAATAAGGAATCAAGAGAAGGCTCTCAACATTCTGTTGTCTGCTATCCCAGATGGACATCTACTTAAGTTCCATGATGCTAAAGATGCAAAGCAACTCTGGGCTGCTCTCAAGACAAGGTTTGGAGGTAATGATGCTTCCAAGAAGATGCACAGAAATCTGCTAAAGCAGCAATTTGAAACATTCACTGTTGGAGAAAGAGAAGGCCTTGATGCTGCTTATGACAGATTCCAAAATCTTCTCAGTATGCTGGAGTTATACAAAGCAGAGGTTTCAGTTGAAGATGCTAATCTAATGTTCTTAAGGAGTTTGCCATCGACATGGCATGTGATTGCTACAATGATCAGAGGACAACCTGGTTTGGATGTCATGGACTTTGATGATCTTTATAATCATCTGAAGGTGTATGAGCATGAGATGAATGGCCAAACTAGTTCAAAGTCTCACAGTATAGCCTTTTTATCATCTGAAAAGAGATGCAGTACTTCCACTAAAAGTACTGCTTCTCCTACTCAAAGTACTGTTGCTCAAAGTACTGTTGCCTATTCTACCCCCACCTTTGCTCAACAAGCCACACCAACACCTACCATCCACTCAGATGAAGTCGTATGCTCTTTCTTTGCACAGCAAGCTACTTTGCCTGTCACTTATGAAGAAGATCTCTCACAGATTGAAGAGGATGCTTTTGAAGAAATTGATATCAGGTGGCAAGTTGCTATGATCACTGCAAGGATCAGGAAGTTTATGAAGAAGACAAGAAGAGGCATTGACTTCAAGCCAAAACAAGGAATCACTTTTGACAAGTCCAAGATTGAATGCTTCAATTGTCAAAAGACTGGGCATTTTGCAAGGGAATGCAGGTTTGCCAAATATCAAGCAAACAGGTTGACTGAGAAACCTAAGCTAGAGTTGAAAGAAATTCCTATTACAGAAACAAAAGCTTTGGTTGCTCAAGAGAATCTATCAGAGGTTGACTGGAGTGCTGAGTTTGATGATGAACCAGTAACTTATTGTATGGTAGCTGTGGAAGAGTCAGTGGAAGAGCTTGATTGGAGCACAGCTTTTGATAAGGAACCTGAACATGCTGCTTTGGAATCCAGAGATGGTTTAGGAAGCTTTGATTGGAGCATGGAGAGTGAAGATGATCCTGTTCTACTTTCTATGATGGCTACTTCACCAAGTTCACCCCTATCTCTGAGGTATGTTCCAATTGTCATGACTTTTATCAAAAAGTACTGAATAGTTATGTGGCTGAAAGAGATAACTGTATAAAGGCTAGGTCTGAGGTAGCAGGTTATCAAATAACCTTAGAGTCTATGGAAGCCAAAATCCTAACACATGAAAATAATGAAATGGCTTGGGCAGAAAAGTATGAACAACAGGATTATCAGTTAAAACTAAGTGAATGAAAGTTAAATTGTAAGATTTCTGAAATTGAGAAACTGACTAAGGAGAGAGATGAACTGTTAGCGAAGTTTGATGCCTGGAAAGAATCTGGTCTTTCTCAGGTTTGTTATGTTGAAAAACAGAGAAGAGCTTACATTAAAACTGGCCTAGGTTTTGGTATGGACTTTAATAGTACAGAAAACCCATCTAGTAATCAGGATGAATGTGATTTTGAGGATATAACCACTAGTGATGATGAGCTCATTAATTATGTAGACACATCTAGTAATGAGGACTCAATTAGTGAAACACCTCCTGAATATAAGAAAGACAAAGGTTATCATGTTGTCCCTCATCCCACTGGTAGTCATCAACCTCTTAGGCCTGATGTTTCTCGTTTTGGTGTAGACTGCTTAGAGTTTAGAAAGAAGCTTATTGGTCAATCTAGGTCTGAAACCCCAAAAGAAATAGTTGAGACACCTAAGGTAGATGATGCTAAAAGCCAAGCAGTACCTTCACCTCAAAGTACTGCTACACCTTCAGCAGTACCTTTAAGAAAACCTTTTCACAATAATGCTAAACTTTTTTGGGATAATTTTGGTCAAAACAGTTTTCATCATTCACCTAGAAGACAGGATAGGTTTGGTCATACACATAGCAGAAGAAATTTTGGAATTACAGATCAAAAACTATGTTTTGTTTGTTTTAGTCGTGATCATTTGATTAAGGACTGTGACTTACATTCAGAGTACCTAAGTAAGTTCCCCAAAAACAGAACTGTCAACCAAAAACAAAGGGAGACTAGACCAGCTTGGAATCATTCACATAGGGTTAACCATAGAAACTTATCACCAGACTATAGGTACCCTCACTAGAGAAGACCTTTTTCAAAACCTCCAGTACCTTCAAACTCTTTCCAAGGTACTGTTAAGCAAAATATAGTACTTTCTCAAAGTACTGCTCAGTTTTCACCAAACACCTCTTGGAATAGGAGCCCTAGGAGATCTAATTTCTATCAATCTAGAAGGCGTTACAACTCCAAGAAAGTAGCTAGATCAAGGGACTCTACACCAGAAGTTAAAACTAAATGGGTTAAGAAGGAAAGTACTGATGATGAACAAATAGTACTTTCAACAAGTACTGGTGAAACAGAGATTTTTGATAAAGATGATTTTGTGGAAAAAGAAAAAGAGATTTCTGTTGAAAAAGAAAGTTTTGCTGAAAATCCACCACAAGTTTTAAAAAAAAAGATAATGCTTGATTCTATCTACAAAAACTGTGAAGATTACATACTCAAGGAGTTTGAGTATGTTACTCCACAAGGGGAACACAAGTCAGTAATGGCTTGGGTTCCTAAAAGACACTAATTTTTGTATCTTTGTGCAGGGCAACCCAGAAGAGGAGCTTAAAGATCATCTTATTGTGGATAGTGGTTGCTCTGGAAGCATGACAGGAGACAAGGAGATTATGTCAGATTTTAGATCTATTTGTGGAGGAAGAGTTGCATTTGGGAATGATCCCAATGGAGGAAGAATAACTGGCAAAGGAACCATCAAAGCAGGGCGTATAGATTTTGAGAATGTTAGATATGTGAAGGAGCTCAAATTCAACCTTTTGTCAGTCTCTCAAATCTGTGATAAAAAGCACCCTGTGTTATTTACTGAGACAGAATGTCTCATCCTTTCCCCTGAATTCAAACCTGTTGATGATAACTTAGTAGTAGTTAGAGTACCAAGAACCAATGATGTGTACAGTCTGGATATGAAGAGTCTTCACTCTTCTGGGAGAGACACATGTTTAGTGGCAAAAGCAACATCTGAAGAAGCACATCAGTGGCATAGGAGGTTGGGCCATGTAAATTTCAAAAATATCAACAAATTGGTCAAAGGAAATTTAGTTAGAGGTTTACCTTCAAAGACTTACAAGAATGAACACTCATGTTTGGCGTGCAAGAAGGGTAAACAACATAAAGCTTCATGCAAGAAGCTTGAGGAAAGAACTATTAGAGAACCGTTGGAGCTGTTACACATGGATTTGTTTGGACCTGTCTCTGTTGCAAGTCTAAACAAGAAAAAGTACTGCTTGGTTGTGACAGATGATTGCAGTAGATTCAGTTGGGTATTTTTCTTAGGATTTAAGGATGATACTTTTGATGCTATTCATAATCTTATAATAGCACTTGAAAACCAATTGAGACTCAAGGTTAGAAGTATTAGATGTGATAATGGGATTGAATTCAAGAACAAGCTTATGTATGAATTTTGTGCCAACAAAGGGATCAAGAGGGAGTTCAGCATTGCAAGAACACCACAACAGAATGGTGTTCCAGAGAGAAAGAATAGGACTTTGATTGAAGCAGCCAGAACTATGCTTGCAGATTCACAATTACCTATTCAATTCTGGGCTGAAGCTGTAAGTACTGCCTGCTATGTGCTTAACAGAGTATTAGTCACCAAACCACAAATGAAGACACCTTATGAGTTGCTGATGGGCAACAAACCCAACATTCGTTTTATGAAGCCTTTTGAATGCCCTCTCACTATTCTTAATACAATTGATAATTTGGGAAAATTTGATGGCAAGTCAGAAGAAGGTTACTTATTAGGGTACTGCACCAACAACAAAGGCTTTAGAGTGTACAACAGAGTCACTAAGAAGGTTCAAGATTGTCTTCATGTTGAATTTTTAGAACATCAAGAAAATCAAAAGGGTAAAGGTCCTGATTGGATGTTTGATCTTGAAGTTTTAACTCCTTCTATGAATTATGTACCTGTTAGAGAAGAAAATCAACCTGTACACAATGGAGAAGATTTACAGTATGTTGTTCATGGAGTCCATATTAGACCTGATGCTGTTCCTGATGAAGAACCCATACCTATTGATCCAAAGCAAAGTACTGATGAACCAAAATCCTCACTGTCTGCTGAGGATCAAACTTTACAAGATGAACTTAATCAGATGCTTTTTCAAGATGTTATAGCACATTCTTATGATGCTGAACAAAGAAAAGCTTATGAGGAAGCAAAGAAAAAG
Source organism: Chrysanthemum seticuspe (assembly GCA_019973895.1). Lineage (NCBI taxonomy): Eukaryota > Viridiplantae > Streptophyta > Magnoliopsida > Asterales > Asteraceae > Chrysanthemum > Chrysanthemum seticuspe. The sequence goes on from BPTQ01000009.1 coordinate 275,130,972, forward strand.
AACAAGAATGCAGAGTTCACTCACAGTACTTTGGGTGACAGTACTTTCGATCAAAGTACTGCTGCACCTATTGACAGTACTTTGGATGATTTGGATGATCCTACCATGCCTGGTTTAGAAGATACTGATGATGAGTTTGAAGATGAAGGTATTTTCTCAGATTCCAATGAAGATGCTGATTTCACTAATTTGGGTGATAATTATGAAGTTCCACAGACTCCTATCTTAAGAATTCATAAGAATCATCCTGCTGATCAAATCATTGGTCCTTCCACTTCTGGAGTAATGACAAGAAACAAAGCTAAGGGCTTTTCTACACCACATAATGCCTTGCTTAGCTTTGTTTATAAACAAAACAGGTTAAATCATAAGGACCATCAAAATGCCTGTTCACTTGCTTTATCTCTCAAGAAGAACCCAAAAACATAGCTCATGCATTAACTAAAGAGAGTTGGGTTGAAGCTATGCAAGAAGAACTTCTTCAATTTAAACTTCAAGAAGTTTGGGTACTATGTGATCTACCTGATGGAAAGAAGGTAATTGGTACAAGATGGGTGTTCAGAGTAAAGAGAGATGAAAGAGGGAATGTCATCAAGAACAAGGCAAGGTTAGTAGCTCAAGGTTACAGACAAGAAGAAGGAGCAGATTATGATGAAGTATTTGCTCCTGTAGCAAGGATTGAAGCCATTAGAATCTTCCTTGCTTTTGCATCATATATGGGATTTCAGGTTTACCAGATGGATGTCAAGAGTGCCTTTTTATATGGCAAGATTACAGAGGAGGTGTGATTGTACAATAATTCGTACGACCAGGCCTTCGATGGTGATCGAAGGGTATGAGGGGTGATATGCTTGCGCCAAACTTGTAGTCAATCTGCAATAAGAAATAGTAGACACTTCGTTAAGTGATTGCGCAGGGGTTGGGCCCTGCGAACCACCTCCGGCGTGTGAATAAGTATGTGATATGAGTTATGGATAATATGTTGTATGTGAAATCATGTGTTGAGTGAACATACCATTGAAATGACTCGTCCAATCTATTTATAGGTGATGAAAATAGCTTGGAGAGTGTTAGCACACGTTTAGGAGATCATGGGGGCGTCCCCTGATTTATGGTAACCGCTAGGGCTTCATCCCCACTATCTCGGACTTGGCGGGGAAGCTAAAGACATAGTGGGAACGTGGGGGAAGACCAAGTCAAGGTTCTTGTTTGTCTTGGCATCTTCAAGAGAAGACACCGAAGGGCATAGGCCTTCGGCTGGCGAATTCCCAACTGGTAACCATGTCAATGATGAATGGTTTTATGCCACCAATGACTTATAAAGAAAGACTTGGGTCTTCGTAATGTAATTTCGACTGAGGCCGAAGGGGGGTCCTTCGACCTGATCGGAGGGTACGTCATCAAGCCCCCCAGTCGAAAGTGATATGTACGAACCAGAAATATTGCTTACGACTCAGAAATAAAAACGAAACCTCTCCTTCGTCACAAAAACGAACAAAGATGAAGAGTCTAGTTAATATTGACCGTAATAAATGCATAGTTAATTATAACTACCCCGTTTTCCTCGGTACTAGTAAACATCCTTTCAAAATTTAAAAGAGGTTTGAAATCCGGTATAAAAGGGATAGCACGGACACGTGTAGGGCTAAGATGCAATACTTGTAGGGTATATAAAATGCAAAAATCAGTAAAACCCTAACAAAGTAACTTTCGCCCAAATTTTTTCACCTACCAAAATTCCTTTCGATCAAGCCTTCGACCAAACAAGGTAAAGCGCTCCTTCTTCTCCTGTATTTCCAATATTTTTTTGTGTTTTGTAAAAGGTGTCATGTCAACCAACAAAAAATTTGTTATAAAACAACAAGGTTGCACATTAACCAGGGAGGAGCTTAAAGCGTTCCTCACTGATTATCCCATTCCAAAAGAACACAAAGTAATGCTACCAAGTAAAGATCAAGGGATATTCGATGCCCCTGAAAATTATGTAGGCTTGTATATCCATGCTTTCACCACTTCCAATCTTAGGATACCACTGCATCCTTTAATTTTAGAATTCCTCCGATATTATGAGGTACACATTTCTAGGTTCAACCCTTTTGGCCTAGCCAAGCTGACAACATACATTGTGATGTGTAAAGCCTATGGGTTTGAACCATCCTTGACTGTGCTTAGGGGTTTTTTAAATCTATATCCGGGAGGAGATTGGTTAACTTTGGCCAAAAGGGGTGAAAGGGATGTGCCCATATTGATAGATAGGCCTTTTACAAACATAAGGAACTGGAAAGGTAAGTTCTTTTATATTCAGACTACCATTATCCCTCCTGGATACTCTGCATTGTTAAACCCAGACTTTCAATATGATGAGAAAAGGTTCACTGATCCATTGCCTTATACTGTGAGAAGAAACCCACTATATCGGCGTTTGGCTCGTTATCCAGCTGACTGTCAGACCTTCCCTGAGCCAATCCTATTCATGGCTGGCATTGCTGAGAGATGGGAAGGGTCTCCGTTGGTACCTGAGATAATTTGTGATGGAGAAAGTATGTATTTTTAAATTATCATAAGAAACAAAAACTTATCTTGCTGATATTTATCTTATCTGCTTCTTTTTGCAGAGATGTCATTCAGGAACTTTGTCGTGGCTGGAGGTGCCAAAGAGGTTAGTTTCCTTCCAAAGAATCCCCAAGAAACAAGCTATGGCGTGGGCTCCCCTTCGGTGTCTATAAACAAAGACGAGGTGGAAGCCCATCCTGCCGAACCTGTATCTTCTGCTCCTCCACCAAAGGAACCCATAGATGTAGAAGATCAGCTAGTGGAGAATATTGCTGACTCAGACGAACCAGTCTCCGATCAACCGTTGGCCATCACAGGACCCTCCGGCATAGGTGAGAGGGTTCAAAGCAGGAAAGGTGCTAGTGCCAAGGCTACGAAATCTGATTCAAAGAGAAAGATTCTTCTGCCTACTCCTCCCTCTCGAACCACCCGGCAAAAGAGTGCCCAGGGTAAGGCTGTAGTATTTCCAGCCATCGAGGGGCCCAGCGGTGATGACTTCCATGGTATTACCTGTGAAATAAAATTAAATACCCAAGATCATACATTAATGAAATTTACTTTTGTAATAGGACTTCCTGATACGAAGGAGCTTCCTTCTCCCCAAGCTTGTCACCAACTTATGAGCCATGTGATCCCCTCCAAGTGGAAAGAGGTGATGAATAGTATGTCGATAGAGAGGCTTTGTGATCTGCATGATAAAAGCTATGTACGCCAGGGCATGCTTGACAATCAACTCAATGCTAGGACAAGGGAATTGCTCCGCGCTGTCACCAAAGCTCGAGAAGAAATGGATGCTATGCTGAAGGGGGAGAAGGTTAGAGATCAAAAGTATGCTGACTTGGAGAAGAAGTGTGAGGAGGCATTGGAGGATTTTGATAAGAATCCCTTAGTTCAAGATCTCAGAGCTGAGAATGAAAAGCTCAAAGGTCAATTGGCAACGAGTGAGGCTGAGTGCAACAGGTTAACTGTCGAAAGCTCTATGAGTGTTGGTTACAAAGAGCAGATATCTGTTCTTTCATCCAAATGTGGAGGTCTCGAACAGGAGAGGTCAAAGTTGCTGGCCCAAGAGATCAAGCTCCGAGAAAAGGTAGATGGCTTAAACCTCCGTCTGAAGATGCTGAATAAGGATAGAGTGGACCTGGTAACCAAAGTGATCCCCTACATTGCTATGGAACTTTATCATAGCGATGATGTGGGGATTGCGATTGGGAATGTGGTGAATGCTGCCATTTTTCATGGCAAGTGTACTACGTTGGAGGAGGTGGCGAAGACTGGGGAACCAGTAGTGCTGGAGAAAATTCAGTATTACAGGGCAACTCATGAAAAAGAATATGATGATGCAGGTAATCATTTAACTGCTTTAGAGTTCCCTTTCCTTGCAGATGTGACGAAGGACCCATCAGCCTCGATTGAGGATCTGCTAGCCAAGAAGCCAAGGAAAGTCCAGCCTCCTTCTTCCTCCAAGAGGACTCTGTCACCCCAGGTTCCATCTCCAGGCTCAGCTGACCCCACTCATTCCAAGGTTTAAAGAAGGCAACCATGTGGTTGTAATTTGATCCCCAGGGTGGTATGTACCCTGTTTAAAACAATTGTCTGTGCTCCGTTCCAGGCTTCGTGCCTGATGAAACAATTTACTTATTGCATGTTGGTAGTAGGCTACGGCCTAAGACAATAGTTTATAATGTTGGATGTTTTATGGCTATGGCCTATTTTAGACTAGTAAAACTAGTCATAAATCTACAACGAAGCCACTATGGCTCGAATTTTGCTATGTGTGATTCTTCTCTTATTACTTTTACTTGCGTAAAAATATTTTTTACAACCTAAGGCGTATGGTAGATGCATAGCCTCATTGTGTCTAGTTACTTCACCAAGAATATTAGCAATCATATAATTTGACTGCTGACAGAGGGTCGCGACCCACTCCGTCTTGATCCTTTGGGTAGCGAAAGGTTTAAAATACCTTAAGGCCATATAGGAAAGTTAATGTGAAGTTGAGATGGATGTTATGCATATGAGTAAGACATGTTATTTAGTCTTTGTACATCCCTTCGACATTCAAACTTATAAAGTGACTTGGTGGGCAAATCTTTGTTGTATTGAACGAAACAAGAGATTTGAGGGAAATGTGTTATTATCATTAAGTGGGTAGGGAGGATTACATCATTTTAAGAAATGAATACTAGACGCCTACCATTAATGCTTCTTTCCCTAAGTGAGAAGAATGCAAATACATTGATTGAAAGCAAGTAAAATGTGTCCTTAGACATTGTAAGTTTCATACGTAGAACTTACGAAGAGTAGTGCCATTCCAGGTTCTATCAATAACGTCTCCTGCCAAGGTTTCCAGCTTGTAGGCTCCGTTGCCATATGCTTCCTTAATAACGTAAGGTCCTTCCCATGTAGGTCCCAGTTTACCCTGGTACTCAGCTTTGCTTGCGCTATTGAGTCGGAGGACATATTCCCCTGGTTTGAAGGTCGAAGGCCTAACTCGCTTATTATAGTACCTCTCAATCTTTTGCTTGTGGATAGCCTCTCTAATGGAGGCTATTTCTCTCCGTTCTTCAAGTAGGTCCAAGTTACTACGGAGTCTTTCTTCGTTGTCTACGACTTCGAAGTTCATGACCCTTTCTGTTTCAACACTTACTTCTGAAGGGATGACAACTTCCGTGCCATATGTCAAGCTGAAAGGCGTTTCTCCATGACTTGACTTTGTATGCGTTCTATGTGCCCAGATCACTTGAGTTAGTTCATCTACCCAACCGTGATGACAGTATCCCAGCCTTCATTCTGTTCCTTGTATGATGTCTCTGTTGGTAACCTCTACTTGACCATTACCCTGAGGATGGTAAACGGAGGTGAATGATTGTCTGACATTCAGGCCTCTGCAAAATACTGGGAATACCCCTTCGGCAAACTGCTTTCCATTATCCGAAATGAGGATGTGAGGTACTCCGAACCTACAGATAATGTGTTCCCATACGAATTTTTCCATGTGTCTTCCTGTGATGGATGCTAAAGGCTTCGCTTCAACCCATTTAGTGAAGTAATCAATGGCTACGACCAAGAACTTTACTCCTCCAGGAGCAACTGGTAGAGGGCCTACGATATCTATCCCCCATTGACTGAAAGGCCATGCGGATGTTACGGAAGACATATCTTGCTTTGGTAGCCTTGGGACTCTTGAGTGAATTTGACAAGCTTCGCACTTCTGAATGATGTCGACGGCGTCGCTGTGCATCGAAGGCCAATAATATCCAACCCTCATTACTTTTGAGACAACGGAGCGAGGCCCTGCGTGAAGTCCGCAGGATCCTTCATGCACTTCTTGGATGATGTTGGCAGCTTGCCTTGGCCCTACACAACGGAGCCAAGGGGATAGGAAAGATCTTCTGTATAAGTAATTTCCCATGATCCTGTACTGTGGTGCTTTTATGCGCACCTTTCGAGCCAACTTTGCATCTTCCGGCAGTATGCCACTTATCAGATATTCTCTAATTGGAGTCATCCAATTCGAGTCTTCCTCCTGTATAACGTCAGATACCTCCTTTCGGACGATGGACCGATCTGTCAATACTTCGACCAAAACTTCCTTTGTTAAATGGGCAAATGCCATTGATGCCAGTTTGCTAAGTGCATCCGCCTTCTTGTTTTGGTTTCTTCGAACATGCTCTATGTTGTAAGATGTGAACCCTTCGAGCATTTCTTTGGCCTTATCCAGATATTGTTTGATCACAAGTTGTCTCGCCTCGTAGGAGCCTTTTATCTGGTTGGCCACCAGTTGTGAGTCAACGAAAATAGCCAAGTTTTCTAATTCCATATCTGCGGCCAATCGGAGACCTGCTAACAAGGCTTCGTATTCCGCTTCGTTGTTCGTAGCATCGAATTCGAAACGAAGTGCATAGGTGTATTCCTTCCCTTTGGGATCAACGAGCATGAGACCTGCACCAGAACCATTGGAGCTGGAGGCTCCGTCAGTATAAAGTTTCCACCCTTCGATTGTCGTAGCAGGTTCCTTTTCAACAACCTTTTTGTCAAGTTTCGTTTCGGAGGGTGTTTCTGCTAAAAAGTCTGCCAATATTTGTCCTTTGACCGAGCTCCTGCCTTTGTATTCAATATCATGTTCTCCTAGCTCGATGGCCCATTTAGCTATCCTTCCAGATTTCTCCGGCTTTGAAAGTATCTGCTTAATTGGCTTGTCGGTAAGTACGGTTATGGGGTGAGCTTGAAAGTACCTTCGAAGGCGTCTCGCAGCATGAACTAAAGCCAAAATTAGCTTCTCCAATGCTGGGTAATTTAGCACAGCTCCTTGTAGTACTCTACTAACAAAGTATATGGGGATTTGCTTCTTCTCCCTTTCTGCCAATAACACGGCACTGATGCTTTCGAAAGAGGCTGCAATATACATGAACAACACTTCGCCTTTGATTGGGGCTGTAAGTGTTGGTAGAATAGCCATGAATTCCTTGAGCTTTTGAAAGGCTGCTTCTGCATCTATGCTCCATTGGAATGTCTTCTTGTCCGTGCACCCTTTGAGTGTTTTGAAAAAATGGCAAAGATCTGTCTGCACCCTTCGACAAGAACCTGCTGAGGGCTGCTAGCTTTCCGTTGAGACTTTGCACCTCCTTGAGGGACTTAGGAGGCTGCAAATCTGTGATGGCCTTGACTTTCGAAGGATTGGCTTTAATACCCTGCTTGGTGATCAAATGTCCCAAGAATTGTCCTTCTTCCACACCAAAGGAACACTTCTTGGGATTTAACTTCATGTTGATGGCGCGAAGCTGATCGAAGGTTTCCTTGATATCGGAGAGCATATCTTCCTCTGACCTACTTTTGATGACCATATCGTCTACGTAGGCTTCTAGATTCCTGCCTATTTGCTTGTTGAAGGCTTTGTCCACCAATCGCTGGTAGGTGGCACCTGCATTTTTCAAACCAAAAGGCATCTTTTTGTAGCAATAAACGCCTTTCCCTGTAAAAAAGGCTGTCTTCTCCTCGTCTTCTTCGGCCATTTGTATCTGATGGTACCCTTTATAAGCGTCTAGGAAACACTTTAGTCGGAACCATTCTCCATCATCCGTCGTGCTTTTTGACCATCACCGGATTGGCCACCCAAGTTTGATACTTCACCTCTCTGAGTATGCCTGCTGCCACGAGTTCGTCCACTTCTTTGCATGCAGCGGTATTTCTTTCAGGAGCTAGACTTCTACGCTTTTGTTTAATGGGTTCAATATGTTTGAACTCGTTGAGCTTGTGTTCGGTGCCGAAGGGCTGTCCATCTATGGTGAGAGTTCTGGGGACCCCCGTCATGTCAGAATAGGTCCATGCGAAGACGTCTGCGTTATCGCGAAGTATCTTTTCCAACTCTGCTTTGAAGGAGGTTGGAAGTTGCTTTCCGATTACTACCGTCTGATCAGGGTAGAGATCATTTACCACGATGCGCTCTTCAGCTTTAGTGCAACTGAGAACATCTTTCGAAAGTTCCTCCGAAACCTGTTTGACCCTCTTATTTTCCGTCGTAGGCCCCTTCATCTTATAGCTGGAGAAAACCGTTCCAATGCCGAAAGGTGTTTGGAATTTGATTGCGGCATGTATGGTTGAGACAACAATGCCCATCTTCTGCATTGCTGTTCTCCCTATCAATAGGTTGTAGGGAGATTCCGACCTTACGATCATGAAAACCAGAGTTTCTGTTCTTTTTAGCCTCCCTTCTCCAATCGTAACCTCTAAAGGGACTTCTCCCAAGGGCCATGAGTGTTCCCCTGAGAATCCTACTAAAGGTATCTTCGAATCTACTCTCTTCGACTTTATTGAGGGTTTGAGCTTTAGGAAACACCGTTCGTAGATAACTTCGCAGGAGCTACCGCAGTCAAGGTAGGCTCTGTTAACTTCTCTGTTGGAGATCAAGACTTTGATGACCACGGGGTCATTTGAAAGAATTTTTCCTGTGATTGAAGGGAAAGTGACGTCTCCTACTCCGCACAAGGCTTCCTCTGCTTCCTTTCTCTTTGAACTAGAGTCTTCTTTATAAACCATGAGGATGGGAGCTTCGACAGGTGTGGTATCTTTTCCCAACTGTGTGTCGGAGGCTTTTTCTTTGCCTCTCTTTATACCCTTCACCAAATGTCCCAATTGGCCAGACTTTACTGCCTCTTCTATCTGCTTTTTGAGCTCTCGGCAGTGATTGGTGTCGTGACCGTAATCATCATGGAAATAGCAAAACTTGGAAGTGTCCCTGGGCCTCCCTTTGTTTGCCAAGCGAGGAGGAGGATCAAAGGTCTTCGCAGCCTTTTCGGTAGCGAGTATTTCTCTTGGGGATTTGGACAGATTAGCCAGGAGGCCGTGGTTGATGTTTTTGTGGTATGGGGTAAATCTGTCCCTGCTCTTATGTTTGTTCCTTGACCCTTCCCACGAAGGATGCTTCGGAGCCTTGTTGTGATTTTCCCTGTTTTCGGCCGGAGCCCCGTTGGTGGACACTTCTTTTGCTTCGATCCATGTGTAAGCCTTTTCCACTAATCCCTTATAGGTTGCAGGAAGATCAGTGGAAAGGAATTCAACCAAGCTTCTGTTCCGTAGGCCATGTACGAAACCTGAGATGCGCTGGTCTTCGTGCAAACCCATTATCTGCAAGGTGTCATCAGTGTATCTAGTAATGAAGGCCCTTGTGCTTTCGTTCTCCTTCTGCTTGATGTTGTGCACTGTTAGGTGCGTTCTTGTGAACTTTTTCTGCTGGCTGAAATGTGACCTGAACTTGGCTTTGAGATCATCCAAATTCACAATGCTACCTGGTTTTTGCCCGTTCCACCATATACGAGCAGAGTCTCGTAGGGTGTATGTAAACATGTGACAGGCAACAGGCATTACCCACTTCTGCATTCTAATAGCCCCTTCGAACAAGTGTAAAAAGTTATCCGGATCCCCTTTTCCATCATAAGTACCAATATGTGCGGGCATTTTCAACCCATCAGGCAAAGGGTAGTCTTCTATCCATCTTACGAAGGGTGTTGTGGAACCCATGGGTTCCGAATAGAGGCAGTTATAAGGTGGCATGTATGTAGGGGCAGCATTGTATGGGTTATGATTAGGAGGTATTCCAACAGTGTTTTGATTAACATATTGGGGATAAGCAGTAGGTATATAAGGTGGGTGACTTCCTACAGGATACGAAGGGTATACCATAGGTTGTCCATAGGGCATGCTTCCGTATGGTTGAGTAAAGTTGGGGTTGTTAGCCTGCCCGTTAGGTGGGGGATAAACCCCTTGAGGGTAAGATTGAGCCTGAAAAGGTGGGTACATACCATGAGGAGGAAGACTTCCTCCCCTGTTTAATTGTGATGGATCGCCTCCTACGCCAGATGCGTGAGAAGGCTGCAGTGGAACGCCCATTTCCGTTCTTCCCAGATGAGCCGCCAAGAGTGGTGGCAAATTAACCTCCGTAGCCTCCCTTCGGTGACTCCTTCCATTGGAGCCTTCCATCGTTCCTTCCCTTCTTGTCGGAGCCCGCTCCGGAGCGTCTTCGAAACCAACCGACCTTCCGCTAGGCCTTCGACTGTTTGGAGACCCTACCCTTAACACCGAGCGAGTAGCCCCCGAAGCCAAGGGCCTAGCCTCCATTTCTAACTCTTCGTCATACTCATCGCTTGAGTATTCTAACTCCCTACGCATTTCCACATTCCGGTCTTGCCTCCTTCGAGCTCTTAGTAAAGATTCTAATGCTTCGATGTTAGCTTCGACAAACGCCGGACTGATCACCGGTTCAGGGTTAGCTGAGGTTGAAGCATGATTGTTGGGAGTTATTTCAGGGTGAGATCGTGTAGTAAAAGTGGATGCGGTTATATTGGGAAGGTTGCCAGGATCATTGACTGGGATTGGTGTCAAGGTCGAGAAACCCGGAGGGGGTGTATCTTCTCTTCCTTGGGTCATGCCGTAAAACTAGTGAGAGCGATTGACTGGGTGTAAGTTTGGAATGATGAGACCAATAGTAGCGGGTCCCACGGATGGCGCCACTGATTGTACAATAATTCGTACGACCAGGCCTTCGATGGTGATCGAAGGGTATGAGGGGTGATATGCTTGCGCCAAACTTGTAGTCAATCTGCAATAAGAAATAGTAGACACTTCGTTAAGTGATTGCGCAGGGGTTGGGCCCTGCGAACCACCTCCGGCGTGTGAATAAGTATGTGATATGAGTTATGGATAATATGCTATATGTGAAATCATGTGTTGAGTGAACATACCATTGAAATGACACGTCCAATCTATTTATAGGTGATGAAAATAGCTTGGCGAGTGTTAGCACACGTTTAGGAGATCATGGGGGGCGTCCCCTGATTTATGGTAACCGCTAGGGCTTCATCCCCACTATCTCGGACTTGGCGGGGAAGCTAAAGACATAGTGGGAACGTGGGGGAAGACCAAGTCAAGGTTCTTGTTTGTCTTGGCATCTTCAAGAGAAGACACCGAAGGGCATAGGCCTTCGGCTGGCGAATTCCCAACTGGTAACCATGTCAATGATGAATGGTTTTACGCCACCAATGACTTAGAAAGACTTGGGTCTTCGTAATGTAATTTCGACTGAGGCTGAAGGGGGGTCCTTCGACCTGATCGGAGGGTACGTCATCAAGGTGTATGTTAAGCAACCTCCTGGTTTTGAAGATCCTGCCTATCCAAACAAAGTCTACAAGGTAGTTAAGGCTATTTATGGCCTTCATCAAGCACCTAGAGCTTGGTATGAGAGGCTCTCTACTTTCTTATTGCAACATGGTTACAGGAGGGGAGCCATTGACAAGACTTTGTTTATCAAGAGAGACAAGAAAGATATCATGTTGGTTCAAGTATATGTTGATGATATCATATTTGGGGCTACCAAACAGTCCATGGTCAAGGAGTTTGAGCAGCTGATGCAGAATGAATTTCAAATGAGTTCAATGGGTGAGTTAACTTTATTTTTGGGACTTCAAGTTAAGCAGTCAAAGGAGGGAATTTTCATAAGTCAAGACAAGTATGTATCTGACATACTTAAGAAGTTCAATTTTGATGCTATGAAGCCAGTTACTACACCTATTAAATCTATCAACTCATTGGGCAAGGATGAAGATGGACAACCTGTTGGAGTCAAGTTGTATAGATCTATGATTGGATGTCTTATGTACCTCACTGCATCTAGGCCTGATATTATGTTTGCTGTTTGTCTATGTGCAAGATATCAAGTCTCACCTAAGGTCTCTCATATGAATGCAGTGAAACGAATTTTTAGTTATTTGAAACAACAACCTAAGTTAGGGTTGTGGTATCCAACGGATTCACCTTTTCACTTGGAAGCTTTTTCAGATAATGATTATGCAGGTGATAATTATGATAGAAGATCAACCACTGGAGGATGCCAATATCTTGGAAGAAGATTAGTCTCCTAGCAATGTAAGAAACAGACAATTGCAGCAACATCCTCTACTGAAGCAGAATATGTGGCTGCTGCAAGCTGTTGTGGACAAGTTTTGTGGATGCAGAATCAACTCTTGGACTATGGGTTCAATTTCAAGAATACTCCTATCAATATTGATAATGAGAGTACAATTTGCATTGTGAAGAGTCCAGTTTATCATTCCAAGACCAAGCACATTCAGATTAGGCATCACTTCATCAGAGATTGTTATGAGCAGAGGCTCATTAATGTTGTCAAGGTTCACATGGATGATAATGTAGCTGATTTACTCACCAAAGGCTTTGATGTTTCAAGATTCAATCACTTGGTGGTAAGCATTGGCATGATTAATTACTGAGCTACATTTGAGGGGAGGACTATTTAGTATAAGTATAGTCCTATGCATTGCTTGAGGGGAGGAAATTCATGTTTATTTGATGTATTTGCTATTGTAAAGAGGAGAATGGGAAAGTACTGCTTTTTGGTTTATGAAAGTACTGCTTGGAAAGTACTGCACACGTGGAAAGAACTGTTTGTCTTATCAAAGTACTGTTCCAACGGTAATATTGAGGGGTAACTACTACTAACGGTAACTTTATTATTAAGGGTTGTGATTTTTTAAATCTCACCTATAAATAACTACTCTCCGAATTTCCCTCTCATATTGATACCTTATAATCTTTTCCATATTTCTCTCTCTTTCACCCATATTATTCATCATATCACTTTCTGTGTACACATATCATCAATGGCAAATTGTAATACAGTTTCAAAACACAACATGGTGGCGAATTTAGAAAAGACTGAAGCTAATGTGATCTTTCATGATATCATTGATTTTCTCACTGGGTCTCCGATTAGTTATGCGCTTTTAGTGGAACCAGATATAATTGAGCCATGGATTCAACAATTTTGGGCAACTGCTAGGGTTCACATGGAGAATGACGATTCATATATTCAAGCTACAGTTGCTGGGAGAACTGGAAAGTTTCTAAAGCCTCAATTCGTGAGGATCTATTGTTTGATGATGAAGAAGGGGCTGTTCGTTTTGATAAGCAACTGATTTGGGATACATTCAGGGACATTGGCTATGAAGGGTCCTTAACTGAACAAACATTCAAGAAACCCTTATTTTGTCCCTACTGGAAGTATTTAGTTCATGTCTTGCTTCATTGTATTAGTGCTAAAAGTACATCATGGGAGCAATTTGGGTCTAACATAGCATCTGCTATAGTGGGGTTGGCTACAAATCGAATTTTCAACTTTTCCAGGCTAATCCTAGATGGAATGCTCTCACACATCTCACATGGATCAAGATGGTTGATGTATCCATGGTTTATTCAAGTATTCTTGAATAAGCAACTTGCTGATGTACCTAAGCCTACCAGTCTTCTACCTGTTGTGGTACAACCAGCCAAGATTTTCACTTTCATGGCTAGGAAGAGTGGTTTATTCACTGGAAGGGACACTCCATTGACTACTTCAATGATGGAGATTGTTCAAGATATTAGAGATGAGGCTGAAGCTAGTGATGAAAGAGAAGGTACTGCTTCTGAAGGTACTGCTTCTCAAAGTGCTGCATCTCAAGAAACTTCAACACAAGGTACTGCTTCACAAGGTACTGATGTTAATGAAGGTACTGAAGTTTCTCCCACCTCATCCCACCATACTACTCCTCCTATGGCATCACCAGAACAAGATGTTCCTATTTTCTCATCATCTTCTGAAGGTGATCCAACTACTATACCCCCTGAAGGTTTGGTGTTGGATAATTATGTTCTGACAAGAGAGTTAGTCAGATTGAAGAAAACTACTGAGGCTCAAGCTGCACAGATAGCCCAGTTGAAGATCAAGTTTAGAAAGTTCAAGAAGTCTGTTTGGCCCTTAGTTAAACATCACCGGTTATGGGTCAAAGCTAAAAAGAAGCAGCAAAGGCAGTGTAAGAATACCAAAAGCAAAAAGGTTCACAAGCAATCTTCATTCCAATTGGGGAGAAATTGGAAGATAAGAATTTGAATGAAGATGCTCCATCTACTGAAGAAGAAGCTGAACCTCAAGGTACTGATGTTCAACCTCAAGGTACTGATGTTCAACCTCAAGGTACTGATGTTCAACCTCAAGGTACTGATGTTCAACCTCAAGGTACTGAAGAACAAGTCAATATTGAAAGTACTGAGGAAGAAAGCACTAGAGTTAAAAGTACTGATGATCAAGGTACTGCTGATCAAAGTACTGCTTTTCAAGAAACCTACAGACAAGGATTAATTACACCAAGGTTGTTATATTTTGAAGAGGAAGCTGGTCCTTCAACTGTTTTACATGAAGAGGAAGCTAGTCCTTCAACTGTCATACCATTAAAGGAAGCTGATACACCCAAACCTATACATACTGCAAGTGATGATGAAACCATTGCTGAAATTTTGCATGATTTATCAAAGCCAAGGGGTATTAGCATTCCAGGAGTTTCAGAAGAACAACCAAGAGCTTCTCAACCTACTATTGATCCTAAGGATAAAGGAAAAGGTAAGTTGGTAGAAACAAAGAAGAAAAAGAAACCTACTTTAGCACAGATAAGGGCTGCTCAAGTTGCTATGAATGAGAAAGCAGCTAGAAAGTTACAAGCTGAATTGAATGCTGAAGTTGCTAATGAATAGGCTATGAATGAGGAAGCAGCTAAGAAATTGCAAGAAGAATTGAATGCTGAAGCTGATGTACCATTACAGTCACCTATTCCTATTTCTGCTCTACCAAGAAGACCAAATCGTGCTAAGGAAAGAAATGCTATGATGGCATATTTAAAAGGTCAAGGGTATATTGGATTGCAGAAGTTGAATTATGTTGAGATGAAAGGTTTGTATGAAGCTGTTAGAGAAGCTTATCAGAAACAAGTTGATAGTATCAAATACTATAAAGATGATAATGCTCAGAAAGAACATGAAAGAAAAGAAAGCTTAAAAAGAAAAAGATCAACTGAAGTTGAAGACACACAGCCATCAAAGAAGATTGAATTAAGGTCTGATACTAATGATGAACTAAGGAAGAACAAATCTCCAATAACTACTTTTGAAGTTGTAGAATCAAAGGATGGAAGTTATTTGATGTTTCACAGAGAAGATGAAAGCTTCAGGGTGTTCAATATGCTATGGGATTTATTGCACATAATAGATAGAGTGGATTTATTTCATTTATATCATGTGGTGTGAGAATATTTTGAACACAATCCATCAGAAGGAGTTGGTTTAGTCTTGCTTGGAGATCTCACAACTATTTGGGAAACTGAAGAACAAAGCACTGCTGAGATTTGGAAAAACCAAGAAGATTGGGAGATTATCAGCTGGAGATTCTTTGAAGAATCTGGAGTACATGTTTATCAGATGGGACTATGATTCACATGCTAGCAGATAGAAGATATCTGCTTACATCAGATCTCATGAGGAGAATGCTAGAGCATGGAATGGAAGTTGAAGAAGATAATGAAATTG
Source organism: Chrysanthemum seticuspe (assembly GCA_019973895.1). Classification (NCBI taxonomy): domain Eukaryota; kingdom Viridiplantae; phylum Streptophyta; class Magnoliopsida; order Asterales; family Asteraceae; genus Chrysanthemum; species Chrysanthemum seticuspe. The sequence goes on from BPTQ01000009.1 coordinate 275,146,428, forward strand.
CTCTTATGGTCATCAAATTGTTTATCAGATGGACGACTATGGCTGATGATGATGCATAAATAACTGGTATGAATCTTAATTGAATAAATTATTTTTGAAAAATCAGTACTTTATTCAAAGTACTGCTGATCAAACAGTACTTTCATCAAAGTACTGCTTGCAGCTTTAAACCAGTTAATGATTTTTGAACAGAAAATTTTTGTTAAGTGACAAATATTTTGAAACAAAGGTTAAAAGAAATAAATGGTTTTTGAGATGGTAACAAGAATAGGTTATCAATCCACCATGGTTACAAAATGATTGGCTAATCCATGAGCAAACGGCTCTGGTAAAGATATCTCAAATCCGTTTTATAGTTGACAACTTGCTAATAAGTTGTATGGTAATCAACTCACCATATCAGTAAATGTGAAGAGTTGGCTAGCCCACAAGAAAATGGCTTGTGGTAAAGGCTGTGGAAAAACCATTATTTGGTAATTAGTTCACCATAGATGAAAGAACTAACTAGTCCAAAAGGGTACAGCTTTTGGTAAAGACAAATCAAATCTGTTGATAGCTGATGATTTGCTAAAAATCATATGGTTATCAGTGTACCATGATCTTACACATGAAAACATTTGGCTACTCCAGAGTTAATGGCTTTGGTAAAGAGACATCAAATCCATTAAATTTTCAATGATTCACCTCTCACATGAGTTTACACATCTGGAAGTGATGAGAATAGACTGAAACTTAAACTTAATTAATGTACAAATTGTCTTATGTTGCTGAAAAGATGGAGCTTGCTGAATGTTGAGGGTTTAATAACCTCGGATAAATCCTAAGTTATTAACAATGAAACACTGAGTATAATCACAGAGAATACAAAGATACAATCCAAAGACAAAGACACAATCTTTCCTTGAAGATAGAGCTGTTAAAGATAAGTTTACAAATGAACTTGAAGTCAAGCAAGTAGAATTCAAGTTAGAGGAGGATTGTTGGGATATGAAAGTGCTGAAGAATGACAAAGTACTGGAAAAAGTCAAAGTACTGCTAAAGAAGAAGTCAAAGTACTGCTGTCGAAGTCAAAGTACTGCAAAGCTAAAGAACTGCTATATTCGTTTATGGAAAGCTTTGTTATTCTAGAATAATCTTTGTTTAGATTAATTGTCGTACAAGGATACAAATTGTAAACCGACTAGGGTTATCCTTAATCCTATAAAAGGACCCCTAGATTGGCATTAGAGATATATGTTTTTAGAATCCTAAAGTACGATTATTATTAGAGTTTTAGAGTTGTTTAAGAGTCTGCATAACAAGCAGATTTTGAGTTATTAATAAAATCATTGAAAGTTAAAGTTATATTCTTCTTAGCTTTGTTAAGTAAATTCCGCGTACTTAATAAAGATTACTCAGTGTTTCATTTTTAATAACTTAGGATTTATCCGAGGTTATTAAACCCTTAACAAGCTATTTAAGTTAGTTTGGTTAGAGTATATCGATCCAACATAACGAGATGGAACATGGAGAACACGGACATGCCCAGTGGCTACCAAATCACGAACAAAGTGAATGTCAATCTCGATATGCTTCGTGCGTTGATGTTGCACGGGATTAGAAGAGAGATAGACAGCACTGACATTATCACAATAAACAATCGTAGCCGTAGAAAGTGGTGTGTGAAGCTCACGTAATAAATTACGTAACCAGTAGGTCTCAGTAACTGCATTGGCAACACCTCTATACTAAGCCTCAACACTGGAGCGAGAAAGTGTGAACTGCCGCTTAAAGGACCAAGAGAGAAGATTGTTGCCTAGGAAAACACAATAACCTGAAGTGGACCGGCGTGTAGTAGGACAGCTAGCCCATTCGACATTTGAATAAGCTACTGATGCGTGCAAAACCGTCAAGGTTTCTCACACAAGCCTGCCACTTGTGAATGGCAGACCGTAAGAACCTTAAAACAGGTTGAACACGAAATCAATGAAGATCTGAGGATTATAGAGTCTCCCCGGGTCGTTATGTCCCAGCGAGCTGTGCAATGGATAATCAAACGTATAGTGATCGCGAGATTTGAACGGGAAAGGAGATTTGGAATTATTATAACTACGGAAAAAGGACATAAACTACAAGGGCTAAAATGCAACTTAAAGGAAATTAAAAAGATTAAAAATATTAAATAAACGCTATCACTATTTTTAAAATGATGAACGTTTAAAATCTAAAACTTAAAACTTACGTTTAAATTAAAATTACGTAAACGTACAAAATAAAAAGTGAAACTTATACAATATAAATCCTAAAAATATGAAAAATACATTTTTACAATCCTAATGATAAAAGAAGATTTATAGAAAAAGAAAATTATTTTTAAAACTAATTATCTAATTAAAAACTATTTTTAACTATTAAATAATTACCTACAATACAAGAAAATATGAAATTAAGCTAGAAAAATAAAACTAAGACTTAGAAAAATCTAAAATATCAAAATAGAATTTTCAAAACTATTTTTGTAATTTTCTGATTATTTTTCTATTTTCTAGGAATTTTAAACTATTAAAAACTAATTAAATTACTAAAAATTACCAAATAAACTATGAAAAATCTGGAAAATTACTTTTTTTACTTTTTATATTTATCTAAACCTAAGAAAATTGAAAAATTATTTTTATGACCCTTTTCTGAATTTTTTGTATTAATTGCTAATTAAAAATGCTTAAAAACTAGTTAAAATCAAGAAAAATAGCAAAACAGCTAGGAAAAATCTGAAAATTTCAGGAAAATTCTAAAATGATATAAAGAAGCTAGGAAAAATGGAAAAACAGTAGGTTGTGTGGATAAAAATGGAACTGCTATGAACTGAGCTTATGAAAAAGCTCTTTAATAAGCCAAGTGGACCAAATAAGCAACCCACTGATTACAGAAGCTATGAAATACTAAAATGACCAAAATGAAACTTAAATCAACAAGCTACAACTACTGAATAACAGGATAACACAGATTTGATGTTTTTGATTAAAGTCCTAAAACAGTTTTGGGGTACCAACTAGCAGTCCCAAAATAAGCACCCAAATAAGCTAAAGAGCAGAATCCAATTGTTGATACCTAAACTAGACCTAAGTAGCTATCTATGACCAAAAGACCAGCCTTTGACAAGCCATTATGAACCTTGTGCACCCCTGGACAAATTTTGAGAAAACTCAATTTATAAAAAGACCAGTGGAGCAGGGCACTAGGACCACACTTTGAGCTTATGCTCAAGCTTATCCAGAAAGCTTAAGCTTAAAACAGATAAGAGGTTTTAAAGACCACCTGGCCAACTGCTTATATCCCAAAAATGAGACCCTAAAAAGCTCTATTGACACCTGTGCAGATGCTGCAATATCTGCACAAATCTGGTTTTGACCTATTTTGACTTTTGCACAAAAGATGAAAAGTTGACTTTATTGAGATTTGGATCCAATTTTATGACTGATTAAGAAGTAATAAGGTGTAATAAGCACAATTCAAGCAAGGGTTATGACTACTAAACACAAATGAAGGTTTTGCACATCCAAAAATTCCAACAGTGGATGAATGAGACAGATTTAGTGTAATTTTGACTTTAAGTGGCTGCAGACCCAAATTATTGACAGATTTGAGTTACTTAGAGCCAAATAGACTTGAACCAACAAAAAGCTAATACTGAATTCACCTATAGTACAGATTAAGACAGTAAACCAAACACTCTTTAATACACTGATTTGCAAATAACAACTGAACTAAGGATTGAACAAGCAACAAATATGATCAAACTGATTAATACTAACTTAAATATTGCTATTAAAACAAGTTTCAACTACTGAATACCACTGAAACAGATTATGCTAAAAATGAGTTTGAACTTACAATTGGTCCAAGGCCACAATGGCCTGCCAACTATGAAACCAGAGAACTCAAGATCACTATCCTATATAAACCAACCCAAATGCTTCCATTTCAACCCATTTCCAGCTTTGAACCAACCATTTCCATTTCTGTACCCATTTTGCTTCTTGCTTTGACTTTTGTTGACCAGTTGCCAAAGTTGCATGAAATGTACAAATAAGCTTATACAAAGCTTTGACAAGCTTATTAGAGCTTGTTTAAGCTTAAAACTAAGCTGCTAACAGGTTTTGCAATAGACTTTGAAAGTAGAAAATTCACAGTGAACATAAAAATGGAATCTGAACTTGAACTTAAATTGATACTCAATTAGAGTTGAAATACACTTGAATACCTTTGTTGAGTACAAATTAACTTTAAAACATAATTGAAAACTAGTCAAGATGTTACAAACTAAAAAAAACGACATACAATTTTAAAAAACTAAAACTAACTACTCTTTGCTGCATCCTCTTGTCTCTTTTATGCACCAAACAGCTTCTCTCACCTTTCTGAGTGGATCCCAGCAGTAATCTAAGCCATTGATTGGCTAGAATCAATCCTGGCCATTTATCTTGTTTTGGCGCCAATTTCTGTTTTGATATGAGAGACAGGGAAAGAGGTGCATTAATTGTGGTGGGATGGGTAGGTGAGGTGGGGGGAGACAAAGGGTGAGGTAGGGTGGACTGGTAGGTGGCTGGAGGAGGGGGGAGACAGACAGGATTGTCGGGGATGACAGGTTTTAGGGGGCGGGTTTGTTTAGTTTAAAAGTTGGGTTTGGGTTGTCGGGTTGGGTATTTGGACCGGGTAAAGATTGGGCCAAGGTGTTTGTGATTGGGCTTGGGTTTAAATAAGGATCCGTTTGGATTTAGGATTAATAAACACAAGGACCATATTTGCAACTTCTCAAAACCAAAGGACCAGTTCTGTAACTTATGAAGAGTAGTCAAAGGATTGGTTTTGCCAACTTTAATAATCCAAGGGTTAATTTTTGACACTTTTGAAATTTCCAAGGACTAGTTTTGAACATTTTTGGATTTTCAGGGACTAAACATGTAATTTCTCAAAACTTTTAGATTTTTCACCAAAGGACTAAATATGACAATTTATGATTCCAAAAGGACCTTTGGTGACTTTTCTTTTAAAATAAGTGCTCAGGGACTGTTTTTGATAACTTTTGAAACTTGGGGGACTAAAACTGCAATTTTTGCAAATTTGATATGTTTTTCATCTGATTTTGATATTTTTGCATTTAAAACACATAAAACACTGATTTGTGATATTTTGATCATTTTGATGTGTTTCTGAGTGTTTTCAGATGATTTTGCAGTTTATTTTGTACAAAAATGATGAGTATTTACACACTCATCAGCTACCAAAGAGGATGTCGAAGATGAATAAAGCTGTAATCCATAGTCCAAGGTGCCTCGAACATAACGTAGTATCCGCTTGAGAGCAAAAAAATGGGGCTCGCAAGGATCATGCATAAAAAGACAAATCTGCTGAACATCATAAGAGATATCCGGCCTAGTAAATGTAAGATAATGAAAAGCACCTGCAAGACTACGATACAATGTAGGGTCAGAAACAAGATCACCATCGGCAGCCAGTTTAGTATCTGTGTCAACAGGAGTCCGACATGGGTTACAAGTGAGCATGTTGGCACGCTCAAGGACGTCAGTAGCATACTTCGATTGAGAAAGAAACATCCCTGAAGTATTACGCGTCACAGAGATGCCCATAAAATAATTAAGAGGACCAATATCAGTCATGGAAAACTCTGCATGAAGCGAAGCAATAACCTGCTGTAGAACAATAGTTAAGGATGCAGTCAAAACTATATCATCAACATATAACAATAAATAAGCAGTATTCGAGCCCTGTCGATAAATAAAAAGCGAGGATTCACACCAACTATGATGAAACCCAACTCGAGCAGCATAAGCAGCAAACCACTGAAACCAGGCCCGGGGAGCCTGTTTAAGCCCATACAATGATCTCGGCAAAAGACAAACATGATCGGGATGGTGAGGATCCCGAAAGCCAGGAGACGGATGCATATAAACTGTCTTAGATAAGAAACCATGCAGAAATGCATTCTTGACATCAAGCTGATGAACATGCCAATGTCGAGAAATAGCAAGACTTAGAACTGTACGTATAGTAGCCGGTTTGACAACCGGACTAAATATCTCATCAACATCAATACCTGTGAGCTGTGTACTGCCATTCGCCAACATGAGAGCCTTGTAGCGGCTAAGACTACCATCTGCATTATGCTTGTGTCGAAAAAGCCACATAGAACGAACAATGTTCGCGTCCGGTGGTCGAGGCACAAGAATCCAAGTATTATTTTTAATCAATGCATTATATTCATCTATCATAGCACTGTACCAATTTTAGTCATTAAACGCATGGGTGTAGGACTTGGGAAGCGGTGAAATGGTGGTCATATTGAAGGTAAAATGTTGGGTAGGACGGTTAGAACCAACACGAAAGTGAGTGACCATGGGGTGAGTCGACACGGGATTGGGATTGGGAGGTGGTGCCGGTGAAACAACACCAGTGGATTGGGGTGAGGCGAGTGGTGTACCGGGCTGAGAGGTGGAATTGGGGTTTGGGTCAGGCATGGTTGGCGGCGTAGTTTGCGCTTGGTTTGGGCCGGTTGTATTGGGTTGATGTGCGCGGATGGGGTGGGGGTACTAGGAGATGATAAGTTGGTGGGTGGGGCAAGAGATTGGTTTGGCATATGAGGCGGTAAAGTTGTGGGCATGGGTGGTGTAATGGGAGTGTTAAGTAGGTGTTGTTGAATGATATTAGGTGATGTGTCAAGGAAGTTGTATGAAGGTGATGAGTTAGGAGTCATAGATCCATAAGGGAAAATCGTCTCATCAAAGTTAACATGACGAGAGAGGATTATCTTATTGGTCTTTAGATCGAGACACCTATAGCCATGATGGCTTGTGGGATACCCGAGAAAAATAGCCGGTGTAGCACGCGGTTGAAGCTTGTGATTGGTGGTGAGGTGAGGGTAACAAAGGCAACCAAATACACGAAGATCTGAGTAGTTTGATGTGGTCTTGTAAAGGCGATTATGGGGAATGTCATTGTTTATGGCGGTTGAAGGTATAATGTTTAGGAGATAGGTTGCCATGTGAAGTGCTTCAAAAAGTGGGTGGTAAGTGTGCTTGAAATAAAAGTGTGCGAATGAGGTTGTTAATGGTATGTATCATCCGTTCAGATTTGCCATTTTGTTGGGATGTTTGAGGACAAGAGAAGCGAATGGTAATACCATTAGATGCAAATAATTGGTGTAGGGCAGTGTTGTCAAACTCTCCCCCATGATCACATTGCAAAGATTTAATGTCACAATTAAATTGGTTTTTAACAAAAGCACGGAAATGAATAAATTTAGACAAAGCACCAGACTTATTGCGTAAAGGATACACCCATAAATAATGTGAAAAATGATCTAGAAACAAAACGTAGTATTTAATACCAGAAACACTCGAAAGTGGTGAGGTCCGTAAATACGAATGAATAATGTTAGGTCACTAGTTTTACAAACACAAGTTATAAAGAAAGGAGATGAGGCGATTGAACAAGAACCAAACACACACACACAATAATATGAGACGGTTATGCGTAATATAGTGAATGAAAGGAAAACTTGAACAACCAACCCTCAAGTGAGGGTTATTACATTGTTTATATAGGCAAGGAGCTAGGGCAACACTCCCTCTCCTTCCCTATTCCTTATTGGGCTTGGGCCTAAGCTTATGGGCCTTCTACATAAGCTTGACCTTAAACAAACATAAAGGCCATAATAAAGCTACCTATTACATATGAAATATAAATACTTGAAATGCTGTTTATGAGTGATTCCAACAATCTCCCCCTCAAGTATATATGAATGTAAACGGTGAAGGCGTTGATGTAATAGTAGCTGTGACGTCTTCTGACATTCTTCTTTCTTGTGAGAGGAATTGTCTTGATTCGAACAATCTCCCCAGTGTAGAGAGATAGTTATCTTTGAACAGTTATGCTTCGACGTCATCATTAACTTTGTTCTTTGATCATTGTTCTTTGTGGTGAAAGTGATAGTATGTTGTTGTCTGCATCAGTCTGCCTCAGGTCTGCTTCGCTGCTCCAGTGTCTCCATGCCATTCTTCAACATGCTCACACGCTCTTTGACGTTGGAATTCAATACTGATGAAGTTCTTTAAGTCTTTAACTTTGTAGATTCTTTAATTGATGAAGAATCATTCTGACTGTTGTGTTGCTTTTGGATAGAACTTCCATTAGTGATGATGTTGACGTGAGCATGAGAAGAATCAGCACGATCATTCCGCTCCGGAGCTTCCATAAGAAGAAAACATTTTAAACGGTTAGTAATAAGCGGTTTCCGGCACTTACAAGTTTGAACTTCGAGAGTGTTAACAGCATAGTGTGAAAACACAACTCTAATTCTTACAAAGGCCGTTCCTGAACTGGAGTCCCACAAGTGAGATAACGCGATGTACCGAAGTACATCTACAGTTCAGATGAGTCGCTGAGGTACACCGAAGCATCACCTCACGACTGTAGACCGTTTGAGACACACTCCGCGTAATCCACGGGGAGTTACCGAAGTGACCTGCTGTCAGGGCTGTTTGATGTTGACCCTGGCAGGAGTTTCCATTCAATCACTGAGGATCACAGATGTGAACCTCTCATAAATGTTCTCGACAGATTGCTAAGATCTGTGAAGGACTCGATATGAACCACTGATAATCTTATTTGTTGATCATCAAGTGATTAAATGTCAAGTGTTCCTAAGAGATCTTTTGATGAATCTCGTGGCTCTAGACTCAATAGTGCGTTTTAGTTTTCCTGAGCGGAGACTAGGGAGAGGGTCTCCTTCTTCAATACCAGCGATCTCTAAGAGAAAGCCAATAGTTTACGTAGGGTTCCCTGTGAGAATGAAACAAGCTTCTGTTGAGAAAAACTTGAGTTGCTAAGAAGGTTTAGTGCATGCGTCACTGGGTCCATGACGACTTTTAATCTTCAATACCGGTGTCACTAAGTGACAACCAGTAGCATATGAATTGAACCCGGTGTCTGCCCTAAGTGGAATAATCTGGAGGGCTATTTCTTTTCACCCTTTACTTTACATTTCTTTTTGATTCTTCAACTCCTTCTTTCTCCGATTCTCATTTTCTCCTTTTTATAATCATTCCTAAGGACTTCTAACACTAACTAATGGTAGTGTCCTTGGGTAGATCCCTCCGGCTCTGGCGGATCATAGGACGGTTATTCCTAACCTTAGTTACCTTATAACTCCATGACTAACCTATGTTTGCCATTAAAACCACTGTATGTTAAAATATCTCTCAAAGGGTTTGTTAATGAAAAACATGTTTGAACCACTGTGAGAGATGATGTTTTGCATAAATACTCTCCCTCCACATGTGCTTACTAGTTTTAATGGTTAATTGCACAGTGAGGAAAGAGCGCGCACTTTTTGAATTGATCCACTGAAGATAGACAATCCCCCGCGAGACACGGTTACGTTGCTTAGTTAAAGAGTTACATTGTCAGCTTTTAGGTGACAACTAGCTCTAATAACTACCTTGAAGGTGTAGACAAACCTCGAAAGGTTGTCATACCCGTCAGAGTTCATGTCTATCAAAAGTTTCTCGAATGGTACTTTCTACTTGGACAAGTCCTTTGCGAGACACGTTTACATTACTAGCGAACTAGCTTGAAATTATTACCCATCCAGGACAAGTCTTTTCGAGTTACTAACAGTTTAGTACCGTTAATTCATTGGTTAAGTTTGAGGTACACAGATTCATTTGCATTTTGTACAACATATTTCTTATCACACAATTTTCTCCCCCTCAAAAATGGCATATAAAATGTTGTTTTTGAACGTTTGAGAATAAATATGACCATTTCGAGTGTTGCGGGAAGATGACCACTATGAACAATTTGTGAACAAAGTTTTAATTCAAATACTCCCCCTCAACTAGTGATATAAACGGTTGAGGTTTTAAAATCATATGGGAAAGTACTTGTCTTTTTGAGCAAAACCTTGAAAATTGAAAGGTTTGATAGGTTTTACTCAAAAATAAGAAGCTTTCGCTCCTTTTATAAGGATTGTGGCACTGAGGCGGACCACAGGGTCCTTTCTTGACAATTACGGGTTGTACAGTGTTATGTGTGCACAAGCCATAGACATATATAATCACACATCCAAAATTATATGAAGGAAACCATTTAAGGGGTACCAGGAAGTGCAGTGATGTTCCCAGGAGTGCGCACAGGGCGTTGAAAGCCGGTAATGTTTCTCCTGGGTCGACCACCAACATAGCTCTCCAATCGTCTGAACTGATCCCTTCTGAACAACCGTTCATCAATCATGGTGATGATACGTCTTACATCCCTCCTTTCCTGAGAATTCCAGCGCTTAGGAGACCCAACTTTCAGGCGTATATCCTTCAACCTGTACGCCAATCCATCCCTAACCATCTTCAAGGTATGATCCCCGAATTTGTGGAGCTCACTACACGCCATTAAGCAGTTTCTTTGAAGTTCACTATGGTAAACAACGCCGAAAGGTTTGCTGATGAGTGTATATTGAGATATCTGGTTGAGATCGGGAAGAGTAAGCGTTGGAGGAGTGAGGTTGACACGCGTCTGATAAGATTCAACAGCCATCTGGATATCTTCAACACGTTCTTTGATCACGATGCGTCTAATGAAGATGAGAACTGACTTGATAAATTCACGTTGAACGTCAGTCGAGAATTGTCTCATACGACCCTGTACTTTGGCAAGGTACATGTCTTCGATGTCGTTGAGAGATAAGTTCTCAAAGTCAGCCTCGGAGAATCCATAGTCATGTTCATCTTGTCGTTTGACTATGATATTCTTCAAGAATGTATAGTCCCACTTAGACTTGAGATCAACGTGTTTGATGGCCACGATGTCCTTAGAACTATACACTGCATGTTGAGACTTCTGAACCAGGCAGCTTCTGTAGTAGATTCTTCGGCGTTCAGGCCAATGATGAATCCCATACAATGCATCTTGGTCGTATGCTTGCACGTTGTCAGAAAACAAGTGATTTGCACGTTCCTCGATAGCTATGCAGTTTGAGTAAATAGCCGCTGGGAATGGAAGAGTCAATGATGTAGCATATTTTTGCGAACCATCGCTACCGTGTAAGAGAAAATCCAGGTCTCTGTTAAAAAAGTATCGGAAGGGAATCCGTGGTTCGTCTGATTGGCCAATGGTCGGTAGGGGTTTGGTCCAGTCGGTGTAGTATGGAGGGTTGTCCCTTTGTGTGAAGTCAATGTTTGCTTCTGGATTGAGCCAATCCATGTTGTTAGACATAGCTCGAGCGATGTTCTCAAGATGATATTCGACCTCGAGGGCGCTTTCAGAGCTGTCTTGTAGAAGTTGAAACGCTTCATTCTTGATTCGCTTCAACTCAGATTTCGTCATTTTCTTCACATGGAACTTTTCTTGCAAAAGTTTTGCGTGCTCCAATGTAGAACCGTCTACCAAGTCTTGACCTTCATCAGGGTAGGGAGTTTGATTGACAAGTGTGGAGAACCATTCAAACTCTTCGGTTTTATCGTCATCTAGCCATGATACGACTCCAGGCTGAGTCGTCTTCTTCTTCTTTTTGGAAGGCCTTGATGATGATACTGGTTTCTGCACTTGTTTGGGTGAGGTGGGTTGTTGTCGGGGCTCAAGGACCTCTTCATCGTCACCACCCGTATACTCAAAGTAATCACCTGTTTTATGAGTCAAGGGTGGTAACTCAGAATCGTCCCGAGGTTTATCAGTAGAAGACCGAGGTGGAGGAGACTTTTGTTGAGAAGAAATCCGTGGTGGAGGAGGTGGCATCGAAGTAGATTCACCAGACTGCTTCTGACGTTTAGGTGCAGAGTCCTTGTCCTTATCATCGTCATCTCTTGATCGTTTGGGTTGATCGGCTGACTCCTTGCATGATGATCTGAGTTGAAAATCAAGTAGATTTTCGAAAAATTTAGCTTCATCCGAAGTAAACGTTCCAGATCGCTTTGACATTTGCATCACTAGTTTAGCGATTAACTCAGATTCAGAGAGATCAGCTTCTTTGGCCATTGTGTGTTTAACCAATGCGACGATGTTAGGGGTGAGTTGTCTGGAAAACACTTCTCTAGTCACACCGGGGACAGTGTCGAGAAGAAACTTGTGGGTATGATCTCTTGCTGTCTTCTCCAGTTCCTTTTGGACTTTAGGAACGATATCCAGAAGGTACTTGTTAGTGTAACCTTCGACCATTTCGTTCAGTTCCTCTTTACGATGACTCTTCATGAACTTCTGAACAAATTCCCTTTCTTTCTCCATCTTGTCTTTCTCATCATTTAAGTACTGAATTTGGTCAGCAAACCAATTCAGTTTTCTGTAAAGTATGTCCTTCTTTCTGACTTGTTGGACAGCTTTCACAATCTTTTCATGAGTCTGAGAAATCCAAGATTTAGGTGGTTTCTTCACTGATTTGGATGATGATCTGTTTGACTTCGTTGATGGTGGTGGTGATGAGTGAGATGATGAGTCTGATGAGGAGGAGACATGAGGAGGCTTGGGGTCCTTAGGCGGTTCAGAAGTTTCCTTCTGAGACTGTGTGGGACTACCCAGAAGCAACTTGTCATAATCATCATCTTTATCTTTCTCAGACTTCTCAGTTTCAGGGTTCTCAAACTCATATACGATAGTATCCTCCACAGGCTGTTGTTGTTGCAGAAGAGTGGTGGCACCAGATCCCTTACCGGGTTGATTAACCGTATCAGGATCTGGTGAGGAGTGGGCAGCACCACTTGATCCTCCGGGGCCACCCATTTGATCTTTAGCAAATTCTTCGGCCTTTTGAAGGTGTCTGACGTTGTGAAACTTCTTCCTGTATGATTGATCCAGTTGCTCTTCTTCATCTTCAGAGCTATCATCATGTGGCACAAGTGAAGGAGTCTTCCCTTTTCCTTTATTAGTTTGAGGACTTGGAGGTTTTGGTACCGAGGGATTTTCATCCTTTGCAGTTTCAGAGTATGTGATCTCTTCATCTGTGTCAGTAGCTTCAGAGTCCTCGTCCATGAGGTTTCTTTGCGGTTCAGGTGTAGAGGAAGGGATCGGAGTGGCTTCCAGAGAAGGAACTTTCTTCTTAGGGGTAGGTTTCCTCTTTGGAATAGGTTTCTTCTTTGGAACATTCCTCTGACTATCTGTACTTGTGACACTTCCAGCACTTCCTTTTCTGGTTCTCCTTACAGGTGTTCCAGAAGATTTTTCGTCGAGATGACCAACTTTGCCTTGTCTGACTGCTTCCAGATACCTTTTGTACGTTTCGAGCTTTCTGACATCTTCAGTTAGAAGGAAATCTGGCAGCACAGCACCTTGTTTCTTTGTAGACCTTTCCTTGATTCTGACAGATAGAATAGGTTCCGTCAACATATCATGATTGTCGGGGTCATTGAGCCTCTTGGGAATATCAGGATGAAGTCCAAGTGCTCTCTGGATCAACAATTTAGTATATCTGATGTAGGGAATCTTTGAGCCAAGTTTGTTGAGAAATGACATCATGTCATCCCAAATCAGAGCTTCGATAGCGATGTGTTTCCTGTTGACCAATGCCCAGAATATTTGCAGTTCCATGAGCTTAGGGTGCTCATAGCCGCTGTCACGACCAGAAACAGACTTGGTGATGATCATGTAGAGAGTTCTCCAGGGTTGAGGAATACTCTTAAGCTCTACGTGAGAATGCTTGGTGATTACTCCTGTAGCCTCGTCATAACCGATATCGATTAAGAATTGGAGAGTGAGCTCTTCAACAGGTGTGGCATATAGTTTGGTTGGATCGACATCAGGAATTAGGAGAACAGCCCTTAAGTCTGCAGGTGTAATGGTGACTTGTTTGTGATTCAGAGTCACCGTCACAGCAGTCTGTCCTTTGACCCTTTCCATAGTGTTCCAGAACTGTTGGATGTAGATCTCAGGAACAGTTGCAGAGTGAGTAAGCATGTTCTGATACGGATGAGTCCTCAGAATATCAATAGCAATTAGACACGAAGATTCTGAGCAAGTGAGGGTGTCAAAGTCAACACGGAGATTGTTCTTTCCTATCTTCATTGGATAGCCATGAGGATAGATATCAGCAATGGAGAGAACTTCAGATGCATCCACATTCATTTGTTCAGCCATGTCGTGATCTGAAATAACATTAGCCAAAAGAACCAACATATCGAAAGACATACTGTTAGTCAACATAAGGTCTTATTGTCTAGTTATTGAATGTACAGTGTCAATGATTGTTACGAGTCCTAAGTCACTTGTATGTTTAATAGTTCAATGACGTAGTGACATGTTTCGTGAGTTAGTTAACTTTAAGTTTTAAAGTTTATTTTATCACTTATTGTTCACAACATATCAAACGATTTAAGTTTATTAGTGACATTATTGGATTCGTGACGATATGATTAGTTTATTTACAAGTTTGTACACGTAACAATTCATAACGAAGGTGTGATCCAGGCTTATGCGTAGGATTGGTAAAGTTATGCGTAGACAGGAATGATATATGCTTAGGCGTAAACTTACGCGTAGAAACCTAACTTACGCGTAAGAAGGGTTACGCGTAGGAAAAGGAGACCTTATGCGTAGAGCTTATGCGTAGGCATATATTAACCTTACGCGTAAGGCTACTCGTAAGAGTTGACCTTATGCGTAGAGGTCACTGTTTACGCATGTCCTTCACAGGATACGCGTAGTCCCATATGTAGAACCTTATGCGTAGAAGCTACGCGTAAGACTAATCTTACGCATAACAAGCTACGCGTAAGGTGATCCTTATGCGTAGAGTAACAACAACTTTGATTCTGAATATTAAGTGTAGCCAGCCTGAAACAAAGCATCATATCATCAATGTTTAACACATAACATTCATTTTATGACAGATCATAACACAATTGGACAGTTTAACAGTTATGCGTAGAAATCCTTACGCGTAGTCTAAAACCCTAAATTTACGCGTATGAATTTTAGCCATAGAATTTGCATCAAAGTTTTTCTGGTATATCTTAGATGTTGTGAGAGTATATTGACCAAGTCTTAACACTTAGTTTACAGTGAATCAAAAATACCCAATTTTTAGAACATTAAACCCTAATTCCTAATTCTGAATCAATTAAGGTTTCTGGGTGGTTATAAGGCATGGATATCATCAATTCAATAGCACATAAGCATAACACAACAATCTTTTTGACCAACACACTTCACATTCGAAAATACCCAATTCGACTCATAAACCCTAATTTTCAAAAATCATCAATTCGTGTTTCTGGGTGGATTTTGATGGTTAAAATGGTATCATTGATGTATTATGAACGTTTTGACACAAATCATTTCACCACAAACACACACATATTGATTGTGTGTTCTTACGCATAAGCGTAGAACACCTAATCACGCGTAGAAAACGTTTTAGCCGTAGGATTTACATGAAATTCAAAACCTTATCATAAAAACATGTTGTAATCACGAAAACACTTACAAGATGAAGATCAAAAGCACGGTTTTCTTGAATCAATTCAAAGCGTAGGATGGTTTTATGTTTTGAGTAATAAATGAGAAGTGAAAGTTAGGTGGAGGATATTTTAATTCAAAATATCTTTAAGGTTTTGACAGTTTTGGTCCCTCCACCTTTTCCTTTTTCAAACAAAGCCTTTTAACTTCCATTTTGGTTACCAAACAAAGATTTTTAGGAAAGAAACATGACGACACTCCCCATCGACTTGAGAAAAATAATGAAAGGTTATTAATTTAAGTCCGAGGAGTGTCTTTGAACCTGAAAATGTACCACCATTTGTAACAGAATCAACCGAGATATGATAACATGCAAGTACACAGATGTTTTGAAACAGTTAAGAGATTATTTTCTCCCCCTCAACACTTGATCGGAAAAATATTGAATTTTGAAAGATTAAAGTGTTGACGGAAGAAATGTACTTGCCATGTTGAAAGAAAGATAGATTAGGAGAATATTTTTGTTGTTTTATCGGATTTTATATTTTTGTATTTTGTTTTTGAAAAATTATTTACAGAAGATGTTTTGGTGTTTGACAGGTTTTTAAGACTGTTTTAAGAGGTCATCCAATTCCTCTTGAGTCAAACACCTCATACCAATTCGGTGGACCAACTCAATAAACCTAGCGGGAGGCAAGGCTTTGGTGAGCAGATCTGCCAATTGGTATTCAGTACCCACAAAGTATAATTCAACGGTACCCTGTTCCACGTGGTCCTTGATGAAATGATAGCGTAGATCGATGTGCTTTGATTTCGAGTGCTGAACTGAGTTGCACGAGATTGCAATGGCACTCCGATTGTCGCAGTACATCGGGATTCTGTCAAATACGTAACCATAGTCTTTGAGTTGTGTTCTCATCCAGATGACTTGAGCACAACACGCGGACATGGCTACATATTCTGCTTCGGTTGATGACAGCGATGTACAATCCTGCTTCTTTGATTGCCAAGACACCAGTTTATCACCGAGAAATTGTAGTGCTCCTGAAGTACTTTTCCTTGAGTCTAAGCATCCTGCGTGATCAGCGTCTGAAAAAGCGATTAGTTCAAAACCAGAATCCTTCGGATACCAGATCCCCAAGTTAATGGTTCCCTTGATGTATCGGAGGATTCTTTTAGCCTCAGAGAGGTGGGTTTCAGTTGGTCGCGACTGATAACGGGAGCATAGATAAACGGCAAAGACAATATCAGGTCTGCTAGCTGTTAGATACATGAGAGACCCAATTATACTTCGGTATTTGGTAGGGTCAACCAATTTCCCATGTAAATCAGCATCTAATTTCTTCGTATGAGCCATTGGTGTGGTATAAGTGTCACAGGTTGTCATTCCAAATTTGTTTAACAATTCAAGGGCATATTTGGACTGACTCAAGAAAATACCACGGGGTGATTGATGAACTTGCAGTCCTAGAAAGAACGTAAGTTCACCCATCATGGACATTTCAAAATTTTTCTTCATTAGTTTTGCAAAAGCGGTTGAAAACTTTTTATGTGTCGACCCAAAAATGATGTCATCCACGTAAATTTGAACAATTAAGATATGTGCCCCGTGATATTGTATAAAAAGAGTTGGGTCAACCGAGCCTTTAGTGAAATTATTGGCAATGAGGAAAGATGATAGCTTATCGTACCATGCCCGAGGGGCTTGTTTGAGACCATAAAGAGCTTTGTTCAGTTTGTAGACATGGTTCGGGAACTCAGGATCAACGAATCCATCTGGTTGGCTGACATAGACTGTTTCTTTAAGTTGTCCATTGAGAAACGCTGTTTTGACATCCATCTGATAGACCGTCATATTCATATGAGCTGCGAACGCGAGAAATATCCGAACAGCCTCAAGACGAGCAACCGGAGCAAAAGATTCTTCAAAGTCTATTCCTTCTTCCTGACGATAGCCCTTAGCAACTAGACGTGACTTGTTTCGGATGACATTCCCTTCAGCATCCAATTTGTTTTTCCAAATCCATTTTAGACCAATGACGTAGACCCCTGTTGGTCTTTCAACCAGTTCCCATACTTCAAGACGTTTGAATTGGTTGAGTTCTTCCTGCATGGATTCAATCCAGTTGTCTTTTGTCATTGCGTCTTTAATGTTTTTAGGCTCAGATTGGCAGACAGTGAGTGCATAAATGCAATGTTCACCGTCTGTGTGAAGACGTTGTCGCGTAACGACTGGTTGATTCGGGTTGCCAATAATGTTAGTCAGAGGATGGTCTTTTGTCCATCGGTGTGTAGAGGGTTGATGTTGGTATACATTGTGCAGATTCTGAGGATTCAAATGGTTTGTTGAAGATTCCACGACATCTGGTGCAGCAGTCTCATTAGCAAACGGGTTGAAGAACGCATTTGGATCAAAATCTGCAGGTGGGGGTACTTCATTCAGAATATCATCAGCTGGTTCATCATTGTTGGAAGCGGTGTGTTCAACTGTTGTGTTGGAGTCAACTGGTGTAGGTGCATCTTCAACAGTAGTTGTTGTAGCAGGTGTATCAGGTATAAGAGTATTATCAGGTTGTGCAGCGGAAACATCGGATACACCTGGAGCACGTTCATCAATATCGTCACAGAACAGAGGAGCAAATAACCTTTCCATTTGTTGACGAGTTAGCTGGGGGCTTTGTTCAGCTGATGATGGGGGTTGAGGGAAGTTTAAACTGTTGTGACCGGGTTCTAAGCTGTTATACTCAGAAGCCATTTCCGTGAGTTCATCGAAATGAGCATGAATCGTTTCCAATTCCTCCTTAGTTCGACGATTCCAGATTCGGAAACCTTTAGAATTGTCACAGTATCCAATAAAGACTCCAATATCAGCTTTGGCTTTGAGCTTTCCAAAATCATCACGATCATTATTCGGATAGCAAAGGGATCCAAATACATGAAAGTGTTTGAGGTTCGGTTTATATTTGTGAACAAGCTCGAAAGGTGTTTTGTTGTGGCGTTTTGTGATCATAGAACGGTTTTGAGTATAGCATGCAGTAGATACAACTTCTGCCCATAAGTAATCTGGAAGTTTAGCATTGATTAACATTGTTCTTGCAGCTTCCACTAACGTTCGGTTTCGTCTTTCAACAACTCCGTTTTGTTCAGGTGTACGTGCAATAGATGTTTGATGCTGAATTCCCATTTTCTCATAAAATTCACGAAGGGTTTGGTTAACAAATTCAGTTCCTTTGTCTGTCCGAATTATCCTGACGGTGTTGCGGAGCTGAACCTGTATCTTTGTGAGAAAGGTGATGATCATTTGTGGAGCTTGGTCTTTGCTACGAAGAAAGTAGACCCAAGTCCATCGTGAGTAGTCATCAACAATTACTAAGATGTAGCGTTTGCCATTGATCGTTTTCACGCGCATCGGGCCACACAAATCCATGTGAAGAAGATGTAGTACATGCTGAGAGTTGTGTTCCACCTTTGAAGGAAAGTGAGCACGAGTGCTTTTCCCTTGTTCACAGGCTGAGCAAAGGTGATCTTTTGAATACCGGAATCGTGGGATTCCTTCAACTAGTTTGTGTCGAGCAAGGTTGGTGATGGTTTGAAAGTTTAGATGTGAGAGACGACGGTGCCATAGCCAGGATTTTGTAGATGTTGCCTTTGAAAGTAAGCAAATGGGAGAGGAAGCAACCATGTCTTGCATAGAGATAGTGTAGAGACTAGAATTACGCGAGCCAGACATAAGGTCATTTCCTTGTAGATCACGAATGAAACAAGTTTTCTCCCTGAAAGCAACCTCCAAATCTCCATCACAAAATTGACCTACTGAAAACAGATTGTGACCGAGGCCTTCCACATAGTAAACCCTGCTGATTTCGATGTTCCCATTGACATAATCTCCGTAGCCCATGATGGCTGCGAAGTGATCGTTCCCGAATCTGACAGTGCCAATGAACTTTGCAATAAAGTTTGATAACAGTTTAAGGTTGCCTGTCATGTGTCGGGGACATCCGCTATCAACAATCCAGAGAATGATCTGTATCACCTGCATTACACACAGACGACACAGATGGAATAGAAGTAGATGTGGAACCCGAAATGTTAGAGGGTTCCGAAGCAGGTATATTAGATACACACACATTAATAAGTTTAGGCATCCATTTAAATCCTAGTGTGTTGTATATCCATTTCTGCCATCTATAACTACTCTTTGCTTTAGTCTTAGTGAAAGCACTAGGTGGTACTACATTCTTAGGAGGTGAAGCGGGAGCTACTGTGATAGCAATGGTTGCCTTAGAATCTAAAGAAGGTGGTTTACCAAGCACAGACTTAGAATGATTAGTGGGCTTAGAGGTATTCCGATTCTTAGGATTCCGTAATCGAGAGATTATAGCTTTAGCAACACATTTGTCATGACAATCAGAATTCATACTCTTTCGACAAATAACACAAGGTGCGTCAGACTGAATATCAAAAGTACTTAACGGTTTAGCATTCGTTACATCACTATTTCTATTACATTTGCCAGACGTAACATCTATAGTGGAAGCAACATGATTTTTATTCAGAGTCCTAGGGTGTTCTTCTACTTTAGCATTCCTTATTGATCTTTTCTTAGGTCGCAACTTCCTATTCTTCGATTGAGTGCTCCTAGGCTGTGAAGTGCTTACGTTTGGAAAAGACGCAACTATTCCTGTTTCAATAGAGGGAAACACATTAGCAACTTGTGATTTGGCAGTAGGGATTCTAGGTTCACGATTACTAAGTGTGACAGGTGCTAATCTCTTAATCACAATAGGCGGAAGTTGTTCATACTTTCCTAACATTTCCCGTAACTTAGAGATAGTGTGTATCAGATCTTGATTTTCAGAACGAATATTTCCAGCAAAATTCATGACATCTCTAGTGTGAGCAAGATAGTGATCAAGTTCGTTTGATGCTTCAAGTCGAGTCTTTTTGAGTAAATCAAATATGACACCATATTCCTGTTTAACTTTTAAAAGTTCTTGTTCATATTTTGAGATTTGACTTTTCAAAGACACGTTTTGATCATCTTGTTGTTCAATTTTAGGATCAGAAGATTTTGCACTCAACTGAGCGATTTTCTTTTGAAAACTAAGTTGATGGTTGTGAATATCTTTTTCACACCAATGAAGACGACGTTTTGCATTGTAAATTTCAGTGAGTAATCGTTTATTTTCAGCTTTTAAAGACTCGATCTGAAGCACATTATCGGTGTTCTCAACAGTAACAACAGTTTCAACAATATCAGCAGAGATATGATCAGATGCATATGGCAAAGAATAGAATAACACAACATTATGGATATCAGCACAGATAACATCTTCCAAGAGTCGATCAACATCTTTTCTCAAGAGTTTCTTTTTACGTTTAGTATTAGAGATAGATGTTTCTGTTTTCTCGGAAACGTTTTTCATTACCCCAAGTTCCTTATGAAAATCCTTTTCCCAGGCAATTGCACAACTTTTCAAGTTTTTAACATTAGGTAAAAGATTTTTCTGAAAAATGTCTCTTTGTTCTCGCGCCAGAGGCGATTGAAAATGTTCAACTTTGATTTCATATCGATATTCTATCTCATGTTGTAAAATTTTGAGGTCAGCCATGAAAATGTCAAAATATCGAAGAATTTTTCGATTTTCAGGTTGTGAGTTTACTTCACTAATGGAAGGTAACGGACCATAAGTTTGTGCAAAGTCTGTTTTGGGATTAACTTTAGAAGACTCAGGTGTTTTGATGATAACCCTTGGTGTGTTAGAAGAATCCGTTGGTGTGACGAAAGTGACCGCGTTTTTATAATTAAAAGGTTTGTTGTAAACAACGTTTTTTAATTTTGATCGACTCTCGTCTTCTGCATCTAATTCCTCTTGACGATGATATTCAACAACACTCATGACAGTATTATCAATTTTGTATTCTGCACTGGAAACTTCAGGAGTTGGTTTGAATGTTTTTAGTGAAAGCCTTGGTTTGTAATCAGCTAGATTTTTTCCATATCCTTTTGGATTGGGTTTTAAGGTAAACTTTTCAATAGCTGTTACGGATTCACCATGTTTGTAAACAACAGTTTTAAACTCTTTAAGTTTGTTTTGCAAGCCGAGAATTTCGTCAAGAAGGTCATCTACCCGATTCGTTGAATGCTTTTTGTATGCGGAGAACTGTTTTTGACAATTTAACAACTCAGCCTTAGCTTTTTGATTTTCCAAAGTGAGAGCGTTAATTTGTTTTTTATGTTCGTGTTTCAGTTGTTCTAATTCAGACAACAAAGCATTCTTCGAGGCGGCTAGATCACGCATCTGTCTCTCTAAATATTTTTCGTTTTGATGAGATTTTGCAAAAGCGGCTTCAAAACCTTTTTCACGGTTGTCTTGAGTTTTGAAAAAGTTGAGTTGCATTTGTAAACATTCAAAATCCTTGGTTAACAGTGCATTTTTACTTTTTAAGGACTGATTTAATGCAACACATGCAGCAATTTGGGATTGTTGGTCTTTAAGTAACAGAACAAGATCTGGATGGGGCAAAGGTTCATCTTGTTCAACGTGAGTCACAACATGATCATTATTTAGATCCTCAAGTATAACCACGGAGTCAATTTGATTATCAAGGGAAACCATAAGGCCTTCTGGATCGTCAAATGTAACTACGGGGTTTATTTGAAAATCGTCAGAATGAGATGTAGATGACTCATTTTGAACATTCTGAGCCGTGCCGGATTCAGATATTGATGGAGATATTAGTTCAGATATGATGATGGTTTGTTCGGGTACCTGAGACAAGCCATCAGTGTCATACACTGGGCCTGTTTCACTCATGTGTAACTCTTGCATATTAGCCATCAACATAACAGCTGCATTGGCCTGCAAGTCCTCCATATCATCATCCGAGTCTGCATCTGCCATAAAGCTCTGTTCTTTGTCTGTGAGAGATCCACCAGCTTCATCCTTAAGAGCCAAAAGTAAAGCCTCTTTGAAATAAGCACTGCCCCTAGTCCTCGGCTTTGGGCATGCATTAGCCAGGTGTCCCTTCTCATTGCAGTTGTAGCATCTAAGACCATTTAACCGATTTTGAGCATTTCCCTGTTCCACCACTTGAGCTCTGTTGTTATTCCTACCCACAGCATTGAACCCTTGACCACCGCCCATCTGACGACCATAATCACGATTCTGAACTTCAACACGTCCATTGTTCACAACAGCTTGAGTCCGTGTGTTAGATGAGGAACGAATACGATTGTTGGATTTGTTGGTGTGACGGCCAAAAGCATTAGCAATCATCACAAATCCTTGTTGCAATGCTTCGAATGGATCGATTTCCTCAGTCGCTTCACTGACATATGCTTGAGCATTGTTGCAGTATGGAACCAATTGATTTTGTTGAGGTTGTTGCTGTGAAGGTGTGTTTGAAGCAGTTGGTTGAGTTGCTGGTTGAGAGGGATAATTCTGTTGAGCATACAAGGCAAGTTGTTGATTATCCGGTTGTGACTGTTTAGCAAGTTGAGCACGGAGAATCCTTTCCCGATCAACTTCCTTTTCATGAGGCTTCAAGTAATCGTACAACAATCCATAAGTAGAATGATGCATATTCTTCGCTTGACGGAGAAAGATGACATACTTCTCCCATTCAGGACCAAGACTACTCAGGAACTTAGTATTCACTGCAATTCTTGGCATGATGATGTTGTGTTTATCCAAATCATTGATGATGTCTGAAAATCGATGATGATAGGACTCTAGTGTCTCTCCAGGTTCAATCATGAAGTGTTCATAAGCCAAGTAAATTTTGGATTCCAAATCCTCCTGATTGAGTACAGATCCTTCCATAAGAAGACGAATATGATCCCACATTTTTTGTGCAGTCTTTTGAGCATCAACACTACGAAGAATTGGGTTTGGTAATCCTAAGAGGATGTATTCCATTGCAAGTTCATCAGCTTCATAGTGTAGAAGTTCTGTAGGATTTAAATCTGCAACAGTAGCAATGTTGGTTTGTTCATCTCTTGGTGGAACAGCAGTTGGATCTCCGGGTACAATGACAGTAGGCATCTCAAATGGACCTTCCAAGATAACCTTCTTTAAGAACTTTCCATGTGGCTTCTTCAGATCACAAAACCTAAAGAACCTTATCACCCATTGATCGTAGTTTCCTGGAGTGAGCATTGGAGGTCTATCAAGTGATCCAGCTTCATGAATTGATTGTTGGCTGCTTAAAGCTTCACACATCTTTGCAAACCAAGTGGGTTCCTTCATAGTGTTCCTTGATGGATGTTGATTGAAATCATTTGTGTAGGTTTGAACTTGAAGGCTTGGTGGTGGTTGTACCATTTGTGGTTGTGGAATTGCACCAAGTTGTGGAGTATGTTGCTGATTAAATTGTTGTTGATAAATAGCTTGTTGTTGATTCCATTGTTGATGTTGTGGAGTTAATTGTTGTTGTTGTTGATGATTATAAGTGTGAGGGAAATAGTTAGAGTATGGTGGTTGAGACATGATGATAAACTTGTGTGGTAAAAAATGGATCTTTGTAGTCGAGTGAACCTTTGTTGATGAAGTGTCCTTATGCGTAGAAAAGACAAGTAACCAAGTAGTACTTATGCGTAAAAACACCAAAAGATACGCGTAACAATAAGAAGTTACGCGTAGGATTTAGCTTACGCGTAAGTAAGATAAAAACACTAAAGTTATGCGTAGACAAAAGTTAGGCGTAGGATTACGTTATGCGTAGACCTAAGTTTACGCGTAAAGTGAATCTTATGCGTAGGATTTCTACACGTAAGCTTATGCTTATGCGTAAGTTTAGGGTTTTTGCCCAAATGATCTTTTACACTTCACAGTGCAAAAGATATCCAAAGTCGACGTATTTTCAGACTTATCCAAGTAAGAAAACACGGAATAAACCAGGAAAATGAAGATCAAACCAAGGAAAAATCTTACGCGTAATTTTAGGGTTTTGATACGCGTAGGATTACTCGTAACTTTGATTTTGCCCAAATGTGTTTCTAAACCAGATTTTTGTTATGGAATAGCTTCAATAGTACCAAAAGAACACAAAAATGTGAATTTTGATGTACCAAAACTGCTAAACGGGTTACGCGTAGAACGACACCCTCGAACAAAAACAAGCTTAAAAACGTAGAAACACGTGTAAAGTTTGAAACTTTTTGCCAAAAACAAGTATTTTAACACCTCAAAACATTGAAAGTACAAGAATCTTGGATTAAAAAGTGTAAAAAACGAGTTTTTAAGAGAGCCAAAGATTGCGTTATCTTTACGCGTAAGACCCAAAACCAAAAAACTTCAAAAACAAAGTGTACACCCAACCATTTGGCGATTGATACCACTGTTAGGTCACTAGTTTTACAAACACAAGTTATAAAGAAAGGAGATGAGGCGATTGAACAAGAACCAAACACACACACACAATAATATGAGACGGTTATGCGTAATATAGTGAATGAAAGGAAAACTTGAACAACCAACCCTCAAGTGAGGGTTATTATATTGTTTATATAGGCAAGGAGCTAGGGCAACACTCCCTCTCCTTCCCTATTCCTTATTGGGCTTGGGCCTAAGCTTATGGGCCTTCTACATAAGCTTGACCTTAAACAAACATAAAGGCCATAATAAAGCTACCTATTACATATGAAATATAAATACTTGAAATACTGTTTATGAGTGATTCCAACAAATAATATCAAAAGGAGACTTAACAACTTTTTCAGAAAGCGAAAAAGGAAGTTATACGTGCTTGCCAAGCTGACAAGCATGACAAAAGCATGGGAGACTTAGTCTTATTACATGAAATGAACTTATTAGAAACTAAAGAACGTAACACGTCACTTCCAGGATGACCAAGACGTTGGTGCCACGTATGCTGACTGACCAAAAAAGCTTGAGGAATTGACGGGGATGTGACCGGATACAGATCACCGGTGCTGTCACATCGGAGCAGAATTTGACGGGTCCAGAAATCCTTCACAGAAAAACCAAACTCATCAAATTCAATGGTACACTTATTTTCACGAACAAATTGACGGACATAAATTAATTTTTTTACAATATTAGGTGTGATGAGGACATTATTTAAATGAAGGGTTCTATAAGGGGTTGACAAAGTGCTATGGCCCGTGTTGGTGACGCGAATAGATTTCCCGTCACCAACAAAGACGGATGGATAAATGCAAGAATTAAAAACAGTACTAAGATTATTAGCAGAGGAGTTAAGGTGAGATGACGCACCAGTATCCATGTTCTAATTACCATTGACGGGGTCTTGAAGTGTCATGGTGTTGAAAGCTTGAGGAAGTAGCGTTTCCTGACCCAAAGCATACCCGGACTGAGCAAGTAAGGCTGTGGAATTAACCTGTTGCGGTGAAAGCATATTGGTACCTGTTGGAGAAGTCATGGACTGTTGACCCACTGAAGGCCCAAAACAAGGAGGCACAGGCCTTGAGCCCAACACGGAAGCCTGTTGTGATGAAGTAGGTAAACGGGACTGGCCCAATGCATTAGTAAGTCCATATTGTGCAAGGAGTGTTTTTTGGGCTTGAAGCAAGGCTAGCAGCTGGTGATTATCTAACCCAAGGTGTGACTGACCACTAGTAAAATGAGTATTGGTTCTGTTTTGGTTATTATGTGCGCTTCTGTTTTGGTTACTGGTTCCACGTCCAGACCCAGCAGGAATCACACGATTTGTATCATGTATATAACGACATGCATTACCCCAACGACAATAACCACGACTAAAATTACGACAAACCTCATTCTTTAAATTCATACGGTTATCACCCGAGTTGCGAGTGTCCGTCCTGTGGTGCAGTGTGACCCCGAGAGTTCCTAGCCTCGGCCAGAAGTACCTGTGGTGCAGAGGATGTCATATTAGAGGATAATGTTGGAGCCTTTGATTTAAGCCGCATCTCTTCGGTCATCACCATATACCTCATTGTTGCAAGGTCGGGGAAGGGATCCTTATGAGCAATTATAATGGCAAGGTTCGCATACTTTTCACTCAAGCCGTTGATGGCATATGTAACAACATCGTCATCACTCATGTCTGAACCTAGGTCAGTAAGCAGTTTGATGATAGATTCGATGTTTGAAAAGTACTCATCATCACTTTTGTCTCCCATTTGTAGCATACGTAATTCACCTTTTAAGGCGACCGTTCGTGTACGTTTGTTATCTTGAAATATGGCCTCAACTTGTTCCCAGGCGGCTAGGGCTGTTTTAGGGTTGGCTTTGATTAACCTTCGTTGGAGAGTAGGGGAAAGTGTAAGAAAAATCCACGACTTGACAATAGAGTCAGCCGTGAGCCACTCTTCCGTTGGTGGCGTTGATGTAGAAGCATCGTTAGTCAAGCCTTCGATGTGTGTTAGGACACCGAAGTTGTTGCAGTGAATTTTGAAAAAATAGCACCATGATGAGTAATTTAACTCATTGATATCGAGTTTTACGGGAACAAGATTGTTGATGTTATGGACCGCATATAGTTTTTCAACAAGGGTTAGGGTAGTGGCTGGTTGTGATGGTGGTGTGTTTGTCTTGGTCATGTTGTGACGGCAGGTAGGAGATGGAGGAGATCGGCTGGTGTGGTGGTTTTTAGGGTTTTACAGGACCGACTATTAGGCCTGATACCATGTAAACCGTATATTGATTGATTATCAATGAGATACAATGTTGTGTATAAATAACACATTAATGGGCCTAACTACAAATATTAAGCTAGAATAATAACATTACAATTGGGCCTAAAATACATATGTCTCTCCGTGAAAATATAATAAATTTATTAAAAAGTTTTTTAAGAAAAAAAAATATATTTTTCAGTTTGGAACGATATTGTCATCTCAAATTTGGTGGGTCTAAACCTTTTATTTTTACTGTGATTTTGGTTAAAAATGTGTAAGTCATGACAACATTTTGGGACGACAATCTCGATAAAAAAAAAAAGGCGTCTCAAAATTCACTTATTGGCGTCTGCGTCTCTTGAACATGAAACAAGCATTATGTATCGTCCTTTTATTATATAAAAGTCATGCG
Source organism: Chrysanthemum seticuspe (assembly GCA_019973895.1). Lineage (NCBI taxonomy): Eukaryota > Viridiplantae > Streptophyta > Magnoliopsida > Asterales > Asteraceae > Chrysanthemum > Chrysanthemum seticuspe. The sequence continues at coordinate 275,173,904 of BPTQ01000009.1, forward strand.
TTTTGTTCATAAGCGGATTTTTGTGTGGTGGCAGACAAAATTGCCACCAAAAAAGTTTGATTGATTATTAAAATGTATGAAGCAAAAATTTATTTAATGCAAAATTCACTAATTAAGATACACTCGTCTTTACTTATTTTGTAAAGGTATCGAGTCGTGCTGAAATTTTGTATTTAACTCTTCTAAAACTCAAAGCCAACTTGATTGATTATTGCGCTACGGAGTAGATCGTTAAGAATCATAAGTACTGAAAATACGTCCCCAAACCTAAACTGGTCCAAATGGTGAAACTCTTGTTCACTTTGTTATTCAACAATGATCTCACTAAAAAAATTCTAAAATGGTCTCCCTAAAGAGTGTTCCAAAAATGGTCTATTTAAATAGATCCCCATACCTAAAATGATCTGTTTTTACTATTGTTATTCAACGTTTTGGTATAATGATGTGTTATGGTTGAAAAATTCACTAAAGTTCAAATCAATAATAATTGATGTGAGATATATCAACTTGGTCCTTATAATAAGTGTGGTAAGATAATTGTACGATGGTATAATCCTGATTGAAGAGCTTGATTCTGTTAGGTACGTCCATTCTATTGGTTGTTACATGTAGAAAATTACACTTCTGGACTTATAGTTGTTATATAAAGAACAGACTAACAGTCATGTATTGGTTACTTTTTATTCAAATTAAAATAGCAATGATATTAACTAGATGGAATCATGAGAATAACGATGATCTGTAGTCAGGCCGGGTACACCTAAAGTGGTTTAACTGTGGTAATTTGTTGATTTTTCGATGACGAAAAGAGTATATGTTTTGATAGATTTATGAAGAATACAGATGTAAAAAGGATATATATGTGCTCATTCAAGTAATCAAGTGGCCAAAAATTTGGCTCAAATGATTGATGATTTGGATCCAATATCCTTTAAATCAAAATATAAGCTATTTCAAAAAAATAATATAACTTACTTTTGCAAAAAAACAATAATAAATGGAAAATGGTCCAAAAAAATCTAAACAATTATTTGTGAATGTATCATTTTGTAGGGTTTGTGCATCGACATATGGTAAGGGATGGGCCAAAATATGCGTTTGCTTTATTTAAAAATTTTAAAAAAAATTTATACATATTTTGAGTTGCGATCTGTTATAAAAAGTGTAGAAAATAATCACAGTCGTCCATTTCATCTAACACACATTTTACGGTACAAAAAGTTAGTGGTAAAATTGTAATAACTTCTCACGCATGTCAAGCTAACAACAAGGTTAAAAATGTAATTTCGGATACTCAAAACATCTAATCATTCCCTCCACTTTTAGTTTCATCATTTTGTTTAACTAGCCGGGTACTCGCGCGTTGCAGCGGCAGGTACCCGTGTAACCAAATAACCCACAATAACATACAATTAAAGCATCATAATCATCTTTATACATTATAGTAGTATATGCGCAATGCATCGAAACCAAAAAGGGAGAAAGGAACAATGGTGATGTTTTAGTACACAGTAATAGCAATGACACGTCATAGTTGGTGATAATGTGAAGACAAAAACAATGTCAATTAGTATTGCTAAAACGTCGTGGTTAACTTCACCATCTCAAGCCAACATCTCTTCTTTCACCACGTTAACATATTGTACACAATCACTTTCTAAAATGAATCTATCATCTTTCATGGTCTTTTTTATACTAAAATAAATAACCTATAATTTATTGTGAATTTAAAATTGTGTAGCCGAAAATTAATAATGTTATGTACTTCGGTTACAATCATTTATATTATTAATTACATAATTTAATTTCAGAAAATGTCAGTTACTAATATTAGTATTTGACTAAATCTTTTCATTCTAAGCAAGTGTGTAATCTGAATTTTTTAAGCCTTTCATTATAAACAAGTCCTAAACATTTTGATTTTTAGGTAATAAATTATCATCATTTGAGTATAGATAAAATTGCCAAGACAAATTTTAAATCTGAAGATTGATATAGCCATTGAGTAAAACAGAGTGACTTATTCAAATCCTACATTGATCGGTCACCATTCTCAAGGTTCATATGAAGTCTTACCATTTTTCGAGGTTTACTTTTTTTAGACTGGCTTGTTAGAGTGACATCCGATTGAACAATATGTTGACTTTGAGACCCGCATGTTCTTCCTTTACTGTCTGAAGGGATAAAAGTCCCGAGTGAAACTCAAACTTGAGACCTCTCCTAGCCAACTGAGCTAGCCCAGTTGGTTATTTCCCGAGGTTCATTTGACAACTATCAAGTCTTTTAAGATAAATATAACTATGACTCTAAACATTAAATTGCATTTGGTTTGTTGATTGTTTTTTTGGGTAAAGGGTTTTCGATACCCGGTGAATAGTTTGTTTGTTGATTGTTTAACAACTATTTAACGATGCCATTTCAGGCATGAGTTAAACTTTTTCATATATGATTTAGTGTTTTATGTTATTACTTCCATATTAAGAATCAAGTTTGTGACATCAATGTTTTATTCTATTTTTTTATTCTGGCTCGCGTTTACAAGATCATCTGGTAATTACTAATCCATTAATAATTAAAATTATTGGTTAGGAGAAATAATGTTATCACAACTTTTATAGTGTTCTTAAAATACAACTCCCAATACTTATTCAAGCTTTTTGAAAGTTTCATACAGATTTATTATTATCTTTTTGTGCTACTCCAAAACTGCATTTTTTGTCAGTCTCTTTTGTAGGTAAGAATTTTGCGAGTCCCAAAACTCAATCTCATCTTTCTACGATAATCAAAGAACTTTTGATAAACACAAACAAAATACTTGAAAACTAACTACCTTAGACTATCGTTACTACAAAAGAAGCAATAATATCCATTCATCAGTATCTAAGAATCACAATTTGCAAAGTGTAGAAGTCACACACTGTCATCCTTTGACTTGAAACTCTCTAAACTTGCATAAGTTAATATAACTTTTTATTGGAAAATTAATCATCAAAGCCTCTAAAAAAAAATCCACATACGACAACAAACATAATTAACGGCAAAATATTATAGAGCCGAAACGCTGCAAAATATTACAGTTATAGATCTATGATAAACTGCAAAATCATTGGCTTCAATAAGCAACATCACTGGCCTCAATAACATTACTTGATTTAGATCTTTAATAAACCAACCAAAAGAAGCATTGGTCAAAAACTCTTAACGCACATTTTCAAATTTCAAGCAAAAAGGGAATAGACAAACACAATATTTACCATCGTCAGAAAAAAAACCATCCCCCTCACCAACATTAGACCTAAGAACTAACAACTTATTTACATCTCAAATCTCACCTCCCATACACATCACACGCTACCGACACCACATGTAATACTTTCATCAGACCATGAATATGCTTCTTAAAGAAACCACCAACCAGAGACGCAACAACAAAGTCTTTTAGAGCTTTGCGGCTAAGTACCGTCACTATTACCACCAGAACTATCAACCGCATCAGTTTTCACATCATTGGCCTAAGTGTTCGGATCTAAAAACGTCATTCGCCTAAAAAATATAAGAGGCCTCAGTTTTCTATAAATGTACAAAAGAAAGAAAAAACTACCGCAATACCTTCGATTAAATTTCTTGTGAGTGGTGACAGATCCGGTTAGATTTCTTGTGCCTCCTTTTTATAGTGGCATTTTTGTTAAGGATATGGTAGTATTTTGCATTTTGTAAGGCATGATTTGTAGATGAATTCCTGAATTTTAGCCCTTTTTATTGTTTATCATTACTGGAGGGTTAAGGCTATTACTTCGGTGTTGATTATGTTAGAATGGGATGGTACAAGCATTGGCAGTTACAAACTACACAATTAAATACATAAATTCCAAGTTGACTGCATATAATGCTTGGAACAATATTGACTCAATTTTTAAAACTTCTTTTAATAGCAATGTTTGTTGTCTTAATTTTTTTAAGACTTCCTCTAATAGCAAGTCCTAAATGTATTATAAAGTAGTTTAGATACGTTCTCTCAATTTTCTCTCAAATTTATTGTCTAAAATTTGGGGATTTATAGGTTTACATTTGGGGATAAATTACAGTTTACATTTGCGGAATTTTGTTTCAAAGCTAAAAAACGAAGAATCTGTTTTGAAAATGATGAATCCAAATTGTAAGTTCAAAATTCACTGTTTACTTTTTAGTTTATGCATGTTTAACCTGATGTTAATTAACAATTATATTTTTGGAAGAAAAAGTAATAGATTAATAGCTTTACGCGAACAAAATAATAAAAATGTTGAATAGGAAGAAATAGTCGAGTCTCAAATTAATGATGGCGAAGTAGTAGATTTAATACGTAAGTTCCTCATTTAGGGTAGAAATAATGAGTTTATTTTAGTTTATTCATGTATAATCTGGTTTTAACTAATATAAAAAATCATTTTTAGAATCTAGAAGCAGAAGAAGTAACATATTGAATAATGAGCTTGAAAATAATGTAGCTAGGGAAAGATGGTCGAAAAAAAAGTGAAACGTTCATCACTAAAAGGTATAAATGTTTATAGTTTTATTTCATGTTCATTAGTATTTTTGTTCATCAAAACAATTTAACAAGCATGTTCATCAATATTTTTGTTCATCATAAACATTTTAAACAAAGTTATCTTCTCCATATTTTACGCACACTAATCGTATGTGTGTGTTACCCCGACTCAAGATATTCATTTCTTATCTCGTGGTCCTTACCGAACACGGGAAAGCAAACATACAATCATAATCCATGTCATATTACACCTTCGATTTAACCCTAAATCCATGCTTACGTACCATACGTAAACATGGCGGCATCCGTGGAACTCATTATGTAATCAAAGCCATCAGTTCTATTTTTTCTGGCATCGAAAAACTCATAAAATGCAAATATCTTCATGTAAAACATAAACAAAGTTTTTAACCACAAAATTTTCATTTTCCGATGTCAGAAAACTCACATATCTAAACTCTTTTTCGTCACGAAATATGAAAACCACCATCTTATCATATTATCATAGCAAGAAACTCTCATTCACGAAGATGTCAGACAGCCGAGTCAACAATGTCAACCACCCTTGTCAGATACTCATGCGCCCATCAACACGGTTGATATCTCTCATACGAATTAGGGACGAGCAACATTATCCCAAAACAACCATAAAACTATGTCACAACCAACAACAATGAAAGTGAGTGTACCAAACACACTTTCATGTTATGGAAGCCCCTAATCAGTCACCATAACCGCTTCAAGACACATACCACCAATAGGCTGCTTCACAACTTAACCCAACACACGTTCATCCTCGAGGTTGCTAAACAATGAAAGGACATAAACCGTGCAAATCATACCTGCAATGATTACATACCTGGAGAGAATGATGCGGGAAAGTCAAGAAAGTAGTTAGGAAGCACCAAACTCAAATGTCTCAAATGCAAACTTATAGCCACTCGTAAGTCAAGCACAACAACACATGCAACAAATCTCCCAAAACACTTCTCACAGTAAACCATCCTACTATATGCAACAACATGCATATCAAGGAGCACCAAAACAGTATCCTCAGTAGCCTATGTACCCAAACACTTCAACACAATACTAGCTACCGTCTGGATATCAGCACCTAAATGCAACTGCTTCACTCATGGCCACTCAGGCCCAATCAACACAACAACATGCTTCATCTATGGACCTGTGTAACACTATGAGGATACATGTGCTTGATAGGAATGAAGGGCGAATTTATAAGACAATGGGTCTAGACGTGCATGAGCACCTTCGAGCCATTGAGATCGAAAGGCATCAGTTTGTAATGTGGGTCAAGGACTACCAACTCCTAGTAGGACTGAAACTTCCTATTGATATCCAAGTATATAATGGAGTTGGTGATCCTTATTCATACATATGGCAATTTGAATGTGCAGTAAAGACCAATGCATGGAACAACCCTATGTCATGTAACATATTCCAGCGCACATTGGTTGAATAGGTAGTCATATGGCTCAAAGGGATAGAGAAACATAACATAGCTGGTTGGATGTATCTTAAAGAAAAAAATTTCAAAAACCTTCAGCCAAGAAGGGAGTATAATGTTGACTATGTCAACCTTCAGTTCATAAAGCAGATCCAGGATAAACACCTGATTGACTTTAATGAAAGGTTCAATGATGAAGCAAGCTAGATACCAGCAGTCAGGGACGATTAGAAGATTTAAACATTCATTGGAGTTCACCAAGACAAGCAGGAACCCAAGAACGGCGACAAAGACAATGGAAGACAGCCAAGGCCAAGCTACCAGGGAAGGCGTGACGCCAGGAAGGGGAGAGACGGTACTAATCAACCCAGTGAAGAGCGTCGCCCTGACCCCAGAGTCGAAGCAAAGAATAGTCTTATTAAAACTATGTCAAAAACTATAGCATAAATTCTTGCCTTTGAGGGAGATTACGGAAAAATGGCAACGTTCTCAACCTTTAAGAGAATAAAGCAGGAAAAATGACAAACAATATTGCAAATTCCACAATGACTATGGACATGACACTAACTTGTGTAGAGAGCTCAAGGAATAGATTAAAAGAGCAATGCAAGCAAGAGATCTAAAGCACTTGTGTCAGACAGCCACAAGAAAGGGAAAAAAACAAAAAAGGAAATGAAGAACAACTACCTCACATCCACATGATTGAGGTCTCGACACCAACTAGGGGACTTGATCATGAGAAGTTGACAGATGTTCAGTGGAAGACAAAACATACTTTCTTTAGGTGGAGTTCATACCTTCGGCAGATCCAGTAGTTATCACAGTAGTGGTTGCTTTACACAAAGTAAGTAGGATCTACCTGGATGGAGGAAGTTCGATTAATGTAATCTATGCAAATTATTTTGAGCAACTACCTCAGAACATCCGAATCAAAATATGTCTGCCAACAAATGCTCTTTTCGGGTTCCTATAAGAGAAGTATCTGCCCAGGGGCACTATGTAACTGGAGACAACTGTGGGAATATACCCGTTGGCAAAAACAGTAACCATGGAATTCTACGTTGTTGACTCAATTTCTCAATAAAACATCTTATTAGGAAGGACAACATTGCAACAATTATGTGCACTAGTATCAACGATCATGTCTCACATTCAATTTCCAACAAGATCAGGCATGGAAACATTTGGCTGTGATCCTCCAGGGACATGTAATGGATTAATTGCTGGTGAAAAGAGTATGAACAATGGGAAAGCTAAGGAAGCAACACGTGAGGTTCATGCAAATATGATGGGCAACAACAAGCATGCAATCATCATGAATATGAATCTCTCACCTCATGTAAAAAAATAGAATCATTCAGTTATTTGTTAATAGTCTTGATGTTATCACTAGAACACAAGTCGACATGGGTGACACATAAAACCCACAAGCAAAGTATCTCAACATTTATCAAAATGCAACATGCACTCGGAACAAGATAGACAACCTTACACTAGAAAGGTTTAATTCTCAAAACAATCATTCAACACAAGAAAAACTATTTCACCTTAAAGTAACTTAAGGTAAGATGAAAACACCAACTTGGTGAAGAATGACAATGACAGTTGGTTCATGTATGCAAACATCACCAACCGAGACATAATGTGTCCTAAGAAGAATTGACCAACATTAGCAACAAGCTTCTTAACAAAACAAGAGATAATGAAGACATTTAACTATAAGAAAAGGTTTATGCAAGCAACACAACATGCAATAGACAAAGGCTATGCCTAGTAATGCATACAAACAGGGTCGACACGTTCCCTGATGCAAAAAATGTCTTACTTTGAGGAAACATTCCTCCAGTAATCGCACACTTATATCTTTACTTTCTTTTTACATTCCATAAGAGTGATTGTAACACGGAAATGACATTCAAGATTGTACTAAAAACTTAATGAAAAATTTTATTGTTTCTACAAACTCATGTGTTTATAGTATCCTATACTCATGTTATCAGTCGATTAACAAGGCTTGAACAATTATGTCATGTTTCTCGCATCCTCATAATTAGTTTACGTGACAAGTAACTAAGAAATGAAATGTTGTTCAAAAAATATGGCAACATATACATCAAAGTATCAATACGTACATACACAGTATCAGGCATCTAAGAGGTGCCTAAGACAATCAAACAGACAACAAAACCACAACTTGTAATTCCAGTTATTTACAAGGAGAACATGTCGTTATGTTAGGTAAAGGCCAGGCATATTTACTTGATCACTAAATATACTAGTCCAAGCTTAGTATCAAGGAAATCCATAAAACAACGAAACTATAGGTCACAAAATCTCAACAAAAAGAGAAAAACAACAAAAAGAGAAAAACAACAAAAATAGAAAACAGTAAATTTCTATTTCCTTATAATCCTCAGGAAACACTTGAGGATACAAAATTCAAAGGATCAAAAGCCTTTACAAACCCGTAACAAAGAAAAACACCGAGTTTCCATTCTATGATATCCTTGAGAAACACTTAAGGATACAAAGTATTTAAAGGGTCAACATCCTTTACTGACACACCAAACTTAATAATGAAGCAAGTTTGCAATAAAGATATCAATTCATATAATATTAAACACAAAAATATGCCCTGATATATACCAGGTACAAATACATCATTGTTTATTGCATAAACACGTCAAAATCATTACACGAAGTTACAAACATCAAGTTTTAGCTTGGCCAGATGAAGAAGCAGCAGATTTAAGATGAGGAGACTTTGGGGGAATAATTTCCTTTAAATCTTTAAAGGAAGCATGGGAAACTTTTCCATGTTCTTTAAGATAGACCTATTCTATCTTATTAAAATCCTTGCAAGCCATAGTAAACTTCTCCTGAGATTCTTCAAGTCCCATCCTCAACCTGGGGTCATCATCCTCAGTCACAGGAAGGTTCAGGTACTTAGCCTTCATGTCATGAAAGAGCCTTAAAATGCCAACATCTATAGCAAATCTCTGGATAAGCGCGAAGGCATTCCCAAACTTTGTAGAGAAAAAAAGTCGATGAAGGAATATGGTTATCTGTTAAATCAAGAAATGTTTCTCCTTCGTCAGGTATTTAAAACCAAGATTCCTCTACACCTCGAGATAGTTAGAACTTAGCCCGGTCACTCTCTTCCTCTTCACATCCAAAAGCAACCCTAAACGACCAACCTCTTTTTCAGCAAGGGTCTTATCAACATTTTATTAGGCCACCAAATCATTAAGTTCCTTAATTCTGGTCAATTCATTATGCTTTATCCGAGTCTGTAAATTTTTGACATGATGAGAATCTTTGTTCTTTTCAAAAGTTAAATAGGTATTTTCTTCCTCCTAAGACGCTTTGTTAGCCTCCAGTTCTTGTAACAGACAGACGTGACGAGCGTCCAACTTATTCCTGACCATAATAGAAGTTTTCTCTTTTTCCCAAAATGCATTCTTGGCTTCAAAATTTTGCCTCATATCCAAAGATGACTTCTCAATATCCTCCAACTTAGCTTGAGCAGCACATTATTGCCTCAACACACTCCAACAATGAGTGATAATTGGAGATAAGGTTGGTGAGACACTGATCCATAGCCTGGCAATTGGCAGGAAAAAACTTGGTCCCATGAGCAGACTTCCTAGCTAGCGGAACAATAGCGGCCAGGTAAGCTCGCTGAGAATCTTGATCGATAAAAAGATCGTCAAGTTTGAGGGATGTCTCGAAATTTAGACGAGCCTGCTCAACAACATCATGTTCAGGTGGCCTTACAGCAACATCACATGTACATACACAAATAACAATAGACACTTAGACAATAAGAGTCAATCAAACATTACTATGACAAACCCAAATCTAGTTTTATGCCATCCATGATAACCCTTAGTGGTAGACTTCATTCTAAGCCTTTTCTCAGTTCTCCTTTTCTCTATGGAATACCAATAATTGTATTGGTTCAAGAAAAATAAACTACATAATACATTTACAGATGCCTGCATATTCAAACATTAATAGGAAAGAAAGAAAGTCGTAATCTTTTACACCCCGCTTGGATGCAACTATGACAGGCGAATACCATAGAAATCAAGAAATTAATGGAGAAAAGGGTGTAGTGGAAAACTAAGATTGCCATGGCTAATATACTCAAGATATAAAGTTATTCAGACTTTTTTGGTACATTAGCACATTCGTCTTTCCTAGGAACACTAAGGTGAAGAACTGCAATCCAGGGAAATATATTCCTAAATGATTCAAGCTTAGGAACAGTTACGGAAGACTCACTATTTCGTATGGTAGGAATGGGACGTTGTGGAGCAGTTCTTGGAGGCATGGTCGAAACAAAGGTAACTAAAAAAACAAAGGCAAATGCAACAAAATCAAAAAAGCAAAATAAAAAGTATCAGTAACAAGATTACGGACCTATAGAGTCAAAGTGATCCTCGTCTTCATCAAAATCGTGAAAATCAAAGAAGGGGCGAGCATTACTCATGATTCGCCAAAGAATAAGACAAAAACAAAATTGATTAACAGATTTTCAAGAGACTTGAAAGCAAAATGAAAAGCATAAACTCACAAAAGAGTTATGAAAGTATGAAGGAAGGGTTAAAAAGAAATTTGGAAAGGTATTCCCAATTTAAATACTCAAAATCTTTTTATGAAAAAGTTATGAAAGTATGAAGGAAGGGTTAAAAAGAAATTTGGAAAGGTATTCCCATTTTAAATACTCAAAATCTTTTTATAGGCCCAAGAAGACGTGTCCAATACTTATTCAACATGAACTAGGACACGTATGCCAAAATGGACCTACAAAACCAAGGGAAAAGGAACGGCAGTTGGAAGGACACGTGCACGACAACCAAGCAAAACGGACGCGCGAATTTCAAACATTCGAAATGATTACCACGATAATCAAGGAGGAAATATTGACGGTTCGAAAATAGTCAAGTCAGAATTTCTAGGCCATCTCTGTATTAAATGACTGCCAGGTCTGGAAAGACATTGAAAGGTCAACATTAATATCGCTGACACCCGGGGAACATTAAGTAAGCAATATCAATTGTGCATAAACAAACTGATTCCTTTGGCCAAATAGTCAAAAAAGACTGTGAGACATCCCATCATTGACAAAAGACAAAAAACATTAAGGACAACATAGTCTATCACCATATAATATGAATATAATATAAAAATGGACTAGAGGACTTGATAATGTATAGGAGTTTTAGCCCGAATGACTAAAGCCCATACTCTTATAACCAACCCATAAGGTTCAAAGCCCAACAAACGTTGCTTGGGAAATCGGCTTCCCAAGCAAGCATCAGCCAAGCACAAGCATCCTTTCTTAAATAGAAAACTCCTGGGCAAGGACTGGCCTGGGATCTTATCCCTAAAACCGTCCCACGTCCATACCATGTGGCTACTTCATTCATTCAGAGGTAATAACGCGAGTATTTCGCTAACACATGTTGATCTTGTCGAAGATCCGCATAACCACCTGAGTCAATCATGTCAAGCTACGTGTCATTATTGTCTTTTCTATATGATGAACTTTATGTGCACCCTCTAAGACTGTTGGATCATACATGACTGCCGGATCCTATCCACATGTCACGCAAAACCCCAAATGCATCCTTATAAATACTGGTGCATTTGGTGAGAAGAACCAAGTTATCTTCACCATATTTTACACAAACTAAATGTATGTAGTGTTACATCGGCTCAAGATAACCATTTCTTATCTCAAGGTCCTTTCCGAACGCTGGAAACAGATAATACGATCATCATCCATCTCATATTACACCTTTGATTTAACCCTAAATCCACACTTACGTACCATAGGTAAACACAAACCAAATAAAAAAAAATTCAAATATCCATCAAACAAAAAATATATAACAATAAAAGCATTATTTGATGAAAATCGGTTAACTTACTATTTGATGAACAATTCTATCAAATAATGATGAACAGTCTGATATAAAATATTTAATCATGTATGATAAATCCAAAAAAAAAAATCAATAATGATGAACAGATCTATATCAAACCAAATCAAAAGATGACTGCCAAATATTCATGATAGTTCATCAAATAAAAAAATATAACGACACAAACTTACTTGATGAACATCGGTTATAATAGTAACAAAATATACATAAAAATCATTCTTAAACATTAGATTGTTAAAATATTCATCAAATAAAAATCATACAACAATAAAGAATTACTTGATAAACATATGTTGAAATACTAACATATTAATATCAAAATCAAACCTAATCATCAAAATTACTGCTAAATGTTCATCAATAATCATCATGAATAAGAACAGTCGCAATTAGTTATAAAAAAAACATAATATTAATAAATATAATGAAAATACATGTATTAAACACGTAAGAATCGTTAATCGCCACTGAAAACCAAAATTTAACGGTTAAAACCCGAGTTGATGGTTAAAAACCTTAAACTTGTATCTGATTAACCGATTGCACGATCAAAAACCCTAATTAAATTTGTAACCGATTTGAAAAATGAACACGATTTGACGGTTAAAAATTGAAAATCTATCAATTACCAAGCAAAAAACCCTAATTGTACAAAATATGAACAAATGATTGAATGATAAATATGTAAAACTAAATGAATGTATGAACGAATGAATGGATTGCTTGGGACAAAGATTCTTTTGGGTAGGTTCTTTGGATTTAAAGAAGATTGCTTGGGACAAAGTCAATGCCCCTCTTGATCAAGGGGGTCTCAATATTGGTAGTTTAAAGGTGCATAATCAAAGTATGCTTGCCAAATGGTGGTGGAGATTTCTAAACGAAAGTGATTATGGTGCAATATAATCAAATCTATAGATGGTCCTCAATGTGGTCTTCATAATGCTTCTTCCATAAAAAGCAAATCGGGACCTTGTTCCAAATTGCCAAGTTGAATGGAGATTTAATGATATTGGAATTGACTTACAATCTATTTTCAAACGCAAAAGCTGGAAATGGAAAATCTATTTTCTTTTGGACCGGTAAATGGGTAGGGAACTCGCCACTTTGTTACACATTCCCCAGGCTTTACCGCCTTGCGACAAATCACTAATGCAAAGTGTGTGATCGTGTACTCATTCCCATCAATATCATGAATCAATTGGATGTTGGATATGGTGGGCCTTGTTCAGTGGTAACAACCGAGTTTGGGCCTATACAACCTCCTGGGTAGCAATTCCGGTGCGCATGGAGTCGGGGGCTAAGAGGTGTTGCGGACTTACTCGAACTATCAAACTTACAAAGCTTGCTCTCTAATTTTCAGCTCTCTCTCGATCCGGATAAATGGGAATGCTTGGTGAATCATTCTAGGTCGTTCACAGTAAAAGGTATAAGATCATTTATTGTCAATTCTTCTCCTATATTGGTTGTCGAAACAACAAGATGGAATAACCTTGTGCCAACTAAAGTCAATATTTCTTCATAGAGAATTCCTAATAAAAGAATCCATACAAGAATCAATTTTGATAATCGAGGGATTGACCTTAACTTGGTTCGTTGCCCGTTGTGTAATGATGATTTAGAGACGGAAGACCACATATTGGTTCTCTGTTGTGTTGCAAAGAATACATGGTGTGAGGTTTTAAAATGGTGGAAGATTGAAGATATCTCTCTTGATAGCATCAATGATGTCTTCACCCTTGCAATTCGTTCGAACCTTGCTCCTAACGTTTGTAAAGTGCTTGATGTTGTGGTACAATCCAGTCTTTAGATCTTATGATGCTTCAGAAAATGACTCTATATTTGCTTCGACAAGACCGAATAGAAGTCTCATCGTAAATGATGTCAAACTTTACTCTTTTGATTGGATATCAAATAGGTTTCGTAAAACCTCTTTTAATTGGATAGAATGGCTCTCGAATCCTTGTAACACTCTAACCAACCTTTTGTAATTGTTTGCCTTGCTTCTTGTTAGGTTTTTAATTCAGCCTGTCGTTCGGAAAAAAAGAGCGAATGAATGGAATGGTTATCATTATGTAAAAAATCAGTTATATACTAGTTGAAAAGAGAGAGAATTGATCGAAAAGAAAAATGAAAAGAAAAGCATAAATTAGCCGGATAGTAATTACGAAAGGGTTTTTCTAACTTTTGCCTTAAGGCACAAGTTAAGCACACAAAAAATACATCATAAGTACATAGGGCCCACATAATAGTACACTTGTCTGTACTTTTATGTGGATCTATGTGTACTTTTTCGTAGGCTCCTGTGTACTTCTAGTGTGCTTAACTTGTGCCCTAGGGCACAAGTTATAAAAACCAATTACGAAAATTCATTGGTTGAAATAGAAGGGGATGACACTTGTCACGCGCCGTTTATTTTCTACACTTTTTAGGTGGGAATTTTATTTTATTTAGTCGCCTACCATCTATAAATTCTGAGTTTTAGTATTTGTTTAAAAAAAAAAGAGATGAGTTAATTACATAAATGGTTATTGTGGTTTGGCAATTTTTTCACTTTCAGTCACTAAAGTTTTTTTTGACTGGTTCAGTCACCGTGGTTTGCATATGTTACAGATCCAGTCCATATCCAAATGAAATGACCAAAAAGTCCTTGTCATCTTCTTTTTCAAATCTTTTGACAATTAAGTAACGGCCGTTAGTCCTTTATTAGTCCGTTATACGTTTTCATCTGTATTTACACGTTTTCGTTCGTATTTACACGTTTTCATCCGTATTTACACGTTTTCGTCTGTTTTACACGTTTTCGTCGGTTTTTACACGTTTTCGTCGGTTTTTACATGTTTTCGTCCGTATTTACACGTTTTCGTCCGTTTTTACATGTTTTTATCCATATTTAAACGTTTTCGTCCATATTTACACGTTTTCGTCCGTTTTAACACGTTTTCCTCCGTATTTACACGTTTCATCCGTATTTACACGTTTTCTTCCGTTTTTACACGTTTTCATCCGTATTTACATGTTTTCGTCAGTATTTACACGTTTTCGTCCGTTTTTACACGTTTTCGTCCGTTTTTACATGTTTTCGTTTGTTTTTACATGTTTCATCCGTATTTACACGTTTTCATCTGTATTTACACAATTTTGTCAGTTTTTACACGTTTTCGTCCATTTTTACACATTTTCGTCCGTTTTTACACGTTTTCATCCGTATTTACACGATTTCGTCCGTTATTACACGTTTTCATCCATATTTAAACGTTTTCGTCCGTTTTTACATGTTTTCATCCGTATTTACACTTTTTCATCCGTATTTACACGGTTTCTTCCGTTTTTACACGTTTTCATCCGTATTTACACGTTTTCGTCCGTTTTTATACGTTTTCATCCGTATTTACACGTTTTCGTCCGTTTTTACACGTTTTCGTCTGTTTTTACACGTTTTCATCCGTATTTACACGTTTTCGTCCGTTTTTACACGTTTTCATCTGTAGTTAAACGTTTTCGTCCGTATTTACACGTTTTCTTCAGTATTTACACGTTTTCGTCCATTTTTACACGTTTTCATCCGTATTTACACGTTTTCATCCGTATTTACATGTTTTCATCTGTTTTTACACGTTTTCATCCGTATTTACACGTTTTCGTTTGTTTTTACACGTTTTCATCCGTATTTACACATTTTTGTTCGTTTTTACACGTTTTCGTCTGTTTTTACATGTTTTCATCCATATTTACGTGTTTTCGTCTGTTTTTACACGTTTTCATTTGTATTTACACGTTTTTTACTGTTTTAACACATTTATTTGTATATACATGTATTTACACGTATATAAACGGATGAAAATGTTTAAAAGTGGACGAAACAAGTAAAAACGAACAAAAAAAATGTAAATACGAACAAAATCATGTAAAACGGACGAAAACGTGTAAATACGGATGAAAACGTGTAAAAATGGACGAAAACGTGTAAAAACGGGCGAAAACAATTAAATACGAATGAAAACGTGTAAAAATGGACTAATACGTGTAAAAACAGACGAAAACGTGTAAATAGGGATGAAAACGTGTAAAAACGGACAAAAACATGTAAAAACGGACGAAAACGTGTAAAAGCAAACGAAAATGTGTAAATACGAATGAAAACGTGTAAAAACGGACGAAAACGTGTATATACGGATGAAAACGTGTAAAAACAAACGAAAACGTGTTAAAACGGACGAAAACGTGTAAATACGGATGAAAACGTGTAAAAACGGACGAAAACGTGTAAAAACGAAGCAAAACGTGTAAATACGGATGAAAACATTTAAAAACAAATGAAAACGTGTAAATACGGATGAAAACGTGTAAAACGGACGAAAACATGTAGATACGGACGAAAACGTGTAAATACGGATGTAAACGTGTAAATACGGAAGAAAACGTGTAAATACAGACGAAAACGTGTAAATACGGATGAAAACGTGTATAAACGGACGAAAACGTGTAAAAACCGACGAAAACGTGTAAAAACGGACGAAAACGTGTAAATACGGATGAAAACGTGTAAAAACGGACGAAAACATGTAAATACGGACGAAAACGTGTAAATACGGATGAAAACTTATAAAGGACTAACGACTGTAAGTATAAAATACTAACGGCCGTTACTTAATTGTCAAAAAAGAAGATGACAAGGGCTTTTTGGTCATTTCAATTCGGATATGGATTGGATCCGTAACATATGCAAACCATAGTGACTGAACCAGTCAAAAAAAACTTTAATAACTGAAAGTGAAAAAACTACGAAACCACAGTGACCATTTATGTAATTAACTCAAAAGTGATAGACAAACACTTAAAACATAGGCTTGTTCGGCTCCAGTACTACTTTAAGAAAACTTCATTTACTCGTTGCACAAATCAAAAGATATGTCACTGAAATACAATAATTTATTTTTGCAAGCTTGACTCCTATTTGTTTTTTATTGCATGCCATTATGGGTAGATGGAAAAACAATACTAAGAAATCAACCAATTTCAGATATCTAATTTGATGTGTAGAAGAAGGGATAAGAAGACTAAAAAAAAGAAACAAGTTGGATTTCGGTGCTGAAGCAACTTTTTATCACTCAGTAGTGCATGGCATAGAAAATAAATGGTGTACCAAAGTGTAAGAGGTGGTGTATTTAGAAATTGTGCGACTGTATGAGTAACGGAAGAAATACTCTGTTCACATTATCAGAAAGATCGAGATGGTGTCTTTAGAAACGCGTCAACACCATAATCCTTCTTACACTCTTCACGCACGTTAACAACAATTTACATGAACCACCATTGAGAAACGGCAATGAGGACTGATATATATGCTAAATAAAAATCAGCAATGCATAACCAAATATTTATCACAAAAGGTTCCTAAAAAAGTGAAAAGCCAAAAACTGGAAAAGAAGCCTAAATGAATACTACTGTTCTAAATACACTAGAAAATCATCTCTTGATAAAGAAAAATAACAGCTAAAGAATTATCAGAAACAATGTAAAAACCAGAACCAATAACGAATCCTACCGTCCAACACTGACCCCTGACGCCATTGTATCATGAATCTCAAAAGCCGGTGAGGCCATACTCGACGGTGTGATTTTAGTACACCCTGACCGGTCACCAAACACACTTGACTGTGCGGTTTCGCTGCAGCCAGACTGATCAAAACCACTCTTACCCTCCAATGCTTTCCACTTCATAACCACTTGAGGCAACGGCATATCAAGGTCAATTCCATATATGTCATCAGGGTCTGGTATTTCAGATGGTTTCCAAATGTCGGTTAAAGAGGACAGCACATTGACTGCATGGCTCATGTCTGGTCTTTGGTATGGTTCACGAGCACAGCAGTGACCGGCTAACTCAGCTACGGTGGTTAAACTAGCTTTATCTGCTTCGTTGAGATTGAGGTGAAGCTGTGGGTCTATTGCTTTAGTGATGAAGGTTTCTTTGTTTGTTTGCATTTTGCGGAACCATTGGACCAAATGAACACTGTCTTCTGGTTGTGTTTCTTCTAAGGCTTTTCGGCCAGTGATTAGCTCCATTAGGATTACACCAAAGCTGAATACATCGATTTTGGTTGTTACTCTACCTGTCACTGAATAAGCATACATATGTAACTTAGCGGATGCAAAATTTAATATGTGATTATCAGTAATCAAGATGAGATGATCAAATTTGAATGAGATAATCAACTTTAATAACATAAATCACCAAAAGTGTCAATTTTTTTTCTTTTCTTTTTTTTTTTTTTTTTTGTGGTAAAAGGTGTTAATCAGCCAGTGTAAAACTATGTATTTAGAGGGAGATAATCAATTTTAAGCCCAAATCCAAACATCCCAAATACAATAAAATTGTGTATTCATAGGGTGGTTAACTGGTTACTGGTTACAATTGCTCACTTAAGTGCTTATTTTAAGTGCAGATAATACTTTTTGTGAGTCTGAATCTGCTTATATTAGGTATAAACACTTCAATATGAACACACTTAATTTTAAGGATATAAACATTTAGAAAAACAATCCGAACATACTCTCTTATTAACTTCAACACTCATTTTACAAAAATAAGTTTTGGTCATTTTATCAAAAATAATAAGGTACTTTTTAAACACTCAAGCATCTGATAATTATATGCTAATTATTCCAACTTGAGACAGCATTAAACACTATCTTTTAAACCTTAACACCTAAATTTATTACTGTTGATTATCTGCATATGATTATATAAAAAAGGATTATTTACCTGCATATTCGGGTGCAAGATACCCGAAAGTTCCAGCCAACTGTGTTGCAATGGAAGCTTTGTCATCAGGTGCAAGCCTAACAAGTCCAAAATCCGCAACTTTAGCCCGCAAATCATCACCAAGAAGAATATTAGATGGTTTTAAATCCCTATGGATAAAACTTTGTTGTGCTAAACCATGTAAATACTCAACACCTCTAGCCACATCCAAAGCTATAATTAATCTTTTAGTCCAATCAAGTGGTTTCAGTTTTTCTGCTTCATAATGAAACAAAAACCTACTGAGTGTCCCCTGAGGCATATACTCAAAAACCAGTAGTCTTTCATTTCCGACCAAACAATACCCCAAAAGTGCTACCAAATGCCGATGTCTAACCTTTGTTAAAACCGATATTTCACTTCTAAATTCATCTAATCCCTTTTCTGTCAACACTCCCGATTCCATTCGTTTGACAGCAATTTTAGTCCCGTCATGTAACTCACCTTTATAAACGGTACCAAACCCCCCTCTTCCTAATATGTTATGATGGCTAAAATTGTTTGTCACGTCTCTTAAAACTTGTATCGAAATTACCATATTACCTGCTTCAATAGTATGAATGTCGCTTGGTCCACTATGTGCATGATTATTTAGTTCTCGTGATCCATTATTAGTATTTGAACCAGCGATTGTGATTTTAACCCCATCGTTATCAGGACCAGGGTTTCGCGGATGCATAACAACTGTGCTTTGATTATTAGTCAGATTATTGGCACGATCCTTTTTCACTTTGTAAACACAAAACCCTAACAATCCTGCTAACATTACCGCACAAACACTGCCAATAATCCACCCCACAACAACACCATCACCTGAACTACCACTACCTATTCTTCGGTTACCACCACTTGGACCATGGGACGGTGGACCCTGTGTCATACCAGAAGGACCATCTTTTCCAATATCTACATTTCCATCACTTTTCACCATAACATTTTCCCTAAACACCGGAATTTGACCATATAGAAGATTATTTGAAACATCTATTTCCACAAGATCAGGCATATCTTTGAGCTCATGAGGTATAACACCCGTCAAATTATTATCAGCAAGAATCAATCTCTGTAACGACTTAATCAAAGAAAAGCTAGACGAAATAGTTCCCGCTATACCCATTCCTTTAAAATTAACAACAGTAATATCTCCCTTACTGGAACACGTTATCCCTAACCATAAATTACACGGATCATTTCCTTTCCATTTCTCAGCAAAAATCCTAGGGTAACCCATTGACCCAATAACCGTAAGCAACATATTAACCTGAACATCACACTCAACACCAGGATCTTGTAAACAAAAACTATTAGTATCATCAATATCCACCACAACAGAATCATCAAACTTAGGCATTGGTCCTTGTAACATATTTTTAGTCAAGTTCACAACTTTTAATGACTTCAAATCTAGTAAAGATAACGGGACAACACCAGTTAAACTATTATCTCTTAAACTTAAATTCTGCAACTGTATTAAACCCGAAAAATCAGGCAAATGACCCGAAAACGAGTTCCCATGAAGCCAAACTTCAGTTAATTGTGTCATGTTTTGCAACACCTCAATAGTACCATTTAACTTATGACTACTTTTTTGTCCATTTAACCATAAATTCTGTACTAAAGAACCCGAAAAAGAATCAGGTAAACCCCCTTCAAGCGAATTCAAAGCTAGACGTAATGTGATCAACCCAGTAAACGTATCAATAAAATCAGGTATCTTTCCATCTAAATTAGTATTCGTAGCCGAAAAAACTTGCAACTTGGATGCATTTTTTAGATTCTCAGGTATTTTCCATGCATTAAAGTTATTATAATCTAAATAAACAGTCTGCAAAGAAACCATACCATCAAAAAAATCATCAGGTATCGAGGTAAAATTATTATTACTCAGTAACAACGTTTGCAACTGAGTTAACCCTGATAAACTCGGTAACGAGCCAGTAAGCTCATTGCTTTGAAACTCGATGGTTTCGAGCTCAGTAAGATTGTTTAACGTTTGCGGTAAAGACCCTTTAAGGTTTTTATGTCCCACTTGTATTCGCGTCACACGATTCTCTTTGGAGCATTTGATTTGTTCCCAGTTGCATGGGTTTGAATCAGACCAATCTAATGAGCTCAGTGCCTCAAGATTCTCTTTCAACGCCTGCATGACCGAGGCGTCATTAGAACTCGATTGCGAGTGTGCATGCATCACTGAAATGGTGATTAGATGAATGAATATTATGTGGTATTTGAATTCCATTTCGGGTTTTAGATTATTTTTTTTATGAGAAATGAAGGATTTGAAGTGGTTGTTTGTAGGGTTAGGGTTTGTTTGAGTGAGATGACGACATGGTGTATGTGTGTTCTTGTGTAAAATGAGTAAATTGGGGGAAAATTGGAAGCCTTTTTATGATTGCGATAATGAAGGGAAACTATAACAGAAATCAAAGAAATTTTCCTAATTTAAAATACAAATTTTTATCTATTTGCTGTAACTAATCACACTGGATAGTAACAAACTTTTTTGTTCATATCACAAAGCAACAAAACTTAGAATAGAAAAACATGAATACATTCCATATAAGACCAAATAATATGTAAATTTACATGCTGATGACGTATAGTCTGGAGTCGGGTCATAAACCCGACTACAGCCCAATACTTACAAGCTCGGTACGGACTGGGCCAATACCAATAAGCGTTTGGGCTCACGGAAGCCCAAGCCCATATCTATTTACGGAATAGATATCCGATATCTTCTAAAATAAGAAGATAATCATTCCCAACCGACTTAGGCGGGATACGCCGAAGGTTGGGGAACACGGAACCAACAAGGATTCCGTGCGTATATAAAGGGAATCATATCCCTCGTTTAAGGTACGATCTCATAACCCTAAAACTCCTTAAACCCTAAATCGATTACTTACTCTCACGCCGGAGGATAATCGTGGGAGACAATCCCACGGTAAGCCTAACGGTGTTTCTTGTCTCTTAGTGCGCTGGTCTCAAGCAACAATTCTCAATTGGTACGAGAACCGGAGCTCCAAACTAGGAACGTCCAACTTTTGTATCAACAAGTGGCGCCATCCGTGGGACCCTACACTAAGAACCAACACTAGAATGACAAAGCACGGTAATCAGCGATCGCAGTCAGACCTCATGGGGAAGAAGTCGCAAAGCGGGCTAACCCCTAAGCAGCCCTCTGGGACAACCAGCGCTGCTAAAAATAAGGGATCAGGCCAAGACTTGATCTTCCCTCTGGTGGAACCGCACTCGGGAACAACCCAAGCCACTACAACCACCACAAGTGGAGTAGACCCACTGCGCACCGTCTTTACTACTCCTTTCCAATCGGTGCTAGAAACTGACCTGACAAAGGTACCGGAGGCACCGGGCCGGGATAAGGGTATCGCGGTAGAAACAAACGCACTCACTCTTGAGGGGGTCGCGCCGGAGTTAACACCAGAAGTTTTCGTATCCCAAAATTACGAAACATTAACTGCCCTCATGCAAGAGGAAGAGAAGAATAGATCTGGTCGGAACTTGAAAGCCCGACTCAATTTCGATTCGGAATACGATACTTCTCCACTGCGCCACCAGAAAGAAAAGCGCAGAGGAAGCGGTCATAAACCCCCAGTATTCAACAGAATCGGGAGGAGAATCGAGGGCGATGAGACATCTCACTCGCAGCACTTGAGTGATAGTGATAGAGAAGAACGGCGTACCAGTGTCTACGCCAGACTGGGTAGCCGAAAAGTACATGACAGACTGGGGCGAAAGCATTCCCCAAGTGAAAGCCCTTCAGATCCAGACTACAAGTCAGACTCTGAGGACAGCCGGCGCAAACGCCGTAAGAAGGAAAATTCATCTTCTGATAATTCCTCGGACAACGAGGATAGCGACACAGGACATTGGAAGTCTAGAAACAGACGCGATGGCCAAGAGGAAGACATGTCTCTCCCATGGCGCCGTCAGAAAGTGGATGCGTTCACCAAACGCATTAGTGATTTCTCTGAGAACAAGAAGAGGCGCATGCCTACAAATGTCAAGACCTATGACGGAACAGGTGATCCTGACGATCACCTAAAAATCTTTGAATCAGCCGCGACCATTGAGAACTGGCCACAACCAGTGTGGTGCCACATGTTTAATTCCACACTGGTGGGAAGCGCGCGGAACTGGTTCAACAAACTCCCACGAAGGAGCATAAATGGTTTTGAAGAGTTGAGAAAGGCGTTCCGCCTAAATTTTACTCAACGCAAAAAGTGCGCTAAAAATCCTGTCGAACTCGCCAGAGTAAAACAGAACCAGGGAGAATCTACGAGCGCATTCATGGAACGCTTTAAAGATGAATGCATGCAAGTTAAAGCATGTCCTGAAGTCTTAAAGATCTCTGGCTTCATGAATGGGATTAATAACCCAGAACTCATCAAGAGGTTAAACGACAAGATCCCTGAGACCTTTGATGAACTCATGAAGCGCTCTCGGTCTTTTGTCCAGGGAGAAGCCGCTGCAGCAGATAGCAAAAAGAACCATTCGAGTTACCGGTCACAGGAACAACCTGGGAGACAATCCAACGACCGAGGTAATAACCGTAATAGGAACTATCGCAGCCAGAGGAGCGGCAGAGACAGAGATAATGACAGGTACACCCCCCTGATCAAAACCCCAAAGGAAATACTCGCAGCGGAAGGCGCGAATTTCCCAAGACCACCGCAGATGTGTACACCAGAAGATCGGCGCACTGGGAATGGATACTGTGACTACCACGCGCAAAAGGGTCACACCACTAACGAATGTGTCCAGCTGCGCCAACTCATCGACAAGATGGTCAAGGAAGGTAGACTGGACCACTTGGTCAAAAACATTAAAGAGGGAAGAGATAAACAAAAGAATGGAAACAAGAAGGAGACACCCAAAGATAAGGCCGACACAATCTACATGATACAGACGTGGCAACGAATCACTAGACAGAAGGTCAGCCAGGAGTTTTCCCGAAGAAGTGAAATCTCTTTCCCTACTCTAACTGCGGACAACGCAGTAGCAGAGCCACTCACCATTGAAATCAGTGCGGGTGGTCACGATATACACCGCATGTACATTGATGGTGGGGCATCAGCGAATATCATGTATGAGCATTGCTTTAAAAGACTACGTCCTGAAATACGTAGCCAATTAAACCCGGTCAGCACAGCACTAACTGGTTTCACGGGTGAAAAGATATGGCCCATGGGGCAACTGCGATTACTAGTCAGCATTGGCAACGCAGAGCACTCTACGACAGCCTGGATGGATTTCATGGTGATCAAATCCCCCTCGCCATACAATGGCATCATTGGGAGATCCGGGATATCAGCCATGCGTGCGGTGCCATCAACAGCGCACGGGATGCTTAAATTCCCAATAGAAGGGGGCGTTGTTACTCTTTACAATGCCACGGTACCAAATAGAGAATGTAACACGGTTACATGCGAAACGGCACCAATCCCAAAGCAGTGCGCGGCCAAAGTCCCCAACTTAAAGGTCGCGATTCACCCAGAGTACCCGGAACAGGAAATAACCATCGGGGGGTCATTGTCGGACAACGGCAAAGCAGCCGTGTGCGCGCTCCTACTAAAGAACGTGGATATTTTCGCATGGGAGCCAAAACACATGACTGGAGTACCGCGCTCGATCACAGAGCATAAACTGAGAATCCGACAAGGATACACACCGATACGCCAGAAGAAGCGTGGCCAAGCCCCAGAGCGTGCGCAGGCAATCCGGGTAGAGGTACAGAATTTGGTAAAAGCAGGAATTATGCGTGAAGTCTACTACCACGACTGGCTTTCTAACCCAGTAATGGTGAAAAAGAGCGACGGTAGCTGGCGAATGTGCGTAGACTTCACCGACCTTAACAAAGCATGCCCACGGGACTGCTATCCACTACCAGAAATAGACTGGAAAATAGAGTCCTTGTGCGGATACCCGTTAAAGTGTTTTCTCGACGCGTACAAGGGATATCACCAGATACAGATGGCTAAGGAAGATGAGGAAAAAACAGCTTTCCACACAAGCCAAGGCGTTTACTGTTATACAAAAATGCCCTTTGGCTTGAAGAATGCGGGTGCCACCTATCAGCGGTTAGTAGACAATGCTTTTGAAAAACAGGTGGGCCGCAACCTGGAAGTCTATGTGGATGACCTGGTCATAAAAAGCCATACTGAGGTTGAGCTTGTGCGCGACATAGAAGAGACGTTCAAAACTCTACGTGAGATCAACATGAAGCTGAATCCCAAGAAATGCACCTTCGGCGCTACTGAAGGCATGTTCCTAGGATACCTGATAGAACCTGACGGCATAAAACCTTGTCCAGAAAAGACAAAGGCGGTAATAGAACTTCCCTCACCACGCACGCTGAAGGAAGTCCAATCCCTCAACGGAAAACTGGCCGGTCTAAACAGGTTCCTGTCTAAGTCAGCAGAAAAGTCATTGCCTCTTTTCAAAACGCTCAAGAAGTGTATGAAAAAGGGTGACTTCCGGTGGACAACGGAGGCAGAAGAAGCCTTCACTACACTCAAACAGCATCTAGCAACGCTCCCAACTCTTGTGGCACCCCGACCAGGGGAAGAGCTGATCATGTACTTATCAGCAACTCATGGGGCAGTCAGCGCAGTGCTACTAACAGATAGGGACTCAGTGCAAACCCCTATCTATTTTGTCAGCAAAGCACTCAAGAAGACGGAGATGAACTACAGTGCCATGGAGAAGTTAGTCTTGGCATTAGTGTTTGCCGCCAAGCGACTGCGCCGGTACTTCCAAGCGCACCCGATAGCGGTAATCACAGATCAAGCCATCAAGCAAATCATCTCCAAACCCGATGCGTCAGGACGACTCCAGAAGTGGAGTGTGTTGCTAGGCGAACACAACATCTCTTACAGACCACGTACCGCAATAAAAGGACAGGTTCTGGCAGACTTCATCATCGAGAAGCCAGATACTGACGAGGTACCCGCACCAAGCACGAAGGAACTACAAGATCCATGGATTTTGTTTACAGACGGGTCCTCATGCGTGGACGGATCAGGAGCTGGCCTTATTCTCACAAACCCAGAGGGAATGGAATTCACTTACGCACTGCGTTTTGAATTTACCGCGACAAACAATGAGGCAGAATACGAAGCCCTAATCGCCGGACTACGCATTGCAGCTCGAATGGGTGTACTTAACTTGGAAGCAAATGTAGACTCCCGGCTAGTAGCCAACCATGTGTTGGGAGAATACGTGGCCAAAGAAGAGAATATGATTCAGTATCTTGAGAAGACCAAGACACTGATCAAAGGCTTTGACAGATTTACTATCAAGCAAGTCCCTAGAGGAGAAAATCGCAAGGCAGACGCACTGAGCAAGATCGCCTCGACAAGCTTCGCACACTTATCAAAGCAAGTGTTGGTAGAAACACTGAAAAGCAAATCAATATCGGAGATAGAAGTCTCCGCAGTCATAGAGGAGGATGGTCCTACATGGATGACACCGATTACGGAATTCCTAAGCAAAGGAACATTACCCCAAGAACAGACAGAAGCTCGCAGAATACGGCGTACAGCGCAGAGATTCGAATTGCGAGACAACATACTGTATCGACGTTCTTTCCTCCAACCATGGCTCCGCTGCGTCGGCCCCCTACAAGCAAACTACGTGCTGCGAGAAATCCATGAAGGTTCATGCAGCATGCACGCAGGACCACGGTCCGTTGTAGCACGCGCCATGCGATCAGGATACTACTGGCCAACCATGCATCGCGATGCGCGGGACTTAATAAGGAAGTGCAATGATTGCCAAGTTCATAGACCCGTCCCGCGCCAACCACAGCACGAGCTGACGCCAATCACAGCGCCATGGCCATTCTACAAATGGGGCATTGATATTGCGGGTCCTTTTCCAATAGCAGCAGGCGGTCTCAAGTTTCTCATAGTAGCTGTAGACTACTTTACCAAGTGGATCGAGGCAAAAGCAGTGGCGACAATCACCGGCAACCAGGTGAAACGTTTTGTCTGGGACAACATAGTATGCCGCTTCGGATTACCTGGAGAAATCATATCGGATAACGGGAAACAATTCTGCGACAACCCCTTCAAAGATTGGTGCGAGAAGTTAAACATTACCCAACACTTCGCGTCAGTTACACACCCACAAACCAATGGCCTAGTAGAGCGCGTAAATCGAAGCCTGGGCGAAGGAATCAAAGCGCGCCTAGACAGGCACAAAGGCAGGTGGGTCGAAGAGCTTTCGCATGTCTTGTGGGCTCACCGCACCACAATAAAAACCAGCACGGGGGACACCCCCTTCTCTCTAGTCTACGGGACAGAAGCTGTTATACCAACTGAGATCGGCATGCCAACTATCCGCACTGCGGAGATCAATGTGGCAACAAACGATGAGGAGAGACGTGTCGACTTGGATCTGTTGGAAGAAAGGCGCGAACGCGCAGCCATACGGGAGGCAAAGTCGAAGTCAAAAATGAAAGGATACTATGATGCCAAGGTGCGCAGTGTTTCATTCAGACCAGGCAACTTTGTCTACCGTGCCAATGAGGCAAGCCACGCAGAAGATACAGGTAAGCTCGGACCAAAATGGGAAGGCCCTTATGAGATTACTGAAGCAATAGGCACAGGCGCGTACAGGCTACGAGGCTTGGATGGTCGTGACCTACCGCGCACATGGAACATCGGCAACCTCAAGAGGTGCTACCTGTAAAAATAGCTACGGCACAGCGCACAGACGCTCCGCACTTTCAGTGCTCAATAAACATTCATGTATTCAGTTTTTATTTTTCATATTTACTGTTTTCTTTGTTATTTCTCGATAAACTTGCAAGTATTAATAAAACGCCGCGGTTTCTAGCTAACTCCGCGACACATTTTAAGTTGTTATCTCCATATACTGTATGTCTTAACAATTTTTTATTTCTTGCCTACGATGGCGTGCATGCACTACAAATAAACCCACGATGGTAAAAGGATAAGTTGACCTACTAACTAACTTGTTGAGTAAGAGGGTTGCAAACCCATCAATACTGGATCACGCATCCTTGTTAAACACCTTGTTCTCAAGACGTTGGAATAAGATATGTGCGCATCCCACGATGGTTGCGCAGCAACGCACACGTGCACGTTTAACAACTTAGGAACCAAGACACTTGCTTCCTTAATGAGATATTTACAGCACGCTGAATATCATACCATACACGATTATGATCAAATACTTCGAATTATTTCTCTAGTATATTCTGATTTTCATACATGATTATGGATTTCCTATATTTGCACTGGCGTACACGACAACAAATACATCTTTTACGCATAGTCAGACAGATATGTATACATTACAAATATCCACAAGCAACAAACAAAAAAGAAACTTTTATTCATAACTACGAGTTAGTACAAAAGATAGTTAACATGACAGCTACCAGCTGCTACAACGCTTAAGGGAAGAAGTACCAACGTGACTCGTTGAATCTTTGGCTTCACTAATACCTTTCAACGCATTTGCATCCTGACGCGCTACAGTGGCCACACTAACTGGCACCCCATCAGACCTTGGCAAGTGCGTTGCACCAACTCCACACAAGATAGCTTTACCTGCAATACCTTCTTTTTTAGCAAGACGGGTCGCATGCGCTTCCAAGACTTCCTTTAAAGGTACCTCCTTCTCCAAAGCAAATGGATTCTGACTATCCCTAGGACGCGCAAAGACAGGTACTTGCAGCTGGGACTCATGGGGTTTCAAATAATAGTCTGGCTGTGTTTCGGCACCCTCGGTATGATGACGCGCCAACGTCAATCCCGCCATAACAACATTTATAGGATAATCTTGATCGCGCTCAAGCTCAGAAATCATTGGGAGCTCTAAGTCTTTCATTTTCTGCATGGCAGCGACCAAGTGATCATATGACTCAGCGTCATAATTGGGTACCTTATCAATGGGTGTCTCCAACAGTTTGGCCTCGTGAAGATTTTCAATCGCTTCTGATTTACCACGCTCCAGAGCGCACTGCATGACCTCCCCAAAAGCATTAACCACCTCTGGTGATTCCAGGGTACTAAGAGTAGCCAGGCGGATACTGTGGCCTATGAGCCACCTACGCTCCGCTATTGTGGACATGAGCTGAGGATACAACTCCTCGTCATACTCGAGGCTAAGCTTACGCAGTTTTGCCTCCTGCACCTCCAATGACCAGCTCACCGTAGCCCCAAGCTCCCCCAACTGCGCAAAAAAGTTTTCTTTACCCTGCTCTAAATGTTTAAGTGCCCAGCGGCACGCAGACTTGTACCTGGCAGCCTCAGCACGATCTTGATTTATTTGGCACATTAGTGCCATCTTGTCCTCGGCCTGTTTTTGAGCGTACGCGCTCAGATCCCTAGCCTTTGCATGAGCGCTATCCAGTTGCGCTCGGGTGCTTGCCAGTTGTGCCTCCAACAAAGCTATTGTTTGGTCCTTTTGTGAACTTTGGTCCTCCCCACCAGATATTCGGTCTTTCAGCTTCACAATTAATGCAGCCTGTTGTGCGGAGACCTGCACCAATTCGTCAACCAATTGTTCCATAGGCGTGTCCGCATCAGACTGGTTTTCGTTCTCCTGGCTAGGCGGCTCAGAATGCGCTGAACGCGCATGACTCGCCTTGGGGGGTGATTCAATAACCTGTTCCATCCTGCGAATGAGCACCAGCGCAATGTTAGAATTACAACTAGCATATTCACCAACAAAAGAAAGTTATACATATACAGCTTTACTTACTGTGGCTCCGCAACATCAGCAGAAGGGTGCGACGACGCTTCATCAGTGGAGGACAGTTCCACAGCCTAGACCACGGGACGTTTTTTCCTTGAGGGGCCTGCACCATCATCCCTTCGGGTCCTTTTGCGACTCAGCCCAAATTCTTCTTCTTCCTCTTCTTCTATAGGGTGGACCACCGCTACGGGCGGTGGCTGCGCCACAGGGGAAGGTTCTCTGGGATTAGGATGGCTTTGAAGTGGGGTGGCTTCCACTGCGACTGAGGAACTGGTACCTGTCTCTCCCGCATTCAGCTCCATAGTACGCCCTGCGGTAGCAGCTAAAATAGGCTCCTCATCATCCTTCAAAAGTCTTACTCCTGTCCTCACAGCTACGGGCTTCGCTAGCTGTACGACGGTGAATAGATCCATCTCTGCGCAAGACAAGACACATATACAAACAAGTTATATAATGCGCGACATATAAGGAAAATTGTTCTTACATTATTTACACTCATAGGTACGGAGGAATAAGTACCCACCCTGGCCATTGGCGTCTAAGAAGATAGGGATCTCATCTTCGGGGCCAAAATAATTACGGCTGATTCCCATGTGCACCAAAAATCCCTCAGGATAGGCACTAATGGGGATGCGGTTAGCATTTATCAGTTCCGCATCCTCGACGACATAAGACCCAGGCAATGGGCACTCATCCCTCTGTAATGTTCCCCGGGTATAAAACTCATAATTCCAGGGAAAACATGTATCATCTACCCAGAAGAAATACTCCCTCCAATTCCTAAGTGAATCTAATTTATCCGTGTAACACTGCAGTCTACCAGCGCGTTTCGCAAAAGACACCCACCCATGCGCCCACGTAGTGTGATAAAAGGCGCGGAATAGGTGGATGGTGGGGTTAATCGCCAACAACCGGCAATTTACCTCAAAATTGGTAATTTTGGCCGCGCCGATACAATGCAACTGCGATATGTGTAGATTATAATAGTTTAATACATCGCACAGAAAGCGTGACAGGGGCACACGTTGATTCGCGAATTCGAATAATCGTGTGTATACCCCCACTTTCCCTTCGGGGAAATCCGCAATCGTGGCTTGCGCATCCGGTACTACTGGATGCACATCCCGGGGTATAAAGTAATCTGAGGTGAATTACATCAGATCGATCACGGTAAGGTCGGAGGTGAAGTCAGATAACTGTTTAACCATTGTGTAATTATTTTTCGATAAGGCGCACGCGCGGTTACCTTTATAGTTGGTTAATTTCTGGATTACAACTCTTTGAATGCTTTAGAAATGGTGGATGGATTTTTTACTGTGAGTTATCCGGTGAAAACGAAACGATAAGTTATATAGTCTTTCTCTTCCACATGATTGGCGACACGTGGATCCCACTCATCATAATCGTGTGGTTGAGATCGCTTGATGGGACGCGGGACAGTAACTTTCCCCCGACTAACGAGGCATTTGCAATTCCTTTTGATGTCTAGATGAAATGCACCTATGGGTATGGCTTCTCTCATACGTTTCGTATGTTTTTCCTTATTTTATTTTGGACTACGGTCATAAGTCTAGCATCCGCAGTTATGCACTGCGCATACTAGACTGGGGGGACATGATGACGTATAGTCTGGAGTCGGGTCATAAACCCGACTACAGCCCAATACTTACAAGCTCGGTACGGACTGGGCCAATACCAATAAGCGTTTGGGCTCACGGAAGCCCAAGCCCATATCTATTTACGGAATAGATATCCGATATCTTCTAAAATAAGAAGATAATCATTCCCAACCGACTTAGGCGGGATACGCCGAAGGTTGGGGAACACGGAACCAACAAGGATTCCGTGCGTATATAAAGGGAATCATATCCCTCGTTTAAGGTACGATCTCATAACCCTAAAACTCCTTAAACCCTAAATCGATTACTTACTCTCACGCCGGAGGATAATCGTGGGAGACAATCCCACGGTAAGCCTAACGGTGTTTCTTGTCTCTTAGTGCGCAGGTCTCAAGCAACAATTCTCAATTGGTACGAGAACCGGAGCTCCAAACTAGGAACGTCCAACTTTTGTATCAACACATGCTAATCCCATGGAACAAAGATTTAGTTTTATTGCAAATAAGCACTTTGAAATATGATCATGTGCATTTTTTCTGTTTCTTTTTGGAATTACGTAATATTATTAAAAATTAGCAAAAGCTAGAAAAGATTACATAAACGCAATAGAAACTAAAGGATTTTGAATCCAACCTACCGAACTAAACTTAAACTTAAGATTTCTAGATGTAATCCAAAGAAATATTGAGACACAATAAAATCCCATAAGACTGCCTTCTTAGGAGGAGGAACTGATGATGACAAGATTGAGGAACTTGTGGAGGAGTACATGGAGCACATCGAGAGTAACAAAAAGCTTCGACAAGTCAAGACGTAGTTTGTGGTTTAACTACGGCGTAACCCCAAGCCAAGATTACGCCGTAGATTTATGTTAAATTTTGGTTTACATTCGTAGTCATAGTTACGCCGTAGTTGATAAAATCAATTACTCCGTAACTAAATTAGTTTACTCTCGTAGTGGTAGTTATGCCGTAGTTGATAAAACCAATTACGTCGTAACCTTAGTCGTGTCAGATTCCTATTTTAGTTTTTGAGTCGGTTTTGGACGAGTTTTTCTTGCTTGTTCCCCAAGATTGGCTTCCTTATAAATATAGGGCTTGGGTTTTATGTTTATTATTCAGTTTATCAATAAAAATTCAAGACTTTGTCTTTTAAATCCTTGTGATTTGCTAAAACCTTAGTTAGGTTTTGTGTTACACGCTTCCATTCTACGTCAGTTGGCATCAGAGACAGGTTGATTCCCAGTGGTAATTGGTTTAGAAGTTATTCGTCTATTAAACATCTAGAGCTTATTAGTATCCTAGACGGTGAACGACGCAGAAGATCCAAAAACCCGTACCGGTTGTGGGGTGCGGTCGACCGAAGACATGGATCGTGCGATTACCGATCTCGCGACCAAATTCGAGAGCTTATCCACCGTTCTTAATGAAATCCGATCCACGCTCGGGGGTGGTAGACATCCAAATCGTGAGGGTGACGAACATGGTATCTATAGAAACTGTCCTAACAACGAGGGTTTCAATAGAAATCGTGCACGTAACCAATATCCTAAACAAGTTTGGGGACATGATGACTTTGTGTCTTCGGATGAGGAAGGAAATGAAGAAGGTTATGAGGAGTTTGGTGTAAGGCCAAGGGATAGGAATCCAAGACATAGGAACATGGTTCAAAGGAATGTCCGTCAACAAGGTTATGGTAAGCGACACGATTATCCGGTCAAGGTCGAGATTCCTAACTTTGTTGGAAATCTTGACATTGAAGTGGTGCTAGATTGGTTATATGAAGTTGATAAGTTCTTTGAAATCATGGATGTTCCCGAAGGAGAGCAAGTGAAGATCATGGCTTATAAGTTACGAGGAGGCGCGGGAGCTTGGTGGCAACGTGAACAAGAAAACCGTAGGAGAAAAGGTAAGTATCCAATAAACACGTAGCCAAGGATGAAGAGAATGATCAAAGGAAGACTTTTGCCTCCGAATGCGGAGCAAATATTGCACCAACAATATCATAGTTGTGTTCAAGGGAAGAAGACCATAGCCGAATACACGGGTGAGTTTTTAAGGTTGCAAGCTCGTTGTAATTTGAGGGAAACAGATGAACAAACCGCGGCTAGGTATATTAGTGGTTTGAATTCTTTCATTCAAGAAAAGTTGAGTTTGATGTCAATTTGGTCCGTTGATCAAGCTCAAAACTTGGCTATGAAGGCGGAGAGGTTGGCTTCTAAATCGGAGTTGGGTTTAAACGGTCAACTTTGGAGAGTTCAAGTACTTATGGGGGTCGGCCCAATCAAAGCCAATTTGCCCTCCCTGGTACTACTATGTGACAACTCGTAATTTCAGATCATTTTACAAACTTTGAAAATCACTATTCAGGTTTCACTATTTCATCATTTTTCGTAAACTACGTTTACGAGTATCAAATTCGCGTAACCTTAGTGGTTTAGCTGCGAATTCATGTACATTTTATCGAGGACATTTCATATAGACTAGATTTAGTCTACATATCATCAATAACATCATTTCATATCGATTTATGCACGGGTTTTGCATTTTACATTAAACGTTTATTTTCTTATTAAATAAACGCTATCGCGTAAACATTATTTTGAAACATTTATCCGACACTTCCAAAAATAATCATAATATATTTTTATACTCATTTTAAGACTATAAAAATTATATTATTATTTTACCCGATGTTTTCAATTTATTTTGTGTATAAATTGTTATATTTATATAGTTACGACGGTTTTCGTAAATACGACACGATAAATATTTATTCACTCAATTCATGCAAGAAATGTATTTTTATAATTTTTACGGCTTCGATATATTTTATTTTGTTCCGTTAATATTTATTTCTAGCTAACTCAGTACCCGATAACAAAATATCTTAGCTTAATTTACAAAATATTATATTTACCTATATATTTTATACAAAATATCACACCAAAAGTCTTGCACCCTATCCAAATTGACGTTTCCCCCACCCCTTTTTGATATTGAAGTTATCAAGTTTATTTTGAGTACTTAAATTACCATAATGCCTTGTCTAGATATTTTTGTTATACATGTGTATTACTTACAAAATCAAAACACATACTTGACACATATCTAAGGTGAACAAACTAGAAAATCTCTCATGTCATCCATGGTGGTTCGTCCAAGCAAGAAGAAGAAGAGAAACCATTGATTTTTCAAGCTTCATGTGTTAAACAAGTTCTATTAGTGATCTATGTTAAGGTTTTGAAATAAAAACCTATAGATTAATTAAGTTTTCTAGCTCAAAAACTCTTCAATCACTCAAGTAAGCTTCTAATAATTTTTCCTAATCTTTCATACTCTTACTTGATGTATTTTTATGATCTAGTAAGAAAATCATGCAAAAATACTATGAATCATACCACTTTTAGTGTTTTTATTTCTTATTATGAATTATAATCATCCTATAAATTATCCCTTGTAACATATCACTTTTGGTAATGTCTAGGAACCCATGACACCCTAAAAAGGTGTATGGTAGGATTTGAATAGCTTCGGAGTTGTTTTGAATTGGTTAGAATAGGTTTTGCGCGATAAAAACTCATTTCGACAACTATATATAAGGGTCTGTCCATATTTTGAAAATCTGGAAAATCCGACAGTTTGTAAAATATTTTGGGCTAGAGATTTAGAAAATACACTTTAAAACGAAAACGTGGCCGCTTGAACGGATTAAAACGGAGCTATAACGAAGAAGTTATGAATTTTTCAAGTTTGACGACGAAAGATATTTGGTACAGAAAATTCAGCATGTAATCTCGACTTTTTACGAGTCAAAAATGAGTCTTAAGCGTTATAAAATGTGTCGACTTATCAAAAATATATTAGTATATATTATTACGATTCCGAGGACATATAAAACGTAGAAAACGGACTTGTAACGATTAAATTACACGCGATTTAACAAAGTTGCCGTAACTTTATTATATAAGAAAAACTATTAAATTTCTAATGGACCAAGTATTACGGCAAAACAAGGACCATGTTGAGGGTCGTTTTTAATATTGATGTAGTACTTTTTATAACGTGATGTCTTCTAGTAAAAGTAAGTTCGCCAAGCATATTTTCCAAATTGTCCAACCGTTTGTCAAGCGGAGTTGTAACGAATAATATACGGTCACTTAAACTTTGCCAAAAACCATCCTTAAACAATATTTTGGATACAAGTATCATACTTTACCTATATTTTTCTCCGTGATCGAGACCTCTAGGATGAAAACTTAAATGCTAAAACTTTGAGATAATGATACAAGCTTCCCAAAACCGTTGAGTTCGTTTCCTAACGCTCGACGTGCACCATTTTACGACTAGCATTTCAAGGCCGTTTTAGTCACTTTCATGAAATTTCAACGACATTATTTTACGACGAAAAGTTATAATTTCATAATAAATCATTAAATGATTATCGTAAGATATCATTTCAACGTAAATACTTGTAAAGTATTTTATAACATGACGAGATGTCATAAACATATATTTCGACGATAAATTCTATTTTCAAAAGTGTACAAGTGGTATAGATTACATGTGGATTTGCATGCACGACATTGTTTCATGATTTACAATAGAACATATCATTCATAATAGGTCATGGTCAGAGGTTGCTCCTCATTTCAGTATTGCCATTACATCATCATTATCATTGCAACAGGTGAGTTTTCATAGCCCCGATTTATTCAAGTTTTTACTTATTTCAAACCTACGGGGGAGAATACATTGTACATCATTTTATTACGATGCCAAGTATATCAAATTCATTACATTGCTTAAGTTACCTCATTGCCAGTTAAATGTCCCCATTTCATGAACATGAACCGTTAATTTCATAGAAGCGTGAGTGAGTGGATAGTTCTATCGAGGGTGACACCTCCATCCGGGTTGGCGGATTCCAACCGGACGGATGCATTTCATGTCATTATCATTATTTGAGTTGTTTGGCAAACACTCTGTTGGGGCGAACATCAGTCAAGCTTCGGTGTCATGGACTTATAGCAATTGTATCATTTTTGTGGCGACATTGTCATACATAATATATACTTGTGGTAGTCGTATTTAACATTTTCAACAACTCTATGAACTCACTCAACCATTGTGTTGACACTTTTAGCAATGTATTTTCAGGTAACTAAGGCATTCATTTCATGGCATGCATGTGGACATATCATAGAGTCGCGGTGACGACGCGTCTCACATGGGATTTATACACTTTAAAAACATCGTTTGACTTGTACCAAACTTATTTTCCGCACATAGTAACTTTCATTTGGGACCTATCTTTGTAACTCTGAATGTTTTTAATATATCAAACGATGTTCTTTTCAAACGACACTTTAGGTCGTTCAATATAACTGTGATTGTGGTGCTATGACAGTCAATCCCCAGGAATTCCATTCCGCTGCAAAATAGGTAATTTGGGGGTGTGACATACTACTTCTAATACTACGACTTCTAAGGCTAGTGGAAATGGGTTTGACAAAGGTAAGGAAGTTCAAACGACAAAATCTAAGCCTTATGCTAAACCGACGGGTGACAAATGTTTTAGATGTGGTGAACGGGGGCATAGGTCGAATGTTTGTCCTAAGAGGAATACACTCTATACATCGGAGATTGGGAATGATGGAGTGTTTGATGACGAGCCGTTTCAAGAGGAAGATGAGCTTGAGTACACGCCGCCATTGGATAGAGAAGTGAAACAAATGACGTGTGTCATTCAA
Organism: Chrysanthemum seticuspe; assembly: GCA_019973895.1. Classification (NCBI taxonomy): domain Eukaryota; kingdom Viridiplantae; phylum Streptophyta; class Magnoliopsida; order Asterales; family Asteraceae; genus Chrysanthemum; species Chrysanthemum seticuspe. Next base: position 275,210,779 of record BPTQ01000009.1, read on the forward strand.
CGGACTTTGTGTTCGCCAAAGGTTAGTGATTCTTCACAACATAATAAGATTTTTCAAACTAAGTGTTTAGTTAAGGAGAAGATTTGTTCCATTATTATTGATGGAGGGAGTTGTGAGAATTTGGTGTCTAAGGCCTTGGTTAAAGCTTTTAAGCTACCAACCGAGCCTCATCCCAATCTATATCAAATTGGGTGGATTAAGAAGGGACGGAGATTAAGGTGACCGAAATTTGTAAGGTTCCTCTTGCTATTGGGAACCACTATAATGAGTTGATTACTTGTGATGTGGTTGATATGGAAGCATGTCATGTTTTGCTAGGACGACCATGGCAACATGACGTGGATACTATGAACCAAGATAAGTCAAATATGTATTTGTTTAAATGGAGTGGAAAAAATATTGATATGTCACCTTTAGGTGTCAATTCTCCCGAAAAGAAAGTGGAAAGCAAGACTTTAGTGACGATGGTTTCATCACCAAAGGAGTTTCAAGCCGAAAGGAAGGAGACGGGGGTTTCTTATGCTTTGGTAGTGAAGGGGGCTGAAGATGGTATGGATAATGTGATTCCGAAAGTGGTTAAGCCCGTGCTTGAAGAGTTTAGTAAAATAATTTCGGATGATACACTGGATTCTTTACCACCGTTGAGGAATATTCAACACCAAATTGATTTGGTTCCCGGAGCAAGTTTTCCAAACCTTCCTCACTATAGGATGAGTCCTTAGTGTTAATACAAATAAACCGTAAAAACATTTATTAATATTTAACGTTCTCTTTGTGTTTTGTTGATAACAAATATAATGTTATCATAAGTAAAATTATAAGGATACATGTTATTTTTGTAAAGCATTTACATATTGTCATTTAATACAATTGTTGTAATAAATCATTTGTTGTAATAGTTGATTAGGATGGGTAAAAATCACAACCCGTGGAGCATATCCATAACCCATGGTATTGACCAATATCCATTTTACTAGATGCATTGCATCTATTAGATACATTGTATCTAATAAAATACCCATGGACCAACCCATGACCCATGACCCATGACCCATAACCAAAAAACCCATGGGCAAAGAGGAGCGTCCCACGGATCCCTGAAATTACACTAGACGGATCCCTTAAGGGAGGGATCCGTGGAACAGAGGCAATATTTTGCCTATAAATAGAGAGTCATTTCTTCATTTCTCTTCACCCCTCTTCTTACTAACTCTCTCATATATTCTTACACTCTTCTAACAAAAGATCACTTGATCTAGAGAGTTGTTCTTCTTTCTATTGTGATTCTCATATAGGTCCTTCTCTAAGGCGAGATCACGAGCTTTCTACAAGTCATCCAAGCAAGGGGTCCTTGATTGATTTGTTTCTTCACAAGATTTCTGTAGCAAAGATCTTGTACTTGATATTTCACGGTAGTTATTGTGTAATAGTCGTGTTGGTTTGGTCCTCCGTCTTACGGACTCGGTATTTAGCTTTGTACCGGAAAAGGTGTAAGCAACGTTGTGAAGGCTTCTCCGCCAAGTTGAAGGAGTTTGTTGACATAGTGCTTGAACTCTCGAGTATGTGACTCGGGGAGTGGAGTAGGGCAAGGAAGGTGTCCTTGTAGCCGAACCACTATAAATCGGTTGTGTCATTTCTATCCTTTGCTTTACTTTATTTACTTTCATTTCTCTTAGATCTATACTTTTTCTTCATCCATACGATTTCACATAACATCGAATCTAAAGTTTTTAGAAACTAACTTAAAATCGGTAAAACTATTCAACCCCCCCTTCTAGTTTTCCACAATTGGCATCAAGAGCTAAGTTTATAAAAGTTTTAAAGTAAACCGTATTTTAAAAACTTTTCGATCACTATGGGTTCTGAAAATTACAAGGAAGGGCAATCTATGCAACGACCTTGACCTCCACTACTTGAAACTAATGGTTTTATATATTGGAAAAATAGATTCGAAACGTATGTGAAGTCTAAAGATATTGATCTTTGGTACATCATTGTTGAAGGCGATTTTGAAGCCACTGCAAAAGATGAAAATGGAATTTTAGTTAACATACCTCATGATAAACTCACCGATGAACTTAAGAAAAAGCTTTCCAAAAATAGTGAAGCTAAAATGGTTTTGTATAATGCGTTACCCAAAAAGAAATTCGAAAGAATCTCCATGCTTAAAACCTCTAAAGAAATTTGAAATTCTTTAGTTGTAACTCATCAAGGTAATCAACAAGTGAAAAACAATAAAATAGATTTATTTGTTCAACAATATGAATAATTTTCAATATTGGATGAGGAAACTATAGATCATTCTTTTTGCTAACTTTAATACTATAATTACATCTTTACAAGCACTTGATGAATCTTTCTCTAGCCGTAACCATGTCACGAAATATCTAAAGGCACTTCCATCCAAGTGGAGATCTAAGGTGACGGCAATCGAAGAGTCAAAAGATTTGACAATCCTCGCCCTTGATGAACTCATAGGCAACCTAAAGGTCTATGAGCTTATCCTCGCTAAGGATTCCGAAGCCTCAAAAGTGAAAGAGAAGCACAAATCTCTTACCCTTAAAGCCAAGAAGGTCTCAAGCGATGAAGAGGACTCCTCTTCGGATAGTGATGATGAGGAGTATGCCATGGCGGTAAGGGACTTCAAAAAGTTATTTAGAAGGAAGGGAAGATACGTAAAACAACCGTATGACGACAAGAAAGGATTCCGGAAAAGCAAAGAGGACGAGAAGCCAAGGGATGACCGCGCTTGCTTTAAATGTGAGGACCCAAACCACTTTATTAGTAAGTGTCCAAAACGCGATGATCAAATGGCATTCGTGAGCGGTTCATGGGGAATGAGCGTGGAGGAGGACGAATAAATTTTTCTTATGGCAAATGACGAGGTATGTCACGAATACTATAGTAGCTCATCATTAGATGATGACTCATTACATAATGAATACGATAAACTCTGCAAAATTAGTTTAAAAGTAATCAACAAAAACAAGTTTTTGAAAAATCAAAACCAACGTTTAGAAAAAGAAGTCATAGAGTTAAAGGCAAAATTAAAACGTATAGAAAAGGGAAAAATAGCAAGTGGTGAATGTGAACTTTGCGTTCAACTTCAAACACTAGTTGATCATCTAGATTCTAAGATTGCTAGAATGAACACTAATACTTTAGATATAATATTGGATAGTGTTAAAACAGGAAACAACCAAAAAGGTCTAGATTTTCAGGAAACTAATGCATCAACTAGCGAAAACAAAGAAACACAATTCGTTAAGGCACTAGAAAAACAAGCCACTGTTGTGGCGGATCCCACTGATCCCACAAAAAGGGAACCGGCTAGTGTACAGCCAGGGATCCGTGGGTCTGCTAAAGCAAATAATGGTAATAACATATCTTCTTCTTCTAGAACTGATTTTGTTATTGTTAATAAGAAGAAAGCAACTCATGTTACCATTAGACAACCACCCCCAAGATATAATCAAAGTTTTGTAAGAAACAAAGGTCCATCATTTTCAAAACCAAACACATCTAGGAGACCTAATAATGTTTACCCGAGAAGTAACTATCAAATGGGATGGAACCCAAATATGCAAAATGGTTTCCCATTTCAAAACTTTGCACCATAGAATGCATATTCACCTTATCCATACATGTCTAACATGAATGGAATGTTTAACACTAATGGACCCATGAACAAATGGGGACCAAACTTTTGAGTTAATTGTTTTCTTAAGTGTGCTTAAAGGTCGACCTAGATCCGGATGAGTGGATCAAGGATAGCGGGTGCACGAGGCACATGACAGGCAATAAAGATTTATTCTCTACATATGAATCCTTTAATGGAGGAAATGTGGTATTTAGAAATAGCAAAAGCAAAATCATCGGTAAAGGTACGATTTCTAACAAATCTCTAACCATTAACGATGTGTGTCACGTAGAAAACCTAAACTTTAACATCTTAAGTATAGGACAAATATGTGATAAAAAGTGTAACGTACTTTTTAACGAAACCGATAGTAAGATATTAAAAAATGGCATAACCATAGGAAGAGGAATTAGGAAACATGGAGTCTATGTCATTAAAATTGGTAATGAACCTAAAGACAAACTTTGTCTTACTTCTATGGATGATACTTCGACCTTATGGCATCGAAGATTGGGTCATGCCAATATGCGACTTCTCCAATTTCTATCATCCAAAGATCTAGTAAGAGATCTACCTAAATTAAAATATGAACATCACTTTTGTGATGCTTGTAAGGTGGGAAAACAAGTCCATTCTAGTCACAAAGCTAAAAACATGGTGTCTACAACTAAGTGTCTAGAATTACTACACATGGATTTATTTGGTCCATCCGCTATCCAAAGTTATGGAGGCAACTACTATACTTTGGTTATAGTGGATGATTACTCTAGGTACACATGGACTAAATTCTTAAAGAACAAAACTGAAACGTTCAATTATTTTGAAATATTAAGTAAGAAAATCCAAAGACAACTAGGAAGTCCTATAGTGTCTATTAGAACAGATCATGGTAGGGAATTCGATAATAAAGTGCAATTTGGAGCCTTTTGTGACGCTAATGGTATTATTCACAACTTCTCGGCTCCTCGCACTCCACAATCGAATGAGGTAGTTGAAAGAAAGAATAGAACCCTACAAGAAATGAGTCGCACAATGCTAAATGAGCAATCAATACCTCAAAAGTTTTGGTGCAATGCCATTGATACTTCAACGTACATACTTAATCGAGTCTTAATTAGACCAATTTTAGGTAAAACTCCATACGAGTTACTTCGAGGCAAAAAGCCTACGTTAGATCACTTTAGAGTCTTTGGTAGCAAATGTTTTCTTCTTAACACTAAAGATTACCTTACATTATTTGATCCTAAATCAATCGAAGGTATCGTTTTAGGTTACTCTCCTAATAGCAAAGCTTACGTCATATTAAATAAAGAAACAATGAAGGTAGAAGAGTCATTAAATGTAAAATTTGATGAAAGTCCACCCAAACCCACTCCACCTCTTGTCGATGATGAGATTGTCGAAACTGAAGCTATTGTAATTAAGAAAAAGTTAAATGAAGAAAAAGAACCTTTAAATAATGAAATCATAAATATTAAAGAATCTAAAGATCACCCCGTAGATAAGGTCATAGGAAAGTCAAACGAAAGAACCTTAAGGTCTCAAGTCCAAAACCAAAGTAGCCTATTTTGTTTTGTGTCAACCATAGAACCTAAGAATACACAAGAAGCCATAAAATATGAAAGTTGGGTAATGGCTATGCAAGAAGAGTTAAATCAATTTGTTTCTAACGATGTTTGGACACTTGTCCCTCCACCTAGTAATCAAACCATAATAGGAACCAAATGGGTATATAAAAACAAATTAGATGCAAACTGTATAGTGTCTAGAAATAAAGCTAGACTCGTTGCCCAAGGGTATAATCAACAAGAAGGAATAGACTTTGATGAGACATATGCCCCCATGGCTAGATTAGAGTCTATAACAATACTTCTTGCTTATGCTTGTGCTAATGATCTTAAGCTTTATCAAATGGATGTCAAAAGTGATTTTCTAAATGGTTTTATTAATGAAGAAGTATATGTAGCTCAACATCCGGGCTTCATCGATTTTGAAAAACCTAAACATGTGTATAAGCTAAAGAAAGCCCTTTACGGTCTTAAACAAGCTCCAAAAGCTTGGTATGATAGACTCAAGTCATTCTTAATCAAACACAACTACACCATGAGGTTAGTTGATAACACACTTTTTACTAAGAAAAGAGAGTCACATATAATCATTGTCCAAATATATGTAGATGATATTATATTCGGATCTACTTGTCAAGACATGTGTGATGATTTCTCTAAAATCATGCATGACGAGTTCGAGATGAGTATGATGGGAGAACTTAGTTTCTTTCTTGGTCTACAAATCAAACAAGTAGAAGATGGTATCTTCTTTAATCAATCTAAATACATAAAGGAGATGTTAAAGAAATTCGGTTTAGAAGAGTCAAAACCAATTAGGACACCAATTTCATCCGACACTAAACTCATAAAAGATGAAGACGGCGAATCCGTTGATAACACAAAATATCGTGGCATGATTGGTAGTCTTCTCTACCTCGTGGCTAGTCGGCCGGATATCATGTTTAGTGTTTGTCTATGTGCTAGGTTTCAAGAAGATCCTAAAACATCACATCTAGAAGCCGTCAAAAGGATATTTAGACATTAAGGGTACAACTCAATTAGGATTGTGGTATCCTAAGGGTACGGGAGTAGAAACAATTGTATATGCATATTCTGACCATGCAGGTGATTATGTTGACCGAAAAAGTACAAGTGGGGTATGTACTTTTATCGGATGTTGTTTAACATCTTGGTTCTCAAAGAAACAAATGGCATTAGCAATATCAACAACCGAAGCCGAATATGTCTCCGCCGGCAAAGCATGCCAACAAGCACTATGGATGAAACAAGCCTTAGTTGACTACAACATTCATCTAAGTGACATAGCCATTCTATGTGACAACAAAGGTGCCATCGATTTAAGCAAGAATCCGGTATTGCATTGTTGCACAAAGCATATAGAGATTCGTCATCACTTCTTAAGAGACAATGTTCAAAAGGGGAACATCTTTATTGAGAAGGTAGCGTCCGAAGACAACATAGCCTACGTCCTCACCAAACCGTTGAAGCGGGAACAATTCAACCTACTTCGTCTTGGTCTTGGTCTCATGGAACAATCGTTGTAAATTAGCTTTTTAACTCTACAAGGTATGTAAACACTAGCCTTCTTCTTTCTGAGTCTAGGATCTCTATTTCACGCACAACTCACAAGCAATACGGGAATTTTCAAAACCCAAGATAAGTTTTCACTTATAGCTCATAGTTTTCTCTTATTTTTCAAGATAAGTACATGTTGCAAACACGTAATTACATACACATTTTCTTTTCAAAGGATAAACGATTTATTCACACATAGAAACCTCCTTTCAAAATGTTTTCTAAAAAGACACCTCTTCCCGTATCACTTTCACAAAATCCATTTCTCACGTCTAGGACAAATCGCTTTTTCATTATTAATACAAAGTAAAACCCGTTTTCATTGCATCTTATGTCTTTTGAATGCTAAAGAGTACACATAACTAATATGTGTTTTCGGGTACATTCATTTAAGCAACAATGAATTCGGAGCACTCGGGTTATCTCACATAATAGTGTGCTTTTTCACTTCTAGCTTATTTTTCTTTTCTTCTTAGGAGTCGAGATAACCGCAACTCCAAATAGTTTGCATATAGGCACACACTAGGCACAAATGTTTCCAAAAGGAAAATTTTGAGCTGCCTGAATCACCAGTACCACGGATCCCAGCCTTAATGCTGGACGGATCCCTCAAGGGAAGGATCCGTGGGATCCGTGAGACAGAAGCTAGTTTTATCTTCTATTTTTCTCACTTTGGATGAAAACTTCAATATTTTTCATCATTTATTTTTATTTCTTTTGGAGTATGTTCTTTAATGCTTGTGTTCTCATAATCACATGCCTTAAATTCATATCTAATCATTAGATTTTAATCTACATTTTGGGTCAAGCATTCATTACAATGCATTATTTTTCTATAAATAGGATTCCCAAAATGCTTGCATATTCATCTCAACTTCACAAACAAACACCACCATGTCATCCAAAAGATCTTCCAACTTAGATGAATCACCTAGTGCAAACAATCCCATTCAATAAATCCAAAACTTTGTCCTCCCACCTTCCAAAATACCACAATCAAAATCTAGGAAATCCGCACAGATTAGCATCCGGCCTTGTTGTTTACCAAAACCATCATCGAATGGTTCATCACCAACCACTATTTCACCACAAGATGCTTCCATTATAGCACCTCCTTCATCACCAACTTTATCACCCATCAACTCACCACCTAAGGTCACTCTTTTGGAACTCCTTAAGACTCCAACAAGATCTCAACAACCAAAACAAAAAGAAATAGTCTTTTTAACACCAACCACTTCTCCAAACACAATTTTCAAAGACCTTAAAACCTCACCACCCTTAGCTACCATTTTGTTACAAGAACATCTAGGTTCTTTTCCACCACCACTTCCAAACATTCCGGACTTTGATCCGCTTTTTCCATCTTTTCCACCATAACTTCCGCATCTCACAAATCAAAGTCGTTCGGAAAACTTCCGCACTCATTACCCACATCACTTACATTGTGAACATTGCCAATCCACTAGGGATATTGCAATATAAATTAGGGAAGAAATGCGAGTCATACTCAACCTCATTCTTGATCGCATCAATATCATTACCCATCAAAACCTCCATCCATAAGCTTATGCAAGCATGGAAGGAATCATTATTACCATTTTTATTTTTAGTAATTTTCTTTTGAGTCATTTTTAAGAACAAGTCTTGTTCTTACTTTTACATGCTTGTATGTGGCATAAATACCACTACATTTTGTTGTTTTATTACAAGGCCTTGTTTACATACCTTGGCTCCCAATCTTGATTCTCATCAATCACAAGATTATTTATGCATGTTACTACTAACCATTTCTTTGTAGGATTTTTTTTATTTTTCTCACTTGACGCCCCAATCTAGGGGGAGCTATCGTCAAGGGGGAGTAAGCGATACGTGGACTATTTTTCCACATTTTGTTTCTTTGTTGGGTTAACTTTTTGTTTCGACAAAAAGGGGGAGAAGAAGTAAAACTTAGGCTTTCAAAACATACATCTAATCTTAAGTTTTACTCATCATAACATTATGTTTTGTCATCAACAAAAAGGGGAGATTGTTAATACAAATAAACCGTAAAAACGTTTATTAATATTTAGCGATCTCTTTGTGTTTTGTTGATAGCAAATATAATGTTATCATAAGTAAAACTATAAGGATACATGTTATTTTTGTAAAGCATTTACATATTGTCATTTAATACAAATTGTTGTAATAAATCATTTGTTATAATAGTTTATTAGAATGGGTAAAAATCACAACCCATGGAGCATATCCATAACCCATGGTATTGACCCATATCCATTTTACTAGATGCATTGCATCTATTAGATACATTGAATCTAATAAAATACCCATGGACCAACCCATGACCCATAACCAAAAAACCCATGGGCAAAGAGGAGCGTCCCACGGATCCCTGACATTACACTAGACGGATCCCTTAAGGGAGGGATCCGTGGAACAGAGGCAAGATTTTGCCTATAAATAGAGAGCCATTTCTTCATTTCTCTTCACCCCTCTTCTTACTAACTCTCTCATATATTCTTACACTCTTCTAACAAAAGATCACTTGATCTAGAGAGTTGTTCTTCTTTTTATTGTGATTCTCATATAGGTCCTTCTCTAAGGCGAGATCACGAGCTTTCTACAAGTCATCCAAGCAAGGGGTCTTTGATTGATTTGTTTCTTCACAAGATTTCTGTAGGAAATATCTTGTACTTGATATTTCACATAGTTTTTGTGTAATAGTCGTGTTGGTTTGGTCCTCCGTGTTACAGACTCGGTATTTAGCTTTGTACCGGAAAAAGGTGTAAGCAACGTTGTGAAGGCTTCTCCGCCAAGTTGAAGGAGTTTGTTGACATAGTGCTTGAACTCTCGAGTGGGTGACTCGGGGAGTGGAGTAGGGCAAGGAAGGTGTCCTTGTAGCCGAACCACTATAAATTGGTTGTGTCATTTCTATCCTTTGCTTTACTTTATTTACTTTCATTTCTCTTAGATCTATACTTTTTCTATGATTGATTTGAGGAGTGGGTACCATCAAATACGGATGGGTGATGAATGGATGACCGCCTTCAAAATGAAGGATGGGTTATACGAGTGGCTCGTTATGCCCTTTGGGTTATCTAATGCACCTAATAATTTTATGCGTTTGATGACTCAAGTTCTTAGGCCATTTATGGGTAAGTTTGGGGTGGTCTATTTTGATGATATTTTAATCTATAGTCAAACGAAGAAATAACACTTGGATCATTTACGGAAGGTTTTGAAAGCCTTGGCGGATAATGAGTTATTTGTTAATTTAAAGAAGTGCACTTTTCTCACTAATAAACTTTTGTTTCTTGGTTATATTGTGAGTTCGGATGGAATTCATGTGGATGACAAAAAGGTTAAGGCGGTTAGAGATTGGCCTTCACCTAAGACTTTGACCGAAGTTAGGAGTTTTCATGCATTGGCAACTTTTTATAGAAGATTTGCGAGAAATTTTAGTAGCATTGTGGCGCCAATCACAAATTGTTTGAAGAAAGGTCCGTTTAAGTGGTCAAGTAAAGCGGAAGTAAGCTTCAAAGCTATCAAGGAGAAGTTGACAACCGCAACAGTACTTTCTTTACCTAACTTTGATAAAGTTTTTGAATTGGAGTGTGATGCTTGTGGAACCGGAATTGGAGCCGTTTTGTCTCAAGAAGGTAGGCCCGTGGCATTTCAGAGTGAAAAATTAAATGAGGTTCGACAAAAGTGGTCGACTTATGAACAAGAATTGTATACGGTTTTTCAAGCAATGAAGAAGTGGGAGCATTATTTGATTCAAAAGGAGTTTGTGGTTTATACGGATCATCAAGCTCTCAAGTACTTTCTGTTGGGATTTATAGATTTGATAATTACAAAACTCACAAGCTGAAATGGAGAAAGAAGAAACAATGAGGACCTAATATGTAATAGTTAGTTAGTTTTATTAGTAAGCTAGGGTTTTCTTGTAACCTCCCTCTATTATATAAAGAGGGTGGCGTCTAGGTTATGAGATAGCTCAGAAATCATAGAACTCTCCCAATGAGAGTCTAGACACACGAAGATAGCGTGTGTATATTAGTAGTTAGTAGTTTATGTATTAGTTTCTTTATCATGTTTGAATAAAGAAAACCTTATTAGTAATGTTGATTGTGTTCTTATCATTCCGCTGTGTTCAATCAATCAATGTTATTTATACCCTAGTTGAGTCCAGATCTATGGATTTAACACTTTCAAACCCAAAAGCATATAAATAAGATACCTGCACGGTGGGCGAGTTTTTTTGGATAAGTTCAACTATGTGATCAAGCATAAGTCGGGTAAAAGTAAGAAGTAGCGGATGCATTGAGTAGGAAGACTACTTTATTGGTAACTATTAGTAGTGATGTTGTGGATTTTGAGTCAATTAAAGGGTTGTATGTTGAAGATGAAGATTTTTGTGGCATTTGGGAAGAAATTGAAACCAAGCAACATTGAGGTAAGTTTCTTGTACTTGACGGCTATTTGTTTAAAGGTAATTGATTATGTATTCCTAAGACTTCGCTTAGGAGTCAATTAATCAAGGAAGTACATGCGGGTGGTTTGAGTGCTCATTTAGGCCGTGACAAGACTATTGCTAGCATAGTGATCCGATTTTATTGGCTTTAATTGAAGAGGGATGTTGGTTCATTCGTGAAGGGGTGTATTGTATGCCAAGAAGGAAAGGGTATTGCATAAAATACGGGACTTTATATGCCATTACCCGTACCCGATAGCCCTTGGGTTGACATTTCTATGGATTTTGTGCTAGGACTTCCTCGTACCTAGTGGGGAGTCGATTATCTGTTTGTTGTTGTTGATAGTTTTTCAAAAATGGCGCATTCATTCCTTACAATAAGACTTCGGATGCGGCGCATATTGCTAGGTTGTTCTTTCAAGAAGTAGTTCGTTTTCATGGAGTTCCCAAGTCAATTACTTCGGATCGAGATATTAAGTTTCTTACTCACTTTTGGTTAACTTTTTGGAGGCGTTTGGGTACATCATTGAACTTTAGTAGTACCGCTCATCCTCAAACGGATGGTCAAACCGAGGTAGTTAATAGAACTTTGGGAAACATAATTAGGTGTTTGTGTGGAGAGATGCTGAAACTTTGGGATGTGTCGTTGGCTTAAGCCAAATTTTCTTACAATAGTGCGGTTCATAGTTCAACGGGGTTTTCACCATTTGAGGTTGTTTACAAGACGTCGCCAAGACAAGTAGTGGATTTGGTTGATTTACCAGGAAAGACGAGTGCTCAAGCAAACATGATGGTGAAAGAGGTTCAAGCTACTCATGAGGTTGTTAGAACCAAAATTGCCGAATCAAATGCTAAGTATAAAGCCTCTTTGGATAAGCATCGACGTGTGAAGTTATTCAAAGTTGGTGATGAAGTGATGGTGTTCTTTCGAAAAGAGCTTTTTCCGATTGGTACGTATGGCAAGTTGCAGCTGAAAAAGTATGGGCCGTACAAGATTCTTCGGAAAATCAATGATAATGATTATGTGGTTGACTTACCGAATACTATGAGTATTTCGAAGACTTTCAATGTGTCGGATATCTATGAGTTCTACCGTAGTGATATAGATGAAGAAGAGAACTCGAGGACGAGTTCTTCTAAAGTGGGGAGGAATGATGAGGACAAGATTGAGGAACTTGCGGAGGAGTACATGGAGCACATCAAGAGTAACAAGAAGCTTCGACAAGTCAAGACGTAGTTTGTGGTTTAACTACGGCGTAACCCCAAGCCAAGATTACGCCGTAGATTTATGTTAAATTTTGGTTTACATTTGTAGTCATAGTTACGCCGTAGTTGATAAAATCAATTACGTCGTAATTAAATTAGTTTACTCTCGTAGTGGTAGTTACGCTGTAGTTGATTAAACCAATTACGCCGTAACCTTAGTCGCGTCAGATTACAATTTTAGTTTTTGAGTCGATTTTGGACGAGTTTTTCTTGCTTGTTCCCCAAGTTTGGCTTCCCTATAAATATAGGACTTGGGTTTTATGTTTATTATTCAGTTTATCAATAAAAATTCAAGACTTTGTCTTTTAAATCCTTGTGATTTGCTAAAACCTTAGTTAGGTTTTGTGTACACGCTTCCGTTCTATGTCAGGAACCGAGATAAACATATAAACATAAGCGGTTTGCATAATGGAAACGCTTCCAAGTGCATATTTTACATAAACGCTTTTGAGAGGCGCTAGTGGAAAAAAGATGACAAGGAATTGTTACCACTACGAGAATCAGCGACGACATGTATTGTCGCTACAAGCGCAATAAATCGTTGTTGAAACCCTTAGCCAAATCGTCGCTGTTGCAGATGGTCTGTAGCAATGACTCTAGCATTCTTTTAGTGACGACACCTTAATTAGTGACACTAAGGGGTATTTCATAAATTAAGTAGTTTGAAGTAATGTCTAGATTAACCACTTATTTAATAGAGATTTTTGTACGTCTCTCTATTAAGATGAAACAATGGTTTGGACCTACTCAATAAGTTAAAAAAACACCTTTTAAATCATATTTAGCGACGAGCCGTCGCTATAGATTTCTGTTAGAAGAATATCGAAAACAAAATAATAAATACTTTTAGTAGCAACAATATTGTCACTACAATTATTTATTAGAAAATTAAAAAAATAAAATCATACAATCTTTTAGCCAGACATTTTCGTCGCTACACGTATTTATTAGAAAACTAAAAAATTTGAAGAAAAAAAATTTATAGTGACGATAACGTCGTCGATAAAAATATTTTTTAGAAAGCTAAGAAATAAAATAGAAAAAAACTAATATCGTCGCTAAAAGTATTTAGTACTACTTTTATAGAAAATGCTTCTAGCGGACCATGTTGTGGCTATAAGTGTCATATATGTGCAGCTAGTTTTGGCTATGTGCACCTTATTTTCCTGATTATCAATAGAAACACAACTCATAAATCAATTCAACTTCCCTAGTCTCAACTTGTTTCAACATCCCCATATTGTTTCAAATAATGCAACCAGTTAATTAACATAAATCGTTTTAACGTAAGCACAACATCTATTCATCCCCACTATCTTCATCCTCACCTTTTTATTTAGTGACGTCAATCGTCGCTAACGGCCTTCCGTCGCTAAATGTCCCGATTTAGTAATGGACACGATAAATTAAGATTCATAATCCAATTGTTCCAAATCAAAGTCATTAAGCTATGATCAATCCAAGGTTCTGAAAGCATGTCTTCTTTCGAAAGGGGGGTTGAAAGCTTAAGAAATCGTGAACACTCTTTTTAAATAACCACCACTACAATTACGTGAAAAATAAAAATAAAAATAATTAATTAACATATACAAAAAGTTTATGTTTCTTACTCTATCCAGCTATTGAACCTGGTTTCCCTCTGCATATGCTAATAGAGAATTAGACAGCTTAGAGAGCTCCTCAAAGGGCTAGTTCTCACTCTGTTTTGGGGACCCCCAAGAATTTCTTTCCCTGTGTTTCCTAGTCTATATAGGTCCAATCGCATCTGCTAGCACTTCTTCGTTGCTTGGTCGGGACACATTCATCGATTTCTTTTCATTCTTCCTGGGCTTACAAGTGACTTACTCTCCGTTGATAGATCTAGATTCGCATCGCGCATCTAAGAGATTTCTTCGTGCCGGGTCGTGAGCTATATGGAGCGATAAAAAAATGGGATCTATATATTGAAGCAAAATCATATTATAATTTTGGGGTTGTTTGTTGGTCAACAATAGTTGAGTATGTCTAAGACTAATGTGATGTGAATACTAATGTGATATAAATACTGAATGTAATCCTCTTTTACAAAATGTTTACGTTTGGTACGCAAAGCAAGGATTAGTATATGTTTATAGTGTGAGACTAGGTTATTCGTATATTTGGTTTCTCTCGAGTGGTAAGAATCTCGAGATAAGAGTGTTTATCTAAAGTCGGACCGCTTAAAATGTGGAAAAGATGAACTTGGTTATTTTCATGAAAAACATGTGTATTTATAGAGATGCATTTAGGGTTGTTTGAGGCCCGTAAATGTGATCCAACGGTTTAGGTAGACCCACGAAGTATGCATCACATAAAGGACACAAGAATGATGTGTAGCGTGATATTCTGGACTCTTTGTATAATGGGAATCTTCATACAAGGTACCGTCGAGATGTCATAGCGAAATGTTCGTCGAATTACATCTACACCAATGAGGTGTTTACACGTGGTCATGGTACAATAGCGGTATGGGGAAGACAAATTTTCATGCTAGTTGTTTTCTGCATATTAACTCTGCAAGCAAAGCGTGTTGTAAGCCTTTAGCCCTTTTGGCCTATTTTGGTCCTATTATGGTCGTATTTGCTTTAACTATTGGCCTGTCAAATTACATTATTGTCACTTCGCTAATTTTCTCCGAATATGAATAACCAAGGTTGGTAGTTTGTCCTGGTTTAGTGCTTCTTGTGTCTATTCAATGTTCTTAAATACTTCCAAATTTTATGTGTGGCTAGTCGAATACTTTTCGTGGTTGAGGAAAGTCCTACCACTGTAAACAGAAAAAAGTTAAAAAAAATTTATAGGTAAGTATCTATGGATTAATAGGCATAATCCACGGATTCCTAAAGAGAATGATCAGACAAATGTGCCTCCCTCTTCGACTTTCGTTTTCCTCTTCACAACTTTTATTGTGAACATCTTGATTTTTATGGTTTGCATTTTTCGCTTTCTTAGTGTCGTCCAAATATCACCACATTTATGATGGTGTGTTTGGTGGTCAACTTGGCACCAAATCTTTCTATTTTCTTGCAAAATTTTCTAGTTGAAACAATGTACTTCTTGGTGGTCCCTAGAAAAGAAGCCTAGGGCCGATAACCACTTTAGAATAAAGATGACTTCTCATGGGTTACTGGTTGGTACTAGAATTGAATTCAGGTTGATTTCAGCCCAGATGTGATGCTTGATGTCTATATTGGCTTGAGTTATGACATTCTTAACGATAATACTGTCGCACTCCCTCCTATCCCACGTGGTCCTCCCAAACAATTGTTCAACTAGTTGCATAACGTGTCCATTCATCAAAGACCTTTTCATGAAGGTCATTTAATTCGGGCTCGTTTGAGTTCTCACTTAGATGAGGGCTTCGTGCTTGTATTCCACCTGGATGGCATGTGTAAGCCTTAAGCGACTTCATTTTTTCTTTTTTCAAAGGTAAGCCCTTTCTTTCCCTGGACCTTTTTTGTTTTATTATTCTTTGGTCCAACTACTTATTATTTTGATTTTAATGATAAATTATTCTTTTAATTTGTAGTGTTGGATGTCTTTGAATATCTTTCGGATGCTACTGATGCTTTACTGAGTATGACCAGTAAGCCTGTGGCTTTTTGGACATAATAGTTATGGATGAGGATGTTGTGCCAAATCAGCATGTTAATGCACCACCTAATGAAGAAGATGCTCAGATTGTAGACAATCTGCATGGGCCACAAAATATTGATGTTGCGCCTAAGGCTCAAAATGTCCAGGCAGAGGAGCAGTGTGTTATCCTGTCAAATGCCGGTGATATCGAGGTAGAAAGGGTGGGAATTTTTTTTAGTCTGATTTTCGACCCAATTGCCTCTGACGAGTATTTAAACATAAAATAGTCTAAGTCTCTAATAAGGATCGGGTAGAACAACACTCGCTAATAAGGATCAAAGAGTAAGTCACCCTCTAATGGAAATCAAAGGTCTTACTCTCTGATGGTTATCATAAAGTGTTACTCCCTGATAATTATCTGAGAGTAGACCCTGATGGTTTTCAGTGAATGGTACCTCAGTGATGATCATCAGTGGATGTAAACTCACTAATAAAAGAAACCAGTGAGAGTTGTATAAAGCTGAGTCAGCAGCCAAGCTTCAGGAAAGTCGAAGACCAACTAAAGAGACACTTTGTAAACTGATGCGGTGTTAGGGAGCAAGGTATAAGGAGCTACAAGCAACATCAGAGGCAGTGAGATCTGATAGATGTATTTTGAACCTGAAGACTTATCTCAGAAAAGAAACTTAGTCTTTGATGAATAGGCGGGAAACTTCTTGGGAAGATAAGCGAAAAGTCGATCTTATCTAAGGACGATAAAGTAAGACCTTGGGTACAAAAATTTGCCAGCATTGGAAAACCAAACGCACGCTTTACCTAGTCCACTAGGGACATGATGTCTACTCCAAGGTCTGCGAACCACTATACCCATGTGCATCCACAGTCTTCCTATTTAGATGATACTTTGTAACCGAGATAAACAGTGATCCTAAACGAACATACAAAGTAGTAGTTAGCACTATAGTTGATAGGATCCCCTCTCCTAGGAATGAACTAAGCAAGGCTAGCTGCCACTAGTCGTTCTAATAGGTGAGTATTACATTTTTCATTAACCGGAATAGTAAACCGTGAGCTATTCCACTGTAAATCTTATGATTCATTTCTAATAAGATTTTTACATGTTGAAAAGTACAAATGGTGTTAATGTAGTTTTGGGTGATGTTATTTTCTTATTATTAGTAGGAAGATATCGTCATTTGCTCAAACTGCGTGGACCAATGAGTGGTATCAGAGCGGGTGGGTTTCTCTTAATCCAGATATGTTCTTGAGTGACTGCTATCCATAGCCGTTTTTGAATGACGACTAATAACACAAAACCAGAACCATCATCTTCCAACCACACCAAAATATAGCCTTCCAAACAATTGTCCTGCTTCATTTCTACAAGATCGGGTTCTATCATGATGATCTTGTGCGAAATGAAGCTTCATTTGCCTCGCCTCTAGTTCCTTTAACCACCCTCTTCTCAGTACTACTTTCTTGCAAGTCCCTTCATTCGAAGCGAAGGTTTACTTGGACATAGCGTCCTTTTCATCCTAAAATTCATGTTTCAAAAGTGCTTGTGAAAGTGTAAGTGTGTTTTATCTCACAAACTATGAAGAATGGGTATGCTAGATGGAAAAATGGGTACTATCAGTAGTAACCAAAATTGAGTGAAAGGAGCAACAGGGGCTATCAATAAGGCATCTAAGGCCGTTTTTTAGGGGGAGCATCAGGGGATGGATGGTTTGTCTTCAATCGTGCTAAACAAGTGTATCAAGGAGTGTTCGCTGAGTGGTGCAGTTCTTGATCCTCGAGAAACTTTACTAAAGACACCAACAACAAATGAGCAACCTTAATTGATTTTTCCCTTTCTTCTCCCTTGTTGTACATCAGTTTGTAAGAAGAAGCCATTATGCTCACTTACAACTAATTTATGTTTAACTTTTTGCTATCTATGTATTTAAACAGGTGACTATGAGGTAGAATAGCTAACCCACCAGTCTCTTACCAGTTTCAAGATAGCCGGTTACAATACTAAAGAGTTGAACCAAAGGTGACTATGACTTATGACACGGATAATTTAAGGTCTCAGAGTCTATATCTTGTTCAGCAGACAATAAGGAGTCAGATTGTAATTATTTATTATTTTATTCCCTGTTATAATTTAGTATGTAAGAAGAAGCCGTTATGCTCACTTACTACTGATTAAGATTAAGCTATTTGTATATTCAAATAGAGGGAGATTGTTGGGTCTGATTTTTTACCCAATTGTCTCTTACAAGTATTTAAATATAAAATAGCCTAAGTCTTTGATAAGGATCAAGGAGAACAACACTCATTGATATTGATCAAAGAGTAAGTCACCTCTGATGGAAATCAAAATTCTTACTATCTAATGGTTATCAGAAAGTGTTACTCCCTAATGATTATCTGAGAGTACACCCTGATGGTTGTCAGTGAATGGTACCTCACTGATGATCATCAGTAGATGTAAACTCACTGATAAAAGAAATCAGTAAGAGATGTATAAAGCTCAACCAGCAACCAAGCTTTGGGGAAGTCAAAGACCAACTGAAGAAACACTTTGTAAACTGATGCGGTGTCAGGGAGCAAGGTATAAGGAGCTACAAGCAACACCAGAGGCACTGAGATCTGGCAAATGTCTCTTTGACCCTGAAGACTTTTCTGAGAAAGGAAACATAGTCTCTGATAAATGGACGGGAAGATTATTTGGAAGATAGGCGAAAAGTCTTATCTAAGGACGATAAAGTAAGACCTTGGGTACAAAAGGTTGTCGGCATTGGAAAACTAAACGCACGCTTTACCTAGTTCACTAGGCACGTGATGTCTACTCCAAGGTCAGCGAACCACTACACCCATGTGTATCTACAGTATTTCTCTTCCTATTTAAACGATACTTTGTAACCAAGATAAGCAGTGATCCCAAACAAACACATAGAGTAGTACTTAGCACTATAGTTGATAGGATCCCCTATCCTAGGAATGAACTAAGCAAGGATAGCTGCCACTAGTCGTTCTAATAGGTGAGTATTACATTTTTCATTAACCGGAATAGTAAACCGTGAACTATTCCACTTTAAATCTTACGATTTATTTCTTATAAGATTTATACACGTTGAAAAGTACAAATGGTGTTATTGTGGTTTTGGGTGATGTTATTTTTCTTATTATTAGTAGGAAGATATCGTAGTTTGCTCAAACTGCATGGACCAACAATTTTAATCTCCACAAAGATCGTGACTAAGTCTCGTCAGGGCAAGTCTAGTAGCCTGGCAAAGAAGCTCAAACGTATGACCAAACATCCAGGACAA
The DNA here is from genome assembly GCA_019973895.1 of Chrysanthemum seticuspe. Classification (NCBI taxonomy): domain Eukaryota; kingdom Viridiplantae; phylum Streptophyta; class Magnoliopsida; order Asterales; family Asteraceae; genus Chrysanthemum; species Chrysanthemum seticuspe. Next base: position 275,230,213 of record BPTQ01000009.1, read on the forward strand.
CATAGAACATTTGTTGTCCTAGATCAAGTTGTTGATAACTTTTAAGGTGTTGACTGTTGGGTTGGTTTTTTTTTGGGGGGGGGGGGGGGGATAACCGTCCATGAAATCATTCCCCCAATTTTCTCAAACCCTTCTACGTCTTTAAACATTAAATCACAAGTGAATTATGGATTAGATTAGAGATTAGAGCAGTTAATTCATTTAAATTTGACAAAACACATGAAATCACATGTGATTATAGAGGTTTCATAAATAAACTGTTCTAATCTAGAAGTTGATATACAATGTGTTTTATATGCTTGTAAAGCCATGTGTATGTGGTTTGCATTGCAAGAAGTGAGGAAAGTTTTTAACTTATACACAAATAATTATATCAATTTTAATACAATTGTTTAGTGCTCAAAATTTCAAATTAGTGTTAACACATGTGATATATTATGAGGTGAAAAGAAAATGTGAAAAAAGAACGAATTTTTTTATTTCGTCGAAGTATATGAAATTGCCCGTTTATGAAAAGATAATAAAATGCTCATCTCAGCGGTATAGTTTGTTTTGGTTATCCGATTAACGGTTCATAATATATTTAAATTAAAAAATATATATAATTGCATTTTTCATTAAATATTAATTAATCTTTCATATCTGTTTCTCAACTGAAAAATAAATAGCTATAATTTGTCTCTTAGTATGTAGATAATCTATCCTATATACTTTTGTTTGATTAAGATATCAACTAAATTAAGGAATATCACTACTTATTTAAATTCACTTTGATTAGTGTGACGTTTCTTCTAAATAACACAACAAAGTTATCAATCTTAGAGCCAACGGTATCGTGATTTGGTGTTTCTCGCCGTTCAGACGTCGTCGTTGTTCGCCGCGACACCTTCACCTTTTCCCACTTCTCGCCGTTTGGCAGCTCGCCGAGGAAACGAAGCAAAAAAGACAAAACATTTTTGCATGTTACTGTTTTAATAACGTTTGATTTTGAGTTTATTTTTATTTTTTGTTATTTTTTTTAAATAAACACACTTTTACACTATAAATATTATCTCATTTTAACAAATTTTTACACAACTACTCTTTCAAAACACTTTATCTTAATCGATAAACATGAGTGATTCATCATATTACGGTGGTATGTCCGATCATGATGACACAACTGACATGGAGATGATTATTCAACAATATCAGTATGAGCAATCGTTGCAAGAACAAGAAGTCGAAAGTTCAAACCGCTGTAATTACATCAACTATGAACGTGATGTTATTGAAGCACGTTTAATGGCCGACCATTTTGGTGATAACCCAAAATATCCGGAGACTTATTTTAGGCGTCGCTATCGTATGAGCCGTAAACTATTTTTAGACATAGTCAAAGGTATTGAAACATAAATTCAAACTGTTCATCCGCTTTTCGCTCATTTTAAATTCTTTGTTGTCCGACCCGATGCTACGAGTCAAATGAGTTTTGGTGTTATTATGGAATGCATATTCGCCATTCTCCAATTGGCATACGGCGTAACAACTGATGCATTGGATAGGTATTAACAAATGGAGGAACATTGCGCACGCTATTGTCTACATAGTTTTACTATGTGCATTATTCAATTTTATATGCCCGAGTTTTTAAGAAAACCTTACTTGAATGAAATTTACAATTTATACAACGCACATAACACGGTTCATGGGTTACCGAGATTGCTTGGAAGCATTGATTGTATTCACTAGAAATGGATTAATATTCTGAAAGAATGGCATGAGCAATTTTCAAGAGGTGATAAAAAATACCCAACTATAATGCTTGAAGCCGTTGCGTCATATGACTTGTGGATTTGGCATGCATTTTTTAGGGTAACGGGTGCGAATAATGATCTTACCGTTTTGAATAATTCTCTATTATTTGACGACCTTCTTGATGACATCGCACCCATGGCTCCGTTTGAAGTTAACGGAGTTACATTTCAACAAGGGTATTATCTAGCTGAAGGGATTTACCTACAGTTGTCATCTTTTGTCAAATCATTTTCGGTTGCAAATTCCGTGAAAAATGTTGTATTTAAACATCGAAAAGAAAGTGCTCGAAAAGACGTTGAAAGAGCTTTTGGTGTCCTCCAAAGACGTTGACATATTATAAGCCAATCTGCGTGTGCTTGGACTGTCAACAACTTATGGAAACTCATGTACACGTGCATCATATTGCATAACATAATTTTGAAAGATAAAAATTTGCGTTTTCTGAAATGAGTGAGATTTATATTTGGCCGGGAGTAAATTTTCAACGGGCATGGATCGAGCGATGCGAAGTGCAACAGATTTTATGAAATCCTAAGAACTCCGTGATAAACAAACACACACAAGGTTTCAACGAAATATTCTTGAGCATGTTTGACAACAACATCTAGAACATCAACAAATTAATTAGTTTCTTTATAATTTGATTTTTTTTTCTATTTCTTAAGTTTCGTTTATTTATGTTTTTTATTTTATTTTTTCGTATTGTGTTACGATAGAAAAGGTATTTTGAAGTGGTTGTATTAAAGTGAGTTGTCGCTGATGAAGCTCAAATAAAAATGTATAACTCTTCATGATACCTTTTGCTCTAAATGTTCTAAAATAACAAGATACAAAATGCACGAAACTTCTTTTTACTTCTCCCCCAACTCCCTCAATTTTCAATTGGGACACTCGCTAGCTAGTCCATGTTTTAGGGTGCATGTTAACTACGTGATGCTACTCATTACGTGTTATATGACTAACCAAAATCAAACAATAAAAGAATTAACGACATATAAACAGAGTGACAAGATCTATTTTCTTTCGATGATGAGACGTTCTCTTTCATTATTACATTTATGGTCGATTCCAGTTACTCTACTCGTCGTGATCATTGCATCTGGTTTCTCTCTATCTCTCTATATCTCTTACTACGAATATGGTCGATTCCAATTATTTAGTACTCATGTTTTTTTTTTCAAAAACATTAGTTTTTTTAAGTTATCTAACTATCTTATAATAGAGGGATGCACTTCCCTCATATTAATTATTTTAAGATTTTCATATATAAAATTTTAAGCAAATACAAGTTATAAAGCATTAGTTACAATACTTAAAGCACAAATAAAAATACAAATCAAACTACAATTAATACACAATTTAAAACACCCCTTAACAAAAGAGTACATGTCTCTAATCATGATGTACAACATTTGCTTCACAAAATGACCATGTATAACGATTCTGATACAAGCTTCTTGACCAAACAATTAATACACCGCATCATCAATTAATACAAAATGTAAAGCATAATGTACAAATCTATACTCCATTATAACTGCATTATCTATATATCTATAAACTGAAAACAAAAATATACAACAACATATCGTTTATCGTTTTGAAAACAAAAATAGTAACAGCATATACAACCTACCCAATCTATGAATTGAAAACAAAAATAGTAACAATCGTATATCGTTTTGAAAATTTCTTTTTAATATTCGAAACCAAAAAGAAAGAACATAACACACATGTTACAACTCCAAGTATTCCTAAACACATCACAGTCAACAACACTTTCGAATTAAAAGGAAAAAAAAAACAAAAGATCTCAGTTTTATGTTCATCATTAATATCACTCTTCAAAGATTATAAGTATATGAACAAGTATTATCATAGATCATTTTCGAAGAATACACTTCTTTTAAATATCCGAATACATATAAAGAAAGATCAAAACCTCCGTTTCAAACTCTCTTTTATTCAGTCACACAAAAACAAGAAACGAATATAAAAAATGTATAACTACCCGAGACCTTTATTCAAGATCTTGAAGCCTTGTAAAGAAAGAAACCAAAGAGTGTTTGTTTTGGTATTCGGTTGTTATATTGTGTTCTTCGATTATGGATTTTTTTTGGTTTGGATATTCAAAGAGAAAGAATGATAAATTGGTGGCTAGATGTGTTAAAGATAAGCATTAGATGAAAAGGATAGTGTGGCTGTGTGAGTTTATTTAGGTTAAAGTGTAAAAATAGTTAGGGTAGAATATTATATAAGTGGGTATTAGGGTCAAGTGTTTTTGGTCTTGGGCTTTTGTAGGTTTAAAAGTTGGGTTGGACATTTTTATTATCTTTAAATGCACAAATAATTAAACAGCTATGTTAGACGTAATTATTTTTTTTGGATATAATAAGTGTTGTGGTTCTATTAAGTTGGTTTGACAAGTTGAAATATTAAAATTAATATTTTTGGTATAAATTTAGACCCCAATTTTAATTGAGCTTCGATAATATGAGATTGACTATAATTTTGGGTTGAATTATTTTTGGGTTCGTTGATATAACTACCGTATATATTTGAATAAAAAAAACTCACATTCCTCTCACAACATGTGAAAAGAATATGATTGAATTGATAATTTATTTTGTTTTAACAACCGGTAAACATAATACTAAACGTTCAAAACGGTACTATTTAATGTCGTTTTGATACTGGGCTGCTGGTGGACAGCTTTGGAGATAACACTTTTTGGGCTTCGATTGTTTGATACGGTAACATCGACTATAACAATAAGAACGAACTTTCAAAAAGAGAAGAAAAAAAAACACTAAAACGATACAACTTTTAGCAATAAAAATTTATAACAATAACAATCATCTAATAATTTTAAAAAAATATGCATAATAAAATATAACAAAAATTACAAAACAAAAAAGCTACAATAAAAAAAGAACAGAAAACATACATGAATCGGCTACAAATCAGCCGTGTTGCAACGTGCGGTATTTTTGAAAATATTTGCTCGCAACAAAATTAGTCACCGGGTACCCGCCGCCGCATTGCGCGGGTACCCGCCGCCGCATTGCGCGGGTACCCGCCGCCGCATTGCGCGGGTACCCTGCTAGTGATATGATAATGGTTGTTGTCACATATTTTGAATCACTTAATGTTAGAAAAAGAGCAATTAGTTGTTACAAACTTTTGGTAGTGGTAACGATGTTAAGATGGTAACAAGTGTTTGACAAGTGCAGAGATGACGAGAACTACAGGCGAAGAAACATTTGGGGTGTGTTCACATCCAAGTAAGACCTACAAGGGACCATGCTTCAATAATCACAACTGTCGCATTATTTGCAAAGCTGAAGGTGCCGTTGGTGGACATTGTCGATTTTTTAGCCTTCGTTGTGCTTGTGAAACGTGTGCTCACTATGTAACGGATCCATAGATCGTATATCTATCCCAGTGCAATAACTAGAAATGATAGATATGTACCATGCTGTAAAGGTGATTATTCGCCTAACATTTTCACTTTTTTCATAGATAGAGTTATTAGTGACGCAATCTTGTGGAATGTTGTTGCTAAGAGCAAAAAGTACCACAACTCTCCCCCGTGTCATTTGGGCTCCATTAAGTGCCACATCTGCATTCATATTTTTAACACTCATCCTTCACTCACAACATAGCCATTCGGGCTCTTCCACCCACAGTTTAATCTTCTTTTTCATTTTTCAAACAAACTAAATTCTATTCATCCAAATAAAAATACAATACGAAACTAAAAAATAATACGAAAAAAAAGTACGAGAGAAAAACGTAACAAAAAATAAAAACATATGACAAATGAAAAACATACGAAACTTAAAAAAAAATAGTATTGTTCGGTCAGTTTTGATTATATTTTGCCATTATTGTTTCTTGTTTCTTTATGATGAGAGAGGCTTTGCGTTTCGACAACCCTTCGGTATTAATAAGGAGAAACTTTAATTCTTTACACTCCATTATTGACAGTTATTTCGCTTTCTTTGTCTCGTACGCAGATTCGGCTGTTACAATTTTACGTCTTTACTACGTAGATAAAGACTCCGAGTGATTTCCCCCGGTGCTCGACGTTGTTTTCGATTTGGCTTTTTTTTCGGGTCGAGGTTTGACGGCGGGACGAGGTTTCGTGTCAGGGCCGAATAGTTCGGCGAGATCAGTCGGATCAAGCGGCTCTACCGCCTCCCGTTTGGGGTGTTTTTTTAAGACATGCCACGCGTGATCTAGAGTAAACTTTCCCCTTTAACGCGTCACTAAAATTGAGCTTTGCACGTTCGACATGATCAGCCTCATTTTTCTCGCTTTTACGTTGTAAATGTTTGTAAACTTCAACCCAAGTCTCGGCTAGCAACGTTTCTTCCTCGTGTGTCTAACGTTGCACCGTTCGTGCCAGTTCCACCTCGCCCGTGTCTAAATCCCCGTGGTTGTGGTTGTTGTTTTTTTAAGGTTTTGCGATTTATTTTCCTTTATGTCGTTGTTCACGGGTTATTTTTGTGGTGGTTGTGGTACTTCAAATTGTGGTTGTGTTTATTGTGATTTTTGTGATTCAAAGAATTGTGGTTGTTATTGAAAGAATAGTGGTTGTGATTGTTGTGATTAAAAGAATTGTGGTGGCGCATTTCTTTAGTGTTGGAAATTTTGGAATTGGTTGTTGAGTTGTTGGTTTTGATGATACGAAAGTTGTTGTTGATAAATTTGTTCGGGTGTCATTTGAGCCATATTATGGTTGCGAGTAATAAATTGAACTTTTTGACAATAGGGTAGACGGGTTTGAGGAAGGCGAGTGTTGTGGGTTAGACATATTGAGAAGAGAAGTAAAAAAACTCATCAGTTGGAGCTTGAGACATGTTTTTGTTTGTGTGTTGAGATATTGGAAGTAATGTGTTTTGAAAATAAGAATGTAATGATATATATATAGTGTTAAAAAGAGGGGATAAATTATTTAAAAAAATGAAATACTACCGTTGGATTCAAACGATTAGTATTTTAAATTTCGTCGTTTTTGTGCAGAGGATTCGGCGAGCAACATTGGTGTCACTGCGCGGGTTCGGCGGTGCCAAAAGCTTTGCCACGTCAGATTCGGCAAGTATCCTTGTCGTTATACCGTTCACTCTAATAGATGTTTTGGAGTGAATTATGTGATTCATTCTTTATACTAAGAATTTAAGTAACTATGTCAAATTGTTGTGCTGACTATAAACATTGTGTGAATGGCATAGTGAAAACTTAGTATAAAATTTCATTAAATATTTTGATTTCTTTGAAAGGAACCTGGTTTTAAAATTTCGTGTCACACAAATACATATATTGTGTAGTTAGTTCAATATTATGTCAAAATAATAATTTGTCTTTTTAATCTGTTTAATAGTTTAATGAAATCGTACGTTTTAATTCATCTTTATTTTCATTATACTTGTAAAAATTTGTACACCCGGTGACATGGAGCCCTAGATTCGGCCCCACGTGTGTGATTGAATACCATAGTTTTCTTTAAGGAAATTGATTATTATACCTAAAATGCATGCCTAAAAATATGCTTAAGAATAAGATAATGCCAAGTGTAAAAACTAAAAGTGAAAATTTAGAGTGAAAAAATGTATGAATGATATGTCAATAGTTAATGAATTAGGCATGACTTTAAGCATGCATGTTAAGCCTCTCTATTATTGCTCTTTCTTTAATTTGACACTCAAGTACACACATAGTGAAAGTGAGCAAAAGTTGTAAGCTATTAAGAAAATGGATAGTTCGTAAAAGGTATGAATGTGTTCACAATCATACATGAATATGAATCGCTAATTTAAAATGTGATCGAGCCTGACCCCTTCTTCTATCTTATCTACTGCCTTGCTCCTCGGCTCCATACTGCTCTAGCCGCTCGTTGTAATAGCTTGCTTCTCGGGTGGCTCGCACCCAGAGTGGTGCGGCTGAGCCAGAGTGGGCTCAGCAGTCGGCCTATCTTTCCGGGCGCACGCATAAAGGGCGTAACAATAATGACATTTGTCGATATGCCACTGCCTGTTTACTAAGATCATCATAGATTATTAATGCGTGCATTCCATTATCGCGCACTTTATGTCGCTAACCCGTGGCGGACAGAGCTAGCAGGTGACGGTAAAGGTACCTCCACATTTCGAACCTCGGGAGAGAAGGACGTTTCTCAATCTTTCTATCCGGAGTGAGTCAGGCGGCTAAGCCTTTAATCCTGATAAAAGAAATCGTTTTCCCACCCTCCATAAATGGAATCGGTTTGAGTGAATTACTTGCCGCAGTCTAAGTCAATAGGGAAAGTCAGGTCAAGAGAGAGCCTCTTTCCGATTAGTGCATCTCGCACTTCCAATTCATTCCGAGTTAGATATCTTCTAAATTTTCCTATGAAAAACATAAGAGGAGAGTTCAAACTTACTAGACCAAACTTATATAAATTAATCACTAAAATACTTTGTGGAAACGTAGAGGGGGGGTGAATACGTTACCGTTTAAAAACTTTAGATCTTTAGTATCAAATCGCTTATGAAGCTTGTTATAATATGAAAGTACCAATTATTGTTTGTGACTAATATAAAGCATGGTAAACAAAGTTGTCACACAATCATGAACATCAAACCACATCACAAACAATAGTATAGTGCAAGTATAAAAGTAAAGAGATAAAGAAAGGAAAGTGCAAACCGAACACGAGGATTTATAGTGGTTCGGTCACGGATCTCCTTTCCGCCCTACTCCACTCCCCGAGTACCCAACTCGAGAGTTACTTCACTAAATCAACAAGCTCCCTTCTTGGCGGAGAAAACCTTACAATCGTCGCTTACACTTTTTCCGGTACAAAGCTAAATACCGGGTTCTAGTTCGAGGTAGAACCAACCTAACGTCGCCTATACAATATTTCCGACACTAAGCTAGATGTCGAGTTCTTTTACAAGGGTACAACCACTCCCATATGTTTTATGGCCCAACATAACAAACCTTGTGTTTTATGGCACAAACACATAAACCTTCTAATCTAGTTTAGTGAAAGTGTTGTGATAATGCAATGATATTCTACACTAATGATCCATGACACAAATGTCTAATGGATATGAATAACTACTTCTAAATGAACTTCCATTGATAGGAAGCCTTCATGATGAAGATCACAAGCTCCCTAAACTTGTTGTGATAGATCTTCAACTTGTGGTGAGTGAGGATGGCTAGATCTCCAAGATTTCCTTGGTTGATCAAAGAGTATGCTTACAACAAAGATGAATGTTAGAAGCATTATGATCATGATCATTAGGGTGTTTAATGTGTGTTACTACATTGTTAATGATTGATCTAAATGTATGCAAGAAGGTGGAGAAGATGTGCTTTGAAGTGGTGAAGAAATGGGAAAACAATGGGCTTCTATTTATAGCCAAAAGTGGACAGGAGCGTCCACGGACCACGGACCCCTTAAAAGGGTTCCGTCCTTTATACAATTTGGTGCCGTGGGTACCTGACATAAAATCTAAAAAATCTTTCTTCAAATCTTTCCAAGATATTACCAAATCTTGCTAAGATCACATTTGATATATTGAGTGTCAATCTAACCAAAATATTCAAGTAATCTTCCAAGGATTTCAAACATGATGCATGACATGATGTAACATGTATTTCCATTTTTAGATTAAAGGTTTATCAAAGTAAACTTGTAAAATGTATTATGTAACTAGTTAATAAAAAGTCTAGTTACCTTTTGAAATACTTGTGAATGCAAAATGTAAAATGAGGTTCTAAATAGAATGGTTAACCTATTAAAATACTTAGTGACTCTAAACGTATTTTAAACATTCTATATGATTTGTTAATGGGTTTGATCATAATGCCACATAACAAACATGTACGAACCTGTGTTGTAACATACGAGGACTTGAGACATCGAGAGGTGTTGAATGTATGTTGAGACAAATGTAATAACAAGTAACTTGTACATTTTACGTTATGTATTACAAGTTACATGTTTGTCATCAATCAAAACAAACGAGACTGTAATAGATTAAATATCGTAATATTTGCACTAACAATCTCCCCCTTTTTGATGATGACAAATATATGTAAACGTAATAGAAAGTAAAATGTAAAAGGTTACTTGCATCCTTACTACCTTTATATTACCTTCTCCGTTTACACTCTTCTCCCCCTTTTGTCGAAACAAAAAGGGCGTGTCCTTGGAGTTTAACTTTATTTCTCCCTAAAAAGGCGAGCTTGCATCATCTCTAGTGAAGTTAAATCGTCCAGTTCAATCCGTCCCTTGTTTGGTAGCGGATCCATGGATCAAATAAAGAGGCTTAACCTATATCAAGGTTAGTTTTATGCAACAAAAATTATGAGAAATATATGAAAAAGAAAAATGCATAGCAATGTTAGCCTATTTTCTCCACTTTTTATCGAAGCACAAATGCTTGTATGAAAAAGTGAGAATGATGCTAGATGCGTGTATGCTCCCCCTTGACGGTTGCTCCCCCTTGTTTGAGGCGTCAGGGTATGATTAAAAACCTATAAAACAAATATTAGTGCAAGACTATATTCGTCATTGGACGAGTGAGTGATATACAACAAAGTGTGTATAAGATGCATTCAGTAAATTCTTGACGGAAGCTCCCCTTGCTCTAAGGCGTCAAGATGAACCTTCAAAATAAATATTAGTATAATAGAAGCTTTGTCTTTAGACAAATATGTCATATACAACCAAGTGTATAGACGATGCAATATGAGTGCTTAAAGGACATTCCTGCTTGTTCTAGGGTGTCAAGAAGCACCTAAAATAAGAAAAATAATTGATGCAAACTTCATCTTTAGATGAGTAAATTATATACAATCAAGTGTATATGATGATGAACCTACAATGAAAAACATTAGTGCAATATATTTCATCTTTTTCACAAAGAAAAATAAGGTGTATATATGTGATAAATGATATAATCAAAGATCTCATGAAGTGTAGTCTCCTAATTACAATCATAAGAAAAGTGAGAATATAATGTGATAAAAAACTTCAAAATAGTTCCTAGAAAGAAGATATGAAGTTTCCCACCGGGTGTGCCACTAGTGGTGCTAGTGTTGGTGTCGGTTTACTTGTAGGAATCATGTGGTGATGGTAGATGACTCGAGATTTACAAAAGTAAGTTTTCACTAATCCATGATGGTGATGATTTAGTGAAAGTGGTGATGGAAGGTGGTGGTGATTAGGTAGGAAGCTATTAAGGAGTTAGAAACTCATATGTATAGCAAATATAAAAAAATATGGACTCATGCAATCCTTTCGTCATGTCAAGTGACCAAAGCTAAGAAAAAATATGAATGGACATTGCATTTCAATGATGCATAAGGGTTATGATTTGAATGATTTATTGATGCCAACAACCTATTGTTTTGAGCAAGTTCTCATATGCTTTAACCCAAGAGTAATCAATAATGTGTTCTATCTAAAAGTGATAACATGAAGATAAATTCGTTCATCGATTGACACGAATTATAAAAATGACCTATTCTAGGTGACAATGGGAAAGGTAGTATTAGCATGGTTTTGACCGACATGGATGATTATCACTTTGAAAAGAAGTGAAGACAATATGGAAAATACTAATAATAATAATGAGTACCTATATGAGGATGAGAATGACATCATATAAGTGAGAGTTGGATGGACCAACGTGTTGGAAATGGCTGTTTTGATTAATATATCGTTTGCACTGACAAGGTCATGCATGATAAGCGAGAAAAGGATAAGATCCTATGATGGTGTTCTAGATAGTGAAGTTGTAAGGTGCTAGTTTAAGGAAAATCCTATATGTGGAGATGAAGACGTTTTGTAAAAACACATGATGCGTTTTTCACTTGATGAGATATTGGTGCGAAAAAGGTTGAACTAGTTGTGGTTTCATGAACCGGCTTTAGCTAAGTGGTGTTTACCTATGTGTTGGTATTGTAGAGTCTAAGAGACATAAAATTTGACAGAAGACAATTATGTGAATGAATTTCTCTCCCCCTTAATTGGTGGACATCCAACATAATGTGTAATGTATCAAATAAGGAATGACAACAAAGTGTTTAGGAGGTTATTTGGTATTAACGAAAGAGGTGAGCTTAGTGATGTTTTACTAGATGATGGTTAGCATACAATGAACTTCATCCTTAAAGTCACGTACCTCTTCTCGATTAATACGAGATGATCGTATAATGAGGCATGTGGATTTCTAATAGGAAGTGAAGATGATTAGAGTATTGTTATAACTAAATAATGATGGGGATGATTTTTGGAAAGCGGAAGCAAAAATGAGATTTGGAAAGAGGTCGGTTGAAAGACAAAAATGCAAATCCAACCCTCTAGAACTTAATTCTATATGCTTTTAAACTATATGCAAGTGTAGGGGTCCCATAAAGCATATTACTAATCTACGTAGCAAATAAAAGGGATTATGCAAAATGAGCATATAAAAGTTAGAACCAAGTGAGATAACAAATAATTTGTTATCAACCTACAAAACAAATTTGTTAGTGACAAAATATGTTATAAATCAAATGATAACATATGATATAAGTAAAAACAACACATTGCACTTAGTAGACAAGAAATCACCACACAAGATAGCATCAAAACAATCATAATATGCAAGAATACGACTTTATTCAAGACATTTTATTATGAGATTGTTTTGTCATTAGACTTAGACACTTAAGCATACTTGGATATACAATAATCTATGTGATTAATTTGTAAGATAAAAAGGCTTCTAAAAGTTAGTCATACCAAGAGCACTTTGACAGATTATATGTGCATACGTAGCAAACAAATATGTGCATACGTAGCAAAAGAAACAAGATGAAAGATTCATGCAAGCCATGTTCAAGACATAACAATTTGGAGCATGTATCATTTGGATCGTACTACACATAGATGTAATGAATGCCAACTAATAGCTTTCAAACACAAATATATCATATCAAAATTATCACGTATCAAAATAGCATATTATGAGTTCATAAGTAACATGTTAATCATGTTAAAAATAATTCAAAAGTAAGTATCATGCAAATAAAGTTTAGGTTTAAACGTTTAGTAGCATGAAACAACAATACAAGCATTATAAAGATAAAACCGTAATAAGGTTTACACATTTGACTTATTATCAAACACTAAGATAATGTCAAATCAACTTATCGTATTAAACAAGAACATGTAATCAACACATGTAAGTGCAATGCAATTGGTTTTAAAAGAAAAATCATATATACTACTTGTTTGATTAGTATTCCTAAGGCGAGGAAAACTATCAATGTTTTAACACTTACTTTAGGCAAGTATAGGAAAACAGATTTTTCAAGTTGGAGAATGAATATGAGACTATTACTAGCGGTGCTCAATTAAGGCTAAACACGACCATTTTTACGGGTGATTCCACATACCCAACTTCTCTCCAGGAAGCAATTCAACCGTTAGGTCAAATTGAGTTTCTAGTGCAATAGATTCTCCAGTAATCATTCTCATGTTAGAAAGATGGGAACTCCTACTTTTGCCTATTAAAGTGTATAAAAGATGATAGTTTACCAATACTTGGCTTAATGTGACACAACTAATATGCAATATAACTAAGGAGATGAAGATGTCATGTTATACACATGAATTTTAACAATGGTGTGTTTGATAAACAATGTGTTTTAATCTTGTGTTTAGAATCGAAAGTTGTTCAAATTACACAGCTAATTGTATGATCTAATGGATGACATCTTGTACTTTAAATGTGAATTGATCATCTAAGACTAGAGAATAGAATATGTTAAACTAAGAACGTTCTCAAGAAAGCTCTTTGGAACATTATTTAACAAGAATCTAAGTGAGGTTACCAACTTCAATAGATCTTGTGTATGCTCTAAAATTGTGTAGTTTTAACCTTGGATGTGCACTCGGTTTGAGCAAGGTTAGGTTATGATGTACGCTTGAAAGGAAATAGATACAAATAGTATCTTTCAACAAATGAGATTATCCCATGGGATAAAGTTATCATACTTATGAAAACAAGTATGACAAGATGAATTGAATATGCTAGTTCACAGAACTTGTAGATGTTTGTTTCAAGATCATTTAGCTAATGAGGTGTAATGAAATCTCTTGTAACACAACTATTTATGTCGCAAGAGTGATGCATAGGATATACAATATCCTTTTAACAAAATGAAAGCTTAACGCATGAATCTTAGTCATAATGTTCTTCAAAACATCATGTTTTCCTAAATGAAGATATGAAGCCAAAGTGTTTGAATCGGATAGTCCCATCTAAATAAACTTGGTCTCAAGATTATATTCACTAGATGATGACAAGAGGAATTCACTCGAGTTTCTTATGTATACTCCTCAAGAGTCATTGTTGCTTGGGGTGTATGATGTTGGCTTTGAGATTGCATTTTAACATATGTTGTTAAAATGTTGATTTGAAGTTTAACGAAATTTATGCAGAAGTTTAACGACAAAGTATTACTAATACTTTGATTATTTGTGAAGGTAGTACTACTTATACCTAGTGGAAATTGACAACAATTACCAAGAGCACCATGCTTATTTGATAGTTGAGGTTCTAGCCATAATTAATTATCTAAGTCCTTATATGTGGGAAAGGATGGTTGAGTTTGTTCAAACGTGCATTTGATTCAGTACAAGTGTTGGACACAAGGGCTTTTTGAGCAATACACTCAACGAATTCAAATGATGACAAGGATGGTGGATTGGTTGATCTAGGTGGTAGGTCTTCTAGTGTGTCTAAATAAGGATGTGGTGATGTAGGGGTTTGTTGTGCTATGGGAGTACTTATGTTGATTATTCGTCCACAGATGTTGAACACAAAAAGTACGGATACTAATTCTTATGGTTCATTGGTTACTACAACTAGCGGGTGAAGTGCTTGAAGTTTTGGTTATGTCTATGAAGCTTAGGGGCTGAGGTATAGGTTCACCTTGAAAGGGCACGTTTGATTTAACGTATACTCTTGGAAGTTCATGAGCAATACGGTTAATAGTGCCAAAAGATAGAAGAGGGATAATAGGTGTCAAAGAGGGATAAGTGGCACCGTGGGTTGTTTGTTTTGGATAAGTGTTTCAACATGTGTTGTTAAAATACTTGGGTGTTGATTTTTCGGATATGACTTTTAATGACTACAATCGTAAGTCGCATATACTTGAATATTTCGGATGAAATACTTAAGTTGTCAATCCTAATTTGGTGAGGTTATAAAGCTTAGATTGAACTCAAGGATAACAAGACTTGATAATATGTATTTAACATATGTGTGAGTTATGACTCGATGTAAATACTTATTGTCTTGAAGGATGACACATTATTTTCATGTTAACCAGGTGAGGCAATACATGTAGATACAAAACAATATCTATAGTCATATGTTAGACTTGTGTATGATATCTTTGCAAATAATGAGTCCATGTTTATTAGTCTCGGTAAGTCATCTAAGTCATCTGCAAACGGGTGAGGAGATGTTGGTGGTGTTGCACAAAGTTTGATAGGAACAAGCTTTGGAGACTTTGGTAGTGAAGTTGTTTTGGATGATGGTGGGTGATTTTTGGTGGTGGAGTTGGAGTACTCAAGTTTAGAAAGTTCACATCTTGAATGGGTGATGAGATGTTGAGAGGTAATGAGTCTGAGGATGAAGAGCTCAAGTTAATGAAGCAACAAGATCGAATGCTAATCCTAGTGGTTTTCTTAAGTGGCTTATTTGAGGTTAAGGATTTAGTCATTTTGATTTTACTTTAAGAAATGCTAAGCTTGAGGAAAAGTAACAGTGAAGGTGTGAAAATGATCATCTTGAATGTGTTGATTTATGGAACTAAGGATTCATGGATTTGATGTTAATCCATACAAAGATGGTAGTTTCTAATGAGATGGAAGTGTCTAAAATCATGTCAAACATCCTAAGTTAATCCATTGAGGATGTGTTGAGTGAGGTATGAAAGATATGCATTAACAACTATCCTAGAAACGAAGTTTGGTAAATTAGATTACGGGATTTAGTAAAATTCAATAACTTACCTGTAGGATTCACGGCACCATTTCTTTACACAGCCGGAACCCTTAAATTGGTGCCGCCTGGTCCGCCTGTACAGGTATGGCGGTACCAAAATACATAACAGACGGTACCAACATTTTGGTGCCGTCTGATCCGTGGACATTAGAAAAGTTCACAGACCCATTTTTTAGGTGTCGGGGAGTTTTCCGAAACCTGAAATTTTGCTTAAAACATGTGACATTAATTACTTCTAGTTAGGAAAAGTCGATACCACATATGCAAATATAGTGGAGCATAGACTTTGACCAAGGGCTAACGATTTTCACATAAAAGTGAAAATGGGTAAAATTTGATAACACACTTGTGCTATCCACCTGCATAAACCGGTTAGCATACAACATTGTTTTTGTCCTTGTACCAAACACTCTCTTAACACCTTCATTTTTCAAAGTACTTGACTAATTTACTTAGTACTCATTGCTAAGTGAGTTATGACATTTCATAAGTTATGCGAGATGTTAGTAACCTATGCAAACGAAGTGATCTAATTCTACAAGCGATGGTAAAATAATTTTCCAACTTAGTGCACAAAATCTAGCAAATAACCTATTGTGCATAAACAAGAAATCGTCAAACAAGTGAATAAATAACATGGTAAGATTGACACTTATATTATTTAAACAAACAAGTGTAAACAACAATTTGAAAAATAAGCAAGCAACATATATGCAAACAACATAAACAAGTGGTCATTTAGCATAGCATAACAAGAAAGACACTTTTCGTCATTTTGCGTTTAAATATGACGATGTATACCAAGCTTGATTAGTTTCCTTTAAACATATTACCAATTATTTAGTTTCAAAGGAAGTTGTATCAAAGTTCTAAGAATACCAACTTAAATTGCTTGATTCAAAATTTTGAGTTTTTATGTTAAAGCGAAACTCAATATTTTAGACATACTGTAGTATTTGGTCTATTTCACTTATTTAAAATAAGACTCAGGCCATGAGAGTATTTTTAAATGAAAGTAGACTCAATTCCCTTTAAAATGATAGGTGGCTCGACTCGTACGGACTTACGGTTAATTAGTTATGATTTTTTGAAGTTGCCCAAAAAACTGCATACTTTACATACGGATTCCACGGAACCAAATAAAGGGATCCGCCCTTTATAAGATTTGGTGCCGTGGTCCTCTGAGACAGATTCACCAAAACTAGTATTTGACATAGAGAAAACGTGTGCGACTTACTAGATTTCATAGTAAACATATAATACACATATTTAACAATATATCTACTTATGTAACTTATCTTAAACATTTACGGAGGTGATTTTTCAACTAGATTTATAGTTATCCCAAACACTTTTTTTTTAAAATCATATTTCTTCGTAAATTTTCTATGAGCACACAATACAATACTTACTAGTTCTTTTAACAAACTTTTTTTTATTTTACTTTTCAAGAAAACCTTCAAGCTTGTATACAAAGTTACATTTAACAACAAAATTTCTAAGTATAACAAGCAAAGCATTTTTCATATTATTTTTCGCTTCAATGGTAATTTGATACATGGATCGTACTCTATTTTAAAAACCATTTGTTTTGAAAATACGAGCTACGTGGCTCTGGTACCAATTGTGGAAACGTAGAGGGGGGGTGAATACGTTACCGTTTAAAAACTTTAGATCTTTAGTATCAAATCGCTTATGAAGCTTGTTATAATATGAAAGTACCAATTATTGTTTGTGACTAATATAAAGCATGGTAAACAAAGTTGTCACACAATCATGAACATCAAACCACATCACAAACAATAGTATAGTGCAAGTATAAAAGTAAAGAGATAAAGAAAGGAAAGTGCAAACCGAACACGAGGATTTATAGTGGTTCGGTCACGGATCTCCTTTCCGCCCTACTATACTCCCCGAGTACCCAACTCGAGAGTTACTTCACTAAATCAACAAGCTCCCTTCTCGGCGGAGAAAACCTTACAATCGTCGCTTACACTTTTTCCGGTACAAAGCTAAATACCGGGTTCTAGTTCGAGGTAGAACCAACCTAACGTCGCCTATACAATATTTCCGACACTAAGCTAGATGTCGAGTTCTTTTACAAGGGTACAACCACTCCCATATGTTTTATGGCCCAACATAACAAACCTTGTGTTTTATGGCACAAACACATAAACCTTCTAATCTAGTTTGGTGAAAGTGTTGTGATAATGCAATGATATTCTACACTAATGATCCATGACACAAATGTCTAATGGATATGAATAACTACTTCTAAATGAACTTCCATTGATAGGAAGCCTTCATGATGAAGATCACAAGCTCCCTAAACTTGTTGTGATAGATCTTCAACTTGTGGTGAGTGAGGATGGCTAGATCTCCAAGATTTCCTTGGTTGATCAAAGAGTATGCTTACAACAAAGATGAATGTTAGAAGCATTATGATCATGATCATTAGGGTGTTTAATGTGTGTTACTACATTGTTAATGATTGATCTAAATGTATGCAAGAAGGTGGAGAAGATGTGCTTTGAAGTGGTGAAGAAATGGGAAAACAATGGGCTTCTATTTATAGCCAAAAGTGGACAGGAGCGTCCACGGACCACGGACCCCTTAAAAGGGTTCCGTCCTTTATACAATTTGGTGCCGTGGGTACCTGACATAAAATCTAAAAAATCTTTCTTCAAATCTTTCCAAGATATTACCAAATCTTGCTAAGATCACATTTGATATATTGAGTGTCAATCTAACCAAAATATTCAAGTAATCTTCCAAGGATTTCAAACATGATGCATGACATGATGTAACATGTATTTCCATTTTTAGATTAAAGGTTTATCAAAGTAAACTTGTAAAATGTATTATGTAACTAGTTAATAAAAAGTCTAGTTACCTTTTGAAATACTTGTGAATGCAAAATGTAAAATGAGGTTCTAAATAGAATGGTTAACCTATTAAAATACTTAGTGACTCTAAACGTATTTTAAACATTCTATATGATTTGTTAATGGGTTTGATCATAATGCCATATAACGAACATGTACGAACCTGTGTTGTAACATACGAGGACTTGAGACATCGAGAGGTGTTGAATGTATGTTGAGACAAATGTAATAACAAGTAACTTGTACATTTTACGTTATGTATTACAAGTTACATGTTTGTCATCAATCAAAACAAACGAGACTGTAATAGATTAAATATCGTAATATTTGCACTAACATACTTTATTCATGCGACTTATACCTTGATTAAAACTTACGAGTTCTAAAATAGTAATTAAACATACATAATATATCTTAATTGGAGAAAATTTTATTTGCATACTTTTATTTGGTGCATACTAACGAACAAATTTCATCATCTATTTACTTTGATCTAATTATGAGGATTAAACCTAAGATTTAAACAAATAACCTATTTTCTTGTCCAAGTATATAAAATATTTCTTTTTTATTCTTCCTTTTATTCCTTATTTCTTTCACATACAATAAGTGTGTTTCTCTCTCCTCCTTTTCCCCAAAATCCTGTAATGGCCTTCATCTTCATCTTCATCATCATATCGATTCATAACCAATTTTAAATTATTCTTCAATTATCCTCCCGATCTTTATTTCGATCATCTTCATCATCTCACATGTGGTAGATACCAGAATCTTAGCTCTGGTTAACCAGCGGTGAAGTGGAAACACTTTTCGGTGACGGTGACGAGAAGATTGACGTCATTATTTGTTAGATCTGATGAAAATTATGTTTAATTTTTTGATATATTGTTTTAACTTGCTAATAAGCGGTTTAAGATAGTGTATTTTGCTTATTATTAAGTTGTTAGTTTAATTTTACTTTTAACTGCGTTTGATTGCTTTTTTGTGTGTGATTGCTTCATTTTAAAGCTATTTTGAATATGCTATGTATCATATGTGTAGTATCAACAGTGATATTTTAATTTGATGATCGTATAATTTTACTTATTAGTTAAGCTCTTAGTTTATTTTTGTTTCAATTGCATTGAATTGTTGTTTTTATTGATGTGAATGCTTCATATTAAAGTTGTTTTGAATATGCTCAACATCATATGTGTAGTATCACTTGTGATATTTAAGTTGATTATAGTGTGCAATGCTTATTAGTTAAGCTATTAGTTTATTTTGCCTGAATTGCATTTGGATTGTTGTTTTTATTGATATGAATGCTTCATATTAAAGTTTTTTTTGAATTTGTTTTGCATCATATGTGTAGTATCACTTGTGGTATTATGTGTCATATTTTTTTGTTTTTTATGTGTTTTGTTTGTTTTTATAAAGGTATTGCATAACAAACAAAATGGTTTAGTTGCGTGTTGTTGTCAGCTTTTTGTTCGCCATGGATTCTATGTCGACACATATTTTTTGTGCTTAAGAAATGTAATGTCGTCCGTATCCCAAAATAATATATATAGAGGCGTTGAAAAATGGATTTAATTCCACCTGATTTGAGGAAGAAAAAAATCATTATTTGTGAGAAGAATGAAATTATCGAGAGGCTTGCAATTGAGGCACCTACTTTAGTGGACGTGTGTGTACATATAATCAACACTAATTTTTCTATGTTCATTGGTTTTGAACAAGTGTTTGAGGATAACTTTTAATAAGTGTTTGAGGAATTTGCGTTATGTATTGATTTTTTAAATATTTAAATGTATGTTAAATTACTTTCAGTTTTACACGAGTTTTTACTTTTATGTATCACTTGTGATACTACACTGTAAAGGGAAAAAACGTTTTTAAGTTTCAGTCAATGCCGAAACCGAAGGCTGAGCCGGCGCTAAAATATGACAAGCTATGTGTTGTTCCCTATTCACTATCATTTAAAAACAATTAAGTACTTAAAATAATTTAACAGTGAACAATGACTGAAATTAAAGCAAGTAAAACACACAAAGTAATTTTCAACATCATATTCTTTATTAGAAATTAATTAAAAAGAATACGTTACCCAAGTACTTGCGGAATAGTACTTGGGATTGAAATGACAAAGTTTGGTGACTCCTCTCTAAGCTCAGGCTAAGTCTGAGCACAACTCTTAGAACCCACTGAGCTATCTCAGGGATAAAGTTGTATTTGGAGGAGTGAAAAGATGGCTTGCGTGTATCTGTGTTTTTACAATTCACAAGCTTAATCTTTTCACACCATCACTTATGCTATTTATACATGTATGATTTTTGACTCTTTCCTAAGTGACAAACTGACATCATACAGAAGACAAAATACTGATGTATTTTGTCTCTGTTTAGAAAGACTATCCTAGGTAAGAGACAAGACTACTTTCATAAGTTCAGTGATGACACTGAGCCTGATCTTTTGCCATTCAGGGAAAGTTGATTTTGGTTGATAAGTGCTTCGTCTTATCTGATTCAAACTTATCCCGCCATGTCCCGCTCTTTCTTCGGTCTTTACATCCTTCAGTCTTCTACTTCAGTTTGTCTTCAGTGTAAGTAGTTGGAGAGGAGTCTTAGGGATTCAGTTAGTTATTGTCATCACTCACTGAATCCATCATCTTCTTCTTGACTCAGTCTTCACCCTTTAAGTTCCGCCTTCTGAGTGGAGAGACTTCTTCTTCGCCTCATACTGAGTATCCTGAAGATGACTCACTGAGAGACTATGCACTCAGTGACCTGTTAGTGTTTAACGAACTAAACACTTGGGCTATTTTCTATTCAAATCCTAGATTAAGGGGTTTGGGTATTTACTGAACCCAACAGTCTCCCCCTATTTGGATATACAAATAGCCTAAGTGATTGATCAGTGTAAGTGAGCAAATGGCTTCTTCTTACACTGAATGTACTAATGAATACAATAAGGAACATTAAATATTTTAACAAAACATACATCGTTTATTGATCAAATTACAAGGTTCCTATCACTAGTACAAAAGATAAATCAAAATGATGTCAGTCCAAATGGATTCCCAGTGCTTCGAGCTTTACTTTCTTGGTGATGAGTGTTTCCCTGTCAGGATGGTCTCTTATCTTGGCATTCAGGTCTTGACAGAACCTGATGTTTGCTGAGGTTTGGATCTGAGAGGCCACTGGTATGTAGCTCAACATTGCAGCTACACCAGCCTGATCAATATCACTCCATCTTTGAAATGCTGGGTTTCCATAGACATCAATGTGGAATAGCCCTCTTTCAGGCTTTTCAATCACTAAACAGTTCATGAACTTAACACCTTCTGGCAGTTCCCTGTTGCATTCGAATCCAGGCACTTTTATCTCAGGCTGGAACTCAACCCTTTTCCTTTTGCCAGTGGATGATTCTGGTTGAGATCCTTGAGGTGCAGTTAAGGCTGTCTGAATTCCCAGTTGTGCTGGTGCATCCCTCAGTCTTTCATATCTTTTACTGAGCATCTTCATCAGCTCCTTAACCACCGCATTTTGCTTCTTTTCTATTATTGGACCGAGTTCATCGAGTTCAGTGATCCCAAAGTCAGTGAATTTTAGGGGATCATGAACTTCGAAATGTCTTTTATCAACCCCCCTGTAGACGTTCATTACCAGTGGTTTGGATCTTGGGATGATTTTGACATCTGTGATCTTTTCAGGTAGCCTTCGGCTTGTCATCGTCCAGTTGTAATGCTCAATTCTGCTTTGCCTGAGGGCTTCAACTTTCTTCTTCTTTTCTTCCAACTGTTTTTTCATTTCAGCCATTTTTGCTGCCTGAGCATCCTTGAACCTTTGTCCTGCCTGACCCTTTTCGAGCTTCTTTGGATAAATTCCCACATTCTCAGCTTCTTCGGTAATCAATTTAACCAGTGCTTCCTTACTCTTCTTATCTTCCTCAACTTGTTTCAATCTCCTTTCTTCTTTAGCAAGATATTTACTTAGCTGTTGAGGTGTGAGAAGGTATTCAGTGTCACCGATTTTGTAGGGAATCTTCTCAGGCTCAGTAGTTGTCATTATGCCTTTGCCTTTGTCCTGGCCTGAGGAAGATGATGCAACCAAGGGTGGTGTTGTTGTCATGATTGGTGTTGTGACTGTCAGTGTTGTTGTTGTTGTTGATGTTTGTGGTGGAAGTGATGAGATGGGTATTGCTGAGACTGGTTGTGATGATGATATTGGTGCTACATATACTGATGGTATTGGCTCCCCCTTAGTGTGAAGAGGAGTTTCTTCAGCAGTATTCTCCCCCTCAACTGTTGCCGGAGCGTCAGTGAGAGCAAGAGTTGGTGTTGGTGCTGAGGGGGACTGAGCAGCTTGACCCTTGAAGGCCTGATAAATTTCAGTGATCATGGCCTTTATATCTGAAGTATTTGTTTGAATGCCAGTGACCTTAGCTTCCAAATATCCTGAGATACTTCTAAAGCAGTCATGCGCGGCCCAAGATTCCAGGCCAAGGAAGTAGATGCCTGAGCCAACGTAGCCATTTGAGTGTTCACAGAGCTCAATGTTGTTTGAAGGGACTGGACTGAAGAATGAAGACCCTGAACATTTGCTGATTTGAGCGTTTCGATCAGTTCAGCGAGGCTGGAGGATTGTTTCAAGTACGTCTCTGTAGCCTCCAGCACTTTAGAGTTGAGTGCTGAGTCGTCTTTGACAGATTCCCTGATTTCATCTACCTTTGTACCTACACCCTGAAGGTGTCTGAGTAATTTAGCCAAATTTTCATCCAGTCTGTGAATGTTGTCATACATCAAATCCCTGTGCTCATGAACATTTTCATCAAAGGCTTGGACCTCAGCCTTTAGATCTGCATAACTTGCACCAGCCTCAGTGTGTTGTTCCCACAGTGTTTCAGTGACCCCAGAGTATAATTTCCTTGAAGCTTTGGTGATCCACTGAACGAGCTGCCTTTCAGTAAGTGGGAGAACATTATCAAATCTTGCAAATTCATCAGTGGAGGAAGAGGAGTCATCATTTTCAGGCTGGAATGGTGATTCAGTATGCTCCTTTGGATCAGGCTGAGGCTCTTTTTTAGATTGAACCTCAGCGTCCACTTCTTCCCCGGTTGATAGAATTTCATCATCAGTGTCAGCAAGCTTATCTTCAGAGAAGAGTATTCCAGTAACATCAGCAACGGTTAACAGGGGGTTGGTGATGGGTTCAATATCAGCGGGTGGTATTAATCCCTCTGAGTCTTTGTCCCCCTTTGACCCCTCAGACACTGGTGGGAGTTTCCCAGTGCCGTCTCTGGAGTCAGGATTGGTTTTGGGTTCTATATCGGCGGGTTGTTTCTTTCCCTCCGAGTCTTTGTCCCCCTTAGACCCCTGAGACACTGATGGGTTTTTCCCAGTGCCTTTAGCAGAGTCAGTGACAGTGGTATCCCTATCAGCGGGTTGTTTGGTTCTCTCTGAGTCTTTGGGATCGATCAGTGTGCCCTCAGACAAAGGCTTGGATTTGCTAATGTCATCACTGGGCGTAGTGGAAGGCGTTCCCCTACCAGTGGGTTGTATGTTTCCCTCTGGATCTTGAGGAGTAGTGGTTGTGACCAAGGGCACTGACTGTGATGTATCAGTGTCCTTCGTTGTCACAGGGGTGGATGTTGCCTGATCACCAATGGGTGTATGTTCAGTCTGGGGCTTTTTGTGCCTCTTAGGCTGTGTTCCAGAAGCCTCAGGGCCCTGAGACTTGGGTTTAGTCTTAGTCCCAGTCTGAGACTTCCCCTTTCTCTTTTTAGAAGCAGGGTTTGGAGACACTGATCCCCTCTGATTGTTTACAGCAATCATATGGGCCGTCAATTCAATATCAGGGACTTGGGATGGGTCTTTTTGAAAGTTTGATTTACTCAGGATGCCAGGTAAAGCACAAAATTTTCCATCCTGAGGGTAATTGCAACCCAGTAACACTTGCAAAGCACAAGAGACAAATCTAGGATATGAGACATATTTTGCCCTAGATTTGCTTTGTAGCTTAGTTACGAGATCACTGTAAACGATCTCCCCAATGTCGACATTTACCCCATTCATCAAACAGTAAGCCATCATCAACAGAATAGAGTTAACTTGTTTAGTTAATGAATGGTTCCCGCCGAGGACCTGAATCACAAAAGTGAATAAGATCCTCCAAGCCATGGGGAATGAATTTTTGGTGACTGGGGTTCTGTCCAAAAAGTTTGGCTCAAGAGCAATTCGTTTTAACCCATCCTTCACTGTTGTGGGTTCAGAATGGGAGACATAAACACCCTTATTATAGTCTAACCCTGAAGAGGTGGAAAACGTTTTGTAATCCAGGGTGACTGATTGTTTCCCATCAAAAGACTGAACTTAATGATATACTCCCTTAGTGGTCGTAGGTCAGTCTCATTTGTAGCATGTGTCGGGTCATAGGCCACGGCTGTTGCCCAAAACTCCCTGAAGAGGTTTTGGTAAACAATAGAGGGACACTGAACAAAGGCATTTTTTAGTGGGCAGTTAAATAAAAATTTCATAATGTCTTTATAGGCTGGGACATTTTATGGGTATTCAAAATTGCCTATGACATTATTGGTTTTAAATTCAACATTAGTAAGATCCCCTGCCCACTGTTGTGCATACTAAAGAGATTGAGTTCTTGCCATTTCCATTTGAAATAGTTTTTAGGGTTTTGAAAAAACTCAACAAGAACAGTCAAAATAATTTTTGAATCTCTTAAGTTTTGATGAAAAATCTTTTGTAAATGTTTACAATGAAGGTTTTTCTGAAAGAGGTTTGAAGAACACAATGATTTCTGGGTTTGAGAGAGATTTTGACAGAGTTTTGTTTGCAGAAATCAATTGTGTGTGTTTTAATATTTATGAGAGGGGTATTTATAGAGTGGTGAGAGGGGTAGTTTTTGCATAAACATGGATATGTAAAGATGGTTTTTGAAAACGTTTGAAATTCCACATTTAATGCCACCCACCACTACCCGCAATAAAATCCCGTATTTTAAGGGAACAGTTGCAGTGCACAGTAAAAGTGTACTTTTGCAGCAATAAAATATCCATAGGATATTTTATGTGAGAGAAGGCATTTAATGCCAAGTGGGATGAGGTAAGTGAGGAGACCCCTGACAGTAAGACATATATTCCTATATTAAATTGGCATAGTTACCAACCTAAGACATTTAAGTAACTGATACTTGGATCATTTAGTTACTCATTCAATGCTCAATATCAACTGTCAGGGTTCCTGAATGAGTCTTACTCATTCAGTGAGAGGATGTTTTGTGGGTTTCGTTTAGGAAAGAGGAACCATTTCAGAGAACTTACTGAGATTGGTTTTCAGATGCCTGACTTTCAATGTCAAGCATACCCAATTCAGCTTTCAGTCTCCTGAAGGTAGGTTCATCCAAGGGTTTGGTGAAGATATCAGCAAGTTGATATTCAGTAGGGATGAAATGAAGTTCTATGTCTCCTTTCATTATGTGATCCCTGATGAAGTGATATCTGATATCAATGTGTTTGGTTCTTTGGTGGAGGACAGGGTTGTTGGAGATTGCAATAGCACTGGTGTTATCACAAAAGATGGGTACCATTTTGTAATGGATGTCATAGTCACTGAGTTGACTTTTCATCCATAATACATTGGCACAACATCCTGCTGCAACTACATACTCAGCTTCTGCTGAAGACATAGCCACTGATTGTTGCTTTTTAGCACTCCAACAAACCAGCTTTCCTCCAAGAAATAGACAGGACCCTGAGGTACTTTTCCTGTCCATGTTGCAACCAGCATAATCAGAGTCAGAATACCCTTTGAGGTCAAACCCTGAGCACCTTGGATAGTAAAGTCCAAGGCTTGGAGTTCCCTTCAGGTATCTGAGAATTCTCTTAGCTGCAGTGAGATGGGATTCTTTAGGATTAGACTGATATCTTGCTATTAGACAGACTGAGAATTGGATGTCTGGTCTAGAAGCAGTTAGATACATCAGTGAGCCTACAATCCCTCTGAAATAAGTTTGATTGACTGATTTGCCAGTGAGGTCAGGTCCAAGGTTGTTTGGAGGGACCATTGGTGTCTTCACTGAGGCAAAGTCAGATATCTCATATTTCTTCAAGAGATTTCGTGTGTGTTTCTATTGACTGATGGATATTCCTTTATCAGTTTGCCTGATTTGCAGTCCAAGGAAGTATGTGAGTTCACCCATCATGCTCATTTCAAACTTCTTTGTCATTAGTTTTTCAAACTGTTTGCAAAGAGTATAGTTTGTTGAGCCAAAGATGTTGTTATCAACATACACTTGAACCATTATCACATCTTGTTTTGTTCTGTAGACAAACAGTGTGTTGTCTATCTTTCCTCGGACAAACTTGCTTTGGATCAGGAAGGCTGAGAGAGTTTCATACCATGCCCTGGGAGCTTGTTTAAGTCCATAGAGGGCTTTGTCAAGCTTGCAGACATAGTCAGGAAATTCACTACTCTCAAAGCATGGAGGTTGCTGAACATATACATCTTCCTTGAGATCACCATTTAAGAATGCACTTTTAACATCCATTTGGTAGACCCTGAAGTTCATGTATGTTGCATTTGCAAGGAAGATCCTGATGGCTTCCATTCTTGCAACAGGAGCAAATGTCTCATCATAGTCAATGCCTTCTTGTTGACTGTAACCTTTGGCTACAAGTCTGGCTTTGTTTTTAATGACAGTGCCGTTTTCATCAGTTTTGTTTCTGAAAACCCACTTCATTCCTATGACTACTACATCCTGAGGACATTTGATCAAGGTCATGACCTTGTTTTTATCAAACTGTTGCAGTTCTTCTTGCATAGCCTGAACCCAGCTTGGGTGTTTTAGAGCCTCAGTGACACTTTTGGGTTCTATATCTGATAGGTAATCAGCATATAGACATTCATTGGCTGAAGCTGTAGTTAAATTAGCAGCCATGCTTCTAGTAAGCATGCCTTCAGTGGGTTCACCAATGATGTTTACAAGTTCAATGTCCTGAGATTTTGTCCACTTACTTTGTGGTCTAGGATCTGAACTTGAGGAGGTCACTGGAGACTCAGGAGTGAGTTCTGGTACATTAGCCACAAAATCATTAAGAACATCTGTTGAGATTTCTTGTTCAGGTTGGGTTTCATGAATCACAGGTACCTGATCATTTAGATCAGTGTTGCCTATCCCAGCAGGAACTGATTGATTATCAATGAATTCACTGATAGTTGGTTGGGGTAGGTTGTGAGGTAAGACATAATATGAGATGTCAGCATCAGCTTGATATGAGGAATTGATTTCGGTGTTGAACTCATCAGGAGGATATCTTGATGAGTCATCAATTCCTATTTCCTCCACTGAGGTATTGGTGAACCTGATGCTTTCTGAACTTTCATCAAAGATGACATGAAAGGTTTCCTCAACTTGTTGTCTTCTGGTTTTAAACACCCTGAAGGCTTTGGAGATCAGTGAGTAGCCTAAGAAATATCCATCATCAGCTTTTGCATCAAATTTTCCTAGGTGATCCTTGTGGTTATGAATAAACACAGGACACCCAAACACATGAAAGTAGTTGATGTCAGGAAGTCTACCTTTGAAAGTCTCATATGGGGTTTTATTATGTCTTTTGACAATGATTGACCTGTTTTAAGTGTAACAGGCGTTTTGACTGCTTCAGTCCAGAAATGCTTTGAGAGGGCTGAGCCATTTAACATGGTCCTTGCTGCCTCAATGAGAGGTCTGTTTTTTCTTTCAGCAACCCCATTTTGTTCAGGGGTATAAGGAGATGAGAAATTTTGAGAAATTCCTTTTTCATCACAGAAGCTTTCAAGCTCTTGATTTCTGAACTCAGTACCATTGTCAGTTCTGATTTGTTTAACAGTAATGTCATTCTGGTTTTCAATTTTTCTGATGAATGACATTATTGTATCAGCTGCCTGACTCTTTTTGGAAAGAAAGTATACCCAAGTGTATCTTGAAAACTCATCAACAATGACAAGTGTATACTTCTCATGCTGGATTGATCTGGGACTGACAGGTCCAAAGAGATCCATATGCAGGAGGTGAAGGCAGCTTTTGATGGAGAAATTTTGTTTAATTTTGAAAGATGCTCTGTGGTGTTTACCTTTTTCACAGGCAGAGCATGGTTTGTCTTTTGCAAAAACCATTGATGGTAAGCCAAGGACCTTGTTTTGTTTTGCCAGGTTGTTGATATTTTTGAAGTTTAAGTGAGAGAGTCTCTTGTGCCACAGCCAGTTGATAGACTTAGTGGCTTTGGCAAAGAGACAGGTTCCATCTTGAGAAAGAGTAGACATGTCTAAGACATAAACATCATCTCTTCTAGGGGCTATCAAAACAACTTCTTTATTGGCATTGAAAATGGTACCTTGTTTGTCATTGAATTGCACAATGTACTTAGCATCACATAGTTAACTGACACTGATGAGATTGTATTTGAGACCATTGACGTAAGCAATTCTAGAGAAAACTATTCCATTGCAATTTACTGAACCATAACCTTCAGTGGGACATGATGAGTTATCACCAAATACTACCTTGGGTCCTGGTTCCTTTACATACTTGTGCAGACACTCCTTCACACCAGTCATGCTTCTTGAGCATCCACTGTCTAGATGCCAAATAGGCTCCCTGGCGTGTCTCTGCACAAGTAGTAAACTGAATTAGTTTCTCTTAGTGACCCACTTGCTAGTGGGCTTGGGTCTCAAGGTCTCTTTGAATTTTGCAATCGACTCATGGTCAGTGGTTGAGTGCATTGTGCTACCACAGGTTTTGCATTTAGAGACTGAGGATGGCTTAGTGATTTTGGGTTGTTTTGCACTTCTCCTTGCATGAATGACACTCTCATGTTGGGATGTCTCATGAGCTGGATTTCCACATATATCACAGCATGTGTTCATGATCATTAAACCCACAGTGAGGGCAAAGAGGAAAAGGTTTTGCTCTATTCTTGAGAGCTGTTTTGGAGGATGAAGCATACTGATGACCAACTTTGGTATAGTTTGCTTTACTGACAGAGCTTACATACTGTAAGTGGTCTGCAGTTCTGTGATCATCCTTATTGCAGATCATACAATAAAGGATTCTATAGCAGTTGTCAGTGGTATGACTAGTGTAATGACACAGCTCACACTTCTGCTTGGGTTTGTTGGTGGATTTTGATTTTGATGAGCTAGATGAGGCTGACTTAGTTTCCTTGATTGAATCAGGGGCTTTTTCGATGGATTCCATCTTTTCTGTCAGCTTCCTCACAAGCTCAGTAAGTTGCTGAATTTGGTCAGCTTCAGTGGGGACAGATGATGTTGAAGTCTTAGTAGGAGTAGACTCTTGTTGGATTTGTTTTGTTTGTCTTTGCAGGATGGTTCTACCAAGTCCATACCTTTCTTTTGGTGAGTGAGGATTGAATTTTAGAGGAGTAAGCTCAGAGCTTGGATCAGCACCCTGAAGAGGTTTTAGGGGTGGAAGCGGTGTTTGAGATTCTGCTTCAGACTCAGAGATGTGTTCAGTACCACTGGGCACATCAGGGAGTCCTAGCATGCTCTTAAGAGCTTGGCTCTCAGGCTCAAGAATCCTTCCAGAATCGAAATTTGGAAGCTTACTCTCAGGATTAACCCGTTCAATCCAATCACTGGAATTTGGAGTTGTCAGCATATTGGTAATCATACCACCAGACACAAATGGTTTTGAACTTTGGTCTTTGTTGCGAGATTCAGGGAGATGATCTTCACCTATGACTCTCTTTTTGCTACTGGGGGCACCCACACCATCAAAGACCCTGGGATTCTTAGCAGTCCAACTATCAAGAATATCTTGTACCTTTTTAAGTTCATCTTGAAGAGCCTGATTTCTCTTAACTAGTTCAGTGTTTTGAATTTGCAAAGTGACAGCCTCAAGCTTGGCTTGTTTTAAAATAAGCAGTTCATCTCTACACTTGTTTAATTCAAAACTTAGCTTGTTGTATTTTGAAAAAAGGTTTAATCTTTGCTCTTCTACGAACTTAAGGTCAACATTAAGATAATTCATATAAGACTGCCAATCAGAGTCATCATCTATAGAAAGTATAACAACCCGCAATTTTACAGGTCCTTACTCAACCTTAAAACTCAAAGTAATTTTTCTATTGTTGAAATTACACCTTTCTTTTGCGTATAAGTAAACAACACGAATTGAGAACCCGACACCGCACGCGTACCGACACTGCATTAGTAATGGCTTAAATTCAATAACTAATATTCAGAGTCAATAATTTTGTTTTCACATTACTTTTATAAAAACGTTTCAAAAATTTTATTTTTCACATCTATACCGAACAAGGTTATCACGTTTACACCTAGCTTAACGAGACACGGGGTACACTTAATACACTTATTAATACTAATAATAAAAAATAATAATAATAAAAAAATAAAAAATAAAAAATAAAAAATTCCCTACCTATACCTTATCACCGCTGCCTACTACACACACAAACACACTTTTCCTTTTTTTGTGTTTACCTCTTTCTACTTTTTTTCCTGTACATGTCCCCTTCTTCTTTCTTTCTATTTCACTGCAACTCCTCATCCCAAGAAGAAATCACAGGTTCAGATCTTGTCAAGGTCAAGCAAGGATAGATCATTTTCAATCTTTCTCTTTTCCCCAAACCTGAATCACGAGACCATCTAAAAGCCTTCAAAACGAAAGTGAGTTTTGCTAAAATTGCTTCATCACAAGACTATCACCATGAAAGAGGAGTCAAGATTTCCATGTTTTCTTCTCTTTTATGTGATGTCGAACCACAGAAACACCACACCCATCACACACTTTGAATTCACACACTTTGAATCTATCACAAATTCAATACTTTAAAAGGGTGGTGTTGAAGCTGTGGTTGTGGTCTCGCTCGGATTCAGATTTGGTTATATTGTAATCAAAATTTTCTTGTTCTTGGTCTCCTTTCAAGAGGCACTTTATTTTGCATACTCAAAAATTCTTGCATACTAAAGGATAAATCCCCACCTTCCATCTAGTTTGATCTAATGGTGGGGATTAACCTAAGATTTAATATGTCTAAACCTAAGTCCATGTTTTTTTCTTGTCTTTTTCTTATCTTTTTATCTTTCTTATTTATTTTCTCATTATTTGTAATTTTTTTAATCACTTTTTTTAATTTCACTTTTTTTTTTTTTTTTTTTTTTCAGTTATCGTCAGTTTTCATACGTTTTTGTCCGGTTTTTCCGCTTTTTATACGTTTTCGTCTGTTTTCATACGTTTTCTTACGTTTTCGTCTGTTTTCATACGTTTTCGTCTGTTTTCTTACGTTTTCATCCGTTTTCGTCTGTTTTCTTACGTTTTCATTCGTTTTCGTCCGTTTTGTTACGTTTTCGTCAGTCTTGTTACGTTTTCGTCCGTTTTCTTACGTTTTTGTCAGTTTTCATACGTTTTAGTCCGTTTTCATCCTTTTTCTTACGTTTTCGTCTGTTTTCTTACATTTCGTCTGTTTTCATACCTTTTTGTCTGTTTTCTTACGTTTTCATTCGTTTTCTTACATTTTCTTCTGTTTTCTTACGTCCTTGTCCGTTTTCTTATGTTTTCGTCCGTTTTCTTACGTTTTCGTCCGTTTTCATACGTTTCCGTCCGTTTTCGTCCGTTTTTGTCCGTTTTCTTACGTTTTCGCCTGTTTTCTTACATTTTTGTCCGATTTCCTATGTTTTCGTTCGTTTTCATACGTTTTCGTCCGTTTTCTTACGTTTTTGTCCGTTTTCATACCTTTTCGTCTGTTTTCTTACGTTTTCGTCCGTTTTAATACGTATTCGTCTGTTTACTTACATTTTGTTCGTTTTCTTACATTTTCATCGTTTTTCATCGGTTTATATAGGCTTTCGTCCGTTTTTTTACGTTTTCGTCCATTTTTAGACGCTTTCGTTAATTTTTAGACATTTTCGTCCGTTTTCGTCCATTTCCATCCGTTTTTATACGTTTTCGTACGTTGTCAGATGCTTTTTTTTCTGTTTTCATACGTTTTTATATACTTTACATTCGTTTTTATACGTTTTTATTCGTTTTCATACGTTTTTCGTTCGTTTTTTGCAGTTTTTATACGTTTTCGTCTATTTTCATATGTTTTCAAGCTTATTATTAAACTTTATTATATTACATGTCTAATATCAATTGTGATATTTTAATATAAAAAAGTTAATGTCTAATATCACTTGTGATATTTCATAAACAAACAAGTATGTTTTTTAACCTTTAATATCACCTGAGATATTTCATTGCTCTGTATATTTTTATATATTATCACCTATGTGTTTTCTAATATTTTTATAATTTTCAGTTACAAGATAGTTTTTGTGTCTTTCATTGCAATTGACAAGCGCATATTTTGTTAATGCAATCAATGTATTATACTCTTAGTAGAAATAAAAGGGTTAAAGTCACTTTAGGTGAATTCTTATTTTGTTCAAAAAATGCTAATTTAATGCAACACTTGTTTGATTTTGAGAATATGTCAAGTCTCTATTTTCATAGTTTGCTTCCTTTTTATTCATTTTGATATTTTTAAGCGACACTTATTTATCTCTTGTGATATAACACTGTAAGAAAGATGAAGAGTATTACATTATTCATCATATATGTGTTATCAGTTGTGATACTCAACTAATAATTTGAAATATTAAATTCATAC
The DNA here is from genome assembly GCA_019973895.1 of Chrysanthemum seticuspe. Taxonomy (NCBI): domain Eukaryota; kingdom Viridiplantae; phylum Streptophyta; class Magnoliopsida; order Asterales; family Asteraceae; genus Chrysanthemum; species Chrysanthemum seticuspe. The sequence goes on from BPTQ01000009.1 coordinate 275,263,625, forward strand.
CAAATGTGATAAGAATTTAGTATTTTACCAAGTATATATGAAAGAAATGATAATAAACATCACTTATTATATTTCTGTGATGATTCTGTTCATTTTTTATTTGTGTTTTTGAAAACACTTAGGAAGATTTTTGTGTTTTATGATAATATGAAATATTAGAAAATGTGTTTAACTGAAAACAAAAGATGTTATGAAACTTTTGTTAGACTTGTGGTGAATTTTTCTATTTAATGGATACATTGTGCATGTTTCGATAGGTTTTATAGCGGAATTTAAAAATATCTATGGTTGAATCAGCAAACTAAAGAAGTTATGGTTGAAGAAAGCACACATCTTTATAAACAAATTGAGTAAGCTCGAACACCTAACATGATATCACCTCAAAGGTGATATCACATGATATCACAGGTGATATCATTGGTGATATCACAAGTGATATAAACTATGATATCACACATGCTATCACCGGTAATATCACACATGATATCACAGGTGATATCAACGGTGTTATCACACATGATATCACCTGTGATATCACAAGTGTTTAAGCTTCCTCACTTTGTTTATAAAGATGTGTGCTATCTTCAACCATAGCTTATTTAGTTTGCTGATTCAACCATAAATATTTTTAAATCCCGCTATAAAACCTATCGAAACATGCACAATGTATCCATTAAATAGAAAAATCCACCACAAATCTAACAAAAGTATCATACCATCTCTTGTTTTCAGTTGAACAACTTTTATAATATTTCATAATATCATAAAACACATAAATCTTCCTAAATATTTTCAAAAACACAACCACCACATTCTTAGTTGAGTATCACAACTGATAACACATACATGATGAAGAATGTAATACTTTTCATCTTCCTTACAGTGTTATAGCACAAAAGATAAATAAGTGTCACTTACAAATATCAAAATGAAATCGTCTGAAAACGGACAAAAACGTATAAAATCGAATGAAAAACGTTTGAAAACGGACAAAAACGTCTGAAAACGAACACAACGTATAAAAATAGACAAAAACGAATAAAAACGGAAGAAAACGTATGAAAACGGATGAAAACGTATAAAAACGGATGAAAACGTCTGAAAACAGACGAAAACGTCTAAAAATGGATGAAAACGTAAAAATCGGATGACAACGTATGAAAACGTCTGAAAATGGACGAAAACTTATAAAAACGGATGAAAATACATGAAAACGTAAAAATACAGACAAAAACGTCTAAAACGGACGAAAATACATGAAAACCTAAAAAAACAGACCAAAACGTATGAAAATGGATGAAAATGGCCGAAAACGTAAGAAAACGGACGAAAACAGACGAAAACGTATGAAAGCGTAAAAACACGTCTAAAAACGTATGAAAAATGGACGAAAACGAAAGAAAACGGACGAAAACGAACGAAAACGTAAGAAAATGGATGAAAACGTAAGAAAACAAACGAAAACGTATGAAAACGGACGTAAACGGGCGAAAACGTATGAAAACAGACGAAAACGTATATAAACGGATGAAAACGTCTAAAAACAGACGAAAATGTCTAAAAACGGACGAAACTTATGAAAACGGAAAAAAACCGTCTAAAACATACGAAAACGTATATAAACGTACAAAAACGTATGAAAACGTACGAAAACGGACGGAAACGTCAGAAAACGGATGTAAACGTTCGAAAACGGATGAAAACAGACGAAAACGTCTGAAATCAGACGAAAACGTAAAAAAATGATGAAAACATATGAACACGAACGAAAACGTATAAAAACGAACGAAAAAGTATGAATACAGATGAAAACGTATGAAAACGGAAAAAAAAAACTTGAAAAAAAAACGTGAATCTAACATTAAAAAAAAATAATGAAAAAAACGTGAACTAAGAAAACGTTAATTCCACAAAAAAAATATAAAAAAAAAAATAATAATAATAATAAAAAAATAATAATTTAAAATAGCAAAAAAAAAAAAAAAAAAAAAAGAAAAAAGAAAAAAAAAAAAAAAAGAACATGCATTTAAAATAGTAACGTGAATTCAAAAAAAAGAAAAAAAAAAGTTAATAAATAAGAGTAACAAAAAGACAAAGAAAAATGATAAAAAAAACATGGACTTAGGTTTCCATATTAAATCTTAGGTTTATCCTCACCATTAGATCAAACTAGATGAATGATGGAGATTTGTCCCTTGGTAATCACCAAAATAAGAGTAAGCATTTGAAAATTCCTCATCAAAGATATGATGCACTACTAGTCCTGTTGGCCGACAGGATGCCACATTGTTTACATGTTAACACCCTTCAAAACCACTCGACTAGTGGATCATAATGCTTGTAAGGTGTTTCTTCTATAAATAGGCTATGTAATTATGTATTTTTGGCATCATACCTTATTAGTATGCTTAACATATGATTTTTTTTATTGGAGCACCATCCATCAGTTCTTACTCTATAATTAACATTTGTGCTTGATATTCATTCGTCCTATCATCAAATAATGCAAATATAAAATGAAAATAGATTAACTGACTTTGCAAAGGAGATCAGGTACTTTGATAAAAAGAATTGTTGGCTTCATGTCAAAGCTTCTACTTTCTTTTCTTACCATATTTTAGATATGTTTTGTGCTTATATAAACAGGTTATAGTTTGCATTGCAGACCAATTAATGTGGGATGCGCCTAGCCGTGTTAGAGTGCGCTTTGAGCATATGCATTTGAACTCTCATGTACCATAGATAGTTGCGAAACACACATAATAACAGATTCTTGTCTATGTTGTTACCAGATAGATTGTGAGCATGGCAATCATGATATCAGGATATATGAAGTTGAAAAATTATACTCCGTAGTAATTAGCTTAGTACAAGTAACATGAATATAATAAGTTAATAACCCATGAATACAAAATTGTGCATTCCCATGACCCTAAAAATCAACATTCTGTAATTGTGCATTGAAAGTGATCAAAGATTCGTCTTTAATTAACACTAGGCGAGTACCCGCACCTGGCGGCAGCGGTTTCTAGCGGCAGACAATTAACGATATGCGATTATAGAGTGGTGCGTGGTGTAGTGGTTCGGTGGCGGAGGAGTTTTGTGGTGGTGAGGATGGTGGTTGATGAGATGTGTGGAAGAGGAGAGCATTTTGTATGTCTTTTTGAGTGAGTTGTGATGAGAGAGTATTAAATATGCTTTTACATATGTCTTTCTCTCTCATTTGACCATTCTACTTTTTCACTTTTTCACTTTGACTGTTTTTCCATTTTATGTAGTATAGATATAGATTATATGATAGTTGCTTAATTTAACTTTATATGGTAGTTGCTTAATTTTGTTGCTTATTTTGTATATTAGGATTAGATTTTGCTTATTAGGATTAGATGTGTTGATTTTTTTTTTTTGAGTAATAAGCCCAATAGTATATGTGTAGCAGATGTGTTGATTTTTTAGCTGTTTTGACTGTGTTTTCGGCCTTATGTGAATGATAAATCACTGATGATTTTTTTAATATTTTATTGATTTTAGGTGTTCGTAAAACTAAAGCTACCGGTTCTCCTAGGTCCAAGTGGATTACGAAAGATATGAAATCCGGCGATCAAGTTTTGAACCCAAAGCCAGTGTCTCATTTTGATCCTAAAACATGCGATGTTGTGAAGTCTGGTATTGGAATGAAGCCTGGTTCCGTGAAGTCTGGTGATAAGGTATCTGGTGTTGTGTAGTCTGGTGACTTATATAAACATATAACAGACAAAATAATCACATGTGATTCTAATAAAATCACACGTGATTCCACAAGAATCACATGTGATCCTCAGTGAATCACATGTGATCCTCAGTGAATCACATGTGATTTATAAAACTAATGATTTATAAAAAAAAATATTACACATGTAATGATAAGGTGTCTGGTCTTGTGCAGTCGGCTGTGGAGAAGGATAAAGTGCCGGTTGTCGAGAAGGATAAGGTACTGTCTGTTAATGAGAAGTCTAAGCCGCCGGTTATTGATAAGTCTAAGGCGTCGGTTGTTGTGAAGTCGGCTGTGGAGAAGGATAAAATGCCGGTTGTTGAGAAGGATAAGGTACCTTCTGTTATTAAGAAGTCTAAGTCGTCGGCTGTTGAGAAGGCTAAGGCGCCGGCTGTTGAGAAGGATAAACCGGCTGATGTTAATGCTAAGTCGGCGCCAACTATTGAGAAACCTAAGGCGCCGGCTGTTGAGAAGCCTAAGGCGCCGATTATTGAGAAGCCTAAGTTGACGACTGTTGAGAATGATAAAGTGGTTAGTGGTAAGGCTAAGGCGCCAGCTGTTGTTAAGGATACGTCGGTTGTTAAGGATAAAGTGGTTTGTGATAAGTCGGTTGTTGTAAAGTTTAAGGACAAGGCGTCTGGTAATGTTGCTAAGGGTAAGAAGGTTGTTGTTGTTAAGGATACGTTGTCTGAAGTGAACGTGAAGTCTAAGGACAAGGCGTCTGAAGTGAAGGTGTTAAACGGAAAAGGTTGTTATCAGAAGCTGATGAGAGTAGAAAGGAAATAAAGGTGAAGCATCTCAAAGGTGACAGGGATATCGAGCATTCTGGTTTTAAGGGTAATAAGAAAGTGAAAGTTGATCAAAAGGGAAAGAAATCGAAAGTGAAAGTTGATCATTCTGATGATGAAGTTGATCGAAAGACAAAGAAATCAAAGAGAAAAAGGAACGATTCAGATTCAGATTCTTCGTCTTTTGATGAAGAAAAAGCAAGGCGAGTGTATAAGGCATTGAAGAAAATTAAGAAAGAAGAATCTGATGAAGAGAATGTCCAGAATCACATGTGATCCAACCAGAATCACATGTGATCCAACAAGAATCACCTGTGATCTAACAAGAATCACATGTGATTCTACAAGAATCACATGTGATTCTACCATAACCACATGTGATTATGTTTCACACATAATCACCCCTGTAACACACTTGCACCAAAATCCTTCTAACACACTTGCAGAAGTTCAGGTAATAAATTTTCAAGTAAACAAAATCCCTGTAACACCGTTGCTTTACCAAAAGTTCAAAAAAAGTATGAAAAATCAAAATTAAAACAAAAAAAAGAAATTCAAGAATCGTTTGTCGCTTGTGTGGCAGCAGCAATTTTCGCTAGTTTTTCAATATACTTTGGATTCAATGGACATGTTGTCTTGGTGTGCTTGTTAGTCTTCTCTCCACAACATCCACATTTCTTTTTCGGCTTAGATCTTTCTTCAAGTGCCATTTCTCTTCCACTTTTTCTACGTGCTTCTTTAGACCAACCTTTGTTTGAAGCTTTGGTTGGATTTTTAACCGCAGTTTTTTTAGGTTTCTCAACTGCATATACATCCTCAATCAAATCTCCTGTTTTGCGTGAAGGAGGTTTGGGCACTTCATCCTCAATTTCTTTCTTAATTGATTTCAATTGTTCCACAAACTTTCCTAACTTGCCTTCATCTTTACTCAACAAAAATAAACACTCGTCTACAACGAAAGTAGCCTCATTTGTTAATTTTTCAATTGGTTCATTTTTCTCTCCATACCTGTTTGTTTTTCTTCTTAATGCAGGTGGTATTATATCCCTCCTCCAACGCCTCAAAATGTACTTTTCCGGGATCATTTAAACATCACGGTTCTTTAAAGCACAGAATGCATGTCGACATAAAAACCCAAATCGAAGAAAATGCCTACAAGTACATTCCACTGACCCATCTTTAAGAGAACGCAGAACCTTATGGTAGAAAAGGGGAAAGAAAATTAGAAGTTTTTATATCTGGAATCACATGTGAATCCACAAGATCTACATGTGATTTGGACAACAATCACATGTGATTCTACAAGAATCACATGTGATTTGTAAAACAATCACATGTGATTCTTGTAGAATCACATGTGATTTTTGTTGAATCACATGTGATTCTTGTTGAATATTTGAAAATTAGAAGTTTTTAAATATTCTGCAAGTAAATTTACCTTGTATTCTGCCACTTTTTCGCATTCCTGCACCTCTTCTCATTTTTCTTTATAAAGTGTCCTATAAGAAGCTGCATTCATATCTCTAACCCTAACAATCTCACAACCCTCTTCCGTTCTAAACTCTTCTATTGTGCAAGACCAACAAGCTTCTGTTATTTCCTTTTGAACAAGCAAAAATATTGTTCTTGTACATACTTTAGATGCATGCCGTTCCATATTTAACTTTGTGTAAAGTTTTGGAGCTGAGTCAAATGTGTTAAAGTCCAATTGTTCTTGCCTATACCTTTGCCTCTCCATTGCTGATTCGAAGCACATCATGAAATTAACCAATGTCGACCCGTGATTTGTGAAATTTTTGAAGAATGCGTTTTCACTCTCAAACCTTGAAGTAGTTCTCATCAATCCAAACAATAGTGAGTCAATAAAATATGCTGGCAGCCACATTTCTCGAAGTCTAAACATCTTTTTCATCCATTTGGGGTCTTGCAATTTAAAATCTTCAATCAATTTTGTCAATTTTTCTTCAAATTCCAATGGTTCCAAGAACATATTCCACACAATCTTGTTCAAGCGCTTTTTGAAATCAGTTTCATCATAGATTGTTTTACAAATCTGTAAACAAAATTTCATTTATTCATGATATAGATAAAATGAATCACATGTGATTCCATGTAAATCACATGTGATTTAATGTTAATCACATGTGATTAAGTGTTAATCATATGTGATTCAGTGTTAATCATATGTGATTTAATGATAATTACATGTGATTCAGTGTTAATCACATGTGATTCAGTGCTAATCACATGTGATTCAGTGCTAATCACATGTGATTCAGTGCTAATCACATGTGATTCAAAAGTTTAAAATAGTATATAAATTAAAATACCTTTGCTGGAATTTTTTGAGTGATATGCCACATGCATAGTCTGTGTTTTGATTCAGTAAAAACAGCTTCAATTGCTAACTTCATGGCTCCATCTTGATCCGTTACAATCATTTTTGGTTGTTTTTCATGCGCACTCATGAATGATTTTAGTAGCCAAGTGTAAGCTTCTTCATCTTCTTTTAAAAGCATTCCCGCCCCAAGTGTCACACACTTTCTGTGATTATCTATCCCGGTGAATGGAACAAACACCATGTCATATCTGAATATCACAAGTTTCACACAAAAGTTAAAAAAAAAAAAAAAAAAAAAAAAAAAAAAAAAAAAAAAAAAAAAAAAAACACACACACACACACATATTATTTCCTCTGAATCACATGTGATTCCAAATCAATCACATGTGATTAACTCTGAAACACATGTGATTCATGAATGTTTCAATTTTTGATCAAGATGACTTACTTGTTAGTTCTAAATGTTGCATCAAATGACACTATATCTCCAAATTCCTGATAGTTGCATTTGGCAACTTCATCCGCCCAAAACATTGCAACCAACTCACTTTTTTCAACCTTATAATGAAATGTAAAGTTCGGCACATACTTCTTTCGGTTTTCCATTTTGTTTATCAGCATTTGCGCGTCGCTTTCTCCTATGCATGCATTTATATCCCTTTGTTGATTCTTAAAATCATCAACAGTGCCATGAACATATTGAGTACCACCTTTCATGCTAGAGTATAAATGTTGCGCCCTTGTTGCTCTAAGTTTTAAGGTTGAAGCTTTGACAACGAACATTCTTTCAGCTTGCGTCATTTTCCTTTGTTTCTTTGTTAGATGCACATACTCTTTCGGAATCATTAAATGATTGTGCTTAGCAATGAATTTAGTTACTTCATACTGTACAGAAACAGGATCCAAAGTTATGAATATTCGCGCATTACAACCTGTTATCCGTTGTCTTGTATTCCTGACTTGCTTATCACTGTTTTTAAGATCAAATGTGTTTATATTTATGTCTTTTGGAAGCCCTTGCCTATTACACATAAGGTACTTACTTTTTACCAAGCCACTTCTAGTATTTTTTTGTGTAGATTTTTTAACTTCAAAGCCTGCTAATTCTGCATATTTGTTGTACATTTCAATACATTCCTCTAACGTGTTAAACTTTTTCCCCTCAACAGGTAAATAAATATCATCAACCACAGGTTCCCAATACACTGATTCTCCAGGAGTTTCTTCATGCGCGTATAAAGTTGGTCTTGGTGTCATCATAGGATCTGTTTTATATTACAGTAGTTTTTTAATAATAGAATCACATGTAATTTAATGATGAATCACATGTGATTCAAGATGAATCACATGTGATTCTCAGATAACAGAATCACATGTGATTATAGTGGAATCACATGTGATTCTTTTCTTATTCGTTTCAGAAAAACAGTTAAAATAGAATATGCAGAATAATCAAACAAAATAAGCTGAATATGCAGAATAAGCAACAAAATTAGCTAAATCACATGTGATTTACCTAAAAATATAAATAAGCAACAAAATAAGCAGAATCACGTGTGATTCTTTTTTTCAGAAAAACATTTTAAACAAAATATGCAGAATAAGCAAACAAAATAAGCTGAATATTCAGAATAAGCAACAAAATAGCTAAATCACATGTAATTTACCTAAAAATATAAATAAACAACAAAATAAGCAGAATCACGTGTGATTTACCTTGAATAACAGATATATTTTCTTCTTCTATAACCTCAACATCCGCCATATGCTCAGATTCATCCATAACCACAACATCCTCCATAAGCTCAGATTCATCAACTGCTACTGAATTTGCTTCGTTTATCTGATTACTATCCATAACCACGGCGGCGGAGCTACGGCGGCAGAGCGGCGGTTATGGAGGATTGAAGGTGATGATGATTGACGATCTACAGTGACGATGATGATGATTGACGGTTATGGAGGATTGAAGGTGATGATGATTGACGGTTATGGAGGATTGCATGTGAGGATTGGAAGGTGAAGGTGATTGACGGTTAGTGTGTGTTTTTTACCTAACTTTTTTGGGGGAAAAATGAATGTTACGTTTTTTTTTGGGTTGTATAATTTCTCTTTTTTGCCCATCAAGAGTAAATATCAGATTTGATCTCAGCCCTTTAGATTGGATGGTTGGGATAGGTTCAATGGTTCTATCTATACTACTTTATAAAAGGTTTGGGACATTCTAAATAAAGAAGTCTTAAAATTTTAAGACCAAAAAACATTTCTATAATAAGTAATCAACAAGTCCTTAGTAAATCTTCCATGACAATTTTCATAAATAACCTTTCATACACTTTATGTAACAACCTTCAAATATTTATAAAATCCATTAATATCAGTCAAATAATTATACAATCCATTAAGTCTCTGAATTGTAACAGCCCAAGGTTCAATCATATATAAGCCAACACAAAAACTTCAACACAAATAAGAAATACGCTCTCCCTTCTTTTTCTGGGTACCAACAAAAACACAGACATATAAATAGATAAATCTACTCTCAATGTCTATTCTCAACTTTGACAGCCATTTTGCCATCATCGAACCACAGACTCAATTCGACACCACCATCGAACACCACAACCGCAGCAACCAAACCATCACCGAAACTTTCTCTCTTTCTTAACCATCACCTGCTACCACCATTTTCACACCCGTCTTACGCCAAAATAGCCACCGAACGGTGGTTTTTAATCTCTGACATTAAACAAAACAAATCCGAGTCAAAAACCCGAGGCTACGTATTACCATAAGTAAACATAGCCACGGGTCAAGGAGAGGAAGTAAACCAAAAACAAACCAAAACAGTACTACACATATATCTAACCGAACCCATCTCCGGTCTAAAATTGTCCAAATCCTCGCGATTCACAAAAAATAATAACCCATAAACACAAACTACAACTTCTCCATTCAACTGCAAGCCGTCAACAATGTTAACTCCTCAACACCCACTAAAGATTCGACAACAAACAAGAAAAAGAAAGAAAAAAAAGAATCTCATAGATCTTTTCAAATCATCATAGATCTGTGAGATACAACTCTTCTCTTTTTTTTATCCGAAATAGTCCAAAGACAGAACAAAAACCAATCGGTTTCATCCTTCTTTTCTATCGGTTTAACAACAAAAATTAACCTACCCTAGACCCTTAACAGATACTGAAGCCGTGACCTTATTTGGTTCGTGGGTTTGTGAGACTGGAGCTGAGCAAATACGAAAGATATAGTCGAATTTGGTGTTCGGATTTTTGTTGGCAGAAAAAATACTTAGTGATTTGTTTGCATGTATTTCGTTTGGATTTAGTTGAAAAAGAAAGGGAGGTGTTAGTTTATAGGATTATTGTGTAAACAGGTTCTTGAAGTTTGATGTTTAGAGAGATTTTTGTGGCTGCAAGTGATTAGGGTATTAAAATTAGGGTTGGGTGTGAAGTTAATAGTCTTTATATAACATGTGAAATTAGTGTATATTAAAGTGGGCTTTGGGTATTGAAGTAATTGGACTTTAATTGGACAAGAGTGCTAACCACATATTAGTATCATTTCATTTGTTATATCTTAATATTGGACTAAGGTTATCGGATTGGACTGATAAATCATGGTTATTATCTACAGCAGGGTACCCGTCTAATGAGACGGTGGGTATCTTATAACTAAAAATAAACATGAAAAAATAGATGGATGCAAGTATAATATTAAAAAAATAGAGAATTAGAGTAGATTAGTACTTGTTGCTTTTTTTTATATATAGTAGAGATAAAGATGCAATTGCATATTTATTTAAGAAAAAAAAAACATTGCTCGAACGAAATATTATTGCCACAAAAAAAAATACAATCGTAAATCATAACTTAATTACCAGAAATTTTAATCACAGGGTACCCGCCGCTGCAACGCGCGGGTACCTTGCTAGTAGTAAAAGATGGGTCTTTAGAGATCTCAACTCATGTAAGATATTCTTTTCACAAGCAATGACCCGCTGACCTTCGTTTACAGAACATTCTACATCCATCCAGATAAATCCCGCCACGGATATCTAAAATATCAACCATTAATTATAACAGAACACTCTAGAACCTACCCCCCTCAACAATCTTTTCATATAAACACACCCAAAACCATCACAAATCAATACAAACACATCAAAAAAACTACTTACAACAAAGCAAATCTACCAAAACTCACTTAATCAATCAAAAACGATGAACGGTCCATACTACAGAAACCACTCCCGGTCCGTACCGGTTCAGCAACCAAAAGTGGTCTCCATCCCGGTTCACTTCGTTTCATCCGATCAACCACAAACAAACATCACCACACTAAAACATTCATCAGCTCTGAAGATCCAAAAGGTTTTTAAAGGACATACGGTTAGAACATCTGTTAAGAAAATCGTTTCTATCAAAAACCAAGTTAACGAGATCCAAAAAAGGCTTCAAAACGACGTCGTGTTTGTTGACCTGTTACGTAAGGATGCGAAGGAGCGGTTGAGAGTTAACGAGACGTTAATGTCGTTGCTGTTTAAGCTTGATTCTGTTAGAGGCGTTGATAATGGTGTTAGGGAGCTCAGAAAGTCTGTTGCCAAGAAAGCCGTTGCCTTGCAGGAGAAGGTTGATTCTATCGCTCAATCTACTTTTGAACAAGATGATGATGACGTCAGCAATGGTGAGGATGATGTCAGCAAAAGTATTGGAAATAAGGTGAATGGAGAAGATATGAAGGAAGAAGCTGTTGATGATGACGTCAGCAAGGATGATCAAAATCCGGAATCAGTTGAGGATCACGTAATTGATGACGTCAGCAACAAAAGTTGTGATCAGGAGGAATTGGTTGTAAACGAGGCTATGAATGAAGATTCGGTAAAGGAATGTGATGATGACGTCAGCAGCAATGTTCGAAATCCGGAATCTATTGAAAACCAACAAGACGTGAAATGTGATGATGACGTCAGCAAAAGCTGTTGTGATCATGAAACGGTTGTAAATGAGGATCGCGTAACTGATGAAGGTACAGTGAATGAGTGTGGTGGTGGTTATGATGACGTCAGCAAGAGGTGTTGTGATAAGGGAATGGTGGAGAAACTGATGTGTGATAATGCGAAAATGATGAAACTAATGATACAGATATCGGAGAGGAACGAGATGCAAACGAGGATGATAAATTCGTTGAGTAAAAGAGTGGAGCAATTGGAGAAGGCGTTTATGACTGATAAGTCACGGAGGAGGAAGAAAAGTTACACCAGGAGGGAAAAAGATGGTTTCTGTATTTAATTAGCTTCATTTGTTACTGTAATTGTTACTCCATTGTTTGTGAAATTTCATTTAATGTTTGTGTAATGGTTTTTAAACAAGTTTTAAAATTGAGATCTTATGTTACTTACTACGATTTTCAAACAGAATAGTGATTCAAGTTGGTTACCGTTTTATGCAATTTTACATTGTGAATCATGATCGATTCATTTCATTCAGACAAATGTTTATGGATTCGAGTATTCGGTCAATGCCAGAATCACAAAATGCATTGTTCAATCTCTAGATTAGTTAATATATAAGATATCAATTTGATACAAAAAGAAAAATCATTCTGCAAACATTAATCAGATTAATCTGCTTACAAATCACTAATTGCTAATTACATCTCCGTTTATTACTAGTATTCTCCCATTCTCAGCAGTAAACCAGCAATCTCTACTTGCATTCTCATCTTCATCTTGTGATACCTGACTTGACCATTTTCAACAACCTTAAACTCCTCAGCTGTCTGTTTCTTCCATTCCTCTGATTCATTCAGACATAACTTAGCAGATCTTTGTTGTATACTCTTGGTCCAATTTCCCGATATTTAACCTGATCATCCGTTTATACCCCTCTGATCATCCGTTTATACCCCTCTGCTTCTTTTCTTGCTTCATCAGCCTTCTTCTGGTACAATTCTTGCTTCGGCTTTTCTTTTTATCTTCACCAGGCTCTTCACGCTGTCATAACTGTCTTTTTTGATTGACTTTACTGACCATTCATCCTTGGTCGTCATGTTGTTTCCATTTATCATCGGAGAATTAATGTCGCTTTGGGAAGGATCTTGTAGAGCCTGCAAGGGACCCCGCTCTGCCACCTAATGTTCCCGAGGTGTAGAAAGTTGTTGCTGGATGTTGAGGTTTGGAATACGCACAACGATCGGTGGAAGATTAGATGTGGGAATTTCGGATATCCCTTCTGTGTCTACACATCATAATTTAAATTGTAAAGTTTTCCATGAGAAATAACCTCATGTATTAGAGGTGTTTGGGATTGCAAATAGAAATGTTTATGAGTTTCTCTGCTTGTTTTAGGCACATTAGCAGTTTTGGGCCTTTTGGCATTTTAATGTTCGAATAAAACTGCTTACAGCTTAATTGCTTATTTTACTCTATAATAAGTACTTATAAACAAGCAGATAACCACTTTAGAATAACAATCCCAAACACCCTTTACTGTAATTTTATGATTATTTACACAACATAAGCATAGTTATATAAATTTTTTCATAATGCTCGAAACTTTGCAAAACATATCATTTAGATTTTTTTTTTTTTTTTTTTTTTTGGGGGGGGAGTGTTCTGAGGGAACCAACGCGTCGTTTTTTCCGTCTGAGTTGGTTTCGAGTTCTAAGAGGATTTTGCAAGAAACTGCGTTTGAATCTATTTGGCGCAAGTAGTGCAAGAATTAATAGATGAGACAGTGGAGCTGTTAAGGAGTGTTTAAGGAAAATGATAATGGTTAGTGAACGGAGAGATGAGTTGGTGAGGTTGCTGCTTAGATTACAGAGACAAACTGATTTTACTAAAGAGAACCTATTAAAGGCGAATAAAAACCAGCTTGAAATATTGGTGTCAATAAGAACGAGTCTTGAAAGTTTCTTATCTGTTGGAATTCCAGTTAATGAAATGACCGAATTTTTTTTATACGAGAGGTGTAAGAACATGAAGTGTAAAAGACTATTACCCATTGAAGATTGTGAATGTAAAATTTGTTAAAAGATGAAAGGGTTTTGTAGCGAGTGTATGTGTCTGGTTTGTTTAAACTTCGATTGTGCAAATAATACATGTAGTTGGGTTGGGTGTGATGTTTGTTCTCATTGGTGTCACGCGACTTGTGGTCTTGAGAAGAGTTTGATAAAGACGGAGCTGAGTTTAAAGGGGGATGCGGGGACGACAGAGGTTCAGTTTCATTGTGTGGGTTGTGGACATGCTTCTGAGATGTTTGGTTTTATTAAGGATGTTTTTAAGTCGTGTGCGGAAGAATGGAGTTTGGAAAATTTTAGGAAAGAACTTTGAGTGTGTTTGGAAAATGTTTAGAGGGAATTCGGATTGTAAAGGGAAGGAGCTTCATTTGAACGCTGGTGGTGAGATGATACGGAAACTTGATAATGATGTGTGTGTCTTCCTGCTTCAGTTTAACTGTAAGTTTCTTGATGTTTTCTTGCGTACTCCGTATCAGGTTTCTATCTTTTTAGTGCTTATGTTTTGAACATGTTTGGATACCTTTGCATTAATTAGACCAACTGCTTATTATAAAAATAAGGGGTGTTTGTATTGCTATATTAAAGTGGTTTTTTGCTTATTTTTAAGTACTTATTATAGAGTAACATCAGCAAGTAAGCAAAATTATTCGAACACCCAAATCTCAAAACTGCTAATGTGCCTAAAATAAGCAGAGAAACAAATAAGTATATAAATGAGCTATCCCAAACACCTCGTTAATTCTCCTGAAAAAACTTAACAATTTGCATCATGATGTGTAGACACATATGGCATATCCGAATTTCCCACATCTTATCTTCCACCAATGGTTTTGGATACCTGATTTTTTAATTGTTATCCAAATTAGCCAGTTTATCAAAGTGAATACTCTTCTATGCAATCAACACAAATTACAGTAAACTATTTCCTTCTTAGAGAGGAAAGACTACAGAGAAACCAACAGCTACCCCGAAGAGTAGTATTAGTAATCCTATGAAGTTGATCACAAGCGCTTCTTGACCTTTCCCCAGGTGTTGAAACATGAATTTCTCTGTTATTCCATTCTCAACACTATCGCCATGAAAAATATGATCACGCCAAATAAAATGTGCCATGGAGCGATTCTTGCCCTTGTTGCTGACTCAGCCCCAGCAACAAAAAATTGTCAATCCTAGTATAAACTAGCATTTGTAAACTTTAGTTCATATGAACAAGTATGAACAAGTCTGTAAATAATGAACAAGATTTAGCATTGTTGGGTCTTTAGCCCTTGATAACAAATTACTCATGTATGTATTATCTTAATATCTTCTTATGACTAACACTAAAATAAGCCAAAAGTGATATGAGTTCTCAAGTTTAAGAAATAGCTTTAATTTCAGACCGCTGCAACGCACACGGTTGAAAAACTTGTTTGAAACCATTACACAAACATTAAATGAAATTTCACAAACAATGGAGTAACAATTACAGTAACAAATAAAGCTAACTAAATACAGAACCCATCTTTTTCCCTCCTGGTGTAACTTTTCTTCCTCCTCCGTGACTTATCAGTCATAAACGCCTTCTCCAATTGCTCCACTCTTTTACTCAACGAATTTATCATCCTCGTTTGCATCTCGTTCCTCTCCGATATCTGTATCATTAGTTTCATCATTTTCGCATTATCACACATCAGTTTCTCCACCGTTCCCTTATCACAACACCTTTTGCTGACGTCATCATCACCACCACCACCACACTCCTTCATTCTACCTTCACTTACAACCATTTCATGATCACAGCAGCTTTTGCTGACGTCATCATCATCGCATTTATTTTCAACACCTTCTTTCACGTCTTGTTCGTTTTCAAGAGGTTCCCGATTTCGAACATTGCTGCTGACGTCATCATCACATTCCTTTACCGAATCTTCATTCATAGCCTCATTTACAACCAATTCCTCCTGATCACGACTTTTGTTGCTGACGTCATCAATTACGTGATCCTCAACTGATTCCGAATTTTGATCAATTTTGCTGACGTCATCATCAACAACAACTTCCTTCACATCTTCTACTCCATTCACCTTATTCGGTATAACGTTGCTGACATCATCCTCACCATTGCTGACGTCATCATCATCTTGTTCAAAAGTAGATTGAGCAATAGAATCAACTTTCTCCTGCAACGCAACGGCTTTCTTGGCAACAGACTTCCTGACCTCTCTAACACCATTGTCAACGCCTCTAACAGAATCAAGCTTAAACAGCAACGACATCAACGTCTCGTTAACTCTCAACCGCTCCTTCGCATCGTTACGCAACAGGTCAACAAACTCGACGTCGTTTTGAAGCCTTTTTTTGATCTTGTCAACTTCGTTCTTGATCGAAACGATCTTCTTGACAGATTTTCTAACTGTATGTCCTTTAAAAACCTTTTGGATTTTCAGAGCTGATGAATGTTTTAGTGTAGAGATGGTTGTTTGTGGTTTATGGTCAGATGAAACGAAGTGAACCGGGATGGATACCACTTTTGGTTGCTGAACCGGTACGGACCGGGAGTGGTTTCTGTAATATGGACCGTTCATCATTATTAAAAGCTTGTTTTAGTAAATTTGCTTTGTAATTTTTGTGATGTGTTTGTATTGATTTGTGATGGTTTTGGGTGCGTATTTATATGAGGAGATTGGTAAGGAGGAGTAGGTTCTAGAGGGTTCTGTTATAAGTTAACGGTTGATATTTATTTTAGATAGTATCTGTGGCGGGATTTTTATCCAGATGGATGTGGAATGTTCTGTAAACGAAGGTCAATGGGTCATTTGCTTACGTGAGGAATAAAAATTACTGTAAAAAATTACAACGAAACAAACAAAATAATACTCCAGATTAACTTCAAATTCACCTTCAATTCATTAAACCAATCGCAACCCAGTTCAAGGTACCATCTTAGGTTCATATCCCACTTCTCAATTTAATCAGTTATCATTACCCATCAATTTGATAACTGTGATGAAAATAGATATTTTGAGGGGGGTTATATGCAATTATCAAGAAATTGTTTAAAAAGAATTAGTAGAGATAAAAAAAAGTCAAAGATGGAGATATTATAAGAACCTCTTGATTTATCTTTAGTTTTATCTAATAGTAATGATTTTTCGGGTAATTCGTTGTCGTTTTCGTATTCGAATGGCTTTTCACATAATCCTAGTTGTTCCATGACTCGAAATAGTAGTACTGATATTTGGAATGGTGGAGAGGGGACTAATGGGTCGGTTCATAGCCGATTTAGACCTGGGGGTAGGGAATTATGAGGGTACCAATGTGTCGTTTTTTCAGTCTGAGTTGGTTTCGAGTTCTTAGAGGATTTTGCAAGAAATTGCATTTGTATCTATTTTGATAACGGCGCAAGTAGTGCAAGAATTAACTGATAACACAATGGAGGCTGTTAAGGAGTGTTTAAGGAAAATGATAACAGTTAGTGAATGGAGAGATGAGTTGGTAAGGTTGCAGCTTAGATTACAGAGACAAACTGATTTTACTAAAGAGAATCTATTGAAGGCGAATAAAAACCAGCTTTGAAATATTGGTGTCAATAAGAACCTAGTCTTGAAAGTAGTTAATGAAATGATCGATATTTTTTAATACGAGAGGTGTAAGAACAACAACAACAAACTCAATCCCGTCGGGGCGGGGTACGAGGGAGGTAAAATGTAAACAGATCCTACCTCTGCCCCAGGATAAAACCGGAAGTAGAGAGACTGCTTCCAACGAGACCTCCGGAAAGTGCAGGTGTGCGGGTGAGATAGAAAAGAGAAGAAAGCAGAAGACAGTAAACAACAAGCACAAGCAAGGACGAAAGCAAGAAAAAAACAAGGAAGGGAGCAAGGGAGAGGGCACAGGCAAAGGAACACAAAAGAGGGCAAAAAAAAAAAAAAAAAAAAAAAAAAAAAAAAAAAAAAGACCAAAGCCCAAAGCCCAAAGCCCAAAGAAAAGCAGGCAGACCAAAGGGAGTGATTGTACAATATTTCGTACGACTAGGCCTTCGATGGTGATCGAAGGGTATGAGGGGTGATATGCTTGCGCCAAACTTGTAGCCAATCTGCAATAAGAAATAGTAGACACTTCGTTAAGTGATTGCGCAGGGGTTGGACCCTGCGAACCACCTCCGGCGTGAGAGTAAGTATGTGATATGTGTTGTAAATAATATGGAGTATGTGAAATACTGTGTTGAGTGAACATACCACTGAAATGACTCGTCCAACCTATTTATAGATGAAGAAATAAGCTTGGAGAGTGTTAGCACACGTTTCAGAGATCATGGGGGCGTCCCATGATTTGTGGTAACCGCTAGGGCTTCATCCTCACTCTCTCTGTCTTGGTGGGGAAGCTAAGGAGATAGTGGGAACGTGGGGGAAGACCAAGTCAAGGTTCTCCTTTGTCTTTGTGCCTTCAAGAGAAGACTCCGAAGGGCATAGGCCTTCGGCTGGCGAATTCCCAACTGGTAACCATATCAATGATGAATGATTTTACGCCACCAATGACTTATGAAGAAAGACTTGGGTCTTCGTAATACAAATTCAACTGAGGTCGAAGGGGTGTCCTTCGACCTGATCGGAGGGTACGTCATCAAGCCCCCCAGTCGAAATTGATATGTACGAACTAGAAATATTGCTTACGACTCAGAAATAGGTACGAAACCTCCCCTCCGTCACAAAAATGAACGAAGATGAAAAGTCTAGCAACTATTGACCCGTAATTAATGCATGTACTTATCCTAACCACCCTTTCCTTGGTAAAATCAAAACGTCTCTTCAAAATTTAAAAAGGATTTGAAATCCGGAGGTTAGGGGATATCTTAGGACACGTGTAGGGCTGAAATTTAACATGTGTGAGGGTATTTAAAATCAAAAACAGTAAAACCTTAACACAATTTTATTTCACGCCCAAATTTTCACCTACTAAATCTCCTTCCGAGCAAGCTTTCGAGCAAACAGGTAAAGTATTCTTTCGTATCTGCTACGTTTTCAATACTTTTTTGTCGATTAGAAGGATCATGTCTACCAATAAGAAGTTTGTAATCAAACAACAAGGTTGCACCTTGACTAGGGAGGAGCTTAAAGCGTTCCTCACTGATTATCCTATTCCCAAAGAATACAAAATCATGTTACCTAGCAAAAATCAAGGTATTTTTGATGCCCCAGAGAACTATGTAGGCTTATACACCCATGCATTCACCACCTCTAACCTTAGGATACCCTTGCACCATTTGATTTTAGAACTCCTTCAGTACTACAAAGTACACATATCTAGGTTTAACCCTTTTGGCCTAGCCAAGCTCACAATGTACATCGTAATGTGTAAAGCCTATGGGTATGAACCGTCATTGACTGTGCTTAGGGGATTCTTGAACTTGTACCCTGGAGGAGACTGGTTAACATTGGCAAAAAGGGGTGAAAGGGATGTGCCCATTCTCATAGATAGGCCTTTTACGAACATCAGGAATTGGAAAGGAAAGTTCTTTTATATCCAAAATACTATTGTTCCTCCAAATTTTCCTGCGTTGCTAAACCTAGAATTTCAATATGATGAAAAGAGGTTTAATGATCCCTTGCCCTACACTGTGAGGAGGAATCCTTTGTATCAGCGTTTAGCTCGTCATCCAGCTGATTGTCAAACATTCCCTGAGCCAATTGGCTGGTCTTGCTGAAAGCTGGGAGGGATCTCCATTGCATCCTGAGATTATGTGTTGTGGAGAAAGTATGTAAATTTTTAATTAAAATAAGAGATAGGAACTTATCTTTCTGATATTCATCTTTTTTCTTCCTTTTTGCTGAGATGTCGTTCAGGAATTTTGTTGTTGCTGGTGGTGCAAAGGAAGTAAGCTTCATCCCGAAAGATCCCCAAGAGGTTAGCTATGGTGTGGGCTCTCCTTCAGTGTCTGTGAACAACAATGATGTTGATGTTCAGCCTATCGAACCTGTGTCATTTGCTCCTCCTGCGAAAGAGCCTATAGATGTTGAAGACTAGCTAGTGGAGAATGTGGCAGACTCTGATGAACCTGTCTCAGAAGGACAGTTAGCTATCGTAGGACCCTCCGGCATTGGTGAGAGAGTCCGAAGTAGGAAGGGTACAAGCGCGAAGGCTGCTAAATCTGCATCAAAGAGGAAGCTTATCCTGCCCACTCCTCCCTCTCGAACTACCCGGCAGAAGAGTGCCCAGGGTAAGGCTGTGGTGTTTCCAGCCATCAAAGGGCCCAGCACAGATGATATCCATGGTAAGGTTGCTTTCCTGTTATAAAGAATCAAATGCAAATAATAACATATTAACAAGTTTATCTATGCTGCAGGACTTCCTGATACGAAGGAGCTTCCGTCCCCCCTAGCTTGTCATTTGCTTGTAGAGCGTGTGACCCCATCCAGTTGGAAGGGGGTGATGGACAACATGTCCATGGAAAGGCTATGTGATCTTCATGACAAAAGCTATGTCAGACAGTGTATGCTGGATAATCAGCTCAACACCAGGACAAGGGAGCTTCTTCGTGATGTCACCAAGGCTAGGGAAGAGATGGATGTCATGCTTGCCAGGGAGAAGGCTAGGGACAAGAAGTATGCAGACCTGCAGAGAAAGTGTGAAGAAGCAATGGAGGACTTCGACAAAAATCCCTTGGTTCAAGATCTCAGAGCTGATGTGGAAAAGCTCAAAGGTCAGTTAGCTGCAAGCCAAGCTGAGTGCAGCAATCTATCTCTCGAAGGCGTGAAGGTCATAGGCTACAAAGAGCAAATATCCGTTCTTACATCCAAATGTGGAGGCCTTGAAGAAGAGATGGCTAAGCTGGTTGACCAGGAGATCAAGCTCAGGAAAAAGGTGGATGGGTTAAACCTTCGGTTGAAGATGCTCAAGAAGGATAGGATGGATTTGGTAACCAAGGTCATCCCCTACATCGCTATGAAATTGTACCATAGTGATGATGTGGGGATTGTGATTGGGAATCTGGTGAATGCAGCCATATTTCATGGCAAGTGTACCACTTTGGAGGAGATAGCTGAGACAGGGAAACCAGTGAAGCTGGAAAATGTTCCATACTACAGGGCAACTCATGAGCAGGAATATGATGATGCAGGCAATGCCTTAACTGCTTTAGAGTTCTCCTTCCTTGCCGAAGTGACGAAGGACCCAGAGGCCTCCATTGAGGACCTGCTAGCCAAAAAACCAAGGAAAGTCCAGCCTGCCTCCTCTTCGAAGAAGACACCATCTCCCAAGGTTCCATCCCCAGGTTCTGCTGATCCGAACCATTCCAAATTTTGATGAAGGCTACCATGTGATAGTAATTTGATCCCCAGGGTGGTATGTACCCTGTTTTCAAACAATTTGTCTGTTTCTCTTTCCAGGCTATATGTCTGATGAAACAATTTACATTTGATGTGTGTGGTAAAGGCTTTGGCCTAAGACAATAGTTTGTGTGTTTGATCGTTAAGGCTACGACCTGTTTGGACTAGTTAAACTAGTCATAAATTAATATCTACATCAAGGCTGCTAGGGCCTTTATTTTGCTATGTGTGATTCTTCTCTTTACGTTTCATTTGCACGTAAAATTTTTACAACCTAAGGCGTATGGTAGATGCATAGCCTCATTGTGTGTAATTACGTCACCAAGAATATAGCAATCGTATAGTTTGATTGCTGATAGAGGGTTGTGACCCACTCCATCTTGATCCTGTGGGCAGCGAAAGGCTTGAAATACCTTAAGGCCATATAGGAAAGTTAATGTGAAGTTGAGATGGATGTTATGCATATGAGCAAGACGTATTGTTAGTCTTTGTACATCCCTTCGACATTGAAACTTATAAAAGCGACTTGGTGGACAAATCTTTTTTCTATTGAACGAAACAAGAGATTTGAGGGAAATGCGTTATATCATTAAGTGGGTAGGGAGGATTACATCATTTTAAGAAATGAATACTAGACGCCTACCATTAATGCTTCTTTCCCCAAGTGAGAAGAATGCAAATACATTGATTGAAAGCAAATTAAAAAATGTCCTTGGACATTGTAAGTTTCATACGTAAAACTTACAAAGGGTAGTGCCATTCCAAGTTCTATCAATAGCGTCTCCGTCGAGGGTTTCTAGCTTGTAGGCTCCGTTGCCATATGTTTCCTTAACAACGTAGGGTCCTTCCCATGTAGGCCCTAGTTTACCCTGGTACTCAGCTTTACTTGCACTGTTGAGTCGGAGGACGTATTCTCCTGGCTTGAAGGTCGAAGGCCGAACCCTGCTGTTGTAGTACTTTTCAATTTGTTGTTTATGGATAGGCTCCCTGATTGAAGCTATTTCCCTTCGTTCTTAGAGTAGGTCTAGGTTGCTACGGAGTCTTTTTTCGTTGTTTGCTGCTTCGAAGTTCATGACCCTTTCTGTTTCGACACTTACTTCCGAAGGGATGACAGCTTATGTGCCATATGTCAAGCTAAAAGGTGTCTCCTCATGACTTGACTTTGTGTGCGTTCTGTGAGCCCAGAGTACTTGAGGTAGCTCATCTACCCAACTATGGTGACTGTATCCCAGCCCTCGTTCTATGCCTTGGATGATGTCCCTGTTAGTAACTTCCACTTGCCCGTTACCTTGGGGATGGTAGACGGATGTGAAAGATTGTTTTATGTTCAGGCCTCTGCAAAACACTGGAAATACTCCTTCGGCAAACTGCTTCCCATTATCTGAGATGATGATATGGGGTACTCCGAACCGGCAAATAATGTGTTCCTACACAAACTTTTCCACGTGCCTTCCTGTGATGGATGCTAAAGGCTTGGCTTCCACCCATTTCGTGAAGTAATCGATGGCTACGACCAAGAACTTTACTCCTCCTGGAGCAATTGGTAGAGGGCCTACGATGTCTATCCCCCATTAGCTGAAAGGCCATGCGGACGTCACAGAGGTCATATCTTGTTTTGGTAGCCTTGGCACTCTTGAGTGGACTTGACAGGCTTCACACTTCTGGATGATTTCTACTGCGTCCCTGTGCATCGAAGGCCAATAATATCCTATCCTCATGATCTTAGAAACAACGGAGCGGGGTCCTGCGTGTAGCCTGCAAGACCCTTCGTGTACTTCTTGAATGATGTTGGCGGCTTGCCTAGGTCCTACACAACGAAGCCATAGAGACAAGAAGGACCTTCGGTATAGGTAGTTCCCTATGATTTTGTACTGTGGTGCTTTGATGAGAAACTTTCGAGCTAGCTTCTGATCCTCCGGCAGTATACCACTTATTAGATACTCTCTAATCGGAGTCATTCAATTTGAATCCTCCTCCAGTATTACGTCAGACACCTCCTTTCGGACGATGGACCTATCTGCCAACACTTCAACCAGAACCTCCTTAGTTAAATGAGCAAGTGCCATTGATGCTAGTTTTCTAAGTGCATCCACTTTTTTGTTTTGGTTTCTTCGAACATGCTCTATGTTGTAGGATGTAAACCCTTCGAGCATCTCCTTGGCCTTATCCAAGTATTGCTTAATCACAGGTTGTCTCGCTTCGTAGGAGCCCTTTATCTGATTAGCCACCAGCTGTGAATCAACAAAAATAGCCAAGTCTTCTACCTCCATGTTCTTAGCCAGTCGGAGGCCTGATAGCAAGGCTTCGTACTCCGCTTCATTGTTAGTAGCATCGAATTCGAAACGGAGTGCATAAGTATACTCCTTCCCTTCAGGATTAACAAGCATTAGACCTGCGCCAGAACCATCGGTGTAAAGTTTCCACCCTTCGACCGTTTTAGCAGGATTTTTCTCAGCAACTTTGGTGTCCTGCTTCGGTTCGGAGGGTGTTTCGGCTAAAAAGTCTGCCAATATTTTCCCTTTGACCGAGTTTCTACCCTTGTACTCAATTTCATGTTCTCCTAGCTCGATAGCCCACTTAGCTCTCCTTCCAGATTTCTTCGGCTTCGAAAGTATCTGCTTAATAGGCTTGTCAGTGAGTATGGTTATGGGATGAGCTTGGAAGTACCTTCGGAGGCGCCTCGTAGCATGAACCAAAGCCAAGATTAACTTCTCCAACTCTGGAAAATTTAGCTTAGCTCCCTATAGAACCCTGCTAACGAAGTAGATAGGGATTTGCTTCTTTTCCCTCTCTGCCAATAATACAGCATTGATGCTTTCGAAGGAGGCTGCGATGTACATAAACAACACTTCGCCTTTGATTGGGGCGGTAAGTGTAGTTAGAATAGCCATGAACTCCTTGAGCTTTTGAAAGGCAGCTTATGCATCAGCACTCCACTGAAACATCTTTTTATCCGTGCATCCTTTGAGTGTCTTGAAGAACGGCAAAGATCTATCTGCACCCTTCGATAAGAATCTGCTGAGGGTTGCTAGCTTTCCGTTCAGACTTTGCACATCCTTGAGGGATTTAGGAGGCTGCAAGTCTGTGATGGCCTTAACCTTTGAAGGGTTGGCCTTAATACCCTGCTTGGTGATCATATGTCCCAAAAATTGTCCTTCTTCCACGCCGAAAGAACACTTCTTGGGATTTAACTTCATGTTGATGGCGCGAAGCTGGTCGAAGATTTCCTTTATGTCGGAGAGCATGTCCTCCTCCGTTCTACTCTTGATAACCATATCGTCTACGTACGCTTTGAGATTCCTACCTATCTGCTTGTGGAAGGCTTTGTCCACTAGCCGTTGGTAGGTAGCACCTGCATTTTTCAAGCCGAAAGGCATCTTCTTGTAACAATACACGCCCTTTCCTGTAAAAAAAGGCTATTTTTTCTTCGTCCTCTTCCGCCATCTGTATCTGATGGTAACCCTTGTAAGCATCCAGAAAACATTTCAGTCAAAACCCTGATAAGGATTCCACTTTCCAATCCATTTCTGTTATAGAATAGCAGTCTTTCGGACATGCTTTGTTTATATCTGTGAAGTCTACACACATCCGCCACCCTCCGTCATGTTTTTTAACCATCACCGGATTGGCTACCCAGGTTTGATACTTCACCTCCCTGAGTATGCCTGCTGCTACGAGCTCATCCACTTCCTTGCATGCTGCGGCATTCCTTTCAGGTGCAAGGCTTCGACGCTTTTGCTTGATAGGTTCAATGTGCTTGAACTCATTAAGCTTGTGTTCGGTGCCGAAGGGCTTTCCATATATGATGAGAGTTCTCGGGACCCCCGTCATGTCAGAGTAAGTCCATGCGAAGCATCTGCATTAGCCCTTAGTAACTTTTCCAATTCAGCCTTAAAGGAGGTAGGGAGTTGCTTTCCAATTACCACCGTCTGATCAGGGTAGAGATCGTTTACTATGATGCACTCTTCGGCATCAGTGCAGCTGAGAACATCTTTCAGAGGCTCTTCTATAATTTGCTTGACTCTTTTGCCTACGTCGGTAGGCTTCTTCACATTGTAACTGGAGAAAACCGTTCCAATACCGAATGGTGTTTGAATTTGATTGCGGCATGTATAGTGGAGACAACGATGCCCATTTTCTGCATTGCGGTTCTCCCTATTAACAGGTTATGTTCTTTTTAGCCTTCCTTCTCCAATCGTAACCTCTAGAAGGACTTCTCCTAGGGGCCATGAGTGTTCCCCTGAGAATCCCACCAAGAGTACCTTCGGATCTACCCTCTTCGACCTTATCGAAGGTTTGAGCTTCAGGAAACAATGTTCGTAGATCACTTCGCAAGAGTTGCCACAGTCTAAGTAAGCTCTGTTTACTTCTCTGTTGGAGATCAGGACTTTGATGACCACGGGGTCATTCGAGAGAACCTTACCTGTGATCGAAGGGAAAGTAACGTCTCCTACTCCGCATAATGCTTCTTCCGCTGCTTTCCTTTTTAAACCAGAATCATCCATGTACACCATGAGGATGGGTGCTTCGACAGGTGTGGTGTCTTTCCCCAACTGAGTGTCGGAGACCTTTTCTTTACCTTTCTTTATGCCCTTCACCAAATGTCCCAATTGGCCGGATTTCACGGCCTCTTCTATCTATTTCTTGAGCTCTCTGCAATTGTTGGTGTTGTGTCCATAATCGTCATGGAAATAGCAGTATTTGGAGGTGTCCCTGCTTCTTCCCATACTTGCCAACCGAGGAGGAGGATCAAAGGCTTTCGCAGCCCTTTCTGTAGCAAGTATCTCCCTTGGAGATTTGGACAAATTAGCCAAGAGCCCGTGGTTGATGTTTTTGTGGTAGGGCGTAAACCTGTCTCTGCCTTTGTGTTTGTTCTTTGACCCTTCCCACGAAGGATGCTTCGGGATTTTACTGTGACTTTCTTTATTTTCGATCGGAGCCCCGTTGGTAGATACTTATTTGGCTTCGATCCAGGTGTAAGTCTTCTCCACTAAGCCCTTGTAGGTTGCGGGAAGGTCAGTGGATAGAAATTCCACCAGACTCCTGTTTCGTAGGCCATGCACGAAACCTGAGATGCGTTGGTCTTCGTGCAGACCCAATATTTGCAGAGTGTCATCAGTATATATAGTAACGAAAGCCCTGGTGCTCTCGTTTTCCTTCTACTTGATGTTGTGCACTGTTAGGTGCGTTCTTGTGAACTTTTTCTGCTGACTGAAGTGTGATCTAAACTTGGCCTTGAGATCATCCAAATTTACAATGCTACCTGCTTTTTGCCCGTTCCACCATATACGAGCAGAATCTCGCAGGGTATATGTGAACATGTGGCAAGCAACAGACATAACCCACTTATGCATTCTGATAGCCCCTTCGAACAGATGTAAGAAATTATCTGGGTCCCCCTTCCCATCATAAGTACCAATATGTGCGGGTATTTTCAACCCATCGGGCAAAGGGTAGTCTTCTATCCACCTTACGAAGGGTGTTGTGGAACCCATGGGCTCCGAATAAAGGCAGTTGTAAGGTGGCATGTAAGTGGGGACAACATTGTATGGGTTATGGCTCGGAGGTATTCCGACAGGGTTTTGGTTAACATATTAAGGGTAGGCAGTAGGTATATAAGCTGGGTGACTTCCGACAGGATACGAAGGGTATACCATAGGTTGCCCGTAGGGCATGCTTCCTTATGGTTGAGTAAAGCTAGGGTTGTTAGCTTGCCCGTTAGGTGGGGGATAAACCTCTTGGGGGTAAGATTGAGCCTGAAAAGGAGGGTACATACCATGAGGAGGAAGATTTCCTCCCCCATTCATTTGAGATGGATTGCCTTCTACGTCGGATGTGTGAGAAGGCTGCAACGGAACCCCTGCCTCAGTTCTCCCCAGATGGGCCGCCAAGAGTGGTGGCAAGTTAACCTCTGTAGTCTCCCTTCGGTGACTCCTTCCATTGGAGCCTTCCATTGTTCCTTCCCTTCTCGTCGGAGCCCTCTCCGGAACATCTTCAAAACCAGCTGACCTTCCACTCGGCCTTCGACTGCTCGGAGACCCTATCCTCAGCACTGAGCGTGTAGCCCCAGGAGCCAAGGGCCTAGCCTCTATTTCTAACTCTTCGTCATACTCATCGCTAGAGTATTCCAACTCCCTCCGCATCTCCACGTTTCGAGCTTGCCTCCTTCGAGCCCTTAGTAAAGATTCTAGTGCTTCGATATTAGCTTCAACGAACGCAGGACTGATTACCGATTCAGGGTTAGCCGAAGTTGAAGCATGGTTGTTGGGAGTTATTTCAGAGTGATATCGTGTGGTAAAGGTGGACGTGGTTATGTTGGGAAGGTTGTTAGGGTCATTGACTGGGATTGGTGTCAAGGTTGAAAAACCCTGAGGGGGTGTATCCTCTCTTCCTTGATTCATGCCGTGAAACTAGTGAGTGTGATTGACTGGTTATAAGTTTGGAATAACAAGACCAATTGTAGCGGGTCCCACGGATGGCGCCACTGATTGTACAATATTTCGTACGACCAGGCCTTCGATGGTGATCGAAGGGTATGAGGGGTGATATGCTTGCGCCAAACTTGTAGCCAATCTGCAATAAGAAATAGTAGACACTTCGTTAAGTGATTGTGCAGGGGTTGGACCCTGCGAAACCACCTCCGGCGTGAGAGTAAGTATGTGATATGTGTTGTAAATAATATGGAGTATGTGAAATACTGTGTTGAGTGAACATACCATTGAAATGACTCGTCCAACATATTTATAGATGAAGAAATAAGCTTGGAGAGTGTTAGCACACGTTTCGGAGATCATGGGGGCGTCCCATGATTTGTGGTAACCGCTAGGGCTTCATCGCCACTCTCTCTGTCTTGGCGTGGAAGCTAAAGAGATAGTGGGAACGTGGGGGAAGATCAAGTCAAGGTTCTCCTTTGTCTTTGTGCCTTTAAGAGAAGACTCCGAAGGGCATAGGCCTTCGGCTGGCGAATTCCCAACTGGTAACCATATCGATGATGAATGATTTTACGCCATCAATGACTTATGAAGAAAGACTTGGGTCTTCATAATACAAATTCAACTGAGGTCGAAGGTGTGTCCTTCGACCTGATCGGAGGGTACGTCATCAGGGAGCACAAAAAACCACCACAAACAAAAATAGGGCAAGAAAAGCAGGCAAACCAAAGAAATACAGAGCAAAATCAAAGCAACGCACGGGGCCTAAAGCTACTGCAGAGCAAAAAAAGAGGGTCGCCAAAGACCAAAAACGCTGGGGCAAAGCAACAAAGAAACACCTAAAACCTAACCACCTAAACCCCCAAAGACCCTAGCCAAAATCTAACCGCAGATCCTAATCCTATCTCTCCACCCCTTCCTATCTGAGGTCGTTTCTTCCGACAAGAGGAGCTCCGACATGTCTAGCTTAAGTCTATCGTCCCACCTGAGTTTGGGTCTGCCCCTTCTTCTCACGCCCTCTACTAGTAGCGCCTCGACCCTTCTAACCGGCGTTGTTTGAGGCCTCCTCCTGACATGGCCGAACCACCTCAACCTACCTTCTCTCATCTTCGAGATAATATTTCTGACGCCAAGTTTTTCTCTGAAAACTCCGTTCAGGATCATGTCAGGCAAGGTCTTGCCACAAGTCCATCTTAGCATTCTCAGTTCGGCCACCTCTACCCTGTTAGCATGGGCCTTGGAGATAGGCCAACACTCGGACCCGTATAGCATAGCCGGTCTAATCGCAACTCTATAAAATTTCCCCTTTAGCTTTAATGGGACGTTCCTGTCACAGAGAACTCCCGACGCCGCCCTCCATTTCGCCCAACCAGCTCTGATCCGGTAGGTTACGTCCTCATCTATCCTCCCCGATTTGTGAATCATCGATCCCAGATATCTAAAAGATTCCTTGGGTGGCAGGATCTGTTCGCCGATACGGATGTCCTCGTGGTGGCCTGACTCGCATCTCCCAAAAACACATCTCAGGTATTCAGTCTTCTCTCTGCTCACCCGAAGTCCGTTGTCTTCAAGAGCCTCCCTCCAGCACTCTAGCCTGATGTTTAACCCTTCGGCTGATTCTGCCACCAACACAATCTCGTCAGCAAAAATCATGCTCCACGGGATGCCCTCTTGAATCCCTCGAGATAAGTCATCCAGGATCAAGGCGAAAAGGTAGGGACTTAAAGCAGATCCCTGGTGGAGCCCAACTCTGATAGGGAAAAACTCTGAGATCCCCACGGTGGACCGTACACGGGTCTTAGCCCCCTCGTACATATCCTTAATGACTCTCACGTATCTCCTTGGGGTTCCCTTATCAAAAAGAGTTCTCCAAATCAACTCTCGTGGGACACTATCATATGCCTTTTCTAGGTCCAGGAACGCCATGTGCAGGTCCTTTTGTCTCTCTCTATACTTCTCCATGAGGCTCCTGAGCAGGTGGATAGCCTCAATCAAAGACCTTCCTGGCATAAAGCCAAATTGGTTCTCAGACACCCTCGTCTCCTTTCTAAACCTCCTCTCAATAACTCTCTCCCAAAGCTTCATGGTGTGGCTAAGGAGCTTGATGCCCCTATAATTGCTACACACTTGCACATCCCCTTTGTTCTTATAGATGGGGATGACTTCAGTGAGTCTCCATTCCTCTGGCACCTTAGAACCGGAGAAGATCTTGTTGAAGAGACGAGTCAGCCATCCCACCCCCGCCTGACCTAGGCACCTCCACGCTTCTATGGGGATTTGGTCCGGCCCTACCGCTTTGTTTCTTACCATCTTCTGAAGTGCAACCTTCACTTCTGGTTGCCTAATCCTCGAATAGTAGAATTCTAGTCTTTGGTTATTGCTCTCTTCTTCCCCGCTTTCTTCAGTGCTTCCTCCGTTGAAAAGAGAGAGAAATACTCTCCCCATCTTTTCCTAATATCTTCTTCGAACACAATGGTCCGTCCGCCTACATCTTTGATATATTTGACGTTTTCTAAATCCCTCCTCCTTCTCTCCCGGGCTTTAGCAATCCTAAAAATATCGTTTTCCCCCTCTTTGGAGTCTAGTTTCTTGTACAAATCTTACGCCTTGTCCTTCGCCTGAGCCACTGCCTTTTTTGCTTCTCTTTTAGCTACTTTATGCCTCTCCTCCGCGGCTGTAATATCAGCTTGTTGGCCCTCCCGACACCGAAGAAGTTCTCTGAATCTGGATTGTTTCACGGAAACTTTGGATTGCACTTCCTCACTAAACCACCAAGATTCCTTGTTGGGTGGTTGGGTCCTAGATGTCCCGCTAGCCACACTCAGGGACTCTTTAGCTGCGTCTTTAATGATGTCGACCAGGACGGTCCACAACTGATCCGCATCTCTAGCAGTCAAGTCCTCCGACCGAGTTGAAAGTCCCTCAAAGACTTTCATTCTGAAAGACTCTGCCGCCCCACCATACAAGTTCTTCCATAGAATCCTCGCCAACCTGTTCATAACTCTCCTAGGTTGTTGCCTCACGAAAAGCGTATCCAAAGCTAACAATTTGTGTGGGATGAGCATGCCTCTCCAGGGAAGACCCTGCAGCCCCTACATGCTCTCAGGTCGCCTCTTCTCACTAGCAGATAGTCAATCTGGGTGTTGTGACCCCCACTCTGGAAGGTGATCAAGTGTACATCTTTCTTCTTGAAGAAAGAGTTCACTACTGCCAAGTCGTGAGCCAAGGCAGACTCTAAAATCGATCGACCTTCATCATTCCTAACTCCAAGACCAAAACCACCATGGACCCCCACGTAGCCATCCGAGAGGTGTAAGAACGAGAAGTGTAAAATATTATTACCCGTTGAAGATTGTGAATGTAAAATTTGTTAAAAGATGAAAGGGTTTTGTAGCGAGTGTATGTGTTCGGTTTGTTTAAACTTTGATTGTGCGAATAATACATGTAGTTGGGTTGGGTGTGACATGTGTTCTCATTGGTGTCACGCGGCTTGTGATCTTGAGAAGAGTTTGATAAAGGCGGGTTCGAGCTTGAAGGGCGCTGCAGACACGACTCAGGTTCAGTTTCATTATATGGGCTGTGGACGTGCTTCTGAGATGTTTGGTTTTATTAAGGATGTTCTTAAGTCATGTGCAGATCGAGAAAAGAGCTTAAGTGTGTTTGGGTAATGTTTAGAGGGATTTCAGATTATAAAGAAAATGAACTTCATTTAAAGGTTGGTAAGATGGTACGGAAACTTCATAATAAAGTGATGTTGTCTTCGGATGTGTGTGTTAGTTTCTTCTGAATTTCACAGGTTGTGTTTCTGTATAATCAGTATATATGAAAAAAGGGTTTGCGACAAAGGACTTGTAACAGAGAATACACAAGAATGTTGATAAGACTGAATATGAAACACAGATGAATACTAATGAATTTGTATTGATTCGACTTGCTGAATGTTTACACAACTTTGTCCCTATTTATACTAGATGAAACGGTACCAATAAACAAGAGAATACCGTTTCCATAAAACTAAACGACACATCCTATTCTAAACGTTATAACCGTTTATACCCATTCTAAACTATACTAAACCGACCCATGTTGACCCAGCCCATATCTAATGTTTACAGGATTCCAAACTTTACATAATACATACTAAACTATTCTAATTTACACCAAGACCCCTATATTTAGTTTATACTCCAATACTCCCCCTTAAACTAAATATAGTTAAAGGTCTTCATTCTCGATTTGTCTTTATAGTAGTGCTGGTTCTTCATCATCCCACACGAGATGTGCCTCTTCTTCCTTTTCTTTCTCTTTGTCCCTTCGCTTTGTACATTCGTATGCGAAATGACCATATTCACCACATTCATAGCATTTGAATCTACTCTTGTCATTGCTTGATTGACCAACACTTCTTCCACATCCTGTTTCTCTTCCACGTCCTCTACCATTAAGCCTGTTTCCAGAATTATTTGTGCTTGCTAAAAGTAATTTTCTTGGATCATACTCTTCTGGTTCATCAGTACTCTTAATACGTTCTTCATATGCTGTTATTCTTCCAACGGCTTCTTCGAATGGCATGGTATCTATTTCTGAGTATTGTTCAATGGTGGCTACGATCGATAAAAACTTCTTTGGAACCGAATTTAGTAAGTTCCTGACAATTGTCTCATCTTTGAGTGTCGAACCAAGGTTTTTAAACCTTGCCCTTATACTGCCCAATCTTCCAGAGAAGTCACTTATGGTTTCATTTTCTTTCATCTTTAAGGTTTCAAATTTGCTCTTTAAAGTTTGTAGTCGTGCCTTCTGAACGAGATCTGCTCCAACATATAGAACTTTGATCGCATCCCATACTTCCTTTGCACTTTCGTATTGCGCAACTTGCATTAAAATATCTCCCGGTAACGTTTGGAAGATCATTGCTTTCGTTGTATGTACCTTCTTTTCATCCACCTTTCTGTTGAATCAATAGTTTCCCAAAGACAATAAGCCTTTAAAATCGTTTCCATCAGAATTGCCCACTGGGTGTAATTTGAATCCGTCAACTGTATGCATTTAAGTGCTATATTTTCTTGAACTTTAGACGTACTGCTTCCTTCTTTATCGTTGGTCATGCTTTCTTCCTTTCTCTCTTCTTTCTTGCTTTGACGTGCTTTAGCCTTTCTTGCCTTCTTTCTTCCTATTTCTTTCTTTTGCTTGTACCACACAGGTTTTTCTTTTGCTTACTTGATCGTACCACACAGGTTAATACCACAAAGGTTTTACTACGAAGGTTTGTTCCACGAAGGACTGTACCACGGAGGTTTGTTCCACGAAGGATTTGTACCACTAAGGTTTTGGTTCTTGCTTACTATACCACAAAGGTTATGATTTCTTTCTACTTCCACGAATCAATCCAAGTATATAAATAATATGGGATTTCCAGATCAAAACTTAAATGGAATTCCAACTTACTATCAACAATCGAATTCTTAAACGGGGATTCTAACTTGCAAATAAAACTTAAAACTTTTACAAAGGAAACAAACCGAAATTAGGGCAGGTACACGCAACGTTTTTCTTTTTCCTTCTTTAATTCGATCAAACAGCCCACTTTCTGTTTTGTTTCTTGTTAACCGATGAAATCCTCCGTTCTTTCTTTCCTTTCTTTTTGTTCTTCTTCCCTGGATCGATTGTTGCTCTGATGCCAATTGTTAGTTTCTTCTGAATTTCACAGGTTGTGTTTCTGTATAATCAGTATATATGAAAAAAGGGTTTGCGACAAAGGACTTGTAACAGAGAATACACAAGAATGTTGATAAGACTGAATATGAAACACAGATGAATACTAATGAATTTGTATTGATTCGACTTGTTGAATGTTTACAGAACTTTGTCCCTATTTATACTAGATGAAACGGTACCAATAAACAAGAGAATACCGTTTCCCTAAAACTAAACGACACATCCTATTCTAAACGTTATAACCGTTTATACCCATTCTAAACTATACTAAACCGACCCATGTTGACCCAGCCCATATCTAATGTTTACAGGATTCTAAACTTTACATAATACATACTAAACTATTCTAATTTACACCAAGACCCCTATATTTAGTTTATACTCCAATAGTGTGCGTCTTCATGCTTCAGTTTTTCAACTGTTAGTTTCTTGATATTTTCTTTTGTATCAAGTTTCTATCTTTTCAGTTCTTTTGTTTTGAACATGTTGGATACCTTTGCACTTAATTAAACCAGCTGCTTGAATACTCGTAAACGAAACGTTTTGCAAAGTTCGAGTATTATATATATAACTATAACTATGCTTAGATTAAGTAAACAGTTCTAAAATACAGTGAGGGGTGTTTGGGATTGCTATTTTGAAGTGATTATTTACTTATTTTTAAGTACTTATTATAGAGTAAATTAGCAAGTAAGCAGTATTATTCAAACACTCAAATGGCAAAACTGCTAATGTGCCTAAAATAGGCAGAGAAGCGGATAAGCATTTAGATGAGCAATCCCAAACCCCTCTAAAACCTAAGGTTAGTTCTCATGAAAAACTTTAACAATTTGCATTATGATGTGTAGGCACAGATGGCATATCCGAAGTTCCCACATCTAATCTTCCACCAACCGCTATGCCGGTATCAAAACCTCAACGTCCACCAACTACTTTCTACACTTGGGGAACATTAGGTGGCAGAGCCGGTCCCATGTTTGCTTTACATGATCCTTCCCAAGATGACACTAAACCTCCTATGATAAATGGAAGCAACATGATGATCAAGGATGAATGGTCAGTAAAGTCAACCAAAAAGACAATTAGGACAACGTGGAGAGCCTCGTGAAGATTAAAGAAGCCGAAGCAAGAATGTAATCAGAACAAGGGTGATGAAGCAAGAAAAAAAGAATAGGGGTATAAACGGATGATCAGGATAAATATCAAGAGGTTGGACAAAAGAATACACAAGAAAGATTGCAAAGTTGTGTCTGAGTAAATCAGAGGAACGTAAGAAGCCGAAAGTTGATGAGTTAAGGTTAATGAAAATGGTCATATCAGATGAAGATGAGAATGCAAGCAGAGATTGCTGGTTTACTGCAGAGAATGGGGAATACTAAATAACAGTGCTGTAATAATTAGTCATTTGTAAGAAGATTTATCTGATTAATGTTTGCAAATTAATTTTTCTTTTTGTATTAAATTTTCATTTTATATATATTTTAATAGTATTAACTTGTGAGCAGATTTGTGAAACAAATCTAGAGATTGAACAATGCATTTTATGATTCTATCATTCTATGATTGACCCCATGCATATCAAATACGCAAATCCATAAACATATGTCTAAATGAAAAGAAATCACGACACATAATTATAAAATTGCATAAACGGTAACCAACTTTAATCGCTACTCTGTTGTGGATATCTGATTATTTATTTGTTATCCATATTAGCAAGTTTATCAAAGTTGGTTACTCTTCTATGCAATCAAAACAAGTTACAGTAAACTATTTCCTTCTTAGAGGAAAGACTACAGAGAGACCAACAGTTACCCCGAAAAGTAGTATTAGTAATCCTATGAAGTTGATCACAAGCGCTTCTTGACCTTTCCCCAAGTGTTGAAACATGAGTTTCTCTGTTATTCCAGTCTCGACACTCACTATCGCCATGAAAAATATGATCACGCCAAATAAAATGTGCCACGGAGCGACTCTTGCCCTTGTTGCTGGCTCAGCACCAGGGAACAAAAAAGTGATCAATCCTACTATAAACTAGCATTTGTAAACTTGTGTTAGTACAAGGTTGTTTATAATGAATAATTTTAGGACTAAAGTATAGAAAGCTTACTTGAAGGCCGAATAAGCAAATGGTAGACAAACCGATCCACGAATGTAAAGTGTTCATATGTGAGATATGTATTTCATCATGAAACTTGAAGACTGCATAAATGCCCAAAATTCCAGTGACAAGCGCAATCATATGGTATACTAGGTGAATTATTTTGAGGGATGGTCTTGTTACAGGGATCGCCTTGTAAGTGAGTATTGCTGATTCAAAATAGTACGCATTAGCTCGTAAATTTTACCTAGAACTCAAATTTGGTTTGAAATTTACTTTTTCTAAAGAGCCTAATATTTTAGTGATGACAGTATCAACTTCTTTTAGAAGTACAGAGATATAAATTATGAACATATCTTATGTCTTAACCACTTAAAAGTTCTAAATCGACGATATTGTGTTAATCTATTTTTACCTTCCCCTGAAAAAACAACGAATCCAAGCACAGTAAGAAGTGGATGCAACTGCAAATCAAAACAGCAAAAGCTACTTAAACTAAACAAATTTGAAAACACATTTAAAGACAGACATCAAGTTCAATATGTTTTATCATGTAAGATAAAAAGTATTATGTAACACACATTTTCTCCTAGTGATAATTCCAAGGTAACAATAAACTTATTCATAGGACTTACATTGAAAATCTTTATTTTCATTTGTGATGTGAAAGCAAAGCCTTCCCTTAACTTTATGAGCCAAATAAGCAGAAGGGTAGCAATGGATACCACTAACAAATGTCCAAAAGTGGTCACTGGAAACGCAGACATGCGATAACTGGATCGCTCACCCGCCATGACAAAAGATAGAAACTGAGAGATTTGAGATTTGTAAAGGCCTTGAAAATTAAGCCTTGGAAACTCAGATTTATACAGATGTCTTGGTTTTAAATGAAGGATATATGTAATATTATGTGAATACTTTATAAATATTGTGTGCATACAGTATTATACCATATTACATTATATAATTAAGCCATAGTAATTATTATATCATAACAAAAATGATATTAAGTATATTTCCTTAAAGTTGCAAATTAAATGCTTTTATTTTGTTTCCACATGAGCAATGTATCTTTTGATTCAGAAATCATGCATATCAAATATTTAAATACATTAACATTTATTTGAACGAAATGAAACTGTAACACTAGTGACAATGTTTCTATTTCTTTCTTAGAGGAAGAACAACACTAAGGCCAACAACTATTGCGAAAAGTAGTACTAACAGTCCTATAAAGTTAACCACGAGCGCTTCGTGACCTTCTTGCAATTTTTGAAAAATGAAATTTTCTGTTAATCCGGTCTCAGCACTCAGTATCGCCATGGCAAATATGACCACGCCAAAGGAAACATGCCATGGAGCAATTCTTTCCCGTGTTGTTGACTCAGCGCCTGGGAACAAAAATGTGGCAATACCCACTAGCATCTAGCATTTGTGAAGTTATGTTAGCATATATGAACAAGTTTGTAAACTATGGAAAAATATGAAAGATCATACAGAGTGGCATTAAAAAAATACCTGAATGCCGAATAAGCATATTGTAGACAAGCCTATCCATGAATGTAAAGTGTACATATGTGGGATACTGCGTTCATTATGATACTTGAAGACCGCATAAACGCCCAAAATTCCAGAAGCAAACGCAATCGTATGACATATTAGGTGAATTATTTTTAAAGTTGGTCTCGTTGCAGGGATCGCCTTATATGTGATCATTGCTGAGTCAAAATAGAGGTACTCGTTAGCTTGTATTGGATCATGGTATGTTTTTGCTAGAACTCAAAGAAAGGCGTCACTGAAATTGTTCATATGTTTTCTAAATTGCTGGTTATTTTATCGTCTTTTCATGATCTCATATTGCACATATGAAATGTAAGATCATGAAAAGATGATACAGCAATTATGTTTGAAATGATAAAACTTTTGTTGCCTGATTACTGACATACCATTAGTAGTTCAAAGATAAGTCCGATAATCGATTTAAACTCTTTAAAGTTTTGATTGTAATACGTTAAAAAACAACTTTTCTTACCTTTCCCTGAAAAAACAATGAATCCAACCACCATGAGAAGTGGATGCAACTGCAAGTCAAAACAATACAAACTGCAATTAAATAGCGCAACAACTAATCAAAACCTTGAACACATCAACTCAAACCTATAAATATAGATCAATTTCAACGTAAAACATTACAAAAAAGTATGATGTAAAACACGATTCAACGTATTCCTGTTAACATTACATGTTGTCCAGCAATACGTTCAATGGTGACATTAAAAGGAAAACTTACATTGAAGATCTTCATTTTATCATCTGATGTTAACGCAAAACCGCCTCTGAGCTTAATGAGCCAATACAACAGAAGGGTAGTAATCGATATTACTATTAATTGTGTGAATATGGTCACTGTGATCTGATTTTTAGCCATGACACAAACGTAAAACGTGAGGTTCCTGAACCACAACTCGCCTTGTAAATTATGTCTTGAATACCCACGCACAAAATACAAATAATGAAGAATATATTGCTTTCGTCTATCAGAAATGGAGAGTGAAAGAAACAAAAGGACAATGCGATTTCGAGAAAGCTTGTGAAGATTGGCTTATCTTGAATGTTTGGTATATAGCATGAAGATAGATTGTTAGAAGTTTTGTTTTGTCAGAATTATGTCTATATTTAGCAAGGTAACAAGCCTATGAAATAATAGTAAATACTACGTACTAGATATGGTATAATTTGGAAATAACAAGCTTTCGACATTTATTTGTAACAAATTTGACAAATCATAATGGGAAGTGGCATTTAGATGGATAGAATAAAGAAACCAACATTTTAATTTTTAACCAAGTTGCATTTCTGGTTTGTTTTCGTACTTCTTGTCTTTAACTTGTTACAACAATAAGAACAAAAAGTTGATCAGCAATGTAACATCTCATGAGAATTAGTCTAAGAAACATACAATATAAGAGAAAGATGATGCTAATTAAGATTCAGGAGCAAGAACGAACAATTTAAATTTCATTTCGTTGATAATAATCATCACAAGATGCTCACAGCAATATGTTAGGTCGAAACCAAACCTACTGTGGTACCGTCTACAAAATTTGTAAGCTACAATAATGAGGCATTATATCCCCGAATTGAATGTTAGGTTGAAACCAAACCTACACTACCAAAGTAACCAACAGCGAACCAACATCATAACCCCCCAAACAAAACTACCATCTATAAAATGCAAAATAACCCAATTATAACTTAAATAAAGACACTATGCCGGTCATTAGAATTGGATTTGATGACTGACCGGGGACATTTAATATCTACAGATCTAGAACTTTACCATACAACTGAATAAAAATTGTAAACTATGATTCTTGGGGAAAACAACCAATGTGATAAGCTGGTATATCATTGATGCTTTGATCCTTAGCTGACAAATTCTGTGACAAATGTTTACTGAACAAGAAGTTTCGATATGGACGTTGTACAGGAGGTAAAAGCAAAGCTGATTCTTTGTCCATTGACAGTAGCTTCCCGCATTTACTGCAGCATAATGTATTTAAAAATCCATCTTCATCCCAAATAGCATACAAGTAATAATTTAATGTATATGTTTAACTACTGAAATAAATCATATACCTGCAAACTTTTGTGAATAGAGTTTGATAGCTGCAGATCCAATGCTGCAACAATTGTCAAGCGATTAAGAACAAACACACTTACTGCAATGTATATAGAATTATAATGTATTCCTAAGATGACTAAAGATGATACCAGTAGAGAATATAGTGCTGTCTCAGCATTGACACCAATAAAATGTTGTGGAGCCATGGCAGCATGTTCCTGCAATCAGAAACACAGAAACATGTACAAATTAGGTGAACGGTCAGATACCGAAGTTTATAAAAGTAACAGTTCTTTTTTATTTAGCGACACTTTGCTAAGGTGTGCAAATATTCCAAAATCTCTTACCGTGATGTTCCTGAAGACGTTAAAAGCTGAAACCCCCCTTGCATGTACATAGCTGCCACCCTTTGAAGAAAGTTTAAAAGGACCATCAGCAATTGTTACTAGGACCGAAAGAACTTCTACATATTATTTAGCTCTTTATGGGACAAGTTTGTAAGAAATGTTGTACTAGTACCGTGGATTTGTTCTTGGATGGTACTCTATATAACTGTGCTATAATAATGTGTTCATGTTGGAAGTTCAGAACTTCAGATGTTATACTTTGGTAAGTTTTATAACAACAGATATAAGTGTCTTCGCATCAGCATTTGTGTTGTAAAGAATAATAGAACCTAATGCAATTCTACTGGCAAATGGCAAAAACTGAAGCAAGCGCACATCATAATCAAGTGTTTCAAAGCAACATTGTTTATGACACTGATAACTAATTTCACCGACATGTTTTCAAAAAGATAAGCATGCGAATGAGTATTTATGGTGGTAGTATCATAGTAGAAATACCTCATCCGGTGAGAAAAAAGCTACTGCATCAGGATCTAGAGAACCAGTTGGATGTAACGATATCACTGCTCTAAACACAGTGGGGAGCAACAACTCAATCACAGCAATCTGATCAGCCGCAACTGCACCCCCTGATCCTGATCGGATATCCCTGGAACTGTGAAAACCATGATCTTTGGGTGGCTCATCTAATGTCTCACTGGATGAACTAGCAAGTAATGAGGCTCGCTTTGACCAATCCAATCGTTCATAAGTAAAAGTTTTGACATCTGGAACTTCTTTCTCCAGTTCTGTTAGAACATCTAACACGGTTCTTAATTCACTGAAATCTTCTTGCTGACTCGCGGCAGAGGTTTCGGTGCCACGATGCTTTTTCGCGCATGGCTCATCTCCAGAATTCTCATCAAGATGAGGAAAAAACCTTCGCTTCTGATCAGTAAATGCCTTCAGAGCCAACCTGCACAATTAAGAGACAGCTCATTATATTATTAATTCTCTGTCCAATATAAATTCCATGATAATTACACTTATAAACTATCAGTGAGATTTAATTGAACAGTCTAACAACACTACATGATCACCATAGTCTCCCAACACCAAGATAAGTTCATTAAGAAAAAAGATGAGAATAATCTGTTTTGAGGTTGAGGCGATAAAACTGCAAAGAAGCAACAGGAAACTAAAAACCAGAAAGCACAAACAATATCTAAGAAGCTAAGGCACACCTGGTTCTGTCAACAGCAGATGCTCCAGCCTGACCAGCAAGTTGTCGTTTCCATGCATACGCAACAACGGCGCCATCAGGACATACTAAAGGCATGTGAAGGCCCCAAGAATTACTTCTCGATCTAAGTGATTCGTTGAGAACCCCAGAATCTTCCAATTGCCTGCCTGCCAAAGGTAAAGAGATTGAGAAATCACATTCAACACTCAGCTAATCTAATCAAAATTGTCCCTAAACAATAGTGTATGTTTCCTGTTTCGTAAAAAAGTTACAAAAATTGTCCATGTAAAGGGTTGAATTTGAAATATAATACAGGCCCCAGTTCACTATTAAACAAAACCAATGCCACTTTAAGAGGGTGTTTGGATTGGTTTTTTTCTTTTCTTTCCCTGCCCAGCTGCTTAGTTTTATGCAGATAAACAGGTTGAGGTGTTCAGACCATCATTTTGGGGAAAACTAAGCAGTTCTCAGTAAGCAGGTTACGACATGTTTATTTGAAGTGAAACTATAATTACTTTTCTACCATCATATCTAACCTTAAACCCATCCTCCCTTATTATCAATTTTCAAATAGAATTTGAGATGAATAGTACAATTATAATTTGGTATGGCTGTTGAAGGCCAATGGTATTAACCTATAGGTCACGAGATCATATCTCCAAAGACTTTTTTCTTTACTTTTTTTTCTTGGAACTTTTTCCCATCAAGTTTCATATATACTTATCTGGTAATCAAAAATCAATAACGTAAATATTTTGTAAACATACTAAAAGTACTGTTAATTGGAAACATAGTAAGTGAACCCGTGTATAATATATTTTGTTTTATATGCTCAATGTATGGCCATATTTATGTACCAAATACAGAATACTTTGTATCTAAAATTCTAAATGACTAGCTAATATAAAGGAGTGAGCACGATAATTTATGTACTAAAAAGCTTATTCAGATATTTTTAACCTGGCAAAAAAATTATCACAACGCAACGCGTGGACAAAACACTACCTTGTTACAATCAATTTACATTAAAACAAAATTGCATAAAAACAACATTTTTTTATCCAACTGCATTTTTTTTAAAGTAAATCCAATCATCATTTCCTAAAAATGGTGATTATTTATAGGTACAAGCATAATAAGCAATCGCAGACACCGCCTAAGTTTACATCACTACTCACTATACACCAAAGAAGATGGCACTTAAAACAACAACAATATCTAACAATCAAAGCCATGTTCTACGACTCTCGATATCAAACCTACCAACTCATAATCCAAGCCTGCTGTAACCTTTGTTACAAATATAATACCATCACCTCATAGCATCAGTACAAAGCTTAATCGCAATTTCAAGCTTTCACTACTACACAGATTATAACATCTTAAAACTTGCTCTAATCACCTAAATCCTCATATGCCTCAATTTTTCTCCGTTAAAATTTATTTTCTTTACGGTAAGTACACTAAGGCTGTGTTTGACTGTTTGGCAACGAGTTTATTTGGATCATTTACCATTTAGAATATAATGCTTGTTTGACAACAGGCGTTTAGCTTTTACATTTTGTAAAAACACTCCTATATAGAACTCTAGTAAAAAAAGCATTAGCATTCAGCTTTTAAGTCATTTTACACTTTTTAATTACAATTAAAACTACATTACTAAACG
Source organism: Chrysanthemum seticuspe (assembly GCA_019973895.1). NCBI lineage: Eukaryota > Viridiplantae > Streptophyta > Magnoliopsida > Asterales > Asteraceae > Chrysanthemum > Chrysanthemum seticuspe. Next base: position 275,305,957 of record BPTQ01000009.1, read on the forward strand.
CTTTAAATTGCTACTATTACTGTTAGTAGCTAGTGATAACAAATACTGCTAGTTTTGAAAACGAACATGTAGCTTTCAGATTATGTTAAAACTCCTATTTGAAAGTCTAATAAAAACAAGCATTAGCGTTTAGCTTTTCATGTCATTTTACACTTTTTAATTACATATACATCTACGATTAATAAAACAAACAACTACGGCTTATTGGCCTGTCACATACGGCTTAGCGGATGTTCAAGCGTTTGCTTGAGGTTATGTGGTACTTCTGCCACATTCCATTGTACTTATTATTTTTGTGATTATATTTTATGCCGGGGTAATCCCCTTTACCCAAAAACAAACAACTACCATACTACTATAGTGTTACTGTTTGTAGCTACTGCTAACAGGTGCAGCTAGTTTTGAGAAAAATAGCCTATTATATAATGATCTAATCTATTAATCGAATAAAACTGAAATTAAAACCCTAGGTAATGTAAAACCACTAATATCCTTTAGATCTAATCTATCTTTTAACACTCCTATTCAACGAAAAATATATCTTATATCTTTTAAGATCATTCTACACTTTATAATTACAGATACAGCTACGTTACCAAACACTTTTATATAAAAATATAAAAACTAATTACCAATAGCTCTTAAATCATGCAAATACTGCCTCATACAAGCCCCTTCTTGAACAATCATATTCAAGGGCTTATTCGTACTACCGGGAGAAGGTTGTTGTCCGGCGATAAACAGAGCTTCTAGAAGACGATCAGCACCGAGTCTAATATCGGCGATGAGACGAGCAGCTTGAGCTAATCTATCCATTGCTAATGCCACTTGTTTTGGTGGGGCTGCTGCTGATGGGGATGTTGTTAGGGTTCCGGTGAGATGTGGTTGTTGGTGTGTGTTTGGTTGGTGGTGCTGCATTTTGTCTGTTTGGGGTGTTTGGTTTGTGTGTGGTTAAAGTTTGAGTGCCACGTTGCAGTTTAAAATCAGATTAATTTGTGGGCCCGAGTTTATTCATTTCCACAAGTTTGGATTTTTTTTGTCTTAAATTTATCCGTTTAGTTAAACACTCTCTTAATTATATTACCCTTTCGAATAGATTCATAATTTATTTCGTCCAATGTTTTAAAAAGCGGTTTTCTAATTGATACGGTTAATTCACCCGGTCACAATTTAATCGGTTTAACCGACGGCTCAACTGGGTTTTTCACTTAAAAAGTCTTCTGATCACCCGACCAATCTACGGTTCAACCCGGGTTCTAAAACAGTTATCTCATCTTTTGTGACCATCTCATTTACCCATCAAGAGTGGAGCTTCAAATCTTATCGTGGGATGCCCAAAAGCATAAGTCTCATAATGTAGAAGACCAAAATGTAAATTTTTATTTTTGACAAAATTGTGGGAGGGGCAACCCGACTTGTCTTCAAATAGCTCCGCCTATGCCACAATATACTTGACTCATGACAACATCAATTCCAACACCACAAAATACCAAAACTCATCACAAAATACCTAACTGCATCACTATAAAATCACTTATAACCACCAAAAAATACGTAAACCCCGTTGTTATCGTATTCTTACCACTTCCGCCACCATCATCCATTGAATCTATGGTGGGCATATTTGGTCACCACCATCTCATGGATCTCTTGTGGTGGATATGTGATCACCACCATTCGTTATCTCCACCACAACCATTTGCCACCTCCACCACCATCTACCACCTTCATCACCACCGACACCTCCACATCCGCTAACTAACATGGTGGGCGGATTTGTAGTGGCTGGATCCAGGTGTTTAAGAGTGATTTTATCTTAAGGGTGCTTGAGTTTTAGTAGATAATGGAAAATAACGTAAAAAATATAGCATCGCTCGTCCTTAAGGATGTAATTTTTTGTTTAGAACAGCAAATATATATCTCACAATAAATATATCTCACATGTCCCTAAGGATGTAATGTCTCTATCTTTTAGATGAGCATCTTATTATTCAGTTATAGTTATCATGTAATTTAGAGTTTTAAATTTACATTAAATGGTTATTTGAATATCTATGAAAGTTTCAAAGTTTAGAATGACATATATGCAATTATAAGTTTCAAAGTTACTTCACTAATCAACAAGCTCCATTCTCAGCGGAGAAAACCATACAACATTGCTTACAATATTTTTCGACACTAAGCTAGATGCCGAGTTCTTCTTCGGGTACAACCAAACCCATTATGTTTTATGGCCCAATATAACAAACCTTGTGTTTTAAGGCCTAAACACATAAACCGCGTCGCTTACATTATTTTTCGACACTAAGCGAGATGTCGAGTACTAATCTAGCTAGTACCAATCTCACTCACGATATACCCAATTGATGAGTGTCTAAATACTCATCATTTTTGTACCATTTAAACTGCAAAAACATCTGAAGACACTCAGAAATGCATCAAAATGATAAAAATATCACAAATAAGTGTTTTATTTGTTTTAAATGCAAAAATATCAAAATCTGGTGAAAAACGTATCAAGTTTGCATAATTGGCAGTTTTAGTCCTCCAAGTTTCAAAAGTTGTCAAAAACAGTCTCTGGTAAAACAAAATAAAGAAAAATATCATTTCAAGTCCCTAGGGATTCATGAGTTGTCAAAGTTAGTCCTTGAGATTTAAAATTACAAAATTACAACTTATGTCCCTAAACTTTGAAATTTGGCAAAAATAGTCCTTGGAAAATTGAAAATGTCTAAACTCGTCCTTGTACTATTGAAGTTTGTCAGTTTTGGTCCTTGTGACAACTTTGGAATATTGGCAGGAATAGTCCTTTAAGAATTGGAGAATTGCAAATCAAGTCCTTGTATTAATAAACTATCATTTGACCTCTTTGCACATTTTGATCCCCTGCCATTATACATTGTGACCCTGCCATAAACCTGTGACCCCTTCTCTATTTTGGACCCCTGGTCAACCAAAGTCAAACCCATAGCCTTTTGCCGCCCACCCTATTCACCTTTCTTCCCCACTTGCTGCTCCTCTACAACCACTCTCCCATCACCTTTTCCCACCTTATCTCTTCCCCCCTCCTCCATAATCATCACACCTATCCACCCCCCCTAGTTGCAGTTTTCAGAGCCCACAGGTCAAAATAGGCTTTCCCGCCAAAATTGAGAAAATGGCCAAAACCCACAAAAGTGACCCAATGGCTCTGGAACCAAGTGGGAAGTGATCAGAAGATGTGAGAGAAGCTGTTTGGGTATAAAAGAAAGAAGAAAAGCAAGAAGAGAGACAGTAGTTAGTTTTTCAATTTCATTGTATGTCGTCTTTCTTAAATTCTCTCAATTAGTACTTTAAAATGTAATCTTAAGCTTTTATTGTATTCAAACTAAGATACTTAGTCATTTTAATTCATTTCCAGTCTTAATCCAAGGTTCCATTTATATTTCATGTTTAGAGGTTCACTGTTGAAAAATTGAGTTTCAAACTCTTGTCTTAAAGCTTCTATTAGCTTATTTTTAAGTTAAACCAGGTTTATTTAAGCTTTATATAACTTTTTGTAAGCTTATAAAACAGTTTCAATCAAATTAGGTGCTTGGTCAATGAAAGTCAAAATGGGTGCATTTGGAAATGGAAATGATGTTGGGCTAATGCTGAGCATGGATATGGGTGGAATTAGATTAGGATAGTGTAGGGTTGGTTCTGTATAAGCTGCTGCATAAGTGGATCTCTTGTGAGTTTTGTTTTTCTCATTTTCAATTTTTATTCAGTTTGTGTTTGTGTTTGAACTTGTGATTATTAAAACATCTTAAACCTGTTTATCTAGATGTAATTAGGATGTTAGGTTTAGTTTAAGTGGTGGAATGAGTTGAATCATGATAAGGTTTTAAAAGGTACCTTTTTGAGGGGTCATTTAAGCCCTTATTCGATCACTTTTGTATCCGTTATTGCTTAATATCGTTCCTTTTCACTTTTTAGGTCTCTTGAAGGCAAAATGCTGGAATGATGCTTATTTGGACGAAAAGGCGCGAATATACGAAGAAAATGGCCAAAGTCAGAATCGAGACACTCAAAGCTGCTGAAACATAAGGCGACGGCGTCACTGCATATCTGCGACGCCGTCGGGAAGGCATTTTGCGACGGCTCAGAGGCGAAATTGCATGTTTTCAAGGGACGACGTCAGGTTCTAAAGGAATAGGCCGTCGCTACTCAGACGGCCTAGATGCAGCCAAGACGGCGTCAGAGCTGAAGGGGACGGCGTCACAGTCATAAGGTGACGCCGTCGCAAGGTTTACGTGGCCAAGACGAAACCCTAATGACGGCGACACGACGGCGTCACGAAACATAAGGTGACGCCGTCGCAGATGTAATCTTATATATAGAATCCGAATTTTTCAGTTTTTATGGGTAGTCTTTTGGAGTAAAAACCTAAAACCGAACCAAGGCTTTCTTGTGCAGTATTTTAGGGTTCTAAACCCTATTATACATCAAGATAAGTATTTACTTCATTAATTTAATTATGTCTTTGATTATTTGTGTGTATGCTTGCATGTTCTCCATGTCCGGCTAATTTATTTGTGTGTTTGCTTAGGGAATATGAAACTTAATTATTGAATATTGATTGGTTGATACTTATCTTAGTTGACTAATGATCTAGAGTGCGCTAGATTATTCGTTGTGTACTTAATGCTTGACTTTTCTTTGTGAACTTTAGAATATAATTATCTAGGTAATTGTAGGATAAAGTATTCAAGGACAACCGTAGAGTAGGCGTCTATAAATCACTAGAGGATTTGTAAACAAGACCCTTTGGTAATTTCAAAGAGTTAGGGAAATAAGCACGCCCTATAGCCTTAGAATCACAACGCAACTAGGAATAAGGACGTGACAAATCAACCATCAATAGGAGATAATTAAGGAGTAGTAAAACCTAAGTAAACACATCTTTAAACTATCATACGAGTACACATCAATTAGACATAGACTATCACAACCTTAGCTTAGATAATTAGATAATAGTAGAGTAATCGGTAGCAATACCAACCCCCCAAATCCAATACCCGAGATTCGTACCTTTTCATTTTCTAAAAAAACATAAAAAGATAAAAAATAATCTTCCTCAACCTCAACCTTAGCGTAGTAACTTCTCACTAGCATTCCTATTCCCCTAGAGAACGATATCAATACCCGTGGCTTACCCTAATTACTACACTACAACGATTAGGTTCACTGCCTAGGGTGTTATAAAACTTGCTCGAAGAAAAGGAAGTTTCCTTGACCCCGAACGACGCGTGTAGCGTTATCAAGTTTTTGGCGCCGCTGCCGGGGAATAGAATAGCTAGTTAGTAGTCCACCTCGTTTAGGTTTCTTTGCTTGATTCATATCAAGTAAACTTTTTTCTCATTTTTAGCTTTCTCTTAGTCTATCCCCCTTCTTCGTGACCTTCGTTCGTAAAAAAACCATTACTCACCATGATCCGTATCTTCCACCGAAGATTCTTCACCCTACCCATTCCCAATCCCGAGGTTGAGAACACAATCCCACAAAACCCTTCACCCACTCACCATTTTGATAACCACCCAGGGCATAACGAGGTGAATTGGCGACAACAAAGTCCTTTCTATTACTCAGATTCTGATGAGGAATCTGATCATGATGAAGAACTTGATGGCGGAGAGGTCATCAATAAGGATAGCTTTGAAATTAAGGAAGATCCCTCCCAATACTTTGACCCTAGATGTAGGATTGAGAAAGATGGCCCATTTAACATGCAATTCCCATGCAAAATAGGACTAGAAGGGTTCGATGCTTATTTGAATTCATTCTTGCCTTTAAACTTAATCTCAAAGGATCTATACAATAAAATCAAGGTCAATGAGTTAACCTATCATGGGAACAATGTTGTTAAAGCAGTCACTCATTTGCACGTGTTCGTTGGAAGTTTTGCCTACTTGGTAGAATTCATGGTCTTAGAAAACCTGGGAGAATTTATCGACAAGGACCTCACTCAAGTAATTTTTGGGAAACCTTTCAAGAATTTGACTAGGTTGAATGAACGAATGATTGACGGTCTAATCACTTTCTCTGATGAAGTCGAAGATTTTGTCTATCAAATGCCACGCGCTCATCCCAGATTTAAACATAGGGACATTAAGGCTTGTAATAGAATGACCCCTGTTTCATTGCTTAGTGAAAGAGATAAGCAAAGTGGGCTTAGGTACCCATATGAGAAAACAAAACGGTATTACAAAAAATGCCTTGAATTAGGAGATGATTATAAAAAGAATGAAAGAGAGTTGGAGTGGCTTAAGTATGAGCACGCGAGCGTGCACGAGGCAACGTAGGGGTAGGACTACGAGTCTAGCTACAAGACTCTTAAATAAAGAAAAGCGCTTCGTGGGAGGCAACCCATGATTAATTGTTTGCTTGTTAGTGTCATATATCTTTTATTAATTGTTTGTCCTCATGTTTAAATTTGTAAAAATGCTTTATTTTGTTTTTAACCTCGTCTTAATTACATATAAAGGTATTTTACATAAAGGATAAGTGTAGGGAGGATTACACACGTTTTCATAAGAAACGTGAACATGAGAATAACAATTAATTAAAAGATATATATGTTTGTTTGTTCGAGTCAAATGCTTGTATCGAGTCATAATGGATGTTTTTGCAGAAATTTTTCCAGATTCTAAAGATGTAAATTTTCCAGAATTTTTTCCAGAAAATCGCAGACCAGTTTTTATCAGGACAACCTGACGGCGTCAGGATTGCAACCTGACGGCGTCAGGAAGGAATAAAAACATCAGCTTACTTTTTCTCGTTTTCTGAGCTACTTGTAAAATTTTGGAATTTTCCAGATCTTAACTTTCAAAACAAATTCTGTAAACATCCATTCCACAAGCATTATATCCTAGTTTAAATCGAGTCTTATGTATATTATTACCGCCGATTTTACGCGAAGGTTTCGTTTGTTTTCTTCTAGTGTGCAGGTTTAGTTTGTCAAGAAGAAGTTACACAAGTTTGGAAGGAGCCTTTCACGCAAAAACTCTTCTTGGAAAAGATTTAACCACCACTTTTTACGGATCCTACCGAGCTAATCAGGGGAGTATTAGTTTCTTTCGTTTTTAATTACCTTCTATTATCATAACTTTGATACTTTCGGGGAACATTGGGGACAATGTTCAGTTTAAGTGTAGGGAGGGAAAATAAAACGGGAACTTTGAAACTATGCTTATCCTTGACTATTTGCTTTGTCCAAGTGTATTTGTGTAATAAACCATGAGAAAATGTAGGTTAGGGTAATTTTAGCCAAATTTAAATTTTTTTTCATGACGTATAGGAGTGGGCCATTAGTCTTAACAAAAGCGTCTCATGGATAGGAAGTTGCATGACTAGCACAAAAACCCTTTACCACCTAAATTCCACCCAAAATGTGAGGATCACCCTTAGATTAGTAGGAATTAAAGCATTCATCTTTAATGCTTAGAGTGTGAACCGGTAGTATATTAGATTCTAGAACTTGTTTTGTGATGCATTCCGAGATCGCTAGTGAGACTACACTTGTGTAGTTAGGAATAACTAAATGATAAGAGGCATTAGGATAAACCCTTGTTTGATACCTGTAATATAATTACTTCTTCCATATCGGTTGAGTAATTCCCCCACACCCTTTGCGTTGTACTCATCTTTAGTACACGATACCCCTAGTTAACCCCTCAGAGCCTATCCTTTTCGCGGTTCTCGTGATGTTTCGGTTTTTCCGGGATATCAATGAAGAGCATTGTTTACACCCCACCCCCAAATATACACCCAAATCGCCTTAGCCTACCCTTTATTGCACTCACTTTTAGTGCAAATTTATGTTATCACCCAAAACCCTTAGTTCAATTATCTGGTTGCTTGCATGAGTTGCTAAGTCGAGTCATATCCTTTGTATACAGTTTTGGGATGATTGGGATTCATGGGAAAAGTTAAAGTTTATGAAATATAGGGAAGAGAACGTTAAACTCAAATTCCCTTTGTTTGCATAATAATGTACTCCAAGTGTTTTGATCTTTTCAATTCGGGTCAAATTAGTGTTAGAGTAATAAAAACTCAAGTGTAGGGATGTGTCTATAAATCCCTATCATTTTGATGTACCGTAGAGGATGGTAGAGTAAAAGTGTATGATTAAAAAAAAAAAAAAAAAAAAAAAAAAAAAAAAAAAAAAAAATACGGGCTACCATCCTACATCTATCTTTTAAATTATGTTTGTTTATTTTCGTTGCCTAGAGTTTTAGAGTGTCGAGTCTTGGCTTAGCAACGCCATTCTTCGTATACTTGCAACATAGAGATTTTTGACTATCCACCACTAAATAGCCTATCCCACCAAACCCTTCATTTCCCTACCGTAAGCCTAACATTACAACCCTTTAAAAGACCTCTTTGATAGTCTTTCCTAGGTGCTTACGCCAAAGCGACGGAGGTTTGATCTATTCTCAAGCCTATGGTAATCTATGTACTAGGACCGGTTAATGAGTGTTTATCTTCCATTTCCGATTTGTTATATTTCATATATACACCCGAGAGAGATGTGAGTATCCAAACACCCCATGTGAGGTGCTAGTATGTAATTTCCGTGCTTGTTATGACTTTTGCGGGGCTTATATGTGTTGTGGACCGTTTTGAATGGATGCTTCATGACCCCTAACTTATAAATTAATTGGCTAAAAGCACATTTGCTTGAGGACAAGCAAATACCAAGTGTAGGGATATTTGATAAGGTTTTAAAAGGTACCTTTTTGAGGGGTCATTTAAGCCCTTATTCGATCACTTTTGTATCCGTTATTGCTTAATATCGTTCCTTTTCACTTTTTAGGTCTCTTGAAGGCAAAATGCTGGAATGATGCTTATTTGGACGAAAAGGCGCGAATATACGAAGAAAATGGCCAAAGTCAGAATCGAGACACTCAAAGCTGCTGAAACATAAGGCGACGGCGTCACTGCATATCTGCGACGCCGTCGGGAAGGCATTTTGCGACGGCTCAGAGGCGAAATTGCATGTTTTCAAGGGACGACGTCAGGTTCTAAAGGAATAGGCCGTCGCTACTCAGACGGCCTAGATGCAGCCAAGACGGCGTCAGAGCTGAAGGGGACGGCGTCACAGTCATAAGGTGACGCCGTCGCAAGGTTTACGTGGCCAAGACGAAACCCTAATGACGGCGACACGACGGCGTCACGAAACATAAGGTGACGCCGTCGCAGATGTAATCTTATATATAGAATCCGAATTTTTCAGTTTTTATGGGTAGTCTTTTGGAGTAAAAACCTAAAACCGAACCAAGGCTTTCTTGTGCAGTATTTTAGGGTTCTAAACCCTATTATACATCAAGATAAGTATTTACTTCATTAATTTAATTATGTCTTTGATTATTTGTGTGTATGCTTGCATGTTCTCCATGTCCGGCTAATTTATTTGTGTGTTTGCTTAGGGAATATGAAACTTAATTATTGAATATTGATTGGTTGATACTTATCTTAGTTGACTAATGATCTAGAGTGCGCTAGATTATTCGTTGTGTACTTAATGCTTGACTTTTCTTTGTGAACTTTAGAATATAATTATCTAGGTAATTGTAGGATAAAGTATTCAAGGACAACCGTAGAGTAGGCGTCTATAAATTACTAGAGGATTTGTAAACAAGACCCTTTGGTAATTTCAAAGAGTTAGGGAAATAAGCACGCCCTATAGCCTTAGAATCACAACGCAACTAGGAATAAGGACGTGACAAATCAACCATCAATAGGAGATAATTAAGGAGTAGTAAAACCTAAGTAAACACATCTTTAAACTATCATACGAGTACACATCAATTAGACATAGACTATCACAACCTTAGCTTAGATAATTAGATAATAGTAGAGTAATCGGTAGCAATACCAACCCCCCAAATCCAATACCCGAGATTCGTACCTTTTCATTTTCTAAAAAAACATAAAAAGATAAAAAATAATCTTCCTCAACCTCAACCTTAGCGTAGTAACTTCTCACTAGCATTCCTATTCCCCTAGAGAACGATATCAATACCCGTGGCTTACCCTAATTACTACACTACAACGATTAGGTTCACTGCCTAGGGTGTTATAAAACTTGCTCGAAGAAAAGGAAGTTTCCTTGACCCCGAACGACGCGTGTAGCGTTATCAAATCAGTAACTAGCTTAGTTTAAAAGTTCAAATCAGTCTCTAAACTAGTGTTTGGAACAGTGGGGCTGATTGAGCTTTAGCTTTGGTTTATGTTTAAATCCTGTCTATGCAGTCTTAATATAGTCCACTTGAACCAATTCAGTCATCAAATATCACTTGTGCTCTCTCAAAGTCAAAATTACATTGATCCTGTTTTAAATTCATGTCTGTTAGGATTTTATAAAACCAAAGGTTTGTTTTGTGTTAAAATATCACTAGAGTAGCTTAATGTAGTTTCATTTCAACATTTTACATCATATTCAGTCCTTAAAATCAGTTGCAAGTTCATTAAAGTCAAACTTCAAAATCTGTTTTCAAAAGTCAAATGTTGAAATTCCAGATTTTCACCTAACTAGGATGAATTTTCATGAGCTCAGTTCTAGGTCAAATTAAGAGAAACTTGGGGTTTTTCTAGTTCAGCTGGTCTAATTACTTATTATAATTTTTGCATAATTTTTATAATTTTCTACAAGCTTGAAAACTGCTTATCAAGATGGGCCTATTTGCCCTGTGCAACTGACTCAGTTAATACTGAGTCTGCACAGGGACTTGCAGGGGTTGCCACAAGCTCAGTTGAGCTTATCAAGGTCTCATCTCTGGTTTATAAGTTCTTTGCTAGGTCTCCTTGAGGTCTACATTTCATGTTGCCTGATTTGCTTATTGGATAAGTGATTGATTAAGCTTAAAGTAGGTAACCAAAATCTGTTTTTAGCACTTGTTCTCAAATCATCAAATCATAGCAATGTGCAATTCAGATGTTTAGGATAGTTGTATTTGGTTTCTTTTGAGTAGTAATAGCTTATTAAAGCTTTTGTGTACAGTTTGGCACTCCATTGGTACCTTTGGCTTATTTCAAGTGCTTATTACATAAGCACTTGTATTGCAGTTTCATTTTCTTCCACATAAGCCACTGTTTTTCTATTTTTCTTAGATTCAACATATTAAATTAGACTTTTCCTGAATTTTTCACATTTTTTTAGGTCAGTTTGCTATTTTTCTTAATTAAAAACAGTTTTTAGGCATTTTTAATTAGCTTTTAATACAATTAAATCAGAAAAAGTTCAAAAAAATAATTTTTCATTTTTCTTAGGTTAAGATAAATATAAAAAGTAAAAAAATTATTTTTCCAGATTTTTCATAGTTAAATTTGTAATTTTTAGTAATTTAATTAGTTTTAAATAGTTTAAAATTCATAAAAAATAGAAAAATATTCAGAAAAATACAAAAAGAGTTTTGAAAATTCTATTTTGTTATTTTAGATTTTTCCAAGTCAAAATTTTATTTTTCTAGCTTTATTTCATATTTTCTTGTATTTTAGGCTATTATTAAATAGTTAAAATTAATTTTTAATTAATAATAATTAGATAAATAGTTTTAAAAATAATTTTCTTTTTTCTAATAATTTTCTTTTAACTTTAGGATTTTAAAAATGTCATTTTCATATTTTTAGGATTTATATTGCTTTAGTTTCACATTTTCTTTAGTACGTCACGTAGTTTTAAATTCAAGTTTTATAAAAACATAAAAATCAAAAACATCATTTTGCAAATAGTGATAGCGTTTATTTAATATTTTTTATCTTTTTAATTTTTTTTAATTTGCATTTAAGCCCTTGTAGTTTATGTACTTTTTCTGTAGTCATAATCATTCACAACCTCCTTATCCGTTCAAATCTTCTCGATCACTACACGTTTGACTATTCTCGCACAGCTCGTTGGGACTTAACGACCTGGGGAAACACTATACTCCTCTAGATCTTCATTGCATTCGTTTCCGGACTGTTTTAAGTTTGTTACGGTCGGCCATTCACAAGTGGTCGGCTTGAGTGATAAAACTTGACGGTTTGGCACGAACCAAAAATCACACAAGCTACAAGATCCACATGATCTACACTCGATCTACTCACGATCTCCCCGATCTACATGATCTACCCAATCTTCACATGATCTACCCGATCTATACACGCTATCCTAATCTACACAACCACCCACGGACTTATACATCGTCCGAATCTACCTATTACACTTAAGATTACATTTTCCTAATCTAATTACATGATGAAATTATGTATGTGTTTTTTTATACTTGAAATCTCAAGCCATAAATGGTGAAGAGCTTGGTATTTATAGGCATGAGATCTTGGACAAAAGGATGAACCCACCAAAAGGTAATAACATGCATGGATGGATAATAACATGCACCAAAATTCAAAATTCAAATTTTGAATTTTTCTTTTTCCCACTCAAATTCAAAATTTAAATTATGAATTCGCCTTTTTTTCCTCCAAGTTCTAGAAGCTTCTAGAAGCATTGTTAGATCTTGATGGGCCTTATTGGGCCGATCAGTATTGGGTCTCGAGTGGGCTTGTTTGTTTGCTTGGCCCGATCCAATTTGCTAAGCCCATATGTTGTAGAAGTTAATATTTGCACTAACACATGCCCTTCCGTGCCAGCCTCGTACATTATGGACCTGAGATAAAACATGCTTAAAAGTCAACACAAATGTTGAATGAAATTCATAGGTTTATCCGTTTATAGTTAAATGGTTGAACACATAGTTTAAGTGTGGGTACGTTGTTATACACCCATAATGTTCAAAACAAAACAGTTATTATTGCAATAAGCTCATGACAACCAAAACTTTAACAGTAAATCAATAAGAATTGATATAATAGTGGCCCTAGTAGGTAACTTGCCATTATACATAGAGTTCTCAAATATAGTGTGTTTGCTTGCCGGACTTTGTCAAACAAAAGGGATTCGTAAATCCCAATAGGCCTATTAACATTATTCGCGTTCACTCACTTCTGATTAATGACTCATGATGTATGGACTTAAGTTGGCAATAGTGGTACTTAGTGCTAATAAAACATTCAGATAAGCATACAGTTTCAAGTAGTTGTGTTCGAGTAAAAATAACATGTATCTCCCCCAAGTGTTTGTAAAAACAGTTTAAAAGAGTAAAAGTTGGGGCTATGAACTCACCTTAATGACAGTTTACAGGTAGACGCTGATAGCGATAGCTAATATCCCGAAATCCGTTATATCCTAAATACATTTAAGATTCATTTAATGGATAGGAAAATATATATTCATAAAATATATAAGATAAAATAAATATGTCATTCCTTTGTTTATACTCGTCAACGTATTCGAAACCTTTGTAAAAATGATGTTGTTTAAATAAGAAAGGTTTTATATATTCAATTAATATATAAATGGTTTTAAATTATTTATTTCAATAAAATAAACTAATTTAAAATGTTACAAAAATATTATAAAAAGTTTATAAAATTATTATTAATATAATATCAAAATAATATGAAAATATTATTAAAATAATATAAAAATATTATTTAAAATTATATAAGTTTATATATAAATATTTCAAAACGTATTTTTCTTTTATAATATCGTACTATCGTTCGGACTATCATAATTCAAATGTCATGTAGTGAACGTATGAGGAGCTAGGACACTTTAAATTGTAAATCCAAAAACTTGTCAATACGTTCACCCAGAAAAGGCACCTCACATGAAACTCCCTAGTAATATAGTACTAAAATGTATAGCTTGTGCGCATATATATATATATATATATAGAGAGAGAGAGAGAGAGAGAGAGAGTAGGGATCCAGTGAGAAGTAAATTAAAATAAGAAGTGGTAAGAAGTGATCAAAATCACGCATTTGAGATGCAACGACTTGCATTAGATGCATTTCTATTCATATAGATGCAACATCTTGAGTTTCGAAAGTTAATTTGATGTATAGATGGTGCAAATTGATTTTCATGATTTCGGCACGTGCAGAGGAACAAAAAACAAGAGAAATCATGAAATGCATCTAATATACGTATATGCATCTGATTAAAAGCTAGAAAACACACTATGGTGTGTTATAATGCATCTAAGATTATAGGGATGCATATAATTTAGGTCTGTGCATCTCGGATTTGCGGTTATAGTTCTTCTTATTCCTTCTTATTTTAAGTAATCTTCTTATTTGATCCTAACTATATATATATATATATATATATATATATATATATATATATATATATATATATATATATATATATATATATATATATATATATGTTTGAGTTATTATGAAAAGTTTCTTATAATGAAAAGAATGAGAAGGCATGTGGATGTGACATGTGTCACCTTTGCCACATCACCATGTCACACCACCATACTCCACCCCCACCCCCCCCCCCCGCAAAAAAAAATATAATTTTGGGGGGCAAATTTTTTTTTCCCGCCAAATTTTTTTACTGCATCACAATCATGATTTTAGTGCATTAAGGTTATAAATTACTGCATCACAGTTATAAAGTTACTGCATCACAATCATGATTTTAGTGCATTAAGGTTATAACCTTGATTTTAGTGCATCATACTTGATGCACTTAACTATTAACTATGATGCAGTAACTTATAATAAAGATGCACCAAAACTTACTAGTGCATTAAGGTTATAAGTTACTACATCACAATTATGATTTTAGTGCATTAAGGTTATAAATTACTGCATCACAGTTATAAAGTTACTGCATCACAATCATGATTTTAGTGCATTAAGGTTATAACATTGATTTTAGTGCATCATAGTTGATGCACTTAACTATTAATTATGATGCAGTAACTTATAATAAAGATGTACCAAAATTTATTAGTGCATTAAGGTTATAAGTTACTGCATTACGGTTATAAAGCTACTACATCATAATCATGATTTTTGTGCATTAAGATTATAAGTTACTGCATCACAATTATGATTGTGATGCATTATTTTTATAACTGTGATGCAGTAATAAATTTTGGCGGGAAAAAAAATTTTTTTTTTCGCGGGGGGTGGGTGGGTGGGGGTGGGGGTGACACATGTCACATGGCATGGTGATGTGGCAAATGTGACACATGTCACCTCCACATGCCTTCTCATTATTTTCATTATAAGAAACTTTTCATTTTAACCCTACCCTACAATGAAAAGTTTCTTATAATGAGAAGGGTAGGAAGGATTTTGGAGGTGACATGTGTCACTTTGCCACATCATCATGCCACGTCATATGACACGTGTCACCACCCACCAACCCACCCCCTCCCCCCCTCGAAAAAAAAAATTTCCTGCAAAAAAAAAATTTTTTTGGGCAAAAATTTTTTTTCCCGCCAAATTTTTTTTACTGCATCACTGTTATAAAATATACTGCATCACAAGAAGTAGATTTCTTCAAACTAGCAGCAGATCCAGCAACAGTTTCAAGTGTACTAGCAGCAGATGCACCAAAGTTACTGTGTGGAAAACTAGAAGGGGGGGTTGAATAGTTTTACAAATTTAAAACTTCCTTTTAAAATATTTAGATCGACTTATGTCAATCTATTTAGATGTGTATGTTGGACGTTGATAGATAGATATATAAAAGTGTAATGAATGATAAAGAGTAAGAAGCACATAACCACGACACAAGTATTTATAGTGGTTCGGCTACAAGGACACCTTCCTTGCCCTACTCCACTCCCCGAGTCACTTACTCGAGAGTTCGTAATCACTACATGACACCAACTCCTTATGGCAGAGAAGCCTTCACAACGTCGCCTACTCTTTTTCCGGTACTAGGCTAACCACCGGGTCTTTCACACCAAGGTGAACCACACCTACCACAACGTCGCCTACCCTTTATCCGGTACTAGACTAAGTACCGAGTTCCATTACAATGGAGGAACTACTACCCAACACTACACAACACCTAATCCCAAAGGAGACCCACTCCTTATTACAACACCATCAAGGATATCAACATCCTTGAAAATAAACAATCACTATATGTATAACGATGCACCTCATCAATTATACGACCTAGGCATTCTTCACTAATGCCACTTGATTTTATAGGCATCATTCACCAATGCCCTTGACACAACGCTTGGCACCTTTCCCTAACGACTTCGTCTTGACACCTTTAGCATTCTTCACTAATGCTCTTGACATGGACGTTAAGCATCTTTCACTAATGCTTTCGTCTTGACTCTTTCGGCATCCTTCACTAATGCCTTTGATACAACACTTCTATGGAGAAAGAAAGAACTATCAACAAGAGAACCTCAGTAGTCTTGATGATGACGAAGCATAGCAACTCATGGACTTGAGCTTGCTCGACTTCAAGAAGTGGTGATCTCGCCTTTAAGATGAACCTAGAGAATCACACAAAAACAAAAGACAAACTACATAGAAAGATCCCTTAGGATCAGTGGTTAGAGAGTTACAATACTTGGGGAAAGTATGTATGAGATGGCAAGCCAAAAGGAAGAAATGACTCATTATTTATAGAGGAGAAATGCTTACTGTTCCCCGGATCCCACGGATCCCTCCCACAAGGGATCCGTCTAGTGTAAAACTAAGGATCCGTGGGACGCTCCTCTTTGCCCATGGGTATTTTGGTTATGGGTCATGGGTCATGGGTTGATCCATGGGTCTTTTATTAGATACAATGTATCTAATGAGTGCAATGCACCTAGTCAAATGGGTATGGGTCAATACCATGGGTTATGGATGTATTCCATGGGTTGTAGTTTTTACCCATTTATAATACATACTAGTTATGTATATATTTTGCCTAATATGTAAACACTAGTTGTTATACATATGTATTACTAAATCATAAAATCACTTATACTTGTTTTAGTATTTTATGTGAAAACGTAAGTGTGTTAGAAAACTATTGGCTCAAACTATTTACGTATTTTATTTGTTTCGTTAAAATGATTTTACGTTTGTTATCGACAAAACATTAGAAGATCGTAAAATATAAATAAACGTTTTTATGGTTTATTTGTATTAACAATCTCCCCTTTTTGTTGATGACAAAACATAAAATTATTTTAAGGAAAAACTAAAATTCGTAAAAGTTCGAATTGGAGTTTTTACTCTCTTCTCCCCCTTTTTGTCGAAACAAAAAGATCGTCGAAAAGAAACTAACACGTTGTTTTAAGAAAAACATGTAGAAGAAAAAAAATGTAAAGAGAGCAAGTGACGGGAATGGTTCTCTTCTTAACTCCCCCTTGACGAGTCCATCCCTTTGTGAGGGCGCAAGTAAATATAAACTAATAAGCTAATGAATTGCAATTTTGTTTGCAAATGGTTTCGTCCTTGTGACGAAAATGCTCCCCCTTGAAGATTGCAACTTTGCAACGGGGTGTCATGAAGTGTAATCCAAATAAGGATTAAGTTGCAAATGGTTTTGCAAAGTATGGTTTGACACAAAGCTCCCCCTAGCTTAGGGTGTCAAGTTCTTCATGTGTATTTTGAAAATCTACAGAATAAAGGTTAGAAAACAAGAGTATAGTGCATAATTTCCTGCAAATAAGACTCAAGTTAGTAGAATTTTGTTCTTCTGTGCCACGGATCCAACGGTTCCCTCCTTTGTGGGATCCGTCTAGGCAATTTCCAGGGATCTGTCTGTCTGGTGACAGATGATTCAGCAAAGGTGATATACAGAACTGATGACGTACCCTCCGATCAGGTCGAAGGACCCCCCTTCGGCCTCTGTCGAATTTGCATTACGAAGACCCAAGTCTTTCTTCATAAATCATTGGTGGCGTAAAACCATTCATCATTGACATGGTTACCAGTTGGGAATCCGCCAGCCGAAGGCCTATGCCCTTCGGTGTCTTCTCTTGAAGATGCCAAGACAAAGAAGAACCTTGACTTGGTCTTCCCCCACGTTCCCACTATTTCCTTAGCTTCCCCGCCAAGTCCAAGATAGTGGGGATGAAGCCCTAGCGGTTACAGGGGACGCCCCCATGATCTCCTAAACGTGTGCTAACACTCTCCAAGCTATTTTCATCACCTATAAATAGGTTGGACGAGTCATTTCAATGGTATGTTCATTCAACACAGTATTTCACATACTCCATATTATTTACAACACATATCACATACTTACTCTCACGCCGGAGGTGGTTCGCAGGGCCCAACCCCTGCGCAATCACTTAATGAAGTGTCTACTATTTCTTATTGCAGATTGGCTACAAGTTTGGCGCAAGCATATCACCCCTCATACCCTTCGATCACCATCGAAGGCCTGGTCGTACGAATTATTGTACAATCAGTGGCGCCATCCGTGGGACACGCTACTATTGGTCTCGTTATTCCAAACTTACACCCAGTCAATCACTCTCACTAGTTTCACGACATGAATCAAGGAAGAGAGGATACACCCCCTCCGGGTTTCTCGACCTTGACACCAATCCTGGTCAATGATCCTAACAACCTTCCCAATATAACCGCATCCACTTTTACCACACGATCTCATCCTGAAATAACTCCCAACAACCATGCTTCAACCTCGGCTAACCCTGAACCGGTAATCAGCCCAGCGTTTGTCGAAGCTAATATCGAAGCTTTAGAATCTTTACTGAGGGCTCGAAGGAGGCAAGCTCGGAGTGTGGAGATGCGTAGGGAGTTAGAATACTCAAGCGAGGAGTACGACGAAGAATTGGAAATGGAGGCTAGGCCCTTGGCACCTGGGGCTACACGCTCAGTGCTAAGGATAGGGTCTCCGAGCAGTCGAAGGCCCAGTGGAAGGTCGGTTGGTTTCGAAGATGTTCCGGAGAGGGCTCCGACAAGAAGGGAAGGCACAATAGAAGGCTCCAATGGAAGGAGTCACCGAAGGGATACTACGGAGGTTAATTTGCCACCACTTTTGGCAGCTCACCTGGGAAGAACTAAAGCAGGGGTTCCGTTACAGCCTTCTCACGCATCCGGCGTAGAAGGCAATCCATCTCGAATAAATGGGGGAGGAAATATTCCTCCTCATGGTATGTACCCTCCTTTCCAGGCTCAATCTTACCCTCAAGGGGTCTACCCCCCACCTAATGGGCAGGATAACAACCCTAGTTTTATTCAACCATACGGAAGCATGCCCTACGGGCAACCTATGGTACATCCTTCGTACCCTGTCGGAAATCACCCACCTTATATACCTACTGCTTACTCTCAATATGTTAACCAAAACCCTGTTGGAATACCTCCAAATCATAACCCGTACAATGCTGCCCCTACCCACATGCCACCTTATAACTGCCTTTATTCGGAGCCCATGGGCTCCACAACACCCTTCGTAAGATGGATAGAAGACTACCCTTTACCTGATGGGTTAAAAATGCCCGCACATATTGGTACTTACGATGGGAAAGGGGATCCGGATAACTTTTTACACCTGTTCGAAGGGGCTATCAGAATGCAGAAGTGGGTTATGCCCGTTGCTTGCCACATGTTTACATATACCCTACGAGACTCTGCTCGTATATGGTGGAACGGGAAAAAACCAGGTAGCATTGTGAATTTGGATGATCTCAAGGCCAAGTTCAGATCACATTTAAGCCAATAGAAAAAGTTTACAAGAACGCACCTAACAGTGCACAACATCAAGCAGAAGGAAAACGAGAGCACCAGGGCTTTCATTACCAGATACAACGATGACACCTTACAGATAATGGGCTTGCACGAGGACCAACGCATCTCAGGTTTCGTGCATGGCCTACGAAACAGAAGTTTGGTTGAATTCCTCTCCACTGATCTTCCTGCATTCTATAAGGGTTTAGTGGAGAAGGCTTACACCTGGATCGAAGCAAAAGAAGTATCTACCAACGGGGCTCCGGTCAAAAATAAAGAAAGTCACAACAAAGTCCCGAAGCATCCTTCGTGGGAAGGGTCAAAGAACAGACACAAAGGAAGGGACATGTTTACACCATACCATAAAAACATCAACCACGGTCTCTTGGCTAATCTGTCCAAATCTCCGAGGGAGATACTAGCTACAGAAAAGGCTGCGAAGACCTTTGATCCTCCTCCTCGCTTGGCAAATAGAGGAAGACCCAGAGATACTTCCAAATACTGCTACTTCCCTGACGATTACGGACACGACACCAACAATTGTAGAGAGCTCAAGAAACAGATAGAAGAGGCCGTGAAGTCCGGCCAATTGGGACATTTGGTAAAGGGTATAAAGAAAGGTAAAGAAAAGGTCTCCGACACACAGTTGGGGAAAGACACCACACGTGTCGAAGCACCCATCCTCATGGTGTACAAGAATGACTCTGGTTTAACGAGAAAAGAAGCGGAGGAAGCATTATGCGGAGTAGGAGATGTCACTTTTCCTTCAATCATAGGGAGAGTTCTTTCGAATGACCCCGTGGTCATAAAGGTCTTGATCTCCAACAGAGAAGTAAACATGGCCTACCTAGACTACGGTAGCTCCTGTGAAGTAATCTACGAACGATGTTTTTTAAAACTTAAGCCTTCAATAAGGTCGAAGAGAGTAGATTCGAAGGTACCCTTAGTAGGGTTCTCAGGGGAACACTCATGGCCCTTGGGAGAAGTCCCTCTAGAGGTTACGATTGGAGAAGGAAGGCTAAAAAGAACAGAAACTCTGGTTTTCACGATCGTGAGGTCTGAATCTCCCTATAACTTATTGATAGGGAGAACGGCAATGCAGAAGATGGGCATCGTTGTCTCCACCATACATGCCGCGGTCAACTTCCAAACACCTTTTGGCATTGGAACAGTTTTCTCCAGCTACAACGTGAAGAAGCCTACGGAAGTAGGCAAAAAGATCAAACAGGTTTCGGAAGAACCTCCGAAAGATGTTCTCAGCTGCACTGACGCTGAAGAACGCATTGTAGTAAATGATCTCTATCCTGATCAAACGGTGGTAATCGGAAAGCAGCTCCCAACCTCCTTTAAAGCAGAATTGGAAAAGGTACTACGGGCCAATACAGATGTCTTCGCATGGACCTACTCTGACATGACGGGGGTCCCCAGAACTCTTACCATAGACGGAAAGCCCTTCGGCACTGAACACAAGCTCAATGAGTTCAAACATATTGAACCCATCAAGCAAAAGCGTCGAAGTCTGACTCCTGAAAGAAGTGCCGCAACATGCAAAGAAGTAGACGAGCTTGTAGCAGCAGGCATACTCAGGGAGGTGAAGTATCAAACTTGGGTGGCCAATCCGGTGATGGTCAAGAAGCATGATGGAGGGTGGCGAATTTGCGTGGACTTCACATATATTAACAAAGCCTGTCCGAAGGACTGCTATCCTCTGCCAGAAATTGATTGGAAAGTAGAATCCCTGTCAGGGTTTCGACTGAAGTGTTTTCTGGACGCTTATAAGGGTTACCATCAGATACAAATGGCGGAAGAGGATGAAGAGAAGATAGCCTTTTTCATAAGAAAAGGCGTCTATTGTTACAAAAAGATGCCTTTTGGTTTGAAAAATGCAGGTGCCACCTACCAACGTTTAGTGGGCAAAGCCTTCCACAAGCAGATAGGTAGGAATCTAGAGGCGTACGTAGACGATATGGTCATCAAGAGTAGAACGGAGGAGGATATGCTCTCCGACATCAAGGAAACCTTCGACCAGCTTCGCGCCATCAACATGAAGTTAAACCCCAAGAAATGTTCCTTCGGTGTGGAAGAAGGACAATTTTTGGGGCATCTGATCACCAAGCAAGGTATCAAAGCCAATCCTTCGAAGGTTAAAGCCATCACAGATTTGCAGCCTCCTAAGTCCCTAAAGGAAGTGCAAAGTCTGAACGGAAAGCTAGCAACCCTCAGCAGGTTCTTATCAAAGGGTGCAGACAGATCTTTGCCGTTCTTCAAGACACTCAAAGGATGCACGGATAAAAAGACGTTCCAGTGGAGTATAGATGCGGAAGCTGTCTTCCAAAAGCTCAAGGATTTCATGGCTATTCTACCTACACTTACTGCCCCAATCAAAGGCGAAGTGTTGTTTATGTATATCGCAACCTCCTTCGAAAGCATCAGCGCTGTGTTATTGTGTTAGGAATTAGAAAATTCAGTCGTTAAAGAGTCGGTCACCTCAAGTATAAGCATTCAATAGAAAGCTCGTAATCGTAGTTATGATATATTAGTTAGTAGTTTGTTAAGTAACACCGTGGAGGACGGACGGGTCTTTACCCACTGTATGCCTGATCCACAGCCCGTAGGTGGCGTTTATTTGTAAGACACTATAAATACCCTCTACCTCCCAAGGTGGAGGGTTGGAGCTTCAATACTATTTTTCTTTGTTTCACATAGTTCCCAACTCTCTTCCTTTCTCTCACTAGAACTTTCTCTCTCTAAACTCTAGTCAACGCCCCATATGTTTATGGTCTAATGTGTTTGTGAAATCTTATATCTAACAATTGGTATCAAGAGCCAGGGTTTGATCACTCATCTTTCATGCTTCTTGTTTTGGTGGATTTCATAAGGTTTTTGGGGTATTAAAGGTTTAGGAGAGTTTGATTCATTTGAACAAATTCTAGTGTTAAAGTTTGAATTTTGCTTGTACTTTTGTGTTTAGGATCATCATATGTGTTTATGTTTTGAATTGGAAGGCTTAAATCTTTGTGGTTTGGTTGTTTTTTATTGATAAAGTGGTTATTTTAGAAGTTTGTACGAAGCGAGTTGTGTCTCGGATAGCTTTTTCTTCAAAGCGAGTTGCTTTGTTATTGGATACGAGTTGGTACATGCGACTTAGCTGTTTAGCGAGTTGATATTTATGCGACTTGGGTTCTAAGCGAGTTGTTTCTTTAAGCGACTTGAGATCTAAAGCGACTTAGCTATTAAGCGAGTTGTAAAGCTAGCGAGTTAATTTAAGCGACTTGGTGTTCAAGCGAGTTGATTGTGTTGCGAGTTGGTACTAAAGCGAGTTGGCTATTTAGCGACTTGATTCATTAAGCGTGTTGACAGTGTTGCGAGTTGATGCTAAAGCGACTTGGCTATTTAGCGAGTTGATTCCTTAAGCGAGTTGTCTCCTTGAGCGAGTTGGGTGTTTAGCGAGTTGATAACGAAGCGAGTTGTGTGTTTTACTACTTATCTAATTTTAGACTTGTCACTTCTTCGTGATACATTCTTACGGTTGTTCTTTTGGTTTAGTAAAATCCCGTGAAAGAATCAATTTCCCGGTTTAATCAAAGAATTGTAAAATCCCGTAGAACTTGTAATCATGGCTAACATCGTTCCTACTATTGTTTCTTCCGTAGCTGAGGACGTTCAAGCAGCAGGGTCAGATACTCGTCCACCTATGCTTGACAGAACTGACTACGACTCTTGGGCTCAAAGAATCAGATTGTACTGTCTTGGAAAGGAAAATGGAGTCAACATTCTCAAATCGATTGATGAAGGACCGTATCGGGTTGAGACTACTAGAGACTTAATTGATACAGCTGAAGATGGAACAATGATCTATGGAATAGACAGACCAAAGACGTATGATGAGCTCGATGATAAGGAGAAAAAGAGATTCGATGCTGATATCAGGGCTTCTAACATCGTACTTCAAGGTCTTCCAAAAGATATCTACAAGCTGATCAATCACAACACTGAAGCAAAGGCAGTGTGGGATAATGTCAAGATGCTTCTCTCAGGTTCTGAATTAACTATGGAAGACAGAGAATCACAACTCTATGATGAATTTGAGCACTTCAAGATGAAACCAGATGAGAGTGTCTATGAGTATTATGTGAGATTCCACAAGCTTGTTAATGACATGAGGAACATCAGAATGACCATGCCAAACATTCAGCTGAACTCAAAGTTTTGTGAACAACATGAATCCCGAATGGCACAAGTTTGTCACTTCTGTAAAGCTAACCAAAGGATTGAAGAACACAAAATATGAGCAACTCTATGCCTTCCTCCTTCAGAATGAGAGACATGCTATGTTTGAAAAAAGGATTCTTAATCAGTTCAAAACCAACCAGGGAGAGACAAGCTCATCGAATGATTCAACTGCTTTCTACTCAAACATCGGAATCACAACCAAAGCCTCACAAGTCATACCTATGGGTAATGGTAATCACAAACTCATTCCTGATCCTATGTTCAAACAAGCTGATGATGATGCACACGTGGGAAACTTCATTAATCAACTGGCTCTTCTGATTAGTCAAAACATGAACTCTCTTCCACACACCAACAACAATCTCAGAACTGCATCCAATCCACATAATCAAGCCACTGTCAGGGATGGGAAGGTTATGGTGCAGCCAGTTCAAGAAAGGCAGTACGAACAAGCAAGAGGTGGAGCTGGTAGAGGTTATGCTGCAATTCAGAATAGGGGAAGGAATGGAAACTAGGGTCAAGCAAAGCCAATCAAATGCTACAACTGTGGTGGTGAAGGACACATTGCTAGGAACTGCACATCTCCAAAACGTCCACAGAATGCTGAATACTTCAGGGATAAGATGTTGCTAGTGCAAGCTCAGGATAATGGTGCAGCTTTGGATGAAGAAGAGTTGTTGTTTCTCGCAGAGGGCAATGCCAAGACCTATGATGCAGATGTGGATGAGCAGCCAATTCAGGAGATAGGTCACAATCATCAGAATGCCTTTCAAGTCGCTGATTGTGATGCATACGACTCTGATGTGGATGATGGACCTACTGCACACACAATTTTTACGGCTAGCATTTCTTCAATGGTTTCTCATAAGGTCTCATCTTCACCAAATGCTGGCCCATCCAAAGACAAACTCATCTCAGAGGTACTAAAACTATACGATGATGTTGATGTGCAAAAGATGCATGACAAAGTACAAACAAATGAAACTATTGAATCAAATATTGAAAATATGGGGAATATCAATGTTGTCCCTTATGATCAATATGTGATGCAAAGTGAAAGTGAAGTTGTACCAAGTGATGCATCTTCTGCAGTCAACAATGACTATGATTTTGATGAATACACTGCATGTGCCCCTGATGATTCTGTTATCTCTGAGCTAAATGCTTATAAAGAACGTGTTGCAATTTATGAACAACGTGCTAAGTTTGAGTTGACCACCCGTGAGCAGGAGATGGATGACCAAATGCGTACAACTATTAGAAAAAGTAGGTTTAGAGAAGAAGTATTAAAACAAGAGTTAAATTCCTTACAAGAAAAGCTTTCTAAAACTGCTAAGCAAAAACAAGAACTTCAAGAAAATGTTAAAATGCTTAAGCAAGAATTCTGTGCTAAGGAATCAAAACTTTTGAATGATTTTTCTAATCTAAAAACCTTGAAAAACAAGCTTGAAAATAAGTTGTACGTACAAGGGAATACCATTCAAACGGCTCACATGGTCACTAAGCATAGAGTTTTAAGCGATAAGCATAGTGTTCCCATCATAGATAAACCCAACCCTGAGTACGGAAAGATAGCTAAAGCAGCTAAAAATGTAATTTATGATGGTAATGAAATCCTTAAGCCTAGACAGAAACCTAGTTGCGTTGAGTGCACTGAGGAAGATAGAAAATTAGATGATGCATCTAGGGAGAAAATGAATAAGAAGCTAGATGATCCTGAATGTAAAAAGAATAACATAATGATCAAGCCCCATGACTACAAAAAGGAAAATTGGATTTCCTTAAACAAGTTTAAGCCTCAAACTTTGTTAACACCTGAACAAGTGTTTTGGAAAAAGGACTTAGATAAACAAAAAGCTGAAAATATTGTTGAAACAAACCCTCCCTTTAGGAGAATGCCTGCAGCGACTGTGTATCCTCCCAATACACCAATGCATTTAGTCCCTAGAACCATTGCCACTAAGAGCAAGACCTTAATCAGTCAATATGTGATCTTTCAATTATTTGTTGATTTTGAGAAAACTTGTAAGAAAAGAATCACACCCACTGGGATAACTGAAGGGGAAAGGGGTTTTGAACAAACAAAAGAATGTTATTTAACTGATGTCATGCCTTTCTTTAAACAATTAAAAGATCACTTGAGAGTCTTAAAAAGGGGATGGACACAGATATTAAAGGGATGGAAAAAGAATTTGATGCTATGATAATTGAAGTTAGTGACTATGAGCGGGCATTAAAATATAATGAAATTGAGAGGAAGAACTTGCATACCTTAAATGAGAATCTGATTTCTGAATGTATCTCTCAAGATGTGTTTTATACTGCTACTAATTGCTCTATTACTGCTTCTCAATTTCATGAATTATCTATTGCGTTGAAAGTCTCCCATGATCGTGTCATTGAACTTGAAATCAAAAACTCTAAACTAAGTGATAAGATTGAACAGGATGATCACGATAATTTGGTAAAACATTTTTCTAAGCTAGAAGTTGAACATTTTGACTTGCAACTAAAATATCAACATCTTAAAGAAAATGTTAAAACCTCAAACATCAAGATATCCTCAGATGTTCCAGAGTTTGATGCAGTTTTTGAACTAAACAAACGTGACGAACAGATTCAAGCTCACTATTACACGATCAGAAAGTTGAAAGCCCAAATCTCTCAATTAAAGGGTGAAAAGAACAATATGACTGGCTCCCAAATGCCTCCTCCTTTAGATTCTCGGAATTCTCAAAATTTTCATCTTCAAAACTTGGTTAATGCCTTACAAAAGGAAAATGAGAGTTTCCTAGAAGAAAATGAAAAGGTTAAACGTCATTTCAATGAGTTATTTGAGTCAATTAAAGTCACTCGTAACAAAAATAACGAAAAAAATAACCTCGTTGCAAAAGGAAATTGAGAATCTGAAGAGTCAGGTAAAAGGGAAAATGCCAATGACCAATGGGGAGAATGGTGCTTCAAAGGTGCATGTCTGTAATAAATATGCTTTGACTGTGAAATATGTTCCTCCTCATCTTAGGAATAACAAACTTGCTATTCAAACATATTTCTCATACCTTAAGAACAACCTAGAATGTCTCCGTGAGATTGTAGAAGAGGATAAGTTAGAGAAACCAGATGATAATGCAATTGGCCACGCATGCTTATTTGCCAAACGATCTCAAGAACTTCTAGAATGCTTAATTACAATATGCCCTAAAACCTTAGGTGAGCAAGTCAATCCCTTGATACTTTGTTCAATGCCTAGTGCCAAGCATGCAAGTCATTCAATGCCAAATGTTATGAACGTGAACCTTAGTGTGCCTTCAAGTAGTTCAGATTCCAAATCTGTTAGTGCTAAGAATGTGAACTCGAGTGTGCCCTCTAGGAGTTCAAATCCCAGCACTTCTACTGGTAAGAGAGTGAACTTTAATGTGCGTTCAAATAGTTCAGATCCCAGCACATCTAAACAGGAAATGCATAAATTAGCAAAACCAACTAATGTTCCCATTCCCTCTACAGGAGTAATCAGTGACATTAAAGCGAGCAGGTCAAAGTCTCAAGACAATACAAAGAATGATAGGACCTCGCAAGCTAAGAATGTGCATTGGAAGAGAGTAGAAGACCAACCTAGGAACTTTAAGTTTGTGTCGAATAAAACGAATCGTGTTGATTCTAGTATTAGCCATAGGCGTACTGTAATTAATTCGAATTCTGATACTATTTGCAAACCTTGTAATGATGTCTGTTTGAATTCTGTTGCTAATCATGAATGTGGTGTGAATGCTTTGTCTAATGCTGTCAAATGCCCAGTTAAAATTGTTAATGCTAATAATCGTGCAAAGAAGGCCAAAAGGCAAAGACGAAAGATTGTTAGAAAACAGTGGAAACCCACAGGAAGAACATTTATAAAGATAGGTTATTATTGGATACCTTTTGGTCATAAGAATAATCAGTTTTGTCCTCAAACTGCTAAGACTATGCCCACTAGAAAATGGATGCCTACTGGTAGAACTATTCCCTTAAGAAGTGAACATACTTTGAATAAGTCAAATACATACACCAGCACTGCATCTATTCCCAATGATTCCATTGCTTCTACTTCCGATATGGATGTTTCTATTTCTGATGTGGGTGTTCCAATTACTGTTACTAACAAAATGGAACCCATTCTTGCATGGGGATCCCAAATATCCAGTTATCCATTCTTGTCTGTGTTCAACTGCAGATCATTCAAATCGTTCTGTGGTACCTGGACTCAGGCTGTTCCAAGCATATGACTGGAGACCGGTCGCGGCTCATGAACTTCGTGAGCAAATTCATCGGGACAGTTAGATTCGAGAATGATCATTTCGGTGCTATTAAGGGTTATGGAGATTATGTTGTTGGAAAAAGTGTTATCTCTAGAGTATATTATGTGGAAGGTCTTGGGCATAATCTGTTCTCTGTTTGTCAATTCTGCGATTCTGATCTAGAAGTAGCCTTCAGAAAACATACTTGTTTCGTTAGAGAACTTGATGGTAAGGAACTTTTAACAGGTTCACGTGGCTCAAATATATACACCATCTCTATCGAAGATATGATGAAGTCCTCTCCAATTTGCTTATTGTCAAAGGCTTCTAAAACAAAGTCATGGTTATGGCATCGTCGTCTCAATCACTTGAACTTCGGCACCATCAATGATCTCTCCGAAAAGGACTTAGTTGTAGGTCTACCTAGACTTAAGTATGAAAAGGATCATCTTTGTTCAGCATGCCAGTTGGGAAAAAGCAAGAAGTATGCCCATAAATCCAAACCTACAAACTCAGTCACAGAAGTTCTTCATATAATTCACATGGACTTATGTGGACCCATGAGAGTGCAGAATATCTTTGGAAAGAAATATGTATTAGTTGTGGTTGATGACTTCTATAGGTTCACCTGGGTAAAGTTCTTAAAGACAAATGATGAAACTCCAGATATCATCATCAAACTCATCAAACAGCTGCAGGTTCGTCTTAACAAAACGGTCAGAATCATCCGAACAGACAATGGAACTGAGTTTGTTAACAAACAACTTAGTGAGTTTTTTTGAAAGTATTGGAATCAGTCATCAAAGAAGTGTTCCTCGAACTCCTCAACAGAACGGTGTAGTTGAAAGACGAAATCGAACTCTTGTGGAAGCTGCAAGGACTATGCTGATTTACTCAAAAGTTCCAATGTTTCTCTGGGGTGAAGCTATCGCCACTGCATGCTACACCCAAAATCGATCCCTGATTCACACTGGTCATGGAAAAACTCCATATGAAATTGTCCACAACAGAAAACATGATCTTTCATTCCTTCGTGTGTTCGGTGCTTTATGTTATCCAACTAATGATGGTCAAGATTTAGGAAAACTAATAGCTAAAGCGGACATTGGAGTTTTTGTAGGCTATGCACCTAACTCAAAAGGTTACCGAATCTGCAACAAGAGAACCCGAAATATTATGGAAACAATTCACGTCACATTTGATGAGCTGACCGGTCAAATGGCTCCTGGACAATCCTGTTCAGGACCCGCACTTCAAAACAGTCCCATTGGTTCATCCCTTGTACCAAATTCTTCTCCAGCAACTCCATATGTACCTCCATCTGAAGATGATTTAAAGAAATTGTTTGATCCTATGTTTGATGAACTCTATGAGCCAAGTGCTAATGAACTGTCAATTCCCACAACAGAGGATGCTCATATCCCTGAGAATGAAGTCAATCCTTCAGTCTCAATATCATTAAGTCAAGAAGCACCTGCTGCTGATAACTCAGTCTCATCAACAAATCATCAATCTTCGAATGTACATCATGGAACTGCTTCTGGCACCAATGATGAAGTTAATCCCTTTGCTACTCCTGAAGATGCTCCATTTGAAAATATATTTGCTCCTGAATCATTATCTGAACCATCTTCATCAGGAGACATCGACTCTGCTACTTCGGTTCCACAACCACAACCACATGAACATCTTAGAAAATGGACACATGATCACCCATTGGATAACATCATTGGAAACCCTTCTCGTCCGGTATCCACTCGTAAACAGCTTGCCACTGATGCCTTATGGTGCTTCTTTAACTCAGTACTCTCAAAGATCGAACCTAAAGATGTTAAAACTGCTATGAATGAAGACAGTTGGTTCAATGCCATGCAAGATGAAATTCATGAGTTTGATCGATTAGATGTATGGGAATTAGTACCAGCTCCAGATTGTGCAATGATCATTGCACTTAAGTGGATCTTCAAAGTGAAGCTTGATGAGCATGGTGATGTCTTGAAAAATAAGGCTAGGTTAGTGGCTAAAGGGTATCGTCAAGAAGAAGGAATAGACTTTGAGGAATCTTTTGCTCCAGTTGCACGTATCGAGGCGATCAGAATCTTCTTGGCTAATGCTGCTAGCAAGAACATGGTTGTTTATCAGATGGACGTTAAAACCGCATTTCTTAACGGAGATCTTAAAGAGGTCGTCTACGTCAGCCAACCTGAAGGTTTTGTGAATCCAGAGCATCCTACTCATGTTTATCGCTTGAAAAAGGCCCTATATGGTTTGAAGCAAGCTCCTAGAGCATGGTATGATACGCTGTCAAAGTTTCTTCTATCTACTGGATTCAGCAAAGGAGCAGTTGATCCTACTTTGTTCACCAGAAAGTCAGGCAAACATTCCATTCACGTTCAAATTTATGTTGATGATATCATCTTTGCCTCGACTGACCCCAATGAGCGTGACCGTTTTTCTAATGAAATGAGTTCAAAATTTCAAATGTCAATGATGGGACAAATGTCATTTTTCTTGGGATTACAAATTTCACAAAGTCCCGAAGGCATTTTTATAAATCAATCTAAATATGCAAATGAGATTTTAAAGAAATTTGGATTTGATTCTAGTGACCCTGTTGACACTCCCATGATTGAACGAACCAAGCTGGATGAGGACCACTCAGGGATCATGGTAGACCAAATGAAATATCGTAGTATGATTGGATCCCTGATGTACCTCACAGCTAGTAGACCAGACAACTTGTTTGATGTATGCATGTGTGCTAGATACCAGGCTAAGCCTACTAAAAAGCACCTTGAAGCGATTAAACGGGTCTTTCGGTATCTCCAAGGAACCATCAATATGGGACCATGGTACCCGAAGGACACCAGTATGTCACTAACGGCCTATGCAGATGCTGATCATGCAGGTTGTCAAGATACACGTCGAAGTACATCTGGAGGTGCTCAGTTTTTGGGTGATAAGCTTGTGAGCTGGTCTTCAAAGAAGCAAATGAGTACTTCTATTTCCTCTACAGAGGCTGAATACATAGCCATGTCATCTTGTTGTGCTCAAATCTTATGGATGAGATCCCAATTATCTGACTATGGCTTTGAATTCAACAAAATCCCTCTGTACTGTGATAATAAAAGTGCTATTGCTCTCTCATGCAACAACGTTCAACACTCAAGAGCAAAGCATATCGACATTCGACATCATTTCATCAGGGAACAAGTGGAAAAAGGTGTGGTGGAACTCTATTTTGTGAGGACTGAATACCAGCTAGCAGACATCTTCACCAAAGCTCTTCCAAGAGAACGTTTTGAGTTTATTCTTCCACGACTTGGCTTGAAAAGCCTTCAACCAGAAACACTCAAACGTCTTCAGGAGGAAGACGAGGAGTAAAGGTCTTTATTCATCTATCTCTTGTATATATTTATTCTAAAAGCAAAATACAAAACTTGAAAAACCCTCAAAAAGAAAATATAAAAATATAAAATTTTCAAAAATCCATATAAATTAGAAAATCTTGTAAAATTCCAAAAATATTGTTATTATGTCATGTTTTTTTTCGATATCATCTACGGACTTTGTGCTGACATTCAAAGAATGTCACGGGTTTTTAGATGTTCTTCGAATGCATATAGTTTAAAAAAAAAATAAATAAAAAATAAAAAAAATAAAAAAATTGAGGCGGAGAAAAATAATGTTTTATTGTTATTTCAGGCTGTAACCCGTTTTCAAAGAAAGAACAGAGCCATGCTTTATCTGGTTTTTCAAATCTCATGCTCTGATTCTATAAATACAATTTCTTACTATCTAATGAAAACTAATTGCTTTGAAAAATTACTTGGACTCTATTTTTGAAAATCTTCTGAACTTAACAGTTGTCATAAATATCTATCTCTCAATCAACAACTTATGTCATTGATTGAGGGGGAGAAGGATTTTTCAATTAAATTAAAAAGTGTATTTTTCAAACAATGGTACCAGACCGTGGTTATTATTAAGTTTTCAAAAGATATGTTTAATCTTTGGAGTCCAAAGTCTCAAAATTCGATCCTTATCAGTTAAAACGGTTTCATAATCAAGTCACAATTCTCTTTAAAATCTTTCAAAATCAATTTAAATCTACAAGAGATCACAAATCTCAAATGATTTGAAAATTGTGATCGGGGGAGAATTTGTGATTTAAATTAGATTTAAACTGATATTTTGATAAATGGTTTTATAAGGGTGTACAAGCTCTCCTCCCCACATGTGACAAACGATTTCAAAATTTCCATGCACATGTTGAGGGGGAGCATCTATTTTAAACCTCAAATTATTAAAACGTGACTAAAATTGTCTCTAAGTGCAGGTTCCCTCTAATATGTGCAAACTCTTTCATGTTTCGAGGCACATATTGAGGGGGAGCAAACTTGTGAAAACCTCATCCTTCCTTAAAATGTTTTATCTACACAAATTGATTGGGAAGTGATGATGATCATTTTAGAAAATGTTAATCAAAAGATTGGACCTATCATTCTTAATCTAATGATTTCAAAGATCTCTTGCCTCCATATGCTAAAACAATTTCTGAATTATATTCATATGTTGAGGGGGAGCATTTCTAAAAATTATCAAAACAATTGAGATACAAAATGCTTTGATTTTATATCACAAGTATCTTGATTGTTTTTCAAATGGTTTTCAATTGGTTTCAAGGCAGAAGAACTATACCAAAAGACCGACCAATCCTACTTTATGCATGGTGATATAAGGATGATAAGGTTAGGTTATTGTAACACCCCGCCTTTTTTTGACCACAATATTGTCCGCTTTGCCCGCAGGCTCACGGCTTTGTTTTTGTGGCCTCATTTGAAGACTTCCCGACAGGTCACCCAAGCCAGTACTACTCTCACATGAGCACGCTTAACTGCCAGTTCCTAAGAACTCCACCCGCAGTAGACCACAAAACGCGTTGTGTCATTGTAAGGCGAATGTTATCTTATGATCCCAGCATCTCTCCAGGCCACAGCCGATGTGGGATTTGCCTAGGGTATTACAATCACCCCCCCTTAGGGACTCATCGTCCTCGATGAGGTTTGCCCCACCATCCCGAACGGCTCAAGAGTGGCTCTGATACCATCTGTAACACCCCGCCTTTTTTTGACCACAATATTGTCCGCTTTGCCCGCAGGCTCACGGCTTTGTTTTTGTGGCCTCATTTGAAGACTTCCCGACAGGTCACCCAAGCCAGTACTACTCTCACATGAGCACGCTTAACTGCCAGTTCCTAAGAACTCCACCCGCAGTAGACCACAAAACGCGTTGTGTCATTGTAAGGCGAATGTTATCTTATGATCCCAGCATCTCTCCAGGCCACAGCCGATGTGGGATTTGCCTAGGGTATTACAGTTATGGTCCCATGATCCTCCAGAACCGGAGGGATCTACCTAGGGACAATCCACTAGTTAGTGTAGAAGTCCTTAGGTATGATGATAAAAGGAGAAAAATGAGATATGGGAAGAGTGCGGACTGAGACAGAGCTAGTACTGGAACAAACCCAACAAGGTTCTAGCTATGAAGTCTCGGTAAGCACTGAAGGGGTTGAAGAATGAAAAAGAATTGAATGAGAAAAGGTGAAAAGAAATAGCCCTCCATTTATTCAACCATAGGGCAGAAACCGGGTACAATTCATATGCTACTGATGGTAACATCGGTATTAAAGACAAGACGTCATGGACCCAGTGATGCTCTGCACTACAACTTCCCAAACCACTCAAGTTCCTCTTAAAAGGGCTTGTTTCATTCTCACAGGGAACCTACATAATCTATCGACTTTCTCTTAGAGATTGTTGATATTGAAGATGGAGACCCTCTCCCTAGTCTCCGGCACAGGAACCAAATATGCACAAATTGAGTCTAGAGCCTTGAGATCATCAATAAATCTCATTAGGACACTTTCAATGAAGACTCTCTGTTTCACACAATGTGGAAAGAGAGATTATATCTTGAGTCCTACGCATTATCCTTGTGGTATTTCCAGAACATCCGAGTGATATGCAAAAATATTCACAATGAAGATGGAAAGCCCTCTGGAGCCAACATCTAACAAGCTCCTGGTAGGTGGCATGTGAGGTCTATTCAATAGATCAATCATGTGACAACTGAACAGAAACAATGGGGCGATTCAATCTTTTGAATCTATCCTGGTTCAGGTTATGGATTGACGGATACCTTTGAAAAACCGGTCATTGTGCTTAAAAACTCTTTTCTGTAGCACATCGACCGTGTACGAATATTTCAAATCAAAAGGTGTTTTATGATTGACAATTGATTTTCATTAAAACCTTCGTTGTATTGCAAAAACAATTTCTATTGAGCAATACACGATTATTTTTCAAATATCTTTTCATCGATCAGTGAGTCTCTATTCGCTGGTTTACTCACTCCGTGTTGTCTTCTTTGAGATGTTCCGGTTTGAGAACAGCTAGAGCAGCTGCGAAACCCTGTCAAGGAAATTCTTCGGAATTACCTAATCACAGGCAATACTTGTACTGATCAACGGGGAACTGTGGGCCGTGTACCTCAATTCATCGAAAGTGATCAAAGACACTTTCGTGTACTTTATTGCTAACTGTTCTATGCAGGTACATCCCGACGTTTGCAGCTGTTCAGAATGAAGCGGTCAATCTATACCCGCATGCTCACACAACACATTCATATCTAAAAGAAATCATGATTAGTGCATCAATGACTCTGATATTTTCACTCCATGCTTTTGCTACGCCGCTGCCAATATCATGAATCAACGAAAGCTTCTGCTACTCTGATAAGAAGAAATCATGATCCAGAATGTGAGCATGTCGGTCCAAAAGTCACAACATCACATAATACCAACATCACAAAGGAAGAGTCAAAGAGTTAATATGACTGATGATCTCAAAGCAGGCTCAACAATCATTCTCACGTGGATCAGTTAAATACCTCCACTTGGAATTCCCAAACATGCAATAATGAAGATTCAAAGACTACGAGCTACTAAGCAAAGGACTTAATCAAGAATCCTAGAACAATCTAATGTAATATCTGTTTGTAATCATTGTAAATTGAGGTGACCTCCCTTAGGGGGAGATTGTTAGGAATTAGAAAATTCAGTCGTTAAAGAGTCGGTCACCTCAAGTATAAGCATTCAATAGAAAGCTCGTAGTCGTAGTTATGATATATTAGTTAGTAGTTTGTTAAGTAACACCGTGGAGGACGGACGGGTCTTTACCCACTGTATGCCTGATCCACAGCCCGTAGGTGGCGTTTATTTGTAAGACACTATAAATACCCTCTACCTCCCAAGGTAGAGGGTTGGAGCTTCAATACTATTTTTCTTTGTTTCACATAGTTCCCAACTCTCTTCCTTTCTCTCACTAGAACTTTCTCTCTCTAAACTCTAGTCAACGCCCCATATGTTTATGGTCTAATGTGTTTGTGAAATCTTATATCTAACATATTGGCAGAAAGGGAGAAGAAGCAAATCCCAATCTACTACGTTAGCAGGGTTCTACAGGGAGCTGAGCTAAATTATCCAGCATTGGAGAAGCTAATTTTGGCCTTGGTCCATGCTGCGAGACGCCTTCGAAGGTACTTCCAAGCTCACCCCATAACCGTACTTACTGACAAACCTATTAAGCAGATACTTTCGAAGCCGGAGAAATCGGGAAGGATAGCTAAATGGGATATCGAGCTAGGAGAACACGAAATTGAATACAAGGGTAGAAACTCGGTCAAAGGGCAAATATTGGCAGACTTCTTAGCAGAAACACCCTCCGAACCAAAGCATGACACAAAGGTTGCTGAAAAGAAGCCTGATAAGGTGGTCGAAGGGTGGAAACTTTATACTGACGGAGCCTCCAAAGGAAAGGAGTACATGTCTCATGCTTGTTGACCCCAAAGGAAAGGAGTACACTTATGCACTCCGTTTTGAATTCGATGCTACAAACAATGAAGCGGAGTACGAAGCCTTGCTAGCAGGCCTCCGATTGGCCAAGGACATGGATGTAGAAGACTTGGCTATTTTTGTTGACTCGCAACTGGTAGCCAACCAGATAAAAGGCTCCTACGAGGCGAGACAACCTGTGATCAAGCAATACCTGGATAAGGACAAGGAAATGCTCGAAGGGTTTACATCCTACAACATAGAGCATGTTCGGAGAAATCAAAACAAGAAGGCGGACGCACTTAGCAAACTGGCATCAATGGCATTTGCTCATTTAACTAAAGAAGTTCTGGTCGAAGTGTTGGCAGATAGGTCCATCGTCTCAAAGGAGGTGTCTGACATAATACAGGAGGAAGACTCAAATTGGATGACTCCGATTAGAGAATATCTAATAAGTGGTATACTGCTGAAAGATCAGAAGTTAGCTCGAAAGGTCCGCATCAAAGCACCACAGTACAGAATCATGGGGAACTATCTATACCGAAGATCCTTTCTGTCCCCATGGCTTCGTTGTGTAGGACCTAGGCAAACCGCCAACATCATTCAAGAAGTGCATGAAGGATCCTGCGGGCTTCACGCAGGACCCCGCTCCATCGTTTCTAAAATCATGAGGATCGGATATTACTGGCCTTCGATGCACAGGGACGCTGTCGAAATCATTCAGAAGTGTGAAGCCTGTCAAGTTCACTCAAGGGTTCCAAGGCTACCAAAACAAGATATGACTTCTGTAACGTCCGCATGGCCCTTCAACCAATGGGGGATAGACATCGTAGGTCCTCTGCCAATTGCTCCAGGAGGAGTAAAGTTCTTGGTAGTAGCCATCGACTACTTCACTAAATGGGTGGAAGCGAAGCCTTTGGCATCCATCACAGGAAGACACATGGAAAAGTTTGTATGGGAGCATATTATCTGTCGGTTCGGAGTACCTCACATCATCATTTCAGATAATGGGAAGCAGTTCACCGAAGGGGTATTCCCAGTGTTTTGCAGAGGCCTGAATATCAAACAATCCTTCACTTCCGTCTACCATCCTCAAGGTAACGGACAAGTGGAAGTTACTAACAGGGATATAATACAAGGAATAGAATGAAGGCTGGGATACAGTCACCACGATTGGGTTGGTGAACTACCTCAAGTACTTTGGGCTCACAGAACGCATACAAAGTCAAGTCATGGAGAGACACCTTTTTGCTTGACATATGGCGCGGAAGCTGTCATCCCTTCGGAAGTAAGCGTCGAAACTGAAAGGGTCATGAACTTCGAAGCAGCAGATAACGAAGAAAGACTCCGTAGTAACCTGGACCTACTCGAAGAACGAAGGGAAATAGCCTCAATCAGAGAAGCTATCCATAAGCAAAAGATTAAAAGGTACTACAACAGTCGGGTTCGGCCTTCGACCTTCAAACCAGGGGAATACTTCCTCCGACTCAACAGCGCAAGTAAAGCTGAGTACCAGGGTAAACTAGGACCTACATGGGAAGGGCCCTACGTTATTAAGGAAGCATATGGCAACGGAGCCTACAAGCTGGAAACCTTGGATGGAGACGCTATTGCTAGAACTTGGAATGGCACTACCCTTCGTAAGTTCTACGTATGAAACTTACAATGTCCGAGGACATTTTTTATTTTTGCTTTCAATCAATGTATTTGCATCCTTCTCACTTGGGGAAAGAAGCATTAATGGTAGGCGTCTAGTATTCATTTCTTAAAATGATGTAATCCTCCCTACCCACTTAATGATATAACTCATTTCCCTCAAATCTCTTGTTTCGTTCACTACAACAAAGATTTGCCCACCAAGTCGCTTTATAAGTTTCAATGTCGAAGGGACGTACAAAGACTAACAACATGTCTTGCTCATATGCATAACATCCATCTCAACTTCACATTAACTTTCCTATATGGCCTTAAGGTATTTTAAGCCTTTCGCTGCCCAAAGGATTAAGATGGAGTGGGTCGCGACCCTCTGTCAGCAGTCAAATTATACGATTGCTAATATTCTTGGTGAAGTAACTACACACAATGAGGCTATGCATCTACCATAAGCCTTAGGTTGTAAATTTTTTTTACGCAAGTAAAATAAAAAGAGAAGAATCACACATGGCAAAATACAAGCCCTAGTGGCTTTTATGTAGATTAATGACTAGTTTAACTAGTCTAAACAGGCCGTAGCCTTAACGATCCAACAAAACAAAATATTGTCTTAGGCCGTAGCCTACATCACACATACCAAATGTTAATTGTTTCATCAGGCACGAAGCCTGGAAAGGAACACATACAAATTGTTTTAAACAGGGTACATACCACCCTGGGGATCAAATTACAACCACATGGTTGCCTTCATCAAACTTTGGAATGAGTGGGATCAGCTGAACCTGGGGAGGGAGCCTTGGGTGACGGAGTCTTCTTGGAAGGAGACAGAGGCTGGACTTTCCTTGGCTTCTTGGCCAGCAGGTCCTCAATAGAGGCCGCTGGGTCCTTCGTCACATCTGTAAGGAAAGGGAACTCTAAAGCATAAGTGATTACCTGCATCATCATACTCTTTCTCTAGAGTTGCCTTGTAGTAAGGAACTTCCTCCAGCTTCACCGGTTCCTCAGTCGCAGCTATCTCCTCCAAAGTGGTACACTTGCCATGGAATATGGCCGCATTCACCAGGTTCCCAATTGCAATCCCCACATCATCGCTATGATAAAGTTCCGTAGCAACATAGGGGATCACCTTCGTTACCAAGTCCACCTTGTCCTTCTTTAGCATCTTCAGACGAAGGTTCAACCCATCTACCTTTTCTCTGAGCTTGATCTCTTGGTCCAGCAACTTTGCCCTCTCTTGTTCGAGGCCTCCACACTTGGATGAAAGAACAGATATCTGCTCTTTATAACCTACGACCATTGAGCCTTCGACAGTTAGCCTGCTGCATTCAGCCTCGCTCGTTGCCAGTTGACCTTTGAGCTTTTCATTCTCAGCTCTGAGATCTTGCACCAAGGGGTTCTTGTCAAAATCCTCCAAGGCATCTTCACACTTCTTCTCCAGGTCTAAATACTTCTGATCCCTAGCCTTCTCCCTCCTCAGCATAACATCCATTTCTTCTCGAGCTTTGGTGACAGCACGGAGTAGCTCCCTTGTCCTAGCATTGAGTTGGTTGTCTAGCATGCACTGTCGGACATAACTTTTGTCATGAAGGTCGCAGAGCCTTTCTATGAACATGTTATCCATCACCCCCTTCCACTTGGGTGGGATTACATTGCTCACGAGTTGTTGACAAGCTAGGGGAGAGGGAAGTTCTTTCGTATCAGGAAGTCCTGCAGCATATATAAATGTGTTAACATATTATTACTGGTATCTAATTTTTTGTTACAGGCAAGAAACATTACCATGGATATCATCACTAGGGGTGTAATCGAGCCGAGTCGAGTCGAGTATTGACAAGCTCGAACTCGGCTCGACATATAATACTCGAGCTCGACCGAGCCTCAAAATTCAAGCTCGAGCTCAGCTCGATCACTAAAACTTGAGCTCGAAACTCGACTCGACTCGGCTCGTAATACATCTAACTTAGACAAATAATACTAAAAACATGATACCATAACAAATCACTTTAACCAAACACTGTCAGTGTCACATGCCAATCTAGGCCCATAAGAGAACATTTACTTCCTTGAAACCTTGACTAATAGGTGCATAAAATTGACATTGCACCAACATAAAGAATATTGCAGCAGAGTAAAACCTTAACCACCAAACTTGAAGACACAATCTTGAACAAGTAACTTGCAATCCTCAATAAAAATTGACAGCAAAACACCCACAACATGATTAGCACCAAAGTATTTCAAAAGTCAAGCATTTACAATTTTCAGTTTCCAATTCCAAAAGAAAAATAGTGCTATTGATTACCATGACTACCATATAAAACATTATATTGGTCTTCATGCATTCAAAATGGTTATGGGACTCCTGGACTTAAGTTTCTTGTTCATGTAATGGGAAGGATGACTTCAATTGGCTTCTTCTCTTTCTGAAATGTATCATATAGAGAAAATTAGCATACTAAAATCCAATAAAAGATAGTAAAATTAGAAAAAGACGAAGAAATCATACTTTGTTCTTTCTTTTTATGTCACACCCCCAAATTACCTGTTTTGCAGCGGAATGGAATACCTTGGGGAGGACTGTCATAACATCAAAGTTACAGTTATATCGAACGACCTAAAGTGTCGTTTTGAAAATATCGTTTGATTCCGTAAAATAATCAGAGTTTACAAAACATAGGTCCCAAAATATTTCCAATATACCAAAATGAGTTTGTTACAATCAAACGATAGTTAAGTGCATAAAAAAAAATATAGGTGAGACGCGTCGACACCGCGACTCTATGATAAATCCACATGCATGCCATGAAGTGAATGCCTTAGATACCTGAGATAAACATGCTAAAAAGTGTCAACACAAAGGTTGGTGAGTTCATAAGTTTGTAATAAAATGATCTGAAATACTTTGAGAAATGTTCACACAGCAAAGGCATTGTAAATCCACCCAGTTCCAAGTTCTGCCCATACAAAACTTGCAACCTGTGTGTTCACAACCCATTGCCTAAAATAGAATGACAATCATGAATATACGCATTAAGGTAGTTAAAAGTATAAATATCACCACAAGGGTCTTCCAACAACTCGTGTTGGGATGTTCCTCCAACGACTCACGTTGGGCTGTATCCATATAAATGGCCTTCCAACATATAAATATTGGGATGTTCCTCCAACGACTCACGTTGGGCTGTATCCAAATAAATGGCCTTCCAACATATAAATATTGGGATGTTTGTTTAAGTCTAGTCACTACACGCACCAAGTCTAAAGTATAAGTAATGTTGTTTGGCAAAAGAGTTTAAATGTTTTGATAAATAAGCATGTATCTCGCCCAAAATAGTTTATAAGACTTTAAACGAGTAAAAGCGGGGTATGAACTCACGGTAATCAGTAGAAGTTTAGAGTAATTGTGAGATTAAATGAAAATAGTTAAACATGTATCTCGCCCAAAAGTAATTCAAAACGTATAAAAGTAGGGGCTATGAAACTCACCTGGTGTGATTGATATGCTAACAAAATGAAGTGCACGAAAATGAGGCTCGAAAACTATCCGCGACCTAAAATGAATGTTATGACTTGAGTTATGATATGTTGTCGTGAATGCATGATTTGGAAACGTATCACCCAATATGTTACTTGAAAACTAGTTTATATAAAAATATTGTTACTTGAATGTGTGACGGTTCCATGTAAAAAATAATTACTTTTGAGTTAATGGTGAAAATGTAGTTAAAACTATGTAACGGTTTTAGTAATTGAAAAATCGGTTTACATTGGACTTGACGTAATATATACATAGGAAAACTAACTCGTTTTTAAGGTCCGTTTCCCCCGAAACGTCCGTTTAGGCCCTCAAAACTTGATTAAAAATCCTGACAGCATACTAATGCTGTGAATAGTGTTTTCAGCACGTTTTTGACTCAAAGTTCGGTTAACCATAACTCACCCGTTTTAAGTCCGTTTTTCAAGTTCTTTATATCCATGCGAAGGTAATTAAGTGTACTAACATATTTTTAAACTTTGGAGATTTCACAGAAAGTTTAAGGTCACTGTTTGGTCAGTTGAAAATCAGGATATCATGTACATTTTCCGGAAAATGGTAGTTTTTAAA
This sequence comes from Chrysanthemum seticuspe, assembly GCA_019973895.1. Taxonomy (NCBI): domain Eukaryota; kingdom Viridiplantae; phylum Streptophyta; class Magnoliopsida; order Asterales; family Asteraceae; genus Chrysanthemum; species Chrysanthemum seticuspe. Next base: position 275,347,715 of record BPTQ01000009.1, read on the forward strand.
TCATAACTTGAAAACCACGTAACTTTTTCGTTATAACTTCGTTTTAGTCCGTTCAAAAGGCCACGTTCATGGATAAAAATCTATTTTCTAAAACTTTAATTAATCTTGTAAAAATGACTAACTTTTCGGAAAATATTATAAATTTCGATAGCGCTTCCGCGCTCATTTTAAGCTTTACCATTTTTATCTACTTGTTTAACCACAAACTACACCACAAAAATCCTTTGAACTACACTTCGCCAATCCCACTAAAAACGAAATACTAGTCGAACCTTAATAAATAAAAGGACCATTTTTGGGGTTAAAACTAGCACTTACAACATACTAATTAACAAAAACTATATTAAGCCTTCAATATCAAAAGATGTAAACTCACTTTGTTGGTTCATTTTTCATTCCTCCAATTTTTATAAACTTTTAACTAGTACATACTTGTTATAAAAATTAATAGGACACATATGGGTGATAACATTTGATAAACATGAATAAAAACTATAACTTAGGCAAATATGATCATATGGACTCCATGAAAATGTATGAAAAATATATATGAAAAGGTAAAAGATGAAGTTTTATGCTTACAAGTTACTTGATGAGGTTTAGTGAACAAAGGATTTATCCTAAGCACCCTAGGTTTTTATTTCAAAACCTTAATCAAGAGTGTAACTAGAGTGTAAATAACTTGATTAGAATTTTTTTGATGAAATCCTTCTTTTGGTTGGCCGGTCACTTGGAGAAGAGAGGAAGAGAGACACTTTGATCTTTTACTTTGAGAATATGAGTTGTATGTGTTGATATTTTTGAGTATTTTACAATATAAGTGTAAGAAATATTTTGCAATTAAAGAGTGTGAGTCACCCCAAATGGATCGACATATATAGAAAAAAAAAAGACCAAGTAGTTTTGTTGTAGATAAATACTTGTGTATATAAGTAAATGTGTAGTTAATTAAGGGTGATTAGTAACTTGTATATTTATTTAAACATTTAGCGTAGCGTTAGCTAAAAATAAATTTTAACGGGTCATGATAAAATATATTGAGGTCATAAAAATTATAAAAATACATTTCTTGCAAAATTTGAGTGAAATAATAATTATCGTGTAGTTTTTACGGAAACCGTCGTAATTATATAAATATAACAATTTATATACAAAATAAATTTAAAACACTGGGTAAACTCATAATATTATTTTTATAATCTTAATATGAGTATTAAAATATATCGGGGTAATTTTTGGAAGTGTCGGATCAAATATTCAAATAATGTTTACGCGATAGCGTTTATTTAATAAGAAAATAAACGTTTAATGTAAAAATGCAAAACCCATGCATAAATTGATATGAAATGATGAATATGGAGTTTGAGAAATGACCGGAAATTGAGAATTGTGACATTCTTCCCATGTCAGAGGAATCACGTCCTCGTGATTCGATTAATGATACTATGGTCCGAACCTCGACAAGGGTTCTAAAAGTTTATGCTCGTGTATGGTTTAAATGATTATGTCAATGCTCATGCATATGGGTTTCTCATCCAACTAAATACGTTCTCGTGCTATCGTGAGCATTTCCCGTCCTAAATACATGCTCTCTTATGACTAGGCTTGATGAGGCAGGCTTTCCCATTCTCGAGCAAAATTTTCAAAAGACTTTTAGGTAACCGATTTTTACTTAATCCCACAACTCATCAAACAAGAACTGTCATACGATTAGGCTAAATTGGTTTAGGTAAGAACTTGTTTCTAGCTTGATCGTTGCAACTCATCAAACAAGAACTGTCACTCGGATCAAACAGGAAACAAGTGGTTTGAAGAAAATCTTTTGAAAATTTGGCTCGATTACGGAATTGCTTACACATATGAGACTACTACTCCCTTCATTGCATGATTCTTCTTAAATTAGACATAGGTGATCAGGCTATGTATAATTTAGGAGTAACTATGCAATGCTTGGACTAATCGACTCATATGATGTTTGGTGTTGAGTCATAAGTTCGCATGTATAAGGAGTATGCACTTATAATGATATGATAAGATGCTATGATGATGTAGTTATAGTCTAGGGTCAATGATGCAACCTAGTTCTCTATAACCGATGCACTGATACCAATCTGTCACACCCCCAAATTACCTGTTTTGCAGCGGAATGGAATACCTTGGGGAGGACTGTCATAGCATGAAAGTTACAGTTATATTGAATGACCTAAAGTGTCGTTTTGAAAATATCGTTTGATTCCGTAAAATAATCAGAGTTTACAAAACATAGGTCCCAAAATATTTCCAATATACCAAAATGAGTTTGTTACAATCAAACGATAGTTAAGTGCATAAAAAAAATATAGGTGAGACGCGTCGACACCGCGACTCTATGATAAATCCACATGCATGCCATGAAGTGAATGCCTTAGATACCTGAGATAAACATGCTAAAAAGTGTCAACACAAAGGTTGGTGAGTTCATAAGTTTGTAATAAAATGATCTGAAATACTTTGAGAAATGTTCACACAGCAAAGGCATTGTAAATCCACCCAGTTCTAAGTTCCGCCCATACAAAACTTGCAACCTGTGTGTTCACAACCCATTGCCTAAAATAGAATGACAATCATGAATATACGCATTAAGGTAGTTAAAAGTATAAATATCACCACAAGGGTCTTCCAACAACTCGTGTTGGGATGTTCCTCCAACGACTCATGTTGGGCTGTATCCATATAAATGGCCTTCCAACATATAAATATTGGGATGTTCCTCCAACGACTCACGTTGGGCTGTATCCAAATAAATGGCCTTCCAACATATAAATATTGGGATGTTTGTTTAAGTCTAGTCACTACACGCACCAAGTCTAAAGTATAAGTAATATTGTTTGGCAAAAGAGTTTAAATGTTTTGATAAATAAGCATGTATCTCGCCCCAAATAGTTTATAAGACTTTAAACGAGTAAAAGCGGGGTATGAACTCACGGTAATCAGTAGAAGTTTAGAGTAATTGTGAAATTAAATGAAAATAGTTAAGCATGTATCTCCCCCAAAAGTAATTCAAAACGTATAAAAGTAGGGGCTATGAAACTCACCTGGTGTGATTGATATGCTAACAAAATGAAGTGCATGAAAATGAGGCTCGGAAACTATCCGCGACCTAAAATGAATGTTATGACTTGAGTTATGATATGTTGTCGTGAATGCATGATTTGGAAACGTATCACCCAATATGTTACTTGAAAACTAGTTTATATAAAAATATTGTTACTTGAATGTGTGATGGTTCCATGTAAAAAATAATTACTTTTGAGTTAATGGTGAAAATGTAGTTAAAACTATGTAACGGTTTTAGTAATTGAAAAATCGGTTTACATTGGACTTGACGTAATATATACATAGGAAAACTAACTCGTTTTTAAGGTCCGTTTCCCCCGAAACGTCCGTTTAGGCCCTCAAAACTTGATTAAAAATCCTGACAGCATACTAATGCTGTGAATAGTGTTTTCAGCACGTTTTTGACTCAAAGTTCGGTTAACCATAACTCACCCGTTTTAAGTCCGTTTTTCAAGTTCTTTATATCCATGCGAAGGTAATTAAGTGTACTAACATATTTTTAAACTTTGGAGATTTCACAGAAAGTTTAAGGTCACTGTTTGGTCAGTTGAAAATCAGGATATCATGTACATTTTCCGGAAAATGGTAGTTTTTATATCATAACTTGAAAACCACGTAACGTTTTCGTTATAACTCCGTTTTAGTCCATTCAAAAGGCCACGTTCATGGATAAAAATCTATTTTCTAAAACTTTAATTAATCTTGTAAAAATGACTAACTTTTCGGAAAATATTATAAATTTCGATAGCGCTTCCGCGCTCATTTTAAGCTTTACCATTTTTATCTACTTGTTTAACCACAAACTACACCACAAAAATCCTTTGAACTACACTTCGCCAATCCCACTAAAAACGAAATACTAGTCGAACCTTAATAAATAAAAGGACCATTTTTGAGGTTAAAACTAGCACTTACAACATACTAATTAACAAAAACTATATTAAGCCTTCAATATCAAAAGATGTAAACTCACTTTGTTGGTTCATTTTTCATTCCTCCAATTTTTATAAACTTTTAACTAGTACATACTTGTTATAAAAATTAATAGGACACATATGGGTGATAACATTTGATAAACATGAATAAAAACTACAACTTAGGCAAATATGATCATATGGACTCCATGAAAATGTATGAAAAATATATATGAAAAGGTAAAAGATGAAGTTTTATGCTTACAAGTTACTTGATGAGGTTTAGTGAACAAAGGATTTATCCTAAGCACCCTAGGTTTTTATTTCAAAACCTTAATCAAGAGTGTAACTAGAGTGTAAATAACTTGATTAGAAAAATTTTGATGAAATCCTTCTTGGTCCCTTTGGTTGGCCGGTCACTTGGAGAAGAGAGGAAGAGAGACACTTTGATCTTTTACTTTGAGAATATGAGTTGTATGTGTTGATATTTTTGAGTATTATACAATATAAGTGTAAGAGATATTTTGCAATTAAAGAGTGTGAGTCACCCCAAATGGATCGACATATATAGAAAAAAAAAAGACCAAGTAGTTTTGTTGTAGATAAATACTTGTGTATATAAGTAAATGTGTAGTTAATTAAGGGTGATTAGTAACTTGTATATTTATTTAAACATTTAGGGTAGCGTTAGCTAAAAATAAATTTTAACGGGTCATGATAAAATATATTGAGGTCATAAAAATTATAAAAATACATTTCTTGCAAAATTTGAGTGAAATAATAATTATCGTGTAGTTTTTACGGAAACCATCGTAATTATATAAATATAACAATTTATATACAAAATAAATTTAAAACACTGGGTAAACTCATAATGTTATTTTTATAATCTTAATATGAGTATTAAAATATATCGGGGTAATTTTTGGAAGTGTCGGATCAAATGTTCAAATAATGTTTACGCGATAGCGTTTATTTAATAAGAAAATAAACGTTTAATGTAAAAATGCAAAACCCATGCATAAATTGATATGAAATGATGAATATGGAGTTTGAGAAATGACCGGAAATTGAGAATTGTGACATTTTAGTCCATGAAGACTTCGACACCAATCTCCTCCGCAAAGTAAGACTTCAACTGTTTCGGGAGCCAGAGATGCTCAGTAATTATCAATCACTCTACTCCCCGCACTAAAAGTAGCTTCTGATGCAACTGTCGTGATAGGAATAGCAAGTATATCACGAGCCATTCGAGACAAAATACGATACCTTAAAGAATTTGCATGCCACCAAGCTAAAACATCAAAAGCTTTCGAATTATCATCACATATATATACCCCCTCTTCAAGATAGTTATCTAATTCTGATTTTTGTGGTTGCACACTTTCACTTTTCTTAACAAACTCATTAAATTCAGACCAACCGGAAGATGAAGCTTGGACTGTCACATTGTTGCTCGTCAAACCAACACTTGTTTCACCACATTGTTCACCACTAGAGTAATACTCATTTACATATTCTGCATATAGCTCCTTTAAGGCATTCTCTACTTTTTCGATATTAGCTTGAAGTACGTCTCCAAAATACATTCTAGGAAAAGTAAACTTAGCAACTGTCATTTTACACCTAGGATCTAAAACCGCAGCAACAGACATCAGAAGGTTACACTCCTTCCAATACTTATCAAATTTTTCCTTCATAGACTTAACCATATCATGAACAAACTTATCTTGACTAGGGCCGAAAAACAATTTATCCAACAAAACTTTAATTCGATGAACTTCATTAAGAAATAAGTTTGAAGTTGGATACTCACTACCTGATATGATGTTGGTGGCTGAATTGAAAACTTCTAATATGGAACAAACTTTTTCTACTTTAATCCAATCTTCATTGCTCGGACAAGAAAGGTAGCGTGGCTCCCGTTCTTGAAATCTTGGAAACACCTCTCTGAACTTTATTGCGGTTGACAACATGTGATATGTAGAATTCCACCTGGTCTTGCATTCAAGTACAAGCTTTCTATGTGGCAATTGTAGTTGTTGCACAATCTCTCCAAACAACATCAATCTAGCTTCATTTTGATTAATAAATTTGACACTATCATGTACGTTTTCAATAATATTCTCGATTTTTGAAAGACCATCTTGTACCATAAGATTCAAGATGTGTGCACAACATCGCACATGAAATAACTTACCTCCACATGGCAGCTTCTTAAACCTTGAAAATGTTTCTTTCAAGTTCTTTATTGCAGCATCGTTGTTGGAAGCATTGTCAATGGAAATTGTGAACACTTTGTTCTCAATATTCCAATCTTTGAAACACTTGTAAAGATTATCAGAAATGTCAGTACCACGATGAGGTGGGGGTAGATGAATGAAGCTGAGAACACGTTTTTGTAACCTCCAATTAGAATCAATGAAATGCCCTGTGAGAACCATGTACTCTATTTTTTGATTAGTTGACTTCCACATATCAGTAGTGACGCTAATCTTATTAACTCCTTTCAAGTAATTCTTTAGCTTCTTTTTCTCTATTTCATACACTTGCACACAATCATTCTTGATGGAGGTTCGCGAAGTATGCTCCCACTGAAGCATTCCACGTTGTTGCATCATATTAAATCCCTCCTCTTCGACAATGCTAAAAGGGTGTTCGTGCATGAGAATCCAATGTGCCATGGATTCTCTCATTTTCATCATATCAAATCTTCCATCTACAAGAGCGGGAGTCACAACATGTGACATGCTATCTGGATCAACTACTTGTAAAGTAATCCGCTGTTGTTGCTTTTGATAGATAGCTCGTTTGGTGCAACCCTCTAAGTGCCTATTTAAGTGAGTAGTACTTCCGCTTTTAAGTATAGAAAGTTTTTTCTTACAATGATGACACTCTGCTTTCTCCGTCCCATTCGGTAGCTTAATCTTCTGAAACTCTAACCAAGCTTTAGATGTTGTTTTCCTTTTCTTATGTTGGAAATGAGAACTTTCATCATCATCCTCCCCCTCTTCCAAATTTCCACCATTATTAGTTGTGTGATTAACTTCATTATCTTCTAAACCCGGGTTGTCTTTTGACGTTTCTGTTGCGACAGATTGACTAGCAGAACCAATTTGCCCCAAACCTTGAGATGATGACCCGTCATTTGGAAATGATTCCATATCTAATAAAAAACATAACATGTAATATTAATACGACAACCCATATGTGTGCCGACATTATAACTAATTTAACAAGTAGATTAAAACATGTATAGAACTTATTATCACATATGCAAACATATAAAGATTAGAGCAAAAGTGGGAATCAGATACTTCATTCATAATAGTTAAAATATAGATCTTCTAGATGGTCTAATTTTGTATTAGTTGTAAACTTGTAATCGCTTCATTACAAGGCTTTTTATAATACGCCACTTATAATCTTAAAGTAAAAAATTGAATGTAAATCAAGCTAAAAAATTCTCAATAACTCTTATAGTACTTACAAGTTACAAGGTTGTTAATAGAAAAATAAAACTAGAATCTTATTGAGCATAGACAATACAATATAATATGACTATCATCATGAAATCGTTATTCTCAAATGAAATAAATTTAAGACCAGTGAATGCAAGTAAATTAAAAAAATGGTTTATTTGATTTGAGGCTGAGCGTATATCAAAAAGAACAGAGCATATGCCATTTCATATATTAACAAATAGAGTATATAAAACTAATGAAGTTATATAATAAGAAAAAAATAATTACCTTAGAGTAAGAGTGGATGAAGATCTAAGAACTAATTGGTTGAGATGTGGAAGATGACGGCATGGTGTAAAAAGTAAATTACCTTTAGGGTTTTTAACTTTTCTTTTTATATGAAAAAAATGAAAAGTAAATATATTTGTAAATAAAGGGTATATATGTAATTTTAGAAAAGCTCGTTAAAGGCTCGCGAGCTTTACGAGCCGAGTAACTTAAAACTCGAACTCGACTCGGCATCTTACACGAGTAGCTCGAGCTCGAGCTCGACTCGTTTAAAATCGAGTCGAATCGAGTATTGTTTGAGTCGATCTCGAGCTACTTGCGAGTTGTCTCGGCTCGATTACACCCCTAATCATCACCACTAGGCCCTTCGATGGCTGGAAATACTACAGCCTTACCCTGGACACTCTTTTGCCAGGTAGTTCGAGAGGGTGGAGTAGGTAGGATAAGCTTCCTCTTCAAAGCGGACTTCACAGCTTTTGCACCGGTACCTTTCCTGCTTCGGACCTTCTCACCAATGTCGGAGGGTCCTACGATGACCAACTGTCCTTCGGAGACTGGTTCATTAGATTCAGCAACATTCTCCACAAGCTGGTCTTCTACATCTATGGGTTCCTTTGACGGAGGAGCAGAGGATACATGTTCGATGGGCTGGGCTTCTACATCATTGTCATTTTGTTGACATTGATGGAGAGCCCAATCCATAGCTCGTCTCTTGGGGATTCTTTGGAATGAAGCTCACCTCCTTTGCACCACCAGCTACCACAAAGTTTCTGAATGACATTTCTGCACGAAGGAGCAAATAAGATAAATATCAGAAAGATAAGTTTTTATTTCTTATTTTAATAAAAAAAATACATACTTTCTCCATCACAAATAATCTCAGGTACCGAAGGAGATCCCTCCCATCTTTCAGCAAGGCCAGCCATGAACAGAATTAGCTCAGGGAATGTTTGGCAATCAGCTGGAAGACGAGCCAAACGCTGATACAAAGGATTCATCCTCACAATATAGGGCAAGGGATCGTTGAACCTTTTTTTTCATCATATTGGAACTCTGGGTTTAACAATGCAGGGAAAGTCGGAGGGATAATGGTGTTTTGGATATAAAAGAACTTGCCTTTCCAGTTCCTGATGTTGGTAAATGGCCTATCTATGAGAATGGGCACATCCCTTTCACCCCTCTTAGCCAAGGTCAACCAATCTCCTCCAAGGTATAAATTCAGAAAACCCCTAAGCACAGTTAATGATGGTTCAAACCCATAAGCTTTGCACATCACAATGTATGTTGTAAGCTTGGCTAGGCCAAAAGGGTTGAAGCTAGATATGTGTACCTCATAGTACTGGAGGAATTTTAAGATCAACGGATGCAAGGGTATCCTAAGGTTGGAGGTGGTGAATGCATGGGTATATAAGCCTACATAGTTTTCAGGGGCATAAAAAATCCCTTGATTTCTACTAGGTAACATGATTTTATGCTCTTTTGGAATTGGGTAATCGGTGAGGAACGCTTTAAGCTCCTCCCTTGTCAAGGTGCAACCTTGTTGTTTGATTACAAATTTTTTATTTGTAGACATTGATCCTTCTAAAATCCACAATAAAGTATTTGAAAACAGATACGAAGGAACACTTTACCTTGTTTGATCGAAAGCTTGATCGGAAGAGGTTTTAGTAGGTGAAAAACTTGGGCGTGAGATAAAATAATGTTAGGGTTTTACTGTTTTTTAACTTTATATACCCTCACATATGTTAAATCTCGGCCCTACACGTGTCATGACTTATCTCCTTACCACCGGATTTCAAAACTCTTTTAAATTTTGAAAGGGCGTTTTCTTTTACCGAGGAAAAAGGGGTGGTTAGGATAATTTTTTGCATTAATTACAGTCAATAGGTGCAAGAATTTTCGTCTTCGTTCATTTTTTGTGACGAAGGGGGAGTTTCGTTTCTATTTTTGAGTCGTAAGCAATATTTCTTGTTCGTACATATCACTTTCTACTGGGGGGCTTGATGACGTACCCTCCGATCAGGTCGAAGGACCCCCCTTCGGCCTCTGTCGAATTTGCATTACGAAGACCCAAGTCTTTCTTCATAAATCATTGGTGGCGTAAAACCATTCATCATTGACATGGTTACCAGTTGGGAATCCGCCAGCCGAAGGCCTATGCCCTTCGGCGTCTTCTCTTGAAGATGCCAAGACAAAGAAGAACCTTGACTTGGTCTTCCCCCACGTTCCCACTATTTCCTTAGCTTCCCCACCAAGTCCGAGATAGTGGGGATGAAGCCCTAGCGGTTACCACAAATCAGGGGACGCCCCCATGATCTCCTAAACGTGTGCTAACACTCTCCAAGCTATTTTCATCACCTATAAATAGGTTGGACGAGTCATTTCAATGGTATGTTCATTCAACACAGTATTTCACATACTCCATATTATTTACAACACATATCACATACTTACTCTCACGCCGGAGGTGGTTCGCAGGGCCCAACCCCTGCGCAATCACTTAACGAAGTGTCTACTATTTCTTATTGCTGATTGGCTACAAGTTTGACGCAAGCATATCACCCCTCATACCCTTCGATCACCATCGAAGGCCTGGTTGTACGAATTATTGTACAATCAGTGGCGCCATCCGTGGGACTCGCTACTATTGGTCTCGTTATTCCAAACTTACACCCAGTCAATCACTCTCACTAGTTTCACGACATGAATCAAGGAAGAGAGGATACACCCCCTCCGGGTTTCTCGACCTTGACACCAATCCCGGTCAATGATCCTAACAACCTTCCCAATATAACCGCATCCACTTTTACCATACGATCTCATCATGGAATAACTCCCAACAACCATGCTTCAACCTCTGCTAACCCTGAACCGGTAATCAGCCCAGCGTTTGTCAAAGCTAATATCGAAGCTTTAGAATCTTTACTGAGGGCTCGAAGGAGGCAAGCTCGGAGTGTGGAGATGCGTAGGGAGTTAGAATACTCAAGCGAGGAGTACGACGAAGAATTGGAAATGGAGGCTAGGCCCTTGGCACCTGGGGCTAAACGCTTAGTGCTAAGGATAGGGTCTCCGAGCAGTCGAAGGCCCAGTGGAAGGTCGGTTGGTTTCGAAGATGTTCCGGAGAGGGCTCCGACTAGAAGGGAAGGCACAATAGAAGGCTCCAATGGAAGGAGTCACCGAAGGGATACTACGGAGGTTAATTTGCCACCACTTTTGGCAGCTCACCTGGGAAGAACTGAAGCAGGGGTTCCGTTACAGCCTTCTCACGCATCCGGCGTAGAAGGCAATCCATCTCGAATAAATGGGGGAGGAAATCTTCCTCCTCATGGTATGTACCCTCCTTTCTAGGCTTAATATTACCCTCAAGGGGTCTACCCCTCGCCTAATGGGCAGGCTAACAACCCCAGTTTTACTCAACCATACGGAAGCATGCCCTATGGGCAACCTATGGTACATCCTTCGTACCCTGTTGGAAATCACCCACCTTATATACCTGAAAATAAGACTCAAGTTAGTAGAATTTTGTTCTTCTGTGCCACGGATCCAACGGTTCCCTCCTTTGTGGGATCCGTCTAGGCAATTTCCAGGGATCTGTCTGTCTGGTGATAGATGATTCAGCAAAGGTGATATACCAAACAATGCTAAATATAAAGGTGAGATATGTATACAAACAACGAGCATTTACTCAAAGCAATATGGCAAATAAGTTATCATTGAATAAAACAAAGAGATAACCAAGAGATCTCTAAAAACTAAGAGAATGATTTAGCCATGCAATACATATTTCACTTAATACTAATGAGTGACCTAAACGTAAGAAGCAACAACGTGCTTAAGGATGATCAATCATGAAATGGGATTCCTAAACGTTCTAATTTGTGCTTGAGACTAAGACACCATTTTGGGCTCATGGTTGTTTAGGTTTGACCTCTTCAAAATGTTCGAGGAGGTGATAAAACATGAAACGTTGCTCTTCACGTAGTTCATGTATCAACCTTTCAACATGTTGACAATGATAGCAATCCTTGTCATGGTTTTGAGTTTCTTGAAGCGGAGGTTCAAGTGAAGTGGGTTGAGGATCCTCAAATAAAGGAGGAATTGGTGGAGGCTCATTAAGTGGTGGCTCAACAATGTTTGAGGGTGGAGGTAGAGAAGTGTCAACTTTCATGTGGTCGGGTGGTTGACTTTGATGTCTCCTCATAATCCAAAAAGGACCATTGGAGGGAAATGGAGAAATTGACATTGGTGCAAGTGTTGATTCAACACTTTGGTTTTGTTGTACAACCTTTTCTAGTGAATGTGTTGGTAATAGTGGAGGATGAGATGGCCTAAGGGGTAATTCCTCTAAGTTGTGGTTATGTGGAGATGATTGGGAAGTGTTAAATGATGTGGCTCTAGGCACCAATGATGTTGGTTGGGTTGAAAAGGGTGTGTTTGGTTTAGTAGAGTTTGGTGATGATATCCTTGTGGGAACAATCCTCTTGGGAATTAGTTTGATTGGTTTATTTGGTGTAGGGGAAATCCTAGCATTTGTGGACTTAACCGGAGATGATTCGGTTGAGGAAACTTCGTGTATGACCCGAGCAAGTTTCTTGGGTGGTTCTTGGGTGGATGAGTTAGCACTAGGAGCTTTTCTCATGATGAAATGACTAAGGAAGATGTTTGTAATTGCTGAGAATTATGTTGTGTTTGATGACTAAGGAGTTCTAGCAATATGACTTATAAAGGGAAGAATTTGGCAAGTGCATTTAAGACTTAAGCCACTAAGATTCTTAGAAATGTGATGATTAACATGCCCATGATTCAAGTTTAGAGTTTCACTGATCTAGGGACATAATAAATATGAGGTGGAGTGTTCAAGTTAGCAAGATGAGCTTGAAATGATTGTTTTGGCTAGAGTTGACATAATTTGTCACCCGGATCCCACGGTTCCCTTTTTTGAGGGATCCGTCTAGGCTAATCCTAGGGATCCGGATCTCAGCAGCTATGAAAGAGTAAAAATGATGTTTCTAAGGTCTAAAGCCTATACCATTTTGAGTGTTTCAGTCCTCCTAAGCATCTTTAAATGAAAGTGTACTTGAGTGATCATGGGCAATGAGTGATATAGCTAATGATTCCCTTTAATGGAAGGAAAATGAGACTAAGTGACCACCAATGGATGTTCAAGGATAACACTAAAAGTTTTGATGGTGTCAAGTCATAATAAATGATCCTAGAGATCAGATGTTAGCTTGAGATGAAGTTTGAAAAATCCTCAAAAATCAAAATAATTGAAAAACTAATTTTTGACCCGTTTTGAGATAAAGATGATTAGAAACAATTTCCTAAATTTGTTCAATATGTCCACCTAAGTGTTTTGAAAAATGAAAAGCAATTTGTGAGTATTGAAGCGGAAATATGGTGAGTTTTGATGAGTTAATGAATCAAAAGGGACTTTGAATAAGATCTTATGTAAGCTATGAGTGGGTTTAAGGCTTTCTCATCCTTGAAGAAGACTTAGTTGAGTTCTAAAATCTTATTGTTTAGCTAGTGTGAAGTGATCTAGTAAACTATTTTGATGTATGGGATACTGTATTGTTGATCTGTTGTCACGGATCCCATGGTTCCCTCAAGGGAGGGATCCGTCTAGGCTAATCCTACAGATCCGGCATCTGCAGATCAGAACCATCACAGAATCAAGTGCAGATTTTGCACCTAGCAACATTCACTAATAACCATTAAACTAAACAAAGATATAAACATGTCATCACATAAAACATCTCATAGATAAAGGTAGAAATAACAATATCCAAATTAACACAAACAAGAGTGCTAAAACATAGTCATTCACATATTAATCAAATGTCTCAAATTAAACATAGTCCTATAGTCTCTTTCGTCAATCCTTTCTTTTCCTCTTTCCTGAATTTGTGAAGTGATAAGCTAGGTTTTGAATCATACCCCTCAATTGTTTGAATTCCGCGGTCTCGTTTGGAATAGTTGGAAGTTGTCGATAGTAATCAAAGGGTTCCTATTCGATGTTAGCTATGGGGTCGACATCTTCTTCTTCTTCATCTTCTTCTACTTCACCATCTGAGGAATCCGAGAGAGCTTTAGGTTTTCTTCCATTGACCGTGAACCGTTTAGGGGGTTGTTTGGTAAGAGGTACCATGACGTGATCGGAAAGGAAATGATCATCGTTGATGGGAGATGGTTGTAATGCACTAACATACTTACAAAGTCGTGTTAGGAGCATACCATATGGAAGTACCATGTTGGAAACTTTGAATACCCCGGCCATTCTCTTCACCATGTAATAGGCGAGATTAAATGGCTTTTGGTGGATAAGACAATAGATCATTTGCACGAGACATGCATTTGGATGATCCTTGTTACCAACTAGGCTAATGACGTTTTCCCTAAGAATTTCTTCCCATTTTCTAAACATGGGGTGCATTTCGAAAAGTTCCATTTGAAAGGGATCACGGTGAATGAGCTTCTTGTTTTGGTTGAGACGGGATTGGTCGGCTCTTACTTTGAAAATGGTGTCTCGGACGGTTTTGGGTTCATCAAGAGGAGTATGGTATATTGGGTTGGGATCAAGAGCAAAGGATTGACAAGATATCGCCCAATCTTGAGAGTACATACAAATTCCTTCACAAGGAATGCAAAGAATTTGAGCGAATGTGTTGAGAGGTAGCGTGAAGTTTTGTTTGTTGATGATGAAGGCGATTGAAATGCTTTCATCGGTGTTTCGAATGATCCTAATGCTTTTGTAAAATTCAAAAATGAAAACCGGACAAATTTGTTCATCTATGTTAAGAAGACAATCAAAGTTGATTGCCGAGAAGACTTGACAAATGTCGATATTTTCAAGGAAACATTCCTTGACTACACGACCTTCGTGGATAAGTCGTTTTTCGAGTCTTTTGAAGACTTTGCGGTCGGTTTTTGTCAATCCCTCTTTTTGATAGTAATGGGTGAGGTAATGGACGGTATCATGGTGATCTTGCTGAGTAGCTTTAGGCATGATTGGTCCTAGAAACACAAGTATTCCAATAAGGTAAAATTAGTTGAGATGGGTTTATGGTTTTGATTTGTATTAACAATGTTGTGAACACAATGTAATTCTAATTGTGTTAAAAGCCCCTTTTAATGATTAATTTTGAAAACCCTAATTAAACTAATTGATTAGAAATTGAGAAACCATAAACCCTAGGATGAGGATGATGAAAATTAGAACAAGTTAGTGTAATTACTTACAATGGTGTTCTAGAGAAGAATACTTGAGGGTATGGAGTCCTATGAGGATGAAATCAGTTCTTGAGTCATTTTTGTGTTATGTGGGGAGAGGGAAAAATGATCACTGATGGTTTTCAAATGCGTATAGCTGTTTTCTGTCCCACGGTTCCCCCGGATCCCTTGTATTTGGGATCCGGCTAGTACAACTAGAAGGATCCGGCTACTGTGGACAGGAAAAGGGTTGTTTGACATTAATTTTGTAGTAGGCTATAAGCTAGCTTATGGAACAAAAATAGTTTAGAGGTTTCAAATGAAAAGATGTTTTGGTCGACGGGATTTGATAAGTTAATTATCAAGGATTCATTTGTGACGACGGCGTTAGTTTGACGAAATCAAAAGGAATACTATTCCCGATGATGAGTAAGTCGGGAAAGTGACGAAAGAGAGACTAGCAATTATTGAACAAACAAGAACTATGATATCAACATAATCATGTAAGCTAGCTAATGAAGAGTAAACATACCTTTATGCTTCTTGGTTTGGCATATGAGACATAATACTAAAAATACTTCATGAGCTCTTAAAGTAATCCTTTGTACTTAGAATAAGTAGGTTGTGATTACTTTTAGATCGTTTCTTGAAGATTGACTTCATTATTCTTTGAATAGAAATGAAGGTTTTGAAGAGATCCTAGCATGAAGATTTCTTGAAACAAATATATTAGAATGATCTATCAATGTCCAACATGAAAGAGAAAAAATAAAAATAAAAAAATGTTTTGAAATATTTCCTTCTTTGTAGTTTTCAAACATACACGGATCGTATCAAGTTTTTAAAGTACAACATACTCTAAGAAACTTGGTAACGAAGCTCTGATGCCAATTGTGGAAAACTAGAAGGGGGGGGGGGTTGAATAGTTTTACCAATTTAAAACTTCCTTTTAAAATATTTAGATCGACTTATGTCAATCTATTTAGATGTGTATGTTGGACGTTGATAGATAGATATATAAAAGTGTAATGAAGGATAAAGAGTAAGAAGCACATAACCACGACACAAGTATTTATAGTGGTTCGGCTACAAGGATACCTTCCTTGCCCTACTCCACTCCCGAGTCACCTACCGAGAGTTCGTACCCCTCGCCTACTCTTTTTCCGGTACTAGGCTAACCACCGGGTTCTTTCACACCAAGGTGAACCACACCTACCACAACGTCGCCTACCCTTTATCCAGTACTAGGATAAGTACCGAGTTCCATTACAATGGAGGAACTACTACCCAACACTACACAACACCTAATCCCAAAGGAGACCCACTCTTTATTACAACACCATCAAGGATATCAACATCCTTGAAAATAAAC
>BPTQ01000009.1:275364070-275751484 GCA_019973895.1 Chrysanthemum seticuspe
TACAAGATCAAATAAAGAGATTGATCTTGATACAAACACCTAAATGATATCAAGATTGATATTTTTGGAAAACTAGAAGGGGGGGGGGGTTGAATAGTTTTACCAATTTAAAACTTCCTTTTAAAATATTTAGATCGACTTATGTCAATCTATTTAGATGTGTATGTTGGACGTTGATAGATAGATATATAAAAGTGTAATGAAGGATAAAGAGTAAGAAGCACATAACCACGACACAAGTATTTATAGTGGTTCGGCTACAAGGATACCTTCCTTGCCCTACTCCACTCCCCGAGTCACCTACTCGAGAGTTCGTAATCACTACACGACACCAACTCCTTATGGCAGAGAAGCCTTCACAACGTCGCCTACTCTTTTTCCGGTACTAGGCTAACCACCGGGTTCTTTCACACCAAGGTGAACCACACCTACCACAACGTCGCCTACCCTTTATCCAGTACTAGGATAAGTACCGAGTTCCATTACAATGGAGGAACTACTACCCAACACTACACAACACCTAATCCCAAAGGAGACCCACTCTTTATTACAACACCATCAAGGATATCAACATCCTTGAAAATAAACAATCACTATATGTATAACGATGCACCTCATCGATTATACGACCTAGGCATTCTTCACTAATGCCACTTGATTTTCTAGGCATCCTTCACCAATGCCCTTGACACAACAATTGACACCTTTACCTAATGCCTTCGTCTTGACACCTTTAGCATTCTTCACTAATGCTCTTGACACGGACGTTAAGCATCTTTCACTAATGCTTTCGTCTTGACTCTTTCGGCATCCTTCACTAATGCCTTTGACACAACACTTCTATGGAGAAAGAAAGAACTATCAACAAGAGAACCTCAGTAGTCTTGATGATGACGAAGCATGGCAACTCATGGACTTGAGCTTGCTCGATTTTAAGAAGTGGTGATCTCGCCTTTAAGAGGAACCTAGAGAATCACACAAAAACAAAAGACAAACTACATAGAAAGATCCCTTAGGATCAGTGGTTAGAGAGTTACAATACTTGGGGAAAGTATGTATGAGAGTAGCAAGCCAAAAGGAAGAAATGGCTCATTATTTATAGAGGAGAAATGCTTACTGTTTCCTGGATCCCACGGATCCCTCCCACAAGGAATCCGTCTAGTGTAAAACTAGGGATCCGTGGGATGCTCCTCTTTGCCCATGGGTATTTTGGTTATGGGTCACGGGTCATGGCTTATGGGTTGATCCATGGGTCTTTTGTTAGATACAATGTGTAACACCCCCAAATCTCGGTACAGCGGAAGACTTAATCAAGTTTTCGGGGCGTTACTATTGGATTGGTATCGCACACAAGTATAGTAAAAGATAATCATTTAACCATTCAAAACCAATCCCAGATTTAAATATTCAAAACATTTAATCCAAAAGTATAAATATTAGGCCCAAAACATAGTTTAATAAAATAGGTCCCCAAAGTTTATCAGAGTCAGAAATGATCCTTGAACCCCGCCTTCTTGCCAAGCTTCCACCGATCACGTATCCCAAACATCTCTCAAATACCTGAGAAATCATGCTAAAAGGTCAACTTAAGCTGGTGAGTTCATAGGTTTAAGTTCAACAAAATCATAGTGGACCTGTAAGAGTTGATTTGCTATGCAAGACCTAGATAGATAAATACCGTTTGCACACACTGATCCTACCCGGATCTCCAATCATATCCTGCATCAAGGGATTACTCGGGCCTCGCGACTCTAGTCCAGCACTGTCGTGGCAAAATCTAGAACAATTGCCAACCCCGGACTAGGTCGATGTAGAAGTCTATTCTTAGCTAGGCATGGTTAAACCTAGACTAAGGCAACAACTACCACACATCTATCTAAACAGTCAAGCATATAAGCAAATGCAAATAGTTTCAACGGTCCAAATACAGTAGCATGATTCTCACCCCAATATAGTTAAAAACGTAGATAAAAGTGGGGCTATGAAACTCACCTCAAGCAATCAACGTACGAATAAACACTAGCAGAAGATAACAGAAATCACGGCACAGCAACTATCGACTCGGCACAACCTATTAATGTAGACCAAATCTTAATATATAATTCCCATAATCAACGTTGTCTACCCCAATGTATTCCATTTCGTTATTTCTAAAAATGTCTCATTTCACCATTTAATCCTAGTGTTTGGTATTCCTCATGTGAGTGTATCGACTTAATATGATGCTATGAATGCACTCAAACAACCAATATATTACTCAATGCGACACAATGAGATCTCTAAACGATAAGCTCCATAGTCCAATAAGTTTCGGAATAAATAGTAGACCTTATCGAATTCGTCAACTCGATAAACTCATTTATTTACTCGTGTCGCTTATTATCCCATAAATCAATCGTATCCTAAAGAGTCATAAGGATAATTCACCCATTAATAAGGTTACCCAACGTACCTAGCGGGCTCTTATTAGATTCTTCAACCTAATAAGTCCGCTACCCACGTGGATCAACACTATTAATGCTAGGTTATCCGTAACCCATGCACACAACGTAAGTAAATAAATACTTAACTAATATTAAATGTCCACAATTGACATTTATCGATAAACGTGTGCTCGAAACATTAATTAATTATTCATTACAAAACATTTCCAATTTAGTCGTTAGTTTCCGTTTAAAAATAGTAAATAACAAGATAAGTCTTGTTATCGATATTTTTGGTACAAAAGCCCATTTATTATTTACATTTCATAGTTCTATTAGCATTTTCATGTATAAATATATATTTCGTCAAATTCCATTATTAGTTTCATAACGTTATCCGTTTCGAGTCCACGAGCACGAGTCATGACTTCTCAGCTTTTAATCAATCAATAGTCCAAATTATACTAAAGTCCATGTTACGACTTTATCGGAGTCAACTATTGACTAAAAAGTCAAAGTAACGCCGATGTAGCTCAAAGTCAACAATATATATATCAAGTCCAATTTAAATGTCATAATATCGCAATTCAATCCCAAACCAACTCAAAACAATCTCGTCAACCAATCAATCAACCAAAGATACCCGAAACCAATGTTATGACCCTAATGGTCATGACACGGTCACGGTTAAGACCACGTGAACCAAACAAGCTCTAGAAGCTTTTCGGCTCCACGCTTCTCATCCAAACCTCAACTACATCAACCAACAAGCTACCAAATCGACCCGACTCGGACCCGTGGCCCAAGTGGGTCACATACGCAAGCCAAGGGCCACGTACGTGCCACTTTGTGGCTCGTACAACATGCTAACCCAATCAAACATCACCCAAATCCATTCCACAACATCCAAATCCAATCATTCAAGCTCCAATCACTAACCAAACACAAAACCCATCATCTATTCTAACCAAAAAGATGAAACTACACCTAAAATGCATAAACCCAACAAATTGATACACCACACATTTACCAAACACTAATTACTTGTTTATTTAGACATTAATTAGACTTAATTCCATGTTTCACCCAAAAGCCCCAAATTTCTACATGGGGTCGAAACCCTAATTTGCCATACGTGGCTTATTATAGCTTAAACAAGCTTTACCCATGTTCCATTTACCTTATTCAAGCACGAATTGCAATATTTGATGAAAACCCTAAAAGAACGAATCCTAATCTTAAGATTTGAAGGTGTTAATGAAGGCTTTTGTGGGAGTATTTTATATGGATAGAAAGAGAGAAAGAAGATCTACAAGATAGTGGTGGAGGTGAGATACCACTTGCCGGAATTTGGCCGGAATTTGGTCGGATAGGGGGCGGGCAATGGTGGTGGTGGTGGTGGCTAGGGTTTATATTTTTGATGAGAGAGAGAGATTAGAGAGAGAAAGTAATGTGTAGGTGTATTTTAGAGAGAGAAAATGAAGTATCAAATGAGGGGAGGGTTGGGGTATTTATATTTAGGAGGGAGGGACCTCTAAATAAATAAAAAGATGGGGAGGGGTGCCGGCCTAGGTGAGAGTGAAAGGGCCGAAGCTGTAATTTTTCGTAAAACGTTCTGTTTACCCATTCCCGAGCTTATATATTATCCCCCGAGTGTCCCACAACGTTCATTCGACTTTCTAACATTGTTATTTATGTTTTTCCACGAGTTTTGACTATTTATTTGTCAATTTTCTAGTGCCGAATCGAATAGTGCCTACCAAATAGAGTTAAAACTCATACAATAACTCATTCAATAGTGAAATAAACCATAAAAACCAATAGACGATATAAAATCAAGCCATGGTTTATAAAAATAGTGATAAAGGCAAAGCTCGGTTTTAGTTTAACGTAATGCGGTTTCCTAAAATAGACTCCCTAAATTGCCAGTTGTCACAGCCTCCCAGCCTCAAAAGAAACCCGTCCCAGGTTTCACTCCGAGTTGCTTGGTGTCATAAAAAGTTTAGGATACTTCCTACGAAAAACGTCCTCACGTTCCCAAGTGAACTCCGGTCCATGTCGGGAGTTCCAACGAACTTTGATAATCGGAATTCAGCTATTCTTCAGCCTTTTAATCTCACGGTCCGTAATCTCAATCGGTTCCTCAACAAAATTCAATTTCTCATCAATACTAATATCTCTTAAGGGCACAACTATGTTTTCCTCCGAAAGACATTTCTTAAGATTACTAACATGAAAGAAATTGTGTACACTGCTCAATTCCGATGGTAGCTCCAGGCGGTATGCTACCGGTCCGATCCTTTCCAGGATTGGAAAGGGACCAATATATCGGGGATTGAGTTTTCCACGCTTTTCAAAACGAATCACTCCTTTCCAAGGAGAAACTTTCAACATAACACGATCTCCTACCTGAAATTCTAAAGGTTTACGTCTCCTATCGGCATAACTCTTTTGTCTATCGCGAGCGGTTTGGAATCGGTTACGAATCTTAACTATCTTCTCAGTGGTTTCTAGGACAAGTTCGGGACCTGTAAGTTGACTCTCGCCAACTTCAGCCCAACAAACAGGAGAACGACATTTTCGGCCATACAGTGCCTCAAATGGGGCGGCCTTAATGCTAGAATGATAAATATTGTTGTAAGAGAATTCGGCTAAAGGGAGGTGTCTCTCCCAGCCTTTTCTGAAATCAATAACACAGGCTCTAAGCATGTCCTCTAAGGTCTGAATGGTTCTCTCGCTCTGACCATCGGTCTGAGGGTGGTAAGCAGTGCTCATATCCAAGTTTGTTCCTAATGCTGTCTGTAATGATCTCCAAAAGTGGGATGTAAAACGGCTATCCATATAGGAAATGATAGATATCGGTACTCCATGATGCGATACTACCTCCTTAAGATACAATCGAGCAAGCTTATCGAGACTATCGGTTTCACTAATGGCTAAAAAGTGAGCAGACTTAGTTAAATGATCAACTATTACCCAGATAGCGTCATTGCCGCTAGCTGTTCTCGGTAATTTAGTGATAAAGTCCATGGTTATTCGCTCCCATTTCCATTCTGGGAGTTCGGGTTGAACTAAGAGTCCTGAGGGTTTCTGATATTCGGCCTTTACCTTAGAACAAGTCAGGCACCAACTGATATACTGAGCTATATCGGCTTTCATATTAGGCCACCAATAAAGTTTCTTAAGGTCCTGATACATCTTATCGGCTCCGGGATGAATAGAGTATTTTGATTTATGCGACTCGTGCATAATCAACTCACGGATTCCACCATGAAATGGTATCCAGATTCTATCTTTGAAGCATAAAGTTTCGTCAGAATGCTTCAAGAAGCCATTTTCACTTTCTACCATTCCATGAAGATTCTCATAAGGATGGTTCTCTTCCGTCAATGCCTCTGCTTGGGCGGCTAAAATTTGAGACGGTAAGGGCGAAACAATGGTCATTCCTAAGGATCGAACGAGTAGGGGTGGAATGTCCTCTTTACGGCTAAGTGCATCAGCCACAACGTTAGCCTTACCAGGATGATAACGAATCTCACAGTCATAATCACTAAGCAATTCTAACCAACGACGTTGTCTCATATTCAGTTCCTTATGATCTAAGATATGCTTCAAGCTCTTATGGTCGGTAAATACTACACACTTGGTTCCATACATATAATGTCTCCAAATCCTAAGAGCAAACACTACAACACCTAACTCAAGGTCATGGGTGGTGTAGTTTTTCTCATGCTTCTTAAGTTATCGGGATGCATAAGCAATCACCTTCTCACGTTGCATCAAAACAGCACCTAAGCCTTTATGCGAAGCGTCGCAGTACCGACAAAATCTTCGCTTCCTTCAGGCAAAGCTAGGATGGGCGCACTACACAACTTCTCCTTCAGAAGTTGGAATGCTTCTTCTTCCTTTTCTCCCTATTCATACTTAACATCCTTCTGTGTTAGTTTGGTCAGTGACTTAGCTATCTTGGAAAATCCCTCAATGAATCTCCTATAATAGCCTGCTAACCCTAGAAACTGTCGGATTTCTGATGGGTTCTTAGGAGTTGCCCATTCCTTAATGGCCTTAATCTTAGCTGGGTCAACATGAACACCTTGACTATCTATCACATGACCTAAGAATTGCACGGACGGAATCCAAAATTCACACTTAGAGAATTTGGCATACAACTTCTCCTCTCTCAACAATCCTAAAATGAGCCTCAAATGCTCTTCGTGCTCCTCACTACTCTTAGAGTATATCAATATGTCGTCTATGAATACTATCACAAACTTATCTAGGTATGGCTTACACACTCGGTTCATGAGATCCATGAAAACCGCTGGCGCGTTGGTCAAACCAAACGACGTCACTTGGAATTCATAGTGTCCATAACGAGTTCTAAACGCAGTCTTAGGGATATCCTCCTCTCGAACTCTAAGCTGGTGATAACCATATCGTAAGTCGATCTTAGAAAAGACACTAGCTCCTTGGAGTTGGTCGAATAGATCATCTATTCTCGGTAACGGATATCGGTTCTTCACTGTTAACTTGTTCAATTCCCTATAATCCATGCACATCCGAAACGATCCATCCTTCTTCTTAACAAACAACACCGGTGCTCCCCACGGTGATGAACTTGGTCGAATGAATCCCTTCTCTGACAATTCTGCCAACTGTTTAGACAGTTCCTCCAATTCTCTTGGAGCAAGTCGATAAGGTGCCCGGCCTACGGGCGCCGCACCGGGTATCAACTCTATTTGGAATTCCACTTGTCGGACAGGTGGAATCCCTGGCAGATCGTCGGGAAACACATCCGGAAATTCTCTAACGACGGGTACATCATTAAGGTTTCTTTCATTCTTCTCCTCGCTTTTCTTTTCAGAAATTCGAGCCAAGAAAAGACAACCTCCTCTATCGATGTAATTCTGGGCCTTAATACAAGAGATGATGCTCAACCGGGAAGGACTTCCACAGTCGCTCCGATCTCCTTGTATGCTCAGAACTTTTCTGCCATACGGTAAATGCACAATCTTCTCATCACAGATGATGTGTGCACCGTTCTTCGACAACCAATCCATTCCGATAACGACGTCAAAACTTCCTAAGGTAACCGGCAATAAGTCTATACTAAACGGGCGGTCTAGGAAACTTAAGGTACAACCTCGGACTACGGTGTCTATCTTCTCTCTATTCCCATTAGCTAATTCCACGTCGTAACTAAACCCTAGAGGTGTTTGGGAGATTCCTAGTAATGGCATAAAATTGGTGGATACGAAACTCATATTTGCACCAGTATCAAACAGTATGGAAGCATAGCGATTATTGAGAAGGAACGTACCCGTAACTACGTTAGGGTCCTCGCCAGCTTCCTTCCCAATAGCGTAAACACGCGCTGTTCCCATGTCTCTCTGCTAATTCCTAGCACCATTGTTTCCCTAGTTTTCCACAACCTCACGCTTCAAAGGGTTTAAGCCATTACCTCCTACACCTCGGTTAGCAACTCCTCCTACATTACCGGGATTTCCTCTTATCCACGGCTCCCGGCACTCATTCTTATAGTGTCCCTTCTTTCCACATCCAAAACAGGTGACAGTGGCCTTCCAGTCAGCTCCTTGTGCAGTTTGAGCTGCAGCAAGTGGTCGGGACCTACAGTCTTTGGCCAAATGTCCTACCTTAGAGCACTTCCTACACACATTCGGGCACAGTCCATGGTGGTGTCGGTTACAACGACCACACACAGGCTTACTACCTTCATAATCTTTCCTACCTCCATTTCCTATGGCGAACACTCTGGCTGTCTCTTGCCGTTTGTTGCCATTCCCTTTTACAACTTCATTCCTCTTCCGCTTGTCACTCCTATCATTCCTACTCTTGTCTCCTATTTCTAGTACATAGGAGTCCATCAAACGCTGAGCCACAGTAATTGCCTCATGCAAATTAACTGGCTTCGCAGCGATGACATCATTTCGAGTAGCTATAGGCAATCTATCAGTATACCTCTCAATCTTAAGTCCTTCAGTGCGAACCATATCAGGGCAAAGCAATGATAACTCTTGGAAACGGCGAGTATAAGTCGCCATGTCAGTACCCTTAACCTTATGGTTCCAGAACTCACTCTCTAACTTCTTAACTTCATTCCTAGGACAGTAAGTCTTGATCAGGAGAGTATTAAACTGGGTCCAAGTAATACTATAAGCTACATCAATTCCTATTGATCTGTGATAGTTGTTCCACCAGGTTAACGCTTCGTCCTTCAAGGTATATGTTGCATACTTAACCTTACAATCCTCCTCACAATTACTAACGGCAAACACATATTCAGTTTTCTCCAACCACCTAGTTAGGTAAACTACTCCCTCAGTTCCTCCGAATTCAATGGGACCACAGAATCGGAACTCTTTGTAGGTACAACCTCGAGTTCGATTCAGCATTGGGGTCCCACCAGAGGTATTAGAGAGATTAGTCTCAGCTAGCAGTTCAGCGACACGCTGCGTCACTAACTGGTCAACATGGGTTGGGTTCACAGGTGGAGGGTTTTGTGGAACATGACCATTCTCAGCACGGTCGTTCACATTCAGGTTTTCTACAACTGGGTTATCAGGGTTCGGGTTCTCAAAAGGTGGAGTGGTCGGGGCCGGACGACGACCTCGACGAACAGGGGCAACCCTAGCAGCAGGAGCTGCTTGGTTGTTCCTAAGCGGGTTTCGTCTTGTTGCCATCATTCTGAAGGCAAGAAGCACAGTTTCATAAGTTCACGATTCACGCTCTAAAGATAGAGTTGGGTTCTAAGGATCACTAAATAACTCTCGAATTCATAATCAAGGTCAACAAGGATAACGCTATACCAAAGCGAAACAACCAGATACCGAGTCATAACTTAAGGATGCACGTTCCAATAACCATAACTCATAGGTTTCAAAAGTGGAAATACATGGAAGGATACATCTAACAACGATACTAGCAAGATAACTAGGATAATCCTACATCTCGAACCAAGTACTACTTAGTTTCAAGATGGTACAAAACCATGAATCTAATACTATCTAGCCACATCTACGAATACCACTAACTGATATCCTAACCTCGTCCATCACTCTTCCAAGGTATGAGATCTCAAGACGCTGAGAGCTACGATCTCTCCTCAGATCCGCAACTTCTCTCTCCAGCGTGCCGATCCTGCGCTGAAGTGTGTGGTCTGCCTCTCGAGCTGTCGCGAGCCCTCTCCGCAGGTCTACTACCTGGTCGAAGAGCTCCAACATACCCTCCATCAAAATCGTAACCCTCCTAACTACCGCATCCATATAAGCTCTCCAATCCTCTATACTAGCCCTAGATACTCCAACCAACCGATTCATCAACTGACTAAGCCTAGTGCCCTGTGATGTAATCCTCTCCCACATCAGACCCGTCTCACCATACTCCTCAGGCTCTGAAGCAATCTCCGATGGTATCTCAGATCCTAACGGGCTACCCATATAAGGTGAGTAAGGTGGTGAGTCAATATCTAAAGGCTGTCCAGGGGACTCAGGCTCAGGCTAAGGAGAACCTGGTCCTGGAGAATGTGCAGGACTCTGCAATAGAGGAGTACCCCCTTCTGGTATATCCTCATCATCCTCCTCCTAAGGACCCTCATCCTCATCTACATACTGCTCCTCAATCTCATGCTCCTCCTCGACCTCATGCTCCTCCTCGCCCTCATCCATAGAGGGAGAGTCCATGAGTCGGAGTCTCTGTGCAGGTAAATCCTGAGGTGGTACATTAGGAGATCTAGGCCTCCTAAGACATGGTGATGCTGCTAAACGGATAGGTGATGATGGTGGTCTCACGGACATGCGGGCAGTGCTATAAGCAAGCCTAGGAGTCTGGGCTCATGCTAAGACCTGATGTAGTGTGAGATGCCTAGATGAGCTAGGGCGATCTGATGATGATGAACTAGAGTGACGGGCAATCTCATAAGGATCACCCTGCGCAACCGTCATGAGAGTTAATGCTGGTGAACTAGCAACAACAAGGACCTCCTCAGACACATCAAAAGCTAGTGAAGGCATAGTCTGTGACAATGGCATAGGGTAGGTATAAGTGTTCGTAACAACTAGTTTTAATAAGCGCATCAACTTAACCAAAACATATGTCACATAATGAAAGCTTTAAAAGTAGAGGTACCGCATTACTCAAAACATGCCTTTAAATAAAACACATAAGTTCTGTTCCATCACATAATCCCATATCAAATCAATCGAGTTCAAAACTCCAAAATCACAATATATCGTTTACTCAAATTCATATTCCGTAGTATCTCGATAACCATATCTCATTTACCCAAAATCAATAATCATATCTCCAAATCATAACGTTTCCATAATCAGTTCACAATATCCCTTAACAGATCATCTCATAATTCAAATCGCAGTTCATACCATAATCAAATAAGAAGCTTCGGCTTGGCAAGCGGGAGTGCGTCGAACCGAACCGAACCGAACCGAACCGAAACCGAAACCGACGGGCTGTCGGTTCGGCTCGGTTTTTGTCGGTTCGGTCGGTCCGGTTCGGTTTTGGACCTTTGATGCTCAGCCCTAGTAAAACTTATCAATATACTCTAACTTAGTATATTAAATGAGTGATAAGTTTAACGGATGGCGTGAACGTTGTTAAAACCTAAAACGTACGCTAAATATGCGTAAAACGCAATTTATCAAAAAATAACGATATTTCAGGGAACTGACCATGCATTTATTTAAAGTAAACTAAAATTAGTCTATAAGTTATATGAGATGACAGAATGTGGTTTTAGTTGTACGTGGGATAACCTAACGGTTTTACCTAAAGTTTAAAAGTTACGCGATTTAGGGTAAAACGCAAAACGTGCAAAGTTTTGTAAAAACGAAAAAGTAAAAGTATGACATGTGAATTATAAAAATATAAAAACCGAAATGTATAAAATATGTGGACTAAGTATAGTCTAGAGTGGGTTTAAATTAACGTATGTGTTACCATTTTCGCAAAATAACATATTCGGTTACTCGTAAAAGCAAATTTACTTGAAATGAAAATATTAAATGACGTAATAAATCAACTAATAACATCGTACTTGAGAAAGGTTACAAACACCAACAACAACAAAAGGAAAGATCTTCGTCTGGATATCCCGACTTTAATTTCTGGCCAATTTTCAAAACCCTAATTTATTAGATGTTTTTCGGAAATCTATTAATTGGCAGTATTCAAAAAATTTGTGGAAGATTAGAAGGGGGTTGAATAGTTTTGCCGATTAAAACTTCGTTTTAAAGTATTTAGATTGACTTATGTCAATCCATTTAGATCGTATGTTGGATATTGATAGATGGACATATATAAGTAATGCAAAGAGATAAAGAGTAAAGGAACACAAAATCACAACACGAGTATCTATAGTGGTTCGGCTACAAGGACACCTTCCTTGACCTACTCCACTCCCCCGAGTACCCAACTCGAGAGTTTCTAAGCACTACACAACACAAGCTCCTTAATGTGGCAGAGAAGCCTTCACAGCGTCGTCTACACTTTATCCGGTACAAGGTTAGACACCGAGTTCTTCCACGAGGTAGAACCAAACCTATCACAACGTCACCTACACTTTATCCGGTACAAGGCTAGATATCGAGTTCCGTTACAAATGAGGAATTACTACCCAACACTACTACCCAAAGGAGACAAACTCCTTTTTACAATACTTGAAAGGATGTCAATATCCTTTAACCCAAACTACACAACTTATTCATCGACGCACCATATCGAATGTGCACCTTAGGCACTATACACCAATGCCTTCAACACGACACACTATTGGAGGGAGATAAGAATTATCAACAAAATGCACTTCAGTGGTCTTGATGATGACGAAACTTAGCAACTCATGACCTTGAGCTTGCACGTCTTCAAGAGGTTGTGATCTCGCCTTTAAGAGGAACCTAGAGAATCAAACAAAGAGAAAATTACATAGAATGATCCTTTGGATATGTGGTTAGAGAAGTTAGAACATAAAGAGAATGATCCTTGAGTAATCTTTGTGAACCTTAGTTTATAGTCACTTAGCGGAATTGTAGGCTAAACATCCAAAGATAACCTTAGTGTTAGTTTATGAATCCTAGAGATTTCGTAGGCAATAACCTTAAGGTAGTTTCAAAGAGTTAGGGATAAAAGCATACCCTACGACCTTAGAAAACACAGCGCGTTAAGAATAAGGACGTGACAATTCAACCACCAATAAAAGATAACTAGGGAGTAATAGTATCTAGGTAGTCACATTTTTAATCATCATACGAGCACACATCAATAGACATAGACTACCCATTAGTTAGATAATTAGATAGTAGAAGTAATCGGTAGAAGTACCAAACCCCCAAATCCAAACCCCGAGATTTTACCCTTAGCTTTATAAAAAATATAAAAAAATAAAAAATAATTTTCCTCAACCTCAACCTTAGCGTAGTACACTTCTCACTAGCATTTCTATTCCCCTAGAGAACGATATCAATACCCGAGGCTTACCCAATACTACACTACAATGATTAGGTTCATTGCCTAGGGTGTTGAAAAACTTGATCGACGAAAAGGAAGTTTCCTTTGACCCCGAACGCGTTATACGCGCATCAAGTTTTTGGCGCCGCTGCCGAGGAATAGAATACCTAGTTAGATTTCTATCTCGTTTAGGTTCCCTTGCTTGATTCCTATCAAGTAAGATTTTTTCTCATTTTTAGATTCCTTTTAGTCTATCCCCCTTCTTCGTGGTTTTGTTAGTAATCCCATCACTTTTCATCATGAAAGGTGATAACCCGGCCACCACTCATCGACCCACCAATTATTGACCCGCCAAGTGGCCGTACTCTTGGTGAATACTCTAGACCAATCCACCAAGGCTATAGGAACACTATTGAGCTCCCCGATCAAGCTCAAACTTCGGCCCTGCGATCCGACACCATCCGGTTGGTGAAAAACGGATGTGCATTCCATGGACTTCGTTCCGAAGATCCTAATCAGCATCTCAAGGATTTCCTTAAAATCATTGATTCCATCGACCTTGATGCTACCACACGGGAGACCACGCGCTTGCATATCTTCCAATTCTCTCTACGAGACCAAGCTAGTAAATTGGCTTGAGCGACTTCCCGCCGGATCCATCTCAAGTTGGGATGATCTCACTACTCATTTCCTTGCCCAGTTTTTCCCACCGGGGAGAACTACCAAACTTAGGAATGAAATCTTGATGTTCCAACAACGTCAAGGTGAATCTCTCTATGAGGCATGGACTCGATTCAAGGACTTGCTCCATAAAGTCCCTCATCACGGCATAGATCTTTGGCTTTAAGTCAAAATCTTTTACGATCATGTCAACTTCTCAACTAAGCAATCCATCGACCAAGCGGCCGGTGGTAAACTTAGTGATCTCACCACGGAAGAATCGTGGGGTACAATTGAGGACCTTTCCCTCTATGACAACGAAAGTTGGAATGACCCCTGTGAGTTGCCCAAAACCGTCAAGGCAATCTCCTTGCCTCTCATTGACTCACAAACTTCCGATCGTAGGATGCTCGAACTTGAAGATCAAGTCAAATTCCTAATGAGCTCCTACAAAAATCCTAAGTCTTCACGCCAAGTGAACAAAGTCTCTTCGTTGTGTGAGCTATGTAGTGGTCCCTATGACACTCGTACTTGCACGAGACTCCCTGAACAAGCTTCCGTTGACTACGCATCCTCGCGTACCAATGGAATGGGAGGTAAGTTCCCCACAACACCCGGACCAGGACTTTCAATGATGCCCGAGAGGCATGGAGGGGAAAACCTGACTATAATTGAGGACAAACCAAAGAATTCACCTCTAATGATTCCCCATGGTCCCACGGCCCTAGCCAACAAAACATGGAAGGGATGTTGCAACACCTAGTTACATCCCAAGACGCTCAAATAGCCAAGCTTTCGGACCGCTTTCACCAACAACAAGCCGAGATGGATAGGAAGATTTATAACCTTTTGAAAGCCATGACCAATAGTGATAGGAAGACCACCGAAAAGGTTAATGCCATCTCGACTTATTCTCCCGAAGCTTCCGGTGCGAAAATTAAGGACCCAAGTAAGTTATCCAAGCACTTTCAATTCGTCAATACCATCACCTTAGTAAAACCAAATAGGACTAATGACGAAGCGAACCATGAGACGGCACTTGAGGTTAGTGAAACTCTTAAGGAAGAATCGACCGATGACGTAGACGAGGTAGGTGATGAATATTTCAATAAGTTTCCTACGGAAGAGGAACTCTCTCGCTACCCACACTTAGTGCGCGACATTCGTCACATGTATGTTAAGAAAAGACCTCAGATCAAATTTGGGAATCCTTGGATTCTCAACATACCATGTTTCATAGGACATCTTTTCATGGCAAAGGCCTACATTGATCGCAAGTCCCCAATAAACATCATGACTAGCACCTACTATAATTGGTTAATGAAAAAACCTATCCCAAATAGGCAAGACCCCGATGATCCTATGGTTAGTTGTAATTTTCTTGGTGGAGTTAAGGGACTGCCCGTCTATGTAGGTAGTTTCACGTACCCTACGGATTTCATAATTGTGGAGGATATTAGTACGGCCATAGATCCTTGCTTGTCCCACGTAATTTTAGGAAAGCCTTTCATAGAAAACACCGGGATGACTTATGATCCGTCATTAAGAATAGTTAGATTCAAGGATGAGACCGATGACGTAGCTTACCAAATGCCATTTAAGATTGAGAAATTTTCATCACTAACCAATGATGAAAATGAACTTAAGCTATCGGTATACTATAGGAATAAGGAGGATAAGGAGAAAGGAGTAGATTATGTGATGAATAAGATTTTTGGGTTCTATAAGGATTGCTTGAAACTAGGACCGAAATATAGAACCGATTGGGGAGAAAATGACTTCTTAGAAAGATGCATAATAGGGCATTACTATAACATGGAAAACCCCAATAGAGACCGTCATAAGGAAGAAGGTGACGGCAAAGAAGTCACGTAGGGGCACGACTTCGAGTCTAGCTACAAGACTCATAAATAAAGAAAAGCGCTTCGTGGGAGGCAACCCATGCTTAATTGTTTGCTTGTTTGTGTGTCATGTATCTTTTCATTATTGTATGTTCTCATGTTTGAATTTGTGAAAAGGCTTTATTTTGTCTTTAACCTCGTCTTAATTACATATAAAGGTATTTTACAAAAAGGATAAGTGTAGGGAGGATTACACACGCTTTCAAAAGAACGTGAACATGAGAACTACGATTATTGAAAATGATATATATGTGTGTTTGTTAGAGTCAAATGCTTGTATCGAGTCATAATAGATGTTTTGCAGGAACTTTTCCAGATTTTAAAGGTGTAATTTTTCCAAAATTTTTTCTGAAAAACACAGCAGACCAGTTTCTGTCAGCATAACCTGACGGCGTCAGGATCATAACCTGATGATGTCAGGAGGAGCAGAAACAGCTTATTACTTTCTCTCGTTTTTTGTGCTATTTATAAATTTTTGGAAATTCTCAGGTCTTAATTTTCTAGAAAATCTGCAAACATCCATTCCACAAGCATTATATCCTAGTGTAGTAGAGTCATATATAGTTTTACCGCCGGTTTTACGGGAAGGTTTCGTCTATTTTCTTAAAGTGTGCAGGTTTTATTTATCAAAAAGAAGAAACAAAAGATTGGATGGAGCTTTTCACGCACACATTCTTCTTGGAAAGAATTTAACCACTACTTCACACGGATCATACCGAGCTAATCAGGGGAGTACTAGTTTCTTTCTCTTTTAATTACCTTCCGTTATCATAACTTTGATACTTTCGGGGAACATTGGGGATAATGTTCAGTTTAACTGTAAGGAGGGAGAATAAAACAGGAACTTTGAAACTATGCTTATCCTTGATCATTTGTCTTGTCCTATTTCATTTGTGTAATAAACCATGAGAAATATTTGTTAGGGCAATTTTAGCGCCAAATTTAAAATTTTTCATGACATGTACGGGTGGGACTTTAGTCTTAATAAAGCGTCTCATGGATAGGAGTTATATGACTAGCACAAAAACCCTTTACCACTCAAATTCCACCCCCAAAATGTGAGGTTAGCCCCTAGATCTATAGGAATTAAAGCATTCACCTTTAATGCTTCGAGAGTGTACCGGTACTATAATAGATTATAAAACTTGTTTTGTGATGCATTCTGAGATCGCTAGTGAGACTACACTTGTGTAGTTAGGAATAACTAAATGATAAGAGGCATTAGGATAACCCTTGTTTGATACCTGTATTATAATTACTTCTTCCACATCGGTTGAGTAATTCCCCCACACCTTTGCGATGTACTCATCTTTAGTACACGATACCCCTAGTTAACCCCTCAGAGCCTATCCTTTTCGCGGTTCTCGTGATGTTTTGGTTTCCCGGAATATCAATGAAGAGCATTGTTTACAATCCACCCCCAAATGTACACCCAAATCGCCTTAGCCTACATTGTATTCACTCACCTTTAGTGCATTATTGTTATCATACTAAACCCTTAGTTCAATTATCTAGTTACTTGCATGGTTGCTAAGTCGATTCATATCTTTTGTACACAGTGTTGGGATGATTGGGACTCATGGGTAAAGTTAAATTTTATGAAGTGACGAGAAAGAACGTTAAATTTAAATTCCCTTATTTACGTAATAAGGTACTCCAAGTGTTTTGATCTTTTCACTTCGGGTCAATTTAGTGTTAGAGTAATAAAAACTCAAGTGTAGGGATGCTCCTATAAATCCCTTATATTTTGATGTTATCGTAGCGGATGGTAGAGTAAAAGTGTATGCCAGAAAAAAAAATCGAAAAAAGAGTGAAAAAAAAATACGGGCTACCATCCTACATCTATCTTTATATTTATGTTTGTTTGTTTCAAAGTTATCTAGAGTTTAGTGAGTCGAGTCTTAGCTTAGCAACGCCATTCTTTTCATGCT
Source organism: Chrysanthemum seticuspe (assembly GCA_019973895.1). Classification (NCBI taxonomy): domain Eukaryota; kingdom Viridiplantae; phylum Streptophyta; class Magnoliopsida; order Asterales; family Asteraceae; genus Chrysanthemum; species Chrysanthemum seticuspe. Next base: position 275,381,465 of record BPTQ01000009.1, read on the forward strand.
TGTAACATAAGATTTTTGACTTGCCACCACTAAGTCGCCTATCCAACCAAACCCTTTGTTTCCCTAACCGTAAGCCTAACTGTTAATACAAATATCGTCATTAAACGTTATTTATATTTTTTTATCTTTACCTAAGTTTTGTTAACGACAAAAGTAAATTTAATTTGTATAAAGCTTAAAGCTTGTCAAGTTTAATAGATATTAAAACAAGCTTTCTCAAACAATATCTTCATCATTTGAGCATTTACATTGTGACTAATCATATCTTAATATGAGTCTAAGCATAATGTATAATAGTAGTTTTTAGAATGTTTTAGTTTCTTAAAAACTAAACATTATTTATGTATTTGCATATTTCTAATAATAGAAAAACAACACATGACATCATGTGATGCATCATGGAAATCATTGGAGGATTTCATTAGATATTTTGTGTGGATTTGTACTCTTAATATCTTACACAATCTTACATAGATATGGTTGACTTTGGCAAAGATCTTGATATCTTGCTGTCAGACCTAGCGGCACCAAAATCCACAACGGGCGGAACCCTTTAAGGGGTTCGCGGTCCGTGGATGCTGCTGATGGTTTTGGCTATAAATAGCAAAGCCAAACCAAGTAGTTTTTCATCCCTTTCTATCATACTCTCTTACATATCTTCTCTCTAACCTTTCTAACTCAGGTTCATATCATATTAGTGATCTCTTTTGTAGCAAAGAAGATCAAGTCACATTCAAGCTTCAAACGAGAAGTTGGAAGTCTTGTTTGTTTAGTGTTGTATGATCTTGTGTTGATTCATACTTCATTGTTGTATTAAACCATCATAATCTTGTGAGTGTGAGTGGTTAGTATTTTAGTCCTCAAAATACATTGTGTGTGGGAGTGGTTGTACCCTTGGAAAGAACTCGACATCTAGCTTAGTGTCGGAAATAGTGTAAGCGAAGTGTAAAGGTTTTCTCCGCCGGTGAAAGGAGCTTGTTGACTAGTGAAGTTAAACTCTCGAGTGTGAGAGTCGGGGAGTGGAGTAGGGCAAGGAAAAAGAGTCCTTGTAGACTGAACCACTATAAACAACTTGTTGTGGTTTGATCATTTCTTTCCTTATTTACTCTTTACTTATTGCTTGCATATTTCATTAACATATCTAAGATCAATATCAATTGATCTTTCAATAAGTTTCAAAACAAAGTTTTAATAGGTAAACTATTCAACCCCCCCTTCTAGTTTTCTACAATTGGTACCAGAGCCTCGTTGCTTAAGAATTTCTAAAATAACTTGTATTTTATAAACTTGAAACGATCCATGGATTCTGAAAACTTTAAAGAAGGGAAATCTATGCAAAGACCACCACTCTTTGAAACCAATGGATTTATCTATTGGAAAAACCGTTTTGAAACGTATGTAAAATCAAAAGATATAGATCTTTGGTTTATTATTGTTAAAGGGGATTTTAGTTCTACAACAAAGGATATTTCTGTTGATGAACAAAAGAAATTAGTTGCTAAAAATAATGAAGCTAAAATAATGCTTTATAATGCTTTACCTAGAAAAGAATATGAAAGAATTTTTATGTGTGAAACCGCCAAAGATATTTGGGAATCTTTAATTCTTACACATCAAGGTAATTCACAAGTCAAGGATAACAAAATTGATCTTCTTGTTCAACAATATGAACAATTTGTTATCCTTGAAGATGAAACCATTGATTGTGGCTTTGCTCGCTTTAATACTATTATTACATCACTTAAAGCACTTGATGAATCTTTTCGTAGTAAGAGCTTTGTCAGGAAATTTCTTAGAGCACTCCATCCCAAATGGAGAGCTAAAGTGACCGCTATTGAAGAATCAAAAGATCTCTCAAAAATGTCACTAGACGAGCTAATCAGTAACCTCAAAGTTCACGAAATGGTAATGGAGAAAGATTCGGAGATCATCAAAGGAAGAAGGGAGAAGATCAAATCCGTTGCTCTAAAAGCAAAGGCGGAATCAAGTGATGACGACGAATCTTGCTCCGGTAGTGAAGATGAGGAGTATGCCATGGCCGTTAGAGATTTTAAGAAGTTCTTTAGAAGAAGAGGAAAGTTTGTAAGACAACCTCGAGAAGAAAAGAAGCCATTCCGAAAATATCGGGATAACAAAAAGGGTAAAGGTGAAAGAAAGTGTTTTAGATGTGGTGATGCAAGTCATCTCATAGGAGAATGTCCCAAGCCACCTAAAAGCAAAACTCAACGAGCTTTTGTAAGTGGTGCTTGGAGTGATAGTGAAGACGATGAAGAATCAAGCAAGGAAGAGATCGCTCTAATGGCACATGAGTCAAACGAGGTACTTTCCGACTCTTCTTATTCTTCTATTGATGATGACACTTTGCAAAAACAATATAATCAATTGTGTGAGCTAAGTCTAAAAATCATAACTAAAAATAAATTTTTAAAAACCAAAAAAGGGTTTTTGGAAAATGAAGTTTATGAGTTAAAAGAAAAAGCAAAACGACTTGAAAAAGGAAAAGCAAATGACGATGGTTGTAAATCATGTCAAGAGCTTAATCTTGAAATAGAAAAACTAAAGCTCACACAAGATGTTCTAATCGAACAAAATTCTAAATTTAAAAGGTTTAACAAAAACATCGCACTTGCCGATGAAATAGTTAAAATACATAAAATACCAGGAGATATGAATGGGCTAGGATTTAATGAGGTATTAATTCCAAAAAGTCAAAACAAAATGGCCGAAAAGGACGAACAAACTGTCAAAACTGCTGCAGTACAGCACGGACCAGACGGACCCAAAATAAGGGTTCTGTCCGTTGAACCAAACGGTGCCGTGGGTACTTCAGCAGGACAGAATGTTTGCGATACGGACCGTAGTGAATTTGTCAAAGTAACAAAGAAAACCAAGGATAGTGTTAAACTAAAACCAGCTGTTACATCAGGTGTAGGACTTGCAAAAAATGAATTTAGATAAAAAAAACTACTCAACAACGACATAAAACACCTTTTGCCAAACGCCCCTTTCCTAAAAGCAACCACAACGTACATCCCAACTACCAACACAATGGTTGGAATCAAAACTTTCCTAGACCATATCAAACTCCAGATTACATGTCATGGAACTCTTACCCATCGTTTCCATACATGAATCAAATAAATGGTATGTTTAACCCAAACGGACCCATGGGATATTGGGGACCAAATGCTTGAGTTATTTGCTTCTTAGGTATGCTTGAAAGTTGGATTGGAACCTGATGAATGGATAAAAGATAGTGGATGCTCACGACACATGACGGGCAACAAAAGTCTCTTCTCATCATACCAAGAGTATGACGGAGGTAATGTCACTTTTGGTAGCAATCTCAAAAGCAAAATCATTGGCAAAGGTACGATCGCTCATAACTCCCTAACTATTGAAAATGTTGTTCATGTAGATAGGTTAGGATTTAATCTACTTAGTATTAGCCAATTATGTGATAAAAAGTATAAAGTACTATTTGATGAAAATGGTAGTAAAATACTAAAAGATGGTATCACCATAGCTAAAGGAGTTAGGAAAAATAACATATACGTCATGAAAATAGATAAAACATCTAATGACAAACTTTGCCTAATAACGTTAGATGATAGCTCATCTCTTTGGCATAGACGCTTAGGTCACGCTAATATAAGACTTATACAAAACCTATCTTCAAAAGAACTAGTTAGGAATTTACCAAAACTAAAATATGACCAACACTTTTGCGACGCTTGCAAAATTGGTAAACAAACCCATAGTAGTCACAAATCTAAAAATATGGTGTCCACATCTAAGTGTCTAGAATTATTGCATATGGACTTGTTTGGTCCATCCGCTATAAGAAGCTACGGAGGCAACTTATACACTTTGGTCACAGTAGATGATTACTCAAGGTTTACTTGGACGTTGTTTTTGAAAATCAAAAATGAAGCTTTTGATAAATTTGAAATTCTTAGCAAGAAAATTCAAAATCAACTAGGTGTTAAAATTGTGTCGATCCGAACGGATCATGGTCGTGAATTTGACAACGAAACTCAATTTGGAAACTTTTGTGATACAAATGGTATAACACATAACTTTTCCGCTCCACGAACACCTCAATCAAATGGAGTAGTAGAACGTAAAAATAGAACAATTCAAGAAATGAGTAGAACAATGCTTAATGAACAAAACATTCCTCAAAAGTTTTGGTGTAACGCCGTTGACACTTCTACATATATTTTGAATAGAGTCTTAATACGTCATTTCTTAAACAAAACACCATATGAGCTTTATAAAGGTAAAAAGCCAACGTTAGGATATTTTAGAGTCTTTGGTTGTAAATGATTTATTCTTAATACTAAAGATTATCTCACCAAGTTTGACCCAAAGTCTTATGAAGGTGTATTTCTTGGTTATTCTCAAACTAGTAAAGCTTACATTGTCCTAAACAAAGAAACAATGATAGTCGAGGAATCGTTGAACATAACATTCGACGAAAGTCCACCTCCCTCTAAGACATCACCTTTGGTAGATGATGACTTAGTTGAAAGTCAAATGATAGAAAGTCAAGAAATAATTAATAATAACAAGGAAGATGAACCATTAAATAAGGAAATTGTAAACATCAAAGAATCTAAAAGTCATCCTTTAGACAAAGTCATAGGACAACTTAATCAAAGAACCTTAAGGTCACAAGCCCAAAATCAAAGTAATTATTTTTGTTTTGTATCCACCATTGAACCGAAAAACATAAATGAAGCAATAAAAGATGAATCATGGGTAATTGCCATGCAAGAAGAGTTAAACCAATTCGTTAGAAATGATGTTTGGAAATTAGTTCCAAAACCCAAAGATCAAACTATAATTGGAACGAAATGGGTCTTTCAGAATAAAATGGACGAAAATGGTGTAGTATCTAGAAACAAAGCTAGGCTTGTTGCACAAGGTTATAATCAACAAGAGGGGATTGACTATGATGAAACTTATGCACCGGTAGCTAGACTTGAATCTATTAGAATATTACTTGCTTATGCATGTGCTTATGACTTTAAATTATTTCAAATGGATGTTAAAAGTGCTTTTCTTAATGGGTTTATTAACGAAGAAGTGTATGTTGCTCAACCTCCCGGTTTTACCGACTTTGAGAAACCACATCATGTCTTCAAACTAAAGAAAGCATTATACGGCCTTAAACAAGCACCAAAAGCTTGGTACGACTGACTTAAGACTTTTATTATTGATAACAAATACACTATGGGATTAGTAGATAATACTCTTTTTACCAAGAAAAAGGAATCACATATTATCATTGTTCAAATATACGTTGATGACATTATATTCGGATCAACTTGTCAAGAACTATGTGATGATTTCTCTAAAATCATGCACGTCGAGTTTGAAATGAGTATGATGGGTGAGTTAAATTTCTTTCTAGGACTTCAAATTAAACAACTAGAAGATGGCATATTTTTTAACCAATCTAAATATATAAAAGACATGCTTAAGAAATTTGGTCTTGAAGATTCCAAACCAACTAAAACACCCATGTCCTCGGACACTAAACTCACCAAGGACGAAGAAGGTGAATCCATAGATAACACTAAATATAGAGGAATGATTGGTAGCCTACTCTATCTTACGGCTAGTAGACCCGACATTATGTTTAGTGTTTGTCTATGTGCTCGCTTTCAAGAAAACCCAAAGGCATCACACTTAGAAGCCTTAAAAAGGATTTTTAGATACATTAAGGGAACAACGTGTTTAGGATTATGGTATCCCAAAGGAACGGGTGTAGAAACCATAGTGTATGCCGACTCGGATCATGCCGGTGATTATGTCGATAGAAAAAGTACAAGTGGTATTTGCACTTTTGTTGGACATTGTCTCACCTCATGGTTTGCAAAGAAGCAAACGGCTTTAGCCATCTCAACTACTGAAGCCGAGTATGTCTCAGCCGGAAAAGCATGTCAACAAGCTCTTTGGATGAAGCAAGCTCTCGTAGATTACGGTATTCATCTCAATGACATTGTAATACTTTGCGACAACAAAGGAGCCATCGATCTCAGCAAGAATCCCGTTTAACATGCTCGTACAAAGCATATTGAAATCCGCCATCACTTTCTTCGCGACAATGTACAAAAAGGAAATATATCGATCGAGAAAGTATCCTCCGAAGACAACATTGCCGACATCTTAACTAAGCCTCTTAAACGAGAACCTTTTAATCTTCTTAGACTTGGTTTAGGGTTAATGGAACCAAACATGTAGGATAAACATAGCCCAAAACATTAGAATAGTCAAAACAAAACAATTTTGTTTTGTATCTGCTACTGTAGCCACGACACCAAACGAAAACACGGACGGAACCAAAAATTTGGTACCGTCTGGTCCGTGGTGTCTACAAAAGCAAAACTGCTACCTACAAAACATCTTCTTCCTCAAAACCCACTTTACCAAAATGTGTAAACATTAAACCAAGCTCATTATTGACACCTTCCCACTCACTAATCACTGAAGATAACATCATTGTAAGTATCCTAACTACATTTTATCTCTCAACTTTGAGTCTAGGATTCTTATTTATGAAACCATTACAAATCATTACATGGGGTTTTATGTATGCTTTTATACTAAATATGAATTTAATTGGCAAATTGCATAACTAGTCATTGAAATTAGGTACTACATTATCATATTGCATAAACAAATCATGCTTCCCACTAATCAATAGATAATAACTATAAGGCCTTATTCAAATAACCAAACACCCCATGTCAAAAATTTTGAAAAGCTTCTCACTTGTAGGAAAACAATTTTTTCATTGTTAATACAAATAGAAACGTTAGACTTTCATCACTTGCATGCTCTTGAATACTAAAGGTATTGCATAACTAATATGCATTCCCGGGTATATTCAAATGAAGCCACATTGAATTAGGAGCATTTGGGTTATCTCATGGTATTTTCCAAACACCCCACTAAAACAATTTTTATGCATAAAATGAGTCGAGATAACTGCAACTCCAAATCGTTTTCATATAGGCACACACTAGAACCAAAACGTTAAAGTGTAGTCTCATTTTTTTTAACATATTAATTCTTGCTCTTAGGAATAACCATGGTAGCCGCAAGATTCTATGATCACAAGGACACCCTTGCTTACATTCCCAAACATCACAAAACCAAAGGACTTTCCAAGGAACAAGTAGAAATTTTTAAGAGTCTAGAGTCAAGGTATTTCCATGAGGGTAGAACCATTCACCCATCCTTCCTTGAAAATACCAATCTCCGTGAAGAACTAGCCGCCATTCAATTCGATTGTCTCCTTGACATCGATGAACCAATTTGTCCTAGGTTTGTGTTAGAATTCTATGCTAGTGTGTCCGGCTTTAATGATGAAGACGATGATGAATTTTGTCTTAGGTTTAAAATCAATCAAAACGACTACACCATCACCTTAGCCAACTTTGCTCAATTGCTAGGAATTCCCAACCGAGGGACTTGTGTCTACTCGGATAAGTGGTCACTCACCGTTCTTGATGCAATCAATGACCGCACTCCTCCCTACCAAACCCGTTTGGCCGATAAGGATGTTATCCGTGAACACCTATTTAACCCAAGGGGTGATACAACCCGAGTTACCCGAAAGGGAAAGGAGGTAAACCGAGATCCATATGGAATGGAGCTAAATGAACTTAAGCCCGAATTTAAGCAATGGGAGGAGCTACTTAGAGCCAATGTCATTAGCACCATAGGAAATAGGGATCACATCAACGCTTGCCTTTGTCACATGCTCTACAACTTGTCCACCCGTCAACCATTTAATTTAGCTTACTACATCGCTAGGAGAATGATTGATATTCCAACTCAAGGATCGGTTGCTCTTCCATACGGGATGCTTCTCACCCGTCTCTATAGAAACTTTGCACCAATTCCACCAAGCCCAAAAGGGATGCACCTTCACTATGAGCTCATCCCTCATATCTTTGTACCTTTAAGTGATGCACGAGTGGCTAAGACAAAAGGCAAGAGAGCAAAACCTCCAACTCCATCATCATCATCATCAAATAGCTCCGAGGATGGTCTTCCAAGCTCTCATCTTCCACCTCATGAGTATTATGCGTCTCTTCCCGAGATCGAGAATGAATCAGCGGAATTCAAGCAAACTAGTGCCTTGGTAGGATGATGAGCAAGATCTACAAGAAGTTGGACAAATGAGGGTCCATTAAGGAGTGTTTGGAACAATACATTATCATTAATGTTTGATACAATTTAGTTGTTTTTATTGTGTAGGATGATAATATAACTTAAAACAATGTTGTATGCTAACAATCTTATGAAGGGGGATAGCACAAGTATGCTATCAAATTTTACCCATTTTCACTATAATGTGAAAATCATTAGGCCTTGCTCAAAATCTATGCTCCACTATGTTTGTACATGCGTTATTTACTTTTCCTAACTAGAAATGTTTAGTATCACATGTTTTGAGAAAAATTTCAGGTTTCGGAAAAGTCCCCGACACCTAAAAATTCACTCTGTCAAGTTTTCTGCACTGCACGGATCAGACGGCACCAACGTTTTGGTACCGTCTGTTATGTGAAATGGTACCGCCGTACCTGTACAGGCGGACCAGACGGCACCCTTTTTATGGATCCGTCCGTGTAAACTTTTGGTGTCGTGGATCCTCCAGGTAACTTTCTGAATTTCGACTCTTTCGTGATTCCAAATTACCATCCATTGCTTATAAGTCAATCTTAACTAGTTTATACACTTATTAGAACTAGTATAATTCACTTAGGTATATAAGAAATCCATTTCCCACCAAAATTCAAAAATTTGAAAAATCCACCCAAGGAGCCCTTTTGGCATAAAGGAAGGAACCAAATTTTTGGTACCTTCAAATCCGTGGGTAATCTGATTGTTAGGAAATTCCACTCATTAGAACAAATTTATTGTAAATCTTTTCTTCTTCACTCCATCTCTCTTGTATGGCTTGACTTGGGTGATATGACTAGCATTCAACCTACTTCCAAATCATTAGAAACCTCATCTCTTCAATGGTTTAACATCAAATCAAACACATTTCTCCATAATTTTTCACTTCTATAAATTGAGAGGTTTTACCATGATCATACTCACACCTTCCTCATTGTTACCATCATCTAGCAAAGAAAAACACAAGTCAAAATGACAAAATCCTCTCCTAAACATTGCAAGAAAACAGCTAGAATTAGTGTGAGGCCTTGTTGCTTCGTAAACTTAAGCTCCTCATCCGAGTCTTCTCCACTCACAATCTCATCTCCCATCCGAGATGATACAAGCCTTACCTTGGCTACACCTACTCAATCACCAATCGTGATCACCACTCCACCACCTACAAAAACACCAACTTCACCTCCACCGACACCCATCCAAACATCCAAAACACCCTCACCACCAAAGTCTCCAACTCTCATTCCTATGGAGTTATTTTCCACACCACCAACTTCACCAAATCCTTTCTTGGAGGACTTGGATGACTTGCCTCCTAGGCCAAATCATCCACCACCATTGCCTTCCTTTGGCACAATTGAGCGGATTGCTCATGAGTCACCTAGGCCATCCTTTGACCCAAACGCCCCATTAGGGCCAAAACCTCTTCTCTTCCACCCCATTCACAAAGACATTCATGGCCCTTTGTATGGGGACCAACCACTCCTCACATCAATGTCCCCTCACTTAGAGGACATTGAGGAGTGCATGTGGGATGCTAATCCCACAAGAGAGGAGATTCAAGCGGAACTCCACAACCTCCAACAATTCAAAGGCATGGTGGATTCTCACCTTAGTGAGACTATGCAAATGCAAAATGCTTTGCTAGCCTCCATCATATCCACCCCAAACATCCCCACCAACAACAACACATCTACCATTCCACTACCACAACCTCCCCAAACATATTACCCCCTAGGCATGGTTGCTCAACTTGTGAGCAAACGGCCCAAACCGTTGATAGGACCCGGGTTATGGTCCATGACTTCCAAGAGGAAATGAGGTTCATCCTCAATCACATCCTTGAGCATCTCAACGCTCTTTCTCATCCATCATCTCATTAGAATGGTCATAGATTAGCATCTCTAAGTTTTTCTTTTCTTAGGATTTTTTTCTTTTTCTTGTACTAAAACACATCATTGTGTTTTCTTTTCATGATCTTTATTCATGAAAATTTTTAGCTAATGAATGGTGTTTTCTATATTGTTGGTGCTATTACATAGTGTTTGGAAATGCTTGTGAATGATCATTATCATTAACATTTTTTTTTTGTAGCTTTATTTTCACAATCCATGTATCTTCCCATTAAGCACCCAATTTAGGGGGAGCTTCGATCAAGGGGGAGATAATGGCTCGGGCTCATTACATTCCGCATCGCCTCTTATTTTTGTTGAGACAAAAAGGGGGAAAAATATAGAACTTGTTTATATTTGACTTTTCTTAAAAAGTCAACTGCATACTTTGACTTTCTGAAAAGTCAACATCATGCATCAACTAGTGAATACATTGACTTTCTGAAAAAGTCAAACATCATACACTTGCATTATCATTTCCTTTTCAAGTTCTAAAACTAATATTTTTATAACTCTTGCACAAACTTTGTATCCTTTATAAAAATAAAATTTATATTTTGTCCTCAACAAAAATGGGGAGATTGTTAATACAAATATCGTCATTAAACGTTATTTATATTTTTGATCTTTACCTAAGTTTTGTTAACGACAAAAGTAAATTTAATTTGTATAAAGCTTAAAGCTTGTCAAGTTTAATAGATATTAAAACAAGCTTTCTCAAACAATATCTTCATCATTTGAGCATTTAAATTATGACTAATCATATCTTAATATAAGTCTAAGCATAATGTATAATAGTAGTTTTTAGAATGTTTTAGTTTCTTAAAAACTAAACATTACTTATGTATTTGCATATTTCTAAACATAGAAAAACAACACATGACATCATGTGATGCATCATGGAAATCATTGGAGGATTTCATTAGATATTTTGTGTGGATTTGTACTCTTCATATCTTACACAATCTTACATAGATATGGTTGACTTTGACAAAGATCTTGATATCTTGCTGTCAGACCTGGCGGCACCAAAATCCACAACGGGCGGAACCCTTTAAGGGGTCCGCGGTCCGTGAATGCTGCTGATGGTTTTGGCTATAAATAGCAAAGCCAAACCAAGTAGTTTTTCATCCCTTTCTATCATACTCTCTTACATATCTTCTCTCTAACCTTTCTAACTCAGGTTCATATCATATTAGTGATCTCTTTTGTAGCAAAGAAGATCAAGTCACATTCAAGCTTCAAACGAGAAGTTAGAAGTCTTGTTTGTTTAGTGTTGTATGATCTTGTGTTGATTCATACTTCATTGTTGTATTAAACCATCATAATCTTGTGAGTGTGAGTGGTTAGTATTTTAGTCCTCAAAATACATTGTGTGTGGGAGTGGTTGTACCCTTGGAATGAACTCGACATCTAGCTTAGTGTCGGAAATAGTGTAAGCGAAGTGTAAAGGTTTTCTCTGCCGGTGAAAGGAGCTTGTTGACTAGTGAAGTTAAACTCTCGAGTGTGAGAGTCGGGGAGTGGAGTAGGGCAAGGAAAAAGAGTCCTTGTAGACCGAACCACTATAAACAACTTGTTGTGGTTTGATCATTTCTTTCCTTATTTACTCTTTACTTATTGCTTGCATATTTCATTAACATATCTAAGATCAATATCAATTGATCTTTCAATAAGTTTCAAAACAAAGTTTTAATTGGTAAACTATTCAACCCCCCCTTCTAGTTTTCTACACTAACGTTACAACCTTTTAAAAGACCTCTTAGATAGTTGTTCCTAGGTGCTTACGCCAAAGCTTTTGGAGGTTTGATCTAGTGTCAAGCCTATGGTAATCTATGTACTATGACCGGTTAATGAGTGTTTATCTTCCATTTCCATTTACTATATTTCATATACACCCGAGAGATGAGAGAATCCAAACACCCCTTGTGAGGTGCTAGTATATAATCTCCGTGCTTGTTATGACTATTGCGGTGCTTTTACTTGTTATAAATTATGTTAAACCAATGCTTTATGCCCCCTAACTTATAAATTTATTGGCCAAAAGCACATTTGCTTGAGGACAAGCAAATACCAAGTGTAGGAATATTTGATAAGTATTTAAAACGTACACTTTTAAGGGGTCATTTAAGCCCTTAATCGCCCACTTTTATATCCGTTACTGCTTAATTTCGTTTCTTTTCACTTTTTGGGTCTCTTGGAAGCAAAATGCTGGAATGATGCATATTTGGATGAAAAGGAGTGAATATATGAAGAAAATGGCTACGTCAAGATCAAAGACTCTCAAGCTGCTGGAATTGAAGCTGACGGCGTCACAATCCAAGGGCGACGCCGTCCCTCTCTACGTAATTAAATTTGCGACGACTCAGTAGACTTTTAGCTAATTTACACCTGACGATGTCATGCTTTGAAGAGTAAGGGCGTCACGAACTTTTCTTCTCAGACGGCCTAGATCCAAATTCAGACGACGTCACTACTGAAGACTGACGGCGTCACAACTACAACGTGACGCCGTCCCAATGATGACTTGGCCAAAACGAATTTGTGCCTAGTTCTCTATAACCAAAGCTCTGATACCAATCTGTAGCACCCCCAAAAACCGAGGGTGCCACTCAATTGGCATCATAACACATGTAATAAAGAACGGATAATAAAACCCGTTTAAGAACTTTTATTAATAAAATAATAAAGTTTACAAAAGTTTAATTGTTGCGGAAATATGGCCCATTAATAAAAAGTGGTCCCAAATACATCAGTGTGGTCTATGACCATGCCATGCCAAGCCCTACCTTGAGATCGTCACAATTCAAAATCAAATACCTGAGAAAACATGCTAAAAAGGTCAGCTATAAAGCTGGTGAGTTCATAAGTTTATAGTAAAGCATTAAAGTAAACAAGTTTGTTTTATGGACAAAAGTGTGCTCGATACAGCGCGTGTAAGGAGTCTTCCAAATAAAAGTGGTTGTGTCTATTACTCAAGCTCTAAGCTCATGATACCAAGCTACAACAGTTCCGCATGCGTGTAAGTAGCATGTCAATATGGTTTATGGTGCCCTTAGCAAGTGTGTGTTTCCGTCAACACTTGTGTTCCGACATGGTATACATCCGGAGACAAGTTGGAGCGACCAACCCGGATGGAGGCGTTACCCTCAATAGATCTATTTATAACACTCGCGCTCCCCGCAGGGATTAATGGTACATGAAAGGCGGGCAAATTGTGGAAACAGTTCTCTTAGGCTATCTCGTAATAGTGGTTTACACAAGAGTTTCAATACATAAAAGTAGTTGTTGTCCATAGAGTATTTGCGCAAAAGCAATAAATCATCAAGTGTTTGCATAACAGCAATAGTTCATAAAGTGGTTTGCACGAAAGCAGTAGTTCATAAGGTGTTTGCATACAAGCAATATCATTCATAAAGAGTTTGCATAAAGCAATATTTCATAAAGAGTTTGCATGTTTCTCACCCCAAAACAACTATAAAACAGGTAAAGTAGGGGTTATGAACTCACCTTGGTATGAAGAAATGTAAGACATCACAATTAACATCAAGTAATAAATGTGCACGGCTCCGACACGCAACCTAGATAAGTATGGTATGGGTTTAGTCTAATTCTCGCATTCAAATACACTATTTGAAAGTTACAAGTATTACGTTTTTGGAATGCTGAAAGTTCAAAAACAAATATTTATATTGTTTCTCATGTGTTTGCATTATTGTAGCTTATGTGGAAGTTTTACAAGTTGATTTGTTTCTCGATAGTGTACATAAAGGTAGTTGTGTAAATACTTGTAAGCATTAGCTTTTGGAAAAAAAAATGGAGATATAGTGTGTACGAATATATCGTATGAGAGTTGGCTTGAATATTGGCATAAGTATTGTCGAAGGACAAATGCAAGTCGATAAGCATTTATTAAATTCGTTTGGGTTTCGAGTGTATAAATATATAAGTTATATATAATTATTGAAGTTGTGGGTAAATAATATATCTGGACAAATATATTATTTAGTTTATGCGGTTGTGGTCATCAAATAAAAATATGTATTAAACATATTTTATCAAGACAAAAGTGGTAAAAAAAAATTAAGTTTTATCAAACTTATACAAGGTTTAGGGTGACAAGTGTCAAAGTGTCAAATTTAGAGGGGTTAAAGTGGTAAAGATTTGGATAAGTTATAAACTTATAAAATCTTTTTAAGAAAATTATCAATTGTTCCAAAGTTGAGGGGTTGTAAATGTAACTTTTAATATAAATTATAACTTATTAAAATTTTTTAAGAAAATCAATAAGTGATGCAAAGTCGAGGGGATAAAACTGTCAAGTCGAAAATGTTGCAAGATAATAAAAATAAAAAGTGGCATTTTGCCAAAGGCAAGAATCGAACCTAGGACCTCTCGTTTGAATACAATATGTCACAGCCCATTGAGCCACCGCCCCACCTAAAGCCCAAAATGTTTTGGCGTGTGCCCTTTTTAGTGGAATCGTCCGGAGTTTGGGAGAGAAGTTTGATTTATCCCCTCGGCAAAAAGCGGTGTTTGAATGTCTCCGAGCTCCTCATGCTCAAGATTTCTTGACGGTTATCCCCATTGAAGGGCTAGGCCAACATATGTCGGCCCTGGAGTACCGGACTATCCTTAAGTACCGGCTAATGATCCCTCTGTTTCCGGCTGATGAGCCTTGCCCAGTCTGCCGCAAGGTTTGTTTAGATTCCTTTGGCGAGCATGCAGTCCATTGCAAGGAGTTACCGGGTTTCAAATACAGGCATGATTTGGTTAGGGATGTTCTGTATGATGTTCTTAAACGAGCAGAAATTTCTTCTAAAAAAGAGGCCCCCGTGAACTTTCTGACAGATCCGCTTGAAGGGAGGTCTACTTTACGGCCAGCTGATATACTTGTGTTTGGATGGGCCGGGGGGAAACATGCTTGTGTGGATCTTACTGGAGTGTCCCCTCTTGTTGGGCTAAGGGACAATGGGTTTGTTGCGGGACAAGCGGCGTTGAAAGCGGAATCGAGCAAAGTCGCTAAACACGAGAAAGCTTGTTTAGAGAATCAACACGTATTTACCCCTTTTGCTTTTGATACATTTGGGTTCCTAGCTTCGGCAGCTGTGGAGTTTTTGACTAGGGTTCAACGGGTTGTGCAAAGTAATTTTGCGACCCCTAAGTCACAAAATTTCATTTTTAGTAGAATTGGTTTTGCCATTCAAAAGGGGGTTGCGGCACAGCTTGTTGCCCGTTTGCCTGCCATCTTATTGTAAAAAAAAAATCAAAAAAAAAAAAAAAAAAAAAAAAAAAAAAAAAAAAAAAAGAGTGTTATTTTTGGTTATATAGCATGATCAGTACAGTGAGCTTGTGTTTGCATGTTTTTGTGTTTGTAAGACTTTCTTTTTCTATTTAATCTTTCTATCACAATAATTAATATCCCTTTGATATTAATACTCCCAATATGCAATGCTAACAAAACTCAAGTTAAGATATGACCATATTTGTTTTGTTATTTTTAGAAAAATAGGCGTTTGGCCTATCGAATTAGCAACTTGGTGTGAAAGCAAGATTATTATGATTTCAAGTTTCTGCTGTGATAAAGTTGTGTTTTACCATCTTGTTCCAAGTTCACGTATATTTAGTTGTTTCGTGTAAGTCGAAAGTGATGAAAATGAGTTCAAGTTTCTAACTTATTGGTGTTAAACGTATAGGACTATTACCACACGAGCTCTCCAACAACACAACCAAGTTTATATTTACGTATAGGTCGAATGTATGCATAGTTATGTATGTGTTTGTGTCGACAGTTGTAAAGTTTTAGCAACATATTTTAGTTTGATTTCATATAATTATTTGTAAACCATTTGTACACTTTCGAAATGGGTTTTAAAGCTTTCAAAGTCTTTCAACTCGTTTTAAAACTCGAAATAGCAACAAGGTGTTTACTAGCTTGTTTAACGTTAAAAATTTCATCTTTTACGTTCAAACTTTCCACATAAGTTTAGTAACATAAGATTAAACACACTAGTTCATAATAGTTGTGTAAATGAAAGGTTTCAATGTGTTTCAATTTTTAACGAGGGCATATAAATCGTTCCATATAACCTTTTGCAAACATACATGTTTAACGACACCAAACACAAATCGAAAGAGGTGGGTTCGAGTTTACTTACGAGAATGATAAGGGTACGAGTGAAAGACAAGGACCAATAACTTAGAACTCGTATGTGTGATTCCAAAACACAACCCGATATGCTTCTAATGTAAAGACCTGACATCCTTAGCTCGCGAAAACTCTTAACCTTCTTTAGCTTCCTTCATGATTCAAAGTGAAATGTGTGTTTCTTGCTCATGCTAAGTCCGGTTACAAGAAGAATGGCAAGAGAAAAGTTTTGTTTTTAATATTAATATGAATGTGTCCTAAATCTACAAGTGTGTACTTTTTGAGATGGCGTGATCGACTACACAAGCAAAATGAAAGTTACATCTTTGTTGTCCCCCAAAGTCATAAATATGAATCTTGAAATGTGGATTTTTGGGTGAAATTTTGGACTACCACAAGGTCGAAAAGATTAGAAGGAAATATGGTCAATTACAAGATTTGCATATCTCATTTGCAAGTTGTAGTAATTTTTATTTTATTTCTACACGAGACTAGTGCACCAAACAAATATTTCCTTGTGTGATTTTTGTGTAGGAACCGAACGTATAATGTTAAATGTCGGGCTTGACATGTCGACCAAAGTGAAACATGATATCATAAAGATTCAAAAGAGGGTGGTAAATGAGGTTTATAACCTTGACATGTTAAATTCATGTTATGATCGAATAGTTTTGGTCCAAACCATAAAATGTATATACGAAATATGTATATAATCGAGTTATCTTGTGTTGAGTTGAATAAATGTGACACATAAAAACACATAAAAAAAATTAATAAAAAAAAGAAAAAGAAAAAAAAATGGGTAGTTAAAACGTGAACTTCCATAAGGTATTTACGTAACAAATTTACCTTTTAAATGTGAGTCGAGATATTTTGGTTGTTCGTTGAAAATTAATAACGTGAAAAATATGTTTTCGAGCGTGTTTTTATAAAAGAAATATAAAAACAATAATAATGGTTCAAAAATGTGTTTATTAGAGTAATACCATATTTTCTATTGGCCGGTTCGTGCACGAGCTCGTGTTTTTAATAAAGTGAGATAACTTCTCGTGTGAGTTTGAAAACTCATAGCAATGTCAGAAAATAAAAATTTTGCATTTTCTGATAATCATAAATAGTTTAAATTGTTCCAGTGTGCGGGATAACCACCCTTATTTATCTCAAGTGAGCTAATGCTTGCTCAAAATCGTTCAGGTAATAATAAATAATAATTTATTATTAAATTTAAAATGTGGAAATTTACCGATTGTCACAATTATCTAGGTAGACACATTTTAATCATCATACGAGCACGCATAAATAGACATAGACTACCCATTAGTTAGATAATTAGATAGTAGAAGTAATCGGTAGAAGTACCAAACCCCCAAATCCAAACCCAGAGATTTTACCCTTAGCTTTATAAAAAATATAAAAAAAATAAAAAATAATCTTCCTCACCTCAACCTTAGCGTAGTACACTTCTCACTAGCATTTCTATTCCCCTAGAGAACGATATCAATACCCGAGGCTTACCCTATACTACACTACAACGATTAGGTTCACTGCCTAGGGTGTTGAAAAATTGGCTCGACGAAAAGGAAATTTCTTTGACCCCGAACGCGTTATACGCGCATCAATCCTAAAATATAAATAAACCTTTTATGGTTTATTTATATTAACAAAATTGATTTTAGACATTGAGGAAATCAAAACTCATTTAATTACCCAATTAATTTTTGGTGATTTTCAAAAATTGAAATAATTTGATTTTTGAATTTGGTTATGTTATTCATTGGTATTGGTGTTGATTCGGTGGGGTGTTTGTGTTAATTTTATGTTGGTGATGGTTTTTTGACTTTTTTCAAGAACCCACAGTGCATAAAGAAGTGAGAATACATAAGTGTGTTGTTAGTAACTTTTATTCGGTTGGTGTTGGTTTATTCACAAACTCACAATGACTAAATATTGGTGTTTGTGGTTTTATAACTTGTATTGTTTATGATGATCCGGTGGCCATGATAACATCAAATAGTCATGAGTTTCTAAGCATTAATTTCCCCCTATATCATCACATTTTGAGTGAAATACTAGTGAAAACATTCTTACACCTTATTATTTCATTTCAGGACCCATTTGAGGTAAGGAAGCTGCAATTGGACGTTTTCAAGCCCTATTGATACGATTGTCTCTTAACCACGGCGTAACCAAGTGATGAAGTTACGACGCAACTAAAGATTACGAAGGCTACGGCGTAACCCTCAGCTCAGGTTACGCCGTAACAACTGATATGCACCAAATTGACGATGACCACGATGTAGCCCTCAGCTTAGGCTACGCCGTAATGAAGAAATACACAGGATTACAGAAGCTACGACGTAACCCCAGCTTAGTTTACGCCGTAACCATGGATAAGCACAAATGATTGAAAGAAGTTACGACGTAACTACCTAATAAGGTTACGCCGTAACTAGTTCGAAGCCTATAAATAGTCGATGGTTTCACCAGTTTTAGATATCTCTCCTTTCCCAAACCTTCTAGGGTTTGGGGAGATCAAAACACAAAAGAAGAAGCATGGTTTAGGAGCACTGAAGTCCTCTTCTACGATTTTCTTTGTATTCGAGTTTGGATTTTTTTTATATTTTTCTAGAACTTATACTATGAATTCATATCATTAATTAAAGTTCACATTTATGTTATTGTTATTCTCTATAATTCTTTATAGATATTTGCTATTCTTTTCATAGATCGCTAGCCTTGGTAGTATTATAAGCTTGGTAGTATCTAAAGGGCTGGGATATATGACCAACTGACCCCAGTTTGATAGATAGCGAAGTATGGGAGGAATTGGCCATAGTACAACCACTCTTCGTGTGCGAACTGACCAAATGATCACCTGTCAAGTGGAGGTATTTAAGAGGTTAGGGGGAATCTAAGTTCCTAACAGTTGGGTTCCCACCGTCTAGATCTAGTAGATTTGGTGCTTAATGACTGCTATTAGGTTGCCGAATGATCCTGGGTGACCTGCTCATCTTGGTGAGGAATCTAAGAACCATAGGCCATGACGAATCGACCAAAGGAGTCTGGTGATAATTAACCACTATATTGAATCTTCGCATCGAGAATCAATCCATACTTGTATTCTTTATTAAGCTTCGTTTATCTATCTCTTTACCCTAAATTTCTGGTGTCTGTGTAAGTAGAGTAATAGCATATCGATGGATTATAATAACCTTGTCATACCATAATATTATCAATGTCATTTCTAATCATCTTAGTTCTTTCAAGGTCACAGCTCTCTTGGGACGATACTCGAATTTACCTAAGGCTTTACTACATCTGATCGGGTTCTCTGCCCGTTAGTATGCGTCTATCCTAAGTTATCTATGTTTTATAAATATTAAAAGCTGGGTGAAATAGCACATCAGCTCTTTGGCGCCGCTGCCGGGGAGCAGTTTATGAAAGACTTAATGTATTTCATATTCACCTCATTAAGAGATTTGAGCGCTTCCATTAGGTACGTTTTTAAATCTCTCCTATTTCAATTACTCATAATTCATATTCTGATGCTATTAGTTATGGCGTAACTCCCTTCATGGGTTATGACGTAACCATATTTCAATTAATTAAAAATTATTGTAAAATATTTTGACTAAATAGTTACGACGTAACTCTTTTTTTTTAGAATTACGACGTAACCACTATACAATCAGATTTATAAAAATTAAACCTTTAATTAAAATTAAAAATTTAACTATGGTGTAATCATTATTAAGATTACGACGTAACCCTTTCGCAACCATTTAATATTCTGAAAATATTAGTTACGGCGTAACTATTAATCGAATTACGCCGTAACCTCCTGGCGGTATAAAACCTTATACGGAATAAAAACTAGGTTTTACACATACACTTTCACCGCCTACCCAAACAGTAAATTTTTCTCCCAAAAAATTTTCATCAAGATCTCTTCATCCAATCATTCTCCATGGCTGGTAAGATCTATCACTACTCTTTTTGATTTGTTTATGTCTATTATTTCAATTAGGGTTTATATTTTAATATTTTAGGGATCTTGCCGATTTGAGTAAATTATTGCTATTGGTTTGATTAATTGATAATTATGATGATTTCCCCATGTTATTTTGATTCGTGTCCTATCACTATGGGTCGATTTGGGTGTTTTAACTTTATTTAAATAGGGTTTTGGGTCAACTCAAACCTAGTGGGTTAGGTGCGGTCCCTCAGCACTAATAGGTTAAAATTTTATCTAAACTTTTTACCACTTAAAAAAATTGATGGTTCTGGCGTAATCTATTGCTTAATTGGACCATCTAAGGTGCTGAGTTTCTGGGGAAGTTACGGCGTAACTGGGGGGGTTAAGTTACGTCGTAACCATTAAAATCTGTAATTACGGCGTAGCAGTTTGATTTAGCTACGCCGTAACCTCTGAAATTACCTAATTACGGCGTAACGCTTGTAATGGTTACGCCGTAGCTTGACATCAGTAAGGTCTGCACTTACTGTTATTTGTCTTATTTTCAGGTGCAAACAATCCCGCTAATTGGTTTAGGTTTATGGCTCACCCAGATGCTGGTATTAGGCAGTTGTGCGTGGAAGAGTATGAGAAATTAAGGAGGAAGGATATAAGTCAACCTGAAGCACTTGATTTTGAAGCATTTGGTAGTTTGGAAAATGAGAATGCTGGTAGGAAGTTGAGGAAGTTTTGCAAAATTAAGTTCACGTGTAATGCAGGGGAGTTCACGTGCAATGCATGGTTGAGGCTATTCAGGATTACGAAACCGGTCAATCAGGAGTACGTCCGTGAATTCCTTGCAAGTGTGGAATTTCGTACTGATATTGTGGATGATGACGAGGAGTCAATGTTTTTCCAACTTGGAGGCGTAAGAAGAAGTTTGACTCTTAGGCAGTTTACTGTGAGGATGGGTTTGTACACTGAGGAGGAAATGGAATCTGAAGCTTTTCGTCGGTTCTATCACACTTGTTGGAGAAGAAGGGGTGAGACTCAAGACCTTGCTGCTTATTTCAACCAGATTGTTGTCATGGATGGTTATGATTCAAAGAGACCACCATCCTACGTAATGGTGAGGAGCCTCATTCGTCGACTGGTGCACCGCCTACTTGCTTGCTCTATTCGAGCAAGACACTCCGCCAAAGAAAAGATGACTATGGATGATCTTTACCTAATGCAGGGCATGGAAGGGGGGAACCACATCGATGTTCCCTTCTATTTGGCGAGGTTTATGGGTGTTGGTGCTAATGGGTTTTCATCTAGGAGTCCTTTGCAGGGGCTTATTTCATTGGGAGGTTGGCTAGGAGTTTTGATCTTATGACCGATGCAGCTTTGGCTCGGGTGACCCGTGGTAGGGAGACTAGTTTGATAGGACTGCCTAAGCTAGTCGAGTTCGGGATTTGCACCCAGGACATATATGGAGTGATTGAGTTGGCTAGGACTGCCCCGAGGAGAGAAGTAGGGGAAGCTAGTGGTGCTGGTGGTGAAGCTGAGGAGGAGGCCGAGGAGCCAGTGCCCAGGGGTCGAAGAAGGGCACATGTGAATGTAGGGGAAAGGTTACAGATCATTGATGAGAGGATCGAGGGAATGTCGACCCATTTCAACGAGGAGATTGAAAGCCTCGAAGTGGGTCTTTATGGTCTGAGTAACCAGTTTGAGGGTTTTGCATGTACTATGGATCAGGTGCAGCAGCTCCAACATGATTTCTTTCATTGGAGTGCGGATTGAACTAGCCAGATGCTTCAAAGCATACACTTGAGCCACCCGAGGTGGCAAGGTCCGGAGTATGTGTACCAGCCCGACATCCCCGATATCGGCATCCAAGGAGGAGTTGCATTCATGCAGCCCGACACCACTCCTGGAAGCACCACGAGCACCCCATATGATCCCACCCAATTCCACTCCATGGATCATGATCTTCCTAGGGACGATTGATTTCCCTATTTGATGAAACAATTTGAAACAATTTAAAATAATTTGATACTTATGTCTGTAATAACTTAACTATTTGGATATTTGTTTGTTCTATCATCAATTGTACCCGTCGGGTACAAAATTTTCCATCTATGCTGTGCAGGTTTTGGTTCTGTGATGCAGTTACGGCGTAACCTTAGGATCAGTTACGCCGTAACCCCTGCTGCAGTAGGAAATATTTGAAGCAACACAAATAGTTAAGGCTAGTCCCCAGATACGATTCGCATTAGCCACCCCATGACCTACCTTCAACCTTTAGGGAGACATCTTGGGCATGCATTCGAGAGGGGAGTTTATTTCTTTCTTTATTATTTTTCATTTCTATTTTTTTTCCTTTTTCTTCGTACAAATGGGACTTTGTACACTTCAAGTGGGGGGATAGGAATAGAAATGAAGTGTATGATTACTTAGCTTACTTGCCCTAATTTTCTAGTTGGTTTCAAAATTTTAAGTTTATTTGAAAAAAATTTGTCATATTTTTAACCAATCTAGAATCACATAAAGCCGAGCACACTATAACCCTTATTGCCATTGGTGAGATTTAGCCTTTCCGTTTCCCCCATTTTACCCAAATCTACCATAAATTGAGTGTGCGGATAGTATTATAAACTTTAGAACTTGGCTTTTACATCACTTCGAGACCATAAACGAGTAGTGTATCAAGTTAGCTTGGTGCATTTGGAAAAGACGATTTGAAAAAAGTAAATGTTTTAGGATTAAACCCAAATAGCCCATATGTGTTCACTTGTGTGCGTTTATTGATTAGTCATATTGGCTTTTCGACCTCCGTGTTAACCCTTTTTGTTGCACTCACCTTTAGTGCAAGATACCCCTAGTTACACCTTTTTGAGCCCATCCTTTCATTTTCTAACCCTTATTTTCGTTACACCCTTACACCTTAGCCTACCGTGTAGTCTTACCTTTTTACCTTAAAGTCATTGTTCGCCCTAGTTTGAGGTTCTGTAAGATATTAGTTTTCACTTACACATCAAACCATAACAACAAGGTGGCGTATAAGTGGAATTCTAGAGAGAGAAAGTTAGAGGTTTAGGGAACTTTAGTGAGAGAAAGAAAATTTTTATTATGAGCTCTAACTCTCTACCTTGCAAGGTAGAGAGTATTTATAGTCTTACATAAAACGCCACACAACGGGCTGTGGATCAGGCATACAATGGGTAAAGACCCGTCCGTCCTCCACGGTGTTACTTAACTAAATACTACTTAACTTAAAATAACTACGACTGCGAGCTTTCTAACGATTACATATACTTGAGGTGACCGACTCTTTAATACCTGGAATTTCTAATTCCTAACAATCTCCCCCTAAGGGAGGTCACCCCAAACATATACTAAAACTACATTGAATACAAACAGATATGTCATTAACAATTGTTCTTGCAATCTTGATGTAGTACTTTGCTCCGAAGCTCGTAGTCATTGATTCATCTCATTGCATGTTTGGTTACTCAAGGTGGAGGTCTTTTACTGATCCACGTGATAATAAATTTGAGCCAGCTTTTGAGATCATCAACTATCAAAAATCTCTGAGACATCCATTTTGGTGTTGGTATTATGTGATGTTGCGACTTTCGGACCGACATGCTCACATTCTGGATTATGATATCTTCTCATCAGAGTAGCGGAAGCTTTCGTTGATTCATGATATTGGCAGCAGCGTAGCAGAAGCATGGAGTGTAAATATCAGAATCATTGATGCACTTATCATGATTTCTTGAGAGATGAATGTATTGTGTGAGCATGCGGCTATGGATTGACCGCTTCATTCTGATCAGCTGCAAACGTCGGGCGTACCTGCATACAACAGTTAACAATAAAGCGTACAAAAGTGTCTTTGACCACTTTAGTTGAATTGAGGTACACGGCCCACGGTTCCCCGTTGATCAGTACAAGTACTGCCTGTGATCAGGTATAATTCCGAAGAATTTCCTTGACAGGGTTTCGCAGCTGCTCTAGCTGTTCTCAAACCGGAACGTCTCAAAGAAGACAACACGGAGTGAGTGAACCAGCGAATTTAAGTCCACTGATTGATGAAAAGAGATTTGAAAAACAATCGTGTATTGCTTAATAGAAATTGTTTTTGCAATACAACGAGGGTTTTATTGGAAATCAATTATCAATCATAAAAACACCTTTTGGTTTGAAAAATTAGTACACGGTCGATGTGCTAAAGAAAAGAGTTATTAAGCACAAAGACTGGTTTTTCAAAGGTATCCGTCAATCCATAACCTGAACCAGGATTGATTCAAGAGATTGAATCGCCCCATTATTTCTGTTCAGTTGTCACATGGTTGATCTATATAATAGATCTCACATGCCACCTACCAGGAGCTTGTTTGATGTTGGCTCCAGAAGGCTTTCCATCTTCATTGTGAATATGTATACACATCACTCAGATGTTCTGGCAATACCACAAGGATAATGCGTAGGACTCAAGATATTATCTCTCTTTCCACATTGTGTGAAACAGAGAGTCTTCATTGAAAGTGTCCTAATGAGATTTATTGATGATCTCGAGGCTCTAGACTCAATTTGTGCATATTTGGATCCTGTATCGGAGACTAGGGAGAGGGTCTCCTTCTTCAATATCAACAATCTCTAAGAGAAAGTCGATAGATAATGTCGGTTCCCCATGAGAATGAAACAAGTCCTTTTAAGAGGAACTTGAGTGTTTTGGAAAGTTGAAGTGCAGTGCGTCACTGGGTCCATGACGTCTTGTCTTCAATACCGATGTTACCATCAGTAGCATATGAATTGAACCCGGTTTCTGCCCTAAGGTTGAATATATGGAGGGCTATTTGTTTTCACCCTTTTCTCATTCAATTCTTTTTAATTCTTCAACCCCTTCAGTGCTTACCGAGACTTCATAGCAAGAACCTTGTTGGGTTTGTTCCAGTACTTGCTCTGTCTCAGTCCGCACTCTTCCCATATCTCACTTTTCTCCTTTTATCATCATACCTAAGGACTTCTACACTGACTAGTGGATTGTCCCTGGGTAGATCCCTCCGGTTCTGGCGGATCATGGGAACCAATACCTAACCTTAGCATCCTTATATCACCGTACATAAAGTAAAGTTGGTCGGTCTTTTTGGTATTGTTCATCTGCCATTGGAACCAATTGAAAAACCATTTGAAAACCAATCCAGATACTTGTGATATATTATCAAAACATTTTGTACCTGAATTGTTGTTGATATTTTTAGAATAAGTGCTCCCCCTCAACATGTGCATGAATTGTTTGAAATCGTTTTGCACACGGAGGCAAGAGGAAGAAATTACTTCTTTGATTACCATTTTCTAAAAAATATCAACATCACTTCCCTAATCAAGACAAGTAGATAAATTATTTTAGGGAAGGATGAGGTTTTCATAAGTTTGCTCCCCCTCAATATGTGCCTCGAGATTTGAAAAGAGTTTTGCACATACTAGAGGGAACCTGCACATTGAGATAAGTGATCACGTTATACATCATAGGTTTAAGATAGATGCTCCCCCTCAACATGTGCATGAAAAATTTGAAATCGTTTGTCACATGTGGGAAGGATAGCATGTACATCCTTATAAAACCATTTACCGAATTATCAGTTTAAATCCAATTTAAATCACACATTCTCCCCCGATCACAATTATCAAATCAATTGAGATTTGTGATCTCTTATTGATTTAAATTGATTTTGAAAGCTTTTAAGGAGAATTGTGACTTGATTATGAAAGCGTTTTAACTGATAAGGATCGGATTTTAAGACTTTAAACTCCATTGGTAAAACATGCATGAATATCTTTTGAAAACAGTTGAATGCCAAATAACTTTTTAATTTAATTGAAATCATTCTCCCCCTCAATCAATGACATAGGTTGTTGATTGAGAGATTGATATTTTGACAAATAAGTCCAGATGATTATCAAAAATAGAGACTGAGTTATTTTTCAAAGCAGTTAGTTTTCAGCAGATAAATGTTTATAGAATCAGAGCATGGAATTTGAAAACATGGTAAAGCATGGCTCTGTTCTTTCTTTGAAAAGCGGGTTACTGCCTGAAATGACAATAAACCATTTTTTTTTCTCTTTCTCCCAAGAATATATATATATATATATATATATATATATATATATATATATATATATATATATATATATATATATATATATATATATATATATATATATATATATATATATATATATATATATATATTTTTATAAAAATTCGAACAACATCTAAAGTCCCGTGTCATTCTTTGAATGACAACATCAAGACCGTAGATATTATCGAATCGAGAGAAACATGACAAAATGACAATATTTTTTGAAGATTTTTCGAATTTTTCAAATTTTTATGGATTTTGAAAGTTTATATTTTTCTATTTGATTTTTTGAAGGTTTTATAATTTTGTATTTTGTTTTTCGAATAAATATTTACAAGAGATAGATGAAGATAGACCTTTACTCCTCGTCTTCCTCCTGAAGACGTTTGAGAGTTTCTGGTTGAAGGCTTTTCAAGCCAAGACGTGGAAGAATAAACTCAAAACGTTCTCTTGGAAGAGCTTTGGTGAAGATGTCTGCTAACTGATATTCAGACCTCACAAAATAGAGTTCCACCAAACTTTTTTCCACTTGTTCCCTGATGAAATGATGTCGAATGTCGATATGCTTTGCTCTTGAGTGTTGAACATTGTTGCATGAGAGAGCAATAGCACTTTTATTATCACAGTACAGAGGGATTTTGTTGAATTCAAAGCTATAGTCAGATAATTGAGATCTCATCCATAAGATTTGAGCACAACAGGATGACATGGCTATGTATTCAGCCTCTGTAGAGGAAATAGAAGTACTCATTTGCTTCTTTGAAGACCAGCTCACAAGCTTATCACCCAAAAACTGAACACCTCCAGATGTACTTCGACGAGTATCTTGACACCCTGCATGATCAGCATCTGCATAGGCTGTTAGTGACATGTCGGTGTCCTTCGGGTACCAAAGACCCATATTGATGGTTCCTTGGAGATACCGAAAGACCCGTTTAACTGCTTCAAGGTGCTTTTTAGTAGGCTTAGCCTGGTATCTAGCACACATGCAAACAGCGAACAAGATGTCTGGTCTACTAGCTGTGAGGTACATCAGGGATCCAATCATACTACGATATTTTGTTTGGTCAATCATGATCCCTGAGTGGTCCTCATCTAGTTTGGTTCGATCAATCATGGGAGTGTCAACAAGGTCACTTGAATCAAATCCAAATTTCTTTAAGATCTCAGTTGCATATTTAGATTGATTTATGAAAATGCCTCCGGGACTTTGAGAAATTTGTAATCCCAAGAAAAATGACATTTGTCCCATCATTGACATTTGAAATTTTGAACTCATTTCATTTGAAAAACGATCACATTCCATTGGGTCTGTCGAGGCAAAAATAATATCATCAACATAAATTTGAACATGAATTAAATGTTTGCCTGACTTCCTGGTGAACAATGTTGGATCAACTGCTCCTTTGCTAAATCCGGTTAATAGAAGAAACTTTGACAGTGTATCATACCATGCCCTTGGAGCTTGCTTTAAACCGTAAAGGGCCTTCTTCAAACGATAAACGTGAGTAGGATGCTCTTGATTTACAAATCCTTCAGGTTGGCTGACGTAGACGACTTCTTTAAGGTCTCCGTTCAGGAATGCCGTCTTCACATCCATCTGATAGACTACCATGTTCTTACTAGCAGCATTAGCCAGAAAGATTCTGATTGCCTCGATTCGAGCAACTGGAGCAAAAGATTCTTCAAAGTCAATACCCTCCTCTTGACGGTATCCTTTAGCAACTAATCGAGCCTTGTTCTTCAACACATCACCATGCTCATCAAGTTTCACTTTGAAGATCCATTTAAGAGCAATAATCATAGCACAGTCTGGAGCAGGTACTAACTCCCATACATCAAGTCGATCAAACTCATGAATTTTGTCTTGCATGGCATTGAACCAGCTATCTTCATTCATGGCGGTTTTAACATCTTTTGGTTCGATCTTAGATAGTACGGAGTTGAAGAAGCACCATAAGGCATCGGTAGCAAGTTGTTTCCATGTTGATACAGGAGGAGAGGGATTTCCAATGATGTTGTCTAGTGGATGATCGTGAGTCCATTTTCTAAGGTGTTCATGTGGCAGTTGTTGAGGGACTGAGGTAGCAGAGTCGACGTCTCCTGAAGAAGATGGTTTTGATGATGATTCAGGAGTAAATATGTTTTCAAATGGAGCATCTTCAGGAGTAGCAAAGGGATTAACTTCATCATTGATGCCAGAAACAGTTCCATGATGTACATTTGAAGAATGATGATTTGTTGATGAGACTGAAGGATCAGCAGTAGGCGCTTCTTGACTTAACGATATTGAGACTGAGGGATTGACTTCATTCACAGGAATATGAGCAGCCTCTGTTGTAGGGATTGACACCTCATTAGTACTTGGATCATAAAGTTCATCAAACATAGGATCAAACAATTTCTTTAAATCATCTTCAGATGGAGGTACATATGGAGTTTCTTGAGAGGAGTTTGGAACAAGGGATGAACCAATGGGACTATTTTGAAGTGCGGGTCCTGAACTGGATTGTCCAGGAGCCATTTGACCGGTCAGCTCATCAAACGTAACGTGAATTGTTTCCATGATATTTCGGGTTCTTTTGTTGTAGATTCGGTATCCCTTTTTGTTTGGAGCATACCCTACAAATACTCCAATGTCTGCTTTAGCTCTAAGTTTGCCTAAGTCTTGACCCTCATTAGTTGGATAACACAATGCACCAAACACACGAAGGAAAGAGAGATTAGGTTTTCTGTTGTGGACAAGTTCATATGGAGTTTTTCCATGAACAGTGTGAATCAGGGAACGATTTTGTGTGTAGCATGCAGTGGCAATAGCTTCAGCCCAGAGAAACATTGGAACCTTTGAGTAAATCAGCATTGTTCTAGCGGCTTCTACAAGAGTTCGATTTCGTCTTTCAATTACACCGTTCGGTTGAGGAGTTCGTGGAACACTTCTTTGATGGCTGATTCCAACGCTTTCATAAAATTCACTAAGTTGTTTGTTGACAAACTCAGTTCCATTGTCTGTTCTGATAATTCTGACTGTTTTGTTAAGCCGAACCTGCAGCTGTTTGATGAGTTTGATGATGATATCGGGAGTTTCATCCTTTGTCCTTAAGAACTTGACCCAGGTGAATCTAGAGTAATCATCAACCACAACTAACACATATTTCTTCCCAAATATATTCTGCACCCTCATTGGTCCACATAAATCCATATGAATCATATGAAGAACTTCTGTGACAGAGTTAGTAGGTTTGGGTTTATGGGCATACTTCTTGCTTTTTCCCAATTGACATGCTGAACAAAGATGATCCTTTTCATACTTGAGTCTAGGTAAACCTACAACTAAGTCCTTTCTGGAGAGATCATTGATGGTACCAAAGTTCAAGTGATTGAGACGACGATGCCATAACCATGACTTTGTTTTAGAGGCCTTTGACAGTAAGCAAATTGGAGAAGACTTCATCATATCTTCGATAGAGATGGTGTATAGATTTGAACCACGTGAACCTCTTAAAAGTTCCTTACCATCAAGTTCTCTAACGAAGCAGGTATGTTTTCT
Source organism: Chrysanthemum seticuspe (assembly GCA_019973895.1). NCBI lineage: Eukaryota > Viridiplantae > Streptophyta > Magnoliopsida > Asterales > Asteraceae > Chrysanthemum > Chrysanthemum seticuspe. The sequence goes on from BPTQ01000009.1 coordinate 275,411,337, forward strand.
GAAGGCTACTTCTAGATCAGAATCGCAGAATTGACCAACAGAGACCAAGTTGTGACCAAGACCTTCTACATAGTAAACCCTGGAGATAACACTTTCGCCAACAACATAGTCTCCATAACCCATAATAGCACCGAAATGATCATTCCCGAATCTAACTGTCCCGATGAATTTGCTCACGAAGTTCATGAGCCGTGACCGGTCGCCAGTCATATGCTTGGAACAGCATGAGTCCAGGTACCACAGAACGATTTGAACGATCTGCAGTTGAACACAGACAAGAATGGATAACTGGATAATTGGGATCCCCATGCAAGAATGGGTTCCATTTGGTTAGTAACAATGGTTGGAACACCCACATCAGAAAAAGAAGCATTCATATCAGAAATTAAGGCACTGGAATCATTGTGACTAGATGCAGTACTAGTGTCTGTATTAGCCTTGTTCACAGTGTGCTCACTTCTTAAGGGAATAGTTCTACTAGTAGGCATCCATTTTCTAGTGGGCATTGTCTGATTATTCTTATGACCAACAGGTATCCAATAATAGCCTATCTTACTAAATGTTCTTCCTGTGGGTTTCCATTGTTTTCTAACTCTCTTTCGTTTTTGCCTTTTAGCCTTTTTAGCATGAATTTTAGCATTAACAACATTAACTGGACAATTAACATCATTAGGCAAAACATTAACACCACATTCATGATTAGAAACAGAGTTCAAGCAGACATCAATACAAGGTTTGCAAATAGTATCAGAATTCGAATTAATTACAGTACGCCTATGGCTAATACTAGAATCAACACGATTCGTTTTATTCGGTTCAAACTTAAAGTTCCTAGATTGTTCTTCTACTCTTTTCCAGTGCACATTCTTAGCTTGCGAGGTCCTATCATTCCTTGTATTGTCTTGAGACTTTGACCTGCTCCCTTTAATGTCACTGATTACTCCTGTAGAGGGAATGGGAACATTAGTTGGTTTTACTATTCTTTGCATCACCTGTTTAGATGTGCAGGGATCTGAACTACATGCAGGCACACTAAGGTTCACTTTCTTAAAACTAGAAGTGTTGGGATTTGTACTCCTAGAAGGCACACTTGAGTTCTCTTTCATAGCATTGACAGATCTGGAATCTGAACTACTTAAAGGCACACTAAGGTTCACATTCAAGTCATTGGGCATCGAATGAGTATCATACTTGGCATTAGGCATCGAACATGGAATCAAAGGATTAACTCTCTCACCTAAGGACTTTGGGCATATTGTGATCAAGCATTCTAGGATTTCTTGAGATCGTTTGGCATATAAGCATGCATGTCCAATTGCATTATCATGAGGTTTCTCTAACTTATCCTCTTCAACAATCTCACACAGACATTCTAGGCAATCCTTAAGGGATGAGAAGTATGTTTGAACAACAAGTTTGTCGTTCCTGAGATGAGGAGGGACATATTTCACAGACAAAGCATATTTATTACAAGAGTGAACCTTTGATACACCATTCTCCCCATTGGTCATTGGCATTTTCCCTTTTACCTGACTCTTCAGATTCTCAATTTCCTTTTGCAATGAAGCTATTTGTTCGTTATTTTTGTTACGAGTGACCTTTATTGATTCAAATAACTCATTGAAATGACGTTTAACCTTTTCATTTTCTTCTAGAAAACTTTCGTTTTCCTTTTGTAATGCATTTACTAGGTTTTGAAGATGAAACGTTTGAGAATTCTGAGAATCTAAAGGAGGAGGCATTTGGGAGCCTATCATATTGTTCGTTTGACCCTTTAATTGAGAGATTTGGGCTTTCAACTTTCTGATCGTGTTGCAATGAGCTTGAATCTGTTCATCACGTTTGTTAATTTGAAAAACTGCATCAAACTCTGGAGCATCTGAGGATGTCTTGATATTTGAAGTTTTGACATTTTCTTTAAGATGTTGATATTTTAGTTGTAAATTAAAATGCTCAACTTCTAGTTTAGAAAAATGTTTAACCAAATTGTTGTGATCATCCAGTTCAATTTTCTCGTTTAGTTCAGAATTAGTTTTTTCAAGCTCAATGACACGATCATGGGAGACTTTCAGGGCAACAGACAGTTCATGGAATCGAGAAGCAGTAATAGAACAGTTAGTAGCAGTGTAGAACACATCTTGAGCAATACATTCAGAAATCAGGTTCTCATTTAGTGTATGCAAGTTCTTCCTCTCAATCTCATTATATTTTAGTGCTCTCTCATAGTCACTAACCTCAACTATCATTGCATCAAATTCCTTTTCCATTCCCTTAATATCAGTATCTATCCCCTTTTTAAGACTCTCAAAGTGATCTTTTAGAAGTTTAAAGAAAGGCATGACCTCAGTTAAATAGCATTCTTTCATTTGCTCAAAACCCCTTTCTCCTTCAGTTATACCAGTGGGTGTGATCCTTTTCTTGCAAGTTTTCTCAAAATCAACAAATAGTTGAAGGATAACATATTGGCTAATTAAGGTCTTGCTTTTGGTGGCAATTGTTCTAGGAACAAGATGCATTGGTGTATTAGGAGGATACACAGTCGCTCTAGGCATTTTCCAAAGGGGAGGGTTTATTTCAACAATATTTTCAGCTTTCTGTTTATCTAAATCAATTTTCCAAAAAACTTGTTTGGGAGTCAACAATGTCTGAGGCTTAAACTTGTTCAAGGAAATCCAGTTTTTCTTCTTGTAATTATGGGGTGTGATATTTATTTTCTTCTCTTTACATTTAGGATCATCTAATTTCTTGTTCATCTTTTCCCTAGTGACTTCATCTGATTTCTTATCGTCCTCAGTGCACTCAACGCAACTAGGTTTCTGTCTAGGTTTAAGGATTTCATTGCCATCATAAAGAACCTTATGAGCATTTCTAGCCTTTTTAATAACCTCTGGATTTGGTTCCTCAATAAGGGGAATGCTATGCTTATCGCTTAAGACTCTATGCTTAGTGATCACGTGAGCAGTCTGAATGGTGTTCCCTTGTATGTACAACTTGTTTTCAAGTTTGTTTTTCAAAGTTTTCAGATTAGAAAAATCTTTCAAGAGTTTTGATTCCTTTGCATTAAATTCTTGCTTAAGCATTTTCACATTTTCTTGAAGTTCTTGTTTTTGCTTAGCAGTTTTAGAAAGTTTTTCTTGCAAGGAATTTAACTCTTGTTTTAATACTTCTTCTCGAAAATTACTTTTTCTAATGATTGTACGCACTTGGTCATCCATTTCCTGCTCACGAGTGGTCAACTCAAATTTTGCACGTTGTTCATAAATAGCAACACGTTCTTTATAGGCATTAAGTTCAGAAATTACAGACTCATCAGGGGCACAGGCAGTGTATTCATCAAGAATATAGTCATTGTTGACTGCAGGAGATGCATCACTTGGTACAACTTCACTTTCACTTTGTTTCACATATTGATCATATGGGACAACATTGATATTACCCATATTTTCAATATTTGATTCAATAGTTTCAGTTGATAGTACTTTGTCATGCATCTTTTGCACATCAACATCATCGTATAGTTTTAGTACATCTGAGATGAGTTTGTCTTTGGATGGGCCAGCTTGTGGTGAAGAGGAGACCTTGGGAGAAACCATTGGAGAAATGCTAGCCATAAAAACTGTGTGTGCAGTAGGTCCATCATCCACATCAGAGTCGTATGCATCACAATCAGCGACTTGAAAGGCATTCTGATGATTGTGACCTATCTCCTGAATAGGCTGCTCATCCACATCTGCATCATAGGTCTTGGCATTGCTCTCAGCTAGAAACAACAATTCCTCTTCATCCAAAGCAGCACCATTATCTTGAGCTTGTACAAGCAGCATCTTATCTCTGAAGTAATCAGCATTCTGTGGACGCTTTGGAGATGTGCAGTTCCTTGCAATGTGTCCCTCACCACCACAGTTATAACATTTGATCGGCTTAGCTTGACCTTGATTACCATTCCTTCCTCGATTCTGATTACCAACATAACCTCTACCAGCTCCACCTCTTCCTTGATCAAACTGCCTTTCTTGAACTGACTGCCCCATAATTTTCCCATCTCTGATCAAAGCATGGTTGTGAAGATTGGAGGCGGTTCGGATCTCATTGCAGGTGTGAAGTTTGTTGGTGTGAGGTGAAAGTGTCCTGTTCTCTTTAACCATGAGTGTCAGTTGAGTGATGAAATGTTCCATGACAGCATTTGCATCAGGTTGCTTAAACCTTGGATCAGAAATGGGTTTGTGATTATCATCTTTCATGGGTACAACTTGAGAAGCATTGGTGGTAATCCCATCATTTGTGAAAAAGGCAGTTGAATCATTTGTTGAGCTTGTTTCTCCCTGACCTTTGAACTGATCAAGAATCCTCTTTTCAAACATGGCATGTCTCTCATTCTGAAGGAGGAAGGCATAGAGTTGCTCATAATTTGTATTCTTCAATCCTTTAGTGAGCTTCACAGAGGTGACAAACTTGTGCCATTCGGGATTCATGTTGTTCACAAATTTTGAGTTCAGCTGAATGTTAGGCATAGTCATTCTGATATTCTTCATATCATTCACCAACTTATGAAATCTCACATAATACTCATAGACACTCTCATCTGGTTTCATCTTGAAGTGTTAAAATTCGTCATAGAGTTGTGATTCTCTGTCTTCCATAGTTAATTCTGAACCTGAGAGAAGCATCTTGACATTATCCCATACTGCCTTTGCTTCGGTGTTGTGATTGATCAGCTTGTAGATGTCTTTAGGAAGACCTTGAAGAACAATGTTAGAAGCCCTGATATCAGCATCGAATCTCTTTTTCTCCTTATCATCAAGCTCATCATACATCTTTGGTCTGTCCATTCCGTAAATCAGAGTTCCATCTTCAGCAGTATCAAGTACATCTCTAGTCGTCTCAACTCGATACGGTCCTTCATCAATGGATTTGAGAATGTTGACACCATTTTCCTTTCCAAGACAATACAATCTGATTCGTTGAGCCCAAGAATCGTAGTCAGTTCTGTCAAGCATGGGTGGACGAGTATCTGAACCAGCTGCTTGAACATCCTCGGCAACAGTGGAGATGATAGTAGGAACGTTGGTAGACATGTTAACAGATTATACGGGATTTTATAACTCTATGATTAAACCGGGAAATAGATTCTTTCACGGGATTTTACTAAATCAAGAGAAAACCGTAAAAAATCACCCAAGTCGCTAGAAGATAATGCACCAAGTCGCTAGCACCTAATTCGCTATACCACCAAGTCGCTAAAGTCCCAAGTCGCTAAACAAAGGCAAGTCGCTAAATAGTAACTCGCTAAGCCTCAAGTCGCTAGCAAAATTTTGGCAGCAATTCGCTAATCAAGTCGCTAAAGATTCAAGTCGCTAAATAGCAACTCGCTACTGACCAAGTCGCTAACACCAAGTCGCTACCCGTAGTGGAGAGTCCACTACTTGTACTGTAAGTGGCTAGGCCTAAGTCGCTAGCTCCAAAAACTGCAACTCGCTACAAAATTGTAAAGCAAGTCGCTACTAAGAAGCAAATCCGTAGGTCAAGTCGCTAGCAAGAAAAACAACACAAACATCACTTTTCAATCCAAAAACAACCCAACCAAGATGATTCAAGCTTACCAAATGAAAACCTAAACACTTGTGATGATTCTAAACGTAAAAGTACTAACAAAATCCAAGCTTTAACACAAGAAATCAACCAAATGATGCACAAACCACTAAACTTTTTCAAACTAAAAAACCACCTAAAAACCACTAGAAATCCAAAGATGTGCAAGATATGATCTAACCATGGCTCTTGATACCAATTGTAAGATATTAGTTTTCACTTACACATCAAACCATAACAACAAGGTGGCGTATAAGTGGAATTCTAGAGAGAGAAAGTTAGAGGTTTAGGGAACTTTAGTGAGAGAAAGAAAATTCTTATTATGAGCTCCAACTCTCTACCTTGCAAGGTAGAGAGTATTTATAGTCTTACATAAAACGCCACACAACGGGCTGTGGATCAGGCATACAATGGGTAAAGACCCGTCCGTCCTCCACGGTGTTACTTAACAAAATACTACTTAACTTAAAATAACTACGACTGCGAGCTTTCTAACGATTACATATACTTGAGGTGACCGACTCTTTAATACCTGGAATTTCTAATTCCTAACAGGTTCAAATAAAGTTCCAAGAGGCGTACCTCATCATCTACATCTCACTAAGATCGTCAAAGACCCCCAAGTTATCACCATATGCTCAGTTCAAGTGGGGGGAAGCATTTCGTTGCAAAAAAAATTATATATATATATATATATATATATATATATATATATATATATATATATATATATATATATATATATATATATACTAGGCGAGTACCCGTGCCTAGCGGCATCGGTTTCTAGCGGCAGCGGTTTCTAGCTGAGTGTCCGCGCGTAGCGGCAACGGTATCTAGCAGAGTAGCCATGTCTTGCGACAGTGGTATATAGCAGAGTAGCCTGGCTTAGCGGCAGCGGTGTTTAGTACCAACGGGTAACATGGGAACGCGTTAATTGACAGCAGCTCAAGATTTGTGTTGTCCCGAATTATTATATTCGTTTCACAACGCAAGAAAGTATGCACTTACATTTCGATCGAAAAATTTAAAACTATATATGCCCTTACATTTCGATCGATCAAAATCAAAATAAGTCAGTTATTTCGACTATCGGTTCGATGGTTATTTTGAATGCCTCGAATGCATTTATGATCGCAAATAACTCGAACAATTGTGTTTGTGTACCATAGGTCATAATTTCGATTACTAAACGACGAAAAGTCTATAGCATCAAAAAATGTATAACTTAATAGTTTTAAGATGCGGCAGCAATGTCTAGTTTTCGACAATAGTTTTAAGATGCGATTAATTTTACTTCGACAAACGGTATTTGTAGGGTTACATAATCTTGCCCGGGAAATGTTTTTACGTGATCACGTGGTAGCGTTTAGTTATTGACAAAATCCGGTTGCGTTGATACTTTGAAAGTTTGAATGTTTTTAACGTTTTACATTCATAGTATCTCAAAGCTCAATAGGTTAAACTTTAACATAACTTTAAAAATTTCAAATACTTCACATTTCAAAATATTCCGTACTTTCATAGATTCCAAGATAGTTCGTACTCTTATAAATTCTTAAAATAATTTAAATTACAAAATATTTCTTATTTTTATAAATTCAAATTATTTTGATTTTCAAAATTAATCTCAAAATATTTCAAATTTCAAAAGTTCAAAAATTCTTAAACATTTAAAAAAAAATCGAAATATTTAGAAATTTTAAATATCTTAAAATATTTTAAATATTTAGAAATTTTCAATTTTTATAAAAAATTCGAAATATATAAAAAGTTAAAAATTTTGAAATCTTAATGTTTCAAATTTTTTTAACTTCCTAAATATTTCAAAATTTAAAAAACATTAAATTTCAAAGTCAAATATTTTTTCAAAATATATTTCAAATTTCGAACATTTTCGAAATATTTCAAGCTTTTAAATTTTCAAAATTAAAAATATTTCAAATTTTTCAATATTCAAAATATTTCAACTGTTTCAAAAAATTTAAAGTACATAATTTTAAAATTTTAAAAATATTAAAAATTTCCACCCTTTCAAAATAAAAAACCTAAATTCAAAATCTCAAAACTTTACACCTAACAATTGTCCAAAATATACACCAACAATCAACAATGTTTGCAAAAATATATAAACAACGTATAATAACAAAATTAAACAATATTACAACCACCATAACTTTAAAATATAAACTTATACATTACAAAATTTACAAAATAAATTTTAACCACAACTTTATCATAACAAAATTAACATAATAAATTTTATAACAAAGTTTATACAATAACCATAAGTTCATAACCATTGTAACCGGGCGGCGGCAAGCACCTTCCGGCGGCAGCAGCCACGTTCCGGCAGCAGCCATGTTCCGGCGACTTTTTCCGGCAAGAATATGTAGGCTACAGCGGCGACACTAACAAAAAGAACATCAAAATGGTTAATATAACTAAAAAACGTATTGATCTACCATAAAATGTATAAATCTATAAATAAAGTATAGATCTATCATAAAATCTATAGATCTACAAAAGAAAAGTATAGATCTACCAATAAAACCTATAGATCTACAACTAAAACCTATAGATCTAAAAGAAACCTTCAAAACTTTTTGAGTATAAGTAGATCTATTTAAAAAACCTCAAAAAAATACCTTTAAACTTGAAAACCCTTTGGGTCATGGTGGTTCCGGCGGCGGCAGTTTCTGTGGTGGTGGTGATGATTCGGCGGTTGAGCGGGTTTCTGTAGGGGTGGAGATGGCGACGGTTTCTGTGGTGGTGGAGACGGCGACGATTTCGGTGGTGAGGCGTCAGGTTGATGGCGGTGTTGTGGTTTCTTGGTGGTGGGTTTCAGTTGTTGTTTGGTTCATGGTGGCGGGATTTTGTTTTGGTGGTGAGGTTTCGTGGTGAGGTTGAAGAGATAGATGTGTGGGAGAGGATGAGAATTTTGTGTGTGTGTGTATATGTTTTTGTCGATGTGTTGTTGTCAGTGTTTTTATGTTTGGGTTTTTTTTGGTGGAAGTAAATGGGATATGAGAGTAGTGTTTGTGAGAGTATTTGTTTGTATGGTTGGTATATATGGTTTTGTTGGTTTGGAATTTTTTAGGATTGGATGTTGGTTTGGTGTGTATAAATTTAGGATTGGAAGTTGGCATGAGTGGCTGAATCTTAAAAAGGGAGGTTTGGGTTTTGGTTGGGGATATGCATGCTTTATATGTAGTATAGATATATATATATATATATATATATATATTATCTGTGCGAAGAATTATAAGCACTATATGAAGTGATGAGTGTCTAAATACTCATCATTTTTGTACTATCTAGACTGCAAAAACATCTGAAAACACTCAAAAATGCATCAAAATGATGAAAATATCACAAATCAGTGTTTTATGTGTTTCAAATGCAAAAAGATCAAAATCAGATGAAAAACGTATCAAGTTTGCAAAATTGGCAGTTTTAGTCCCCCAAGTTTCAAAAGTTGTCAAAAACAGTCCCTGGTAAATCAAAATAATGAAAAAAGTCATTTAAGGTCCATGGGATTCAAAAGTTGTTAAAACAAACCCTTCAAAGTTTAAAATTTGCAAAATTACAACTTTGGTCCCTCAAGTTTGAAAAATGTCAAAAATGGTCCTTGAAAATTGGAAATTGTCAAGTTTGGTCCTTATACTATTGAAACTTGTCACTTGTGGTCCCTTGGAATAGCTTTGATAAAATGGCAGCTTTGGTCCTTGAAGTTTCAGAAATTACAAAAAAAGTCCTTGTATTAATAAACCTATGCCTTGGACCATTGACCCCTTCTTGACCCATGAACCCCTGCCACTTGAGCCTTTGGACCCTTTGCATTTTGGACCCTGTCCACTAATATCTGGTCAAACCTCTGGTCAAAAACAAACAACCCGCCAAATCCATCTCCCTTTCCTCCCAACATCTGCCTGAAATCACTCAACCACAACACCATCCCCCCACCTCAACATATCACCAACCTTGTCCCCTCCACCTCAACACAAAACAAGATTCATTAATTACCTCACCCCTCATCTCACTCAACCCCACCTGTTGATAATCCATTTTGGCGCCAAAAATGATCAAGGGCCAATATCACTCTAAAGCCATCCAATGGCTCTAAAAGCATGTGGGATTAGCTCAGAGGAGGAGAGAGAAGCATTTGGAGGTATAAAAAGAGCAAGAGGAAGGCTAGAGAGAGTTAGTTAGTTTTTAAGTTTTTTCTTTCATGTCGTTTTTCAATAAAATGTTGTAGTTTAGATTAAAAGTTGTAATTTCAAGTTCATATGTATCAAACTCAGTTGTTTAACAAGTGCAATCCAGTTTTAAGGTTTAATTCAAGGTTTAATATCACTTCATGTTTTAAAGTTCACTGTTACAATTTTTAGTTTCAAATTCTGTGGTCCAAGTTGTTAGTGGTTTATTTGAAGCCTTTCTAAGTTTGTTTAAGCTCTTTATAAGCTTTCTATAAGATCACAATTAAGTTTCAAACAATTTGGATGCTTGGTCAACAAAAGTCAACCTGAGACTCAATGAGACTTGGTTTTGGAATTTGGGTGATGCAGATGTTGATTAGGGTTGGAAATGGCTTAGTATAGTTGTTTTGTGGTTTGGTTCTAAGCTGCAAACCAGCTGGACAGTTGTGAGTAACTTTCTCACTTTTCATTTTTTAGTCAATCTTGCAGTTCATGCTTATACTTGTATCTGTGATCACTGGTATTTCTAGCCTGTTTATATAGTTGTATTTAGGTATTATAAGCTCAGTTTGATCAATGGAATTGGCTAGTTCAGTGGTAATCTCCTTTTAAGTTCTAAACAGTTGATAATAGGTGTGTTTGGATTTAATGGTTTGCCTGTCTATTAGGTTTGTTCAGTGGTTAAATCCTGTTGGTTTATGTTTGTTAAGCATATTCATGATCCTACCTGTCTTCATTTTGTAGCTACAAACCACCAAAGTCAAAATTCTCTTTAAAACATCTTAGCAGTTTCACTGTTGAGATTTTGTCAAAACAAAATCTTGTTTTGTGTTTGTAATACTTAAACATTGATTGCATTGTCTTTATTTCATCATCTTTCATCTTTATCAGTCCATAATTTGCTTCCAAATCTCATTTTAGTCAACCTCATAACTGTTTTTCAAAAGTCAATTGTGTCAAATATCAGAGTTTTGCAGAACTTGCAGCCTCTGTGCAGTGTTCATTTCAGCTTTTCATGGTCTCATTTTTGGTCTATTTGTAGTTTGCTAGGTGGTCTTTAAGGCCACATATCTGGTTTTAGCTTTAGCTCCTTGAATAAGCTTATAGATAAGCTCAAAGTAGGTACCTATTTATCTGTTTTGCTGCATCAGCCTTTGTTCCATTTAGCCATTTTTGTTTTGCTCTCTAGTTTCTTCATTGCTTGTCCTCATAAGCTAAAATTTTGGATATAGAATCTCTGCTAGGTGGGCTTGAGTCCCATACTTCTGGTTTTCATGTTAGCTTATTGGATAAGCAGTTTCATTTGCTTAAAGTAGAGGCCATAATTCTGTTTTGCTTAAAAATCAGTTAGCTCATAAACTTGTTAATCTGCTGTTTAGAGGTTAGGATTAGCTTACATTAGTTCCCTTAGAGTAGTTTTAGTATTGTCTAGCTTATGTAGTCAATTGGTGTAGTTTAGTGCTTATTTGCTTATTATAAAGTGCTTATTCCATCTCAGTTTACATAGCAGCCCTCAATTCTCCCACATAAGCCCATGTTTTCTTATTTTTCATAGATTCAGAATAAGATTTTAGTATTTTCCTGAAATTTTCATTAATTTTGGTCACTGTTTATTATTTTTCTTATTTAAAAATAGTTTTTAATCATTTTTAAATAGCATTTAATACAAATAATTAAGAAAAGCTTCAAAATTTTTTTTTTCAATTTTCTTAAGTTTAGATAAATATAAAAAATCAAAAAAATATTTTTCCATAATTTTCTTAGTTTAAAAAGTATTTTATAGCATTTTAATTAGTTTTAAATAGTCATTAATTAATAATAAATATATAAAAAGTCTAAAAAATATATTTTCAGTTTTAAAATTAGTTTTATAATATTTTAGATTTTCCTAAGTCTTAATTTTATTTTTCTAACCTTATTTTGTATTTTCTTTTATTTTAGAGTATTTATTAAATAGTTAAATTAGTTTTTAACTAATAATAATTAAATAAATAGTTGTAAAAATAATTCTCTTTTTCTAATAATTTTCTTATATAATTAGGATTGTAAAAATGTATTTTCTATATACATAGGTATTTTCCTTCTTTATTTTCACGTTTTATTTTGTACGTTACGTAGTTTTTAATTTAAACGTACGTTTTAGGTTTTAAACGTTCATCATTTTAATTATAGTGATAGCATTTATTTAATATATTTTATCTTTTTAATTTTCTTAATTTGCATTTAAGTCGCTTTATTTTATAAACTTTTTCAGTAGTGTAATATTTCTGATCAAAACCTTTACATATCACTATCCTTAGTGATCATTCCATCATCTGAGTTTGTGTTTTACACACCATTGAGTCTCCGTGGGACTAAACGACCCGGGAATTCACTATATTCTCCAGGACTTCATTGTATTTGTGTCTGAACTGTTTTAAGCCTGTTACGGTTGGCCATTCACAAGTGGCCAGCTTGTGTGATTAGACTTGACGGTTTGGAACGAATCAAATTTTGGCGCCGCTGCCGGGGAGGCTTTAGCGTGTGTTTAGCCATTTTCAGACCCATTCTTGCACATACCCCATCATTTGTAAAAAGTTTTTGTAAAGTTATAAGAATATCCAAAAAGTTCATTAACACTTTTCCTGAAGTGTTAACAAACCCAAAAATATTTTCATTCTTTGTTTTTGCAAATGTTTTTCAAAAATCCAAAAATATCCATCTTTACCCTCTCACATCTTTTGATTCTACATTTCTTTTACCCTCTATCCATTTGATTCTTTCTATGTCTCATCCTCACCAATTTGGTTGTGAATGGTGTGGGGGACCTCAAAATGGTGGAAATTGCCCCGGTTGTGGCATTGTGAATCCGGGAAACGGGTTTGTCTATGACCAAAATCCCTACAATGAAACAACTAATTTCCTCAACCAACCCCCGCACTATGAGATGGAGACATATTCTTGTGAGTACTGTGGAGGTCCTCACCCGAGTTTTGAGTGTCAAACAGGGAACACGCTTGTCTATGAGCATAATCCTTGTAACAATTATGACTACTCTTATCATGACCAACCTCCACAGTACCAAACGATTCAAACACAACCTCTGCAAATTCCTCAAGAACTTCTCGAAAATTGTCTAGATATACTCAAAGATTTGAAAGAATTGGTTAAAGAAGAGTCTCGTCAGAAAACGTATGCTGAAGAACAAGCAGCTAGAGTAAGTTCCCAATATTGGAAACCTCTCGTGTACGATTATGATGACGATGACGATGATAATTTTGATGAGGAATCTACGACTCCGAGTGGCAATCCCACTCCCGTTGAAGAAGGAAAGAGTATGGGAGAATTGTTGGCGGAGGAGAATATGAAGAGCATAGGAGCTATATATGTTTACGATAAAGTCGATGCTCCGAGTGGCAATCCCACTTCCGTTTCAGAGCCTTTCATTTCCGACTCTTCCCCTTCACTCACGCCGGTTGAGAGAAGTGAATTCCTTTTGGAAGAGGTCGATGATCCTATTTCTTTGAAATTTTTTGATCCCAAAGACTCTCTCACTATGAGGGATAAGCATCTCAGCACTATTCCGGAAACGGAATCATCAAATGTTGAGAACCTTATCCCGATCCCAAGTGAGTCTGAGGGAATTCTTGACCATGAGTGTGATGTGTCTTTTCCTCTTACAAATGATCTTGTTGAGACTTTCTCAGATTTTGACAGTGATTATAGTGATGCCGATTCTTTATATTCTAAAGACATAGAATTTATTGATGCATTACTTCCACATTCCGAGATCGTCAACTTAGAAGAGGATGTTGACCATGTTGTTTCCACAACAGTTAATACGACTATCACTAATCCCTTATTCGAATTCGATTCTGAATTTACTCTAAATTCAGTTAATCCAATCTTTGATAGTTATGAGTCTGACACGGAGACTATAATGGACGAGGTGCATATTTATAGCCCACGAAGTACCGCACATGTCCCACCTCCGTATACTCTTCGCGAGGAGTTCTCCAGTGAACTCACTCATATCATATCTCCGCTGGAGTATGATTGCTTGGATGGCAAAGATCATGATCGGGGGGAGAGAATCTCAATTTGCATAGTTATGACAAATCTTCCCACCCTCCCAACCGAGATGCCTTCCAAACCAAAGAGCTCATCCAATAAAATCCAAATAAGTGCAACTGCACTTAATCCCGAGGAAGAAGATCTAGTCATGATTGTTATCATGATTTTCCTTCTTTTCTTCAGCTACTTGGTGACTTCCTCTCTTCTTCACTCCTTCGGGAGTGAGGACACTATCTTTGACCCCGGCATTTTCATTCATCATTTTTGAGCCGGTTCTCTCTATATCTCATCGGTGTGGAACTTTCACGTGCTTCAAATGTTTGTCCAAACATCTTGAATGAAAGTCCGATGGAGATTGTTTCTTCCACTTTGCTTCCCCATGAACCAATGAATACGGGGTCGAGTCAAGCTAGCGACTCGGAAATCAAAAACAGTAGCACACACTATATGGGTTTTCACCCATATTTCTGACTTCTTACCCCTTTCTACCACCTAAGTGTGGGGGTGATGCCCCACATGTTATATATATATATATATATATCTAAAAAAAAAAAAAAATCTTTTAAAATAATGGCCGTAGTATTTCCCTTTTACGTTCTCAGTTTCGGCATAACCGCCAGTACTTTGAATATTGAGGGCAATATTCATTTCTAAGTGTGGGGGGGAATTCTCACGAATTTCATATATTATCTACCCAATTCCCCCGTGTTTGGCCAAAATTTTTTTTTGGAGTAAGTGTTTTTCACTTACTCAGCTTGGTTATCAGTCCGCCATGTCTGTAAGACAAAAGGATTGGCTAATCCAGGAGCAAACGGCTCTTGGTAAAGATATCTTAAATCCGTTGACGGCTTGCAATTTGCCAAAAATTGTATGGTATTCAACTCACCATATCCTAAAAAGTGAAGAGTTGGCTAGCCCGCAAGATTATGGCTTGTGGTAAAGGCAGTGGAAAAACCATAATTGGTAATCAGCTCACCAAAGATAATACTGATAATTTATCTAAGAGTTGGCTAGTCCAGAGCAAACAGCTTCTGGTAAAGACTAATCAAATCCGTTTACAGCTTATGATTTGCTCAAAATCATTTGGTTATCAGTGTACCAAGGTTCTTACTTGAACTGAAACATTTGGCTACTCCAGAAGTGATGGCTTTTGGTAAAGAGTTTTTAAAATCCATTAAAGTTCAAATCATTGCTAGGGACTAGCAATATCTTAGTGTGGGGGATTAATGAGTGTCTAAATACTCATCATTTTTGTACTATCTAGACTGCAAAAACATCTGAAAACACTAAAAAATGCATCAAAATGATGAAAATATCACAAATCAGTGTTTTATGTGTTTCAAATGCAAAAAGATCAAAATCAGATGAAAAACGTATCAAGTTTGCAAAATTGGCAGTTTTAGTCCCCCAAGTTTCAAAAGTTGTCAAAAACAGTCCCTGGTAAATCAAAATAATGAAAAAAGTCATTTAAGGTCCATGGGATTCAAAAGTTGTTAAAACAAACCCTTCAAAGTTTAAAATTTGCAAAATTACAACTTTGGTCCCTCAAGTTTGAAAAATGTCAAAAATGGTCCTTGAAAATTGGAAATTGTCAAGTTTGGTCCTTATACTATTGAAACTTGTCACTTGTGGTCCCTTGGAATAGCTTTGATAAAATGGCAGCTTTGGTCCTTGAAGTTTCAGAAATTACAAAAAAAGTCCTTGTATTAATAAACCTATGCCTTGGACCATTGACCCCTTCTTGACCCATGAACCCCTGCCACTTGAGCCTTTGGACCCTTTGCATTTTGGACCCTGTCCACTAATATCTGGTCAAACCTCTGGTCAAAAACAAACAACCCGCCAAATCCATCTCCCCTTCCTCCCAACATCTGCCTGAAATCACTCAACCACAACACCATCCCCCCACCTCAACATATCACCAACCTTGTCCCCTCCACCTCAACACAAAACAAGATTCATTAATTACCTCACCCCTCATCTCACTCAACCCCACCTGTTGATAATCCATTTTGGCGCCAAAAATGATCAAGGGCCAATATCACTCTAAAGCCATCCAATGGCTCTAAAAGCATGTGGGATTAGCTCAGAGGAGGAGAGAGAAGCATTTGGAGGTATAAAAAGAGCAAGAGGAAGGCTAGAGAGAGTTAGTTAGTTTTTAAGTTTTTTCTTTCATGTCGTTTTTCAATAAAATGTTGTAGTTTAGATTAAAAGTTGTAATTTCAAGTTCATATGTATCAAACTCAGTTGTTTAACAAGTGCAATCCAGTTTTAAGGTTTAATTCAAGGTTTAATATCACTTCATGTTTTAAAGTTCACTGTTACAATTTTTAGTTTCAAATTCTGTGGTCCAAGTTGTTAGTGGTTTATTTGAAGCCTTTCTAAGTTTGTTTAAGCTCTTTATAAGCTTTCTATAAGATCACAATTAAGTTTCAAACAATTTGGATGCTTGGTCAACAAAAGTCAACCTGAGACTCAATGAGACTTGGTTTTGGAATTTGGGTGATGCAGATGTTGATTAGGGTTGGAAATGGCTTAGTATAGTTGTTTTGTGGTTTGGTTCTAAGCTGCAAACCAGCTGGACAGTTGTGAGTAACTTTCTCAGTTTTCATTTTTTAGTCAATCTTGCAGTTCATGCTTATACTTGTATTTGTGATCACTGGTATTTCTAGCCTGTTTATATAGTTGTATTTAGGTATTATAAGCTCAGTTTGATCAATGGAATTGGCTAGTTCAGTGGTAATCTCCTTTTAAGTTCTAAACAGTTGATAATAGGTGTGTTTGGATTTAATGGTTTGCCTGTCTATTAGGTTTGTTCAGTGGTTAAATCCTGTTGGTTTATGTTTGTTAAGCATATTCATGATCCTACCTATCTTCATTTTGTAGCTACAAACCACCAAAGTCAAAATTCTCTTTAAAACATCTTAGCAGTTTCACTGTTGAGATTTTGTCAAAACAAAATCTTGTTTTGTGTTTGTAATACTTAAACATTGATTGCATTGTCTTTATTTCATCATCTTTCATCTTTATCAGTCCATAATTTGCTTCCAAATCTCATTTTAGTCAACCTCATAAATGTTTTTCAAAAGTCAATTGTGTCAAATATCAGAGTTTTGCAGAACTTGCAGCCTCTGTGCAGTGTTCATTTCAGCTTTTCATGGTCTCATTTTTGGTCTATTTGTAGTCTGCTAGGTGGTCTTTAAGGCCACATATCTGGTTTTAGCTTTAGCTCCTTGAATAAGCTTATAGATAAGCTCAAAGTAGGTACCTATTTATCTGGTTTGCTGCACCAGCCTTTGTTCCATTTAGCCATTTTTGTTTTGCTCTCTAGTTTCTTCATTGCTTGTCCTCATAAGCTAAAATTTTGGATATAGAATCTCTGCTAGGTGGGCTTGAGTCCCATACTTCTGGTTTTCATGTTAGCTTATTGGATAAGCAGTTTCATTTGCTTAAAGTAGAGGCCATAATTCTGTTTTGCTTAAAAATCAGTTAGCTCATAAACTTGTTAATCTGCTGTTTAGAGGTTAGGATTAGCTTACATTAGTTCCCTTAGAGTAGTTTTAGTATTGTCTAGCTTATGTAGTCAATTGGTGTAGTTTAGTGCTTATTTGCTTATTATAAAGTGCTTATTCCATCTCAGTTTACATAGCAGCCCTCAATTCTCCCACATAAGCCCATGTTTTCTTATTTTTCATAGATTCAGAATAAGATTTTAGTATTTTCCTGAAATTTTCATTAATTTTGGTCACTGTTTATTATTTTTCTTATTTAAAAATAGTTTTTAATCATTTTTAAATAGCATTTAATACAAATAATTAAGAAAAGCTTCAAATTTTTTTTTTCAATTTTCTTAAGTTTAGATAAATATAAAAAATCAAAAAAATATTTTTCCATAATTTTCTTAGTTTAAAAAGTATTTTCTAGCATTTTAATTAGTTTTAAATAGTCATTAATTAATAATAAATATATAAAAAGTCTAAAAAATATATTTTCAGTTTTAAAATTAGTTTTATAATATTTTAGATTTTCCTAAGTCTTAATTTTATTTTTCTAACCTTATTTTGTATTTTCTTTTATTTTAGAGTATTTATTAAATAGTTAAATTAGTTTTTAATTAATAATAATTAAATAAATAGTTGTAAAAATAATTTTCTTTTTCTAATAATTTTCTTATATAATTAGGATTGTAAAAATGTATTTTCTATATACATAGGTATTTTCCTTCTTTATTTTCACGTTTTATTTTGTACGTTACGTAGTTTTTAATTTAAACGTACGTTTTAGGTTTTAAACGTTCATCATTTTAAATATAGTGATAGCATTTATTTAATATATTTTATCTTTTTAATTTTCTTAATTTGCATTTAAGTCGCTTTATTTTATAAACTTTTTCAGTAGTGTAATATTTCTGATCAAAACCTTTACAGATCATTATCCTTAGTGATCATTTCATCATCTGAGTTTGTGTTTTACACACCATTGAGTCTCCGTGGGACTAAACGACCCGGGAATTCACTATATTCTCCAGGACTTCATTGTATTTGTGTCTGAACTGTTTTAAGCCTGTTACGGTTGGCCATTCACAAGTGGCCAGCTTGTGTGATTAGACTTGACGGTTTGGAACGAATCATGAAGAAATTGGCATTGAGAAAAATATTCTCGATCACATTCGAAGGGTGGAAGAACAGTTCACGAATAAATAATGGTGGATTCCGGTGACATATATTGACCATATGAACCTTGAACTATTGGTGGGACGATGGCAACTTGGTTTTTAAGCTAAGACTATTTGTTTTCTTTTTCCTTTTTCGCCCATTAAATATCCCATGCCTATCCTTACCCTTTTTGTCGTGAAGCGTGTCTAGGTGATGCAGCGAGCAATCCTTAATGACACCACCCCTAAGCCTGTGAAACACAACCCTACATTGCTTTCTAAAATTTGTCTTAACCTTAGCTCTAGTGGTGGAGTTGTGTGTAATAGCCAAGCTTATGATAGAATACTTACTATGTCCGTGCAATAGAGTGATCACCCCGAAATTAACACTTAGAATAGGAGAAGAGTGAGAGTGTTTTCGTTCCCATTTCGTGAGGTGTTCGGCTCTTATTAATATTCTAGCATGGAAATTAAAATTACGCATTCATCATTGGATGTATCTTTTGCAATCTAAATTGGTCTACTTATGGGCAAGTAGAGTTTAAGTGGGGGGATATTTGATAACATCAAATAGTCCTGAGTTTCTAAGCATTAATTTCCCCTATATCATCACATTTTGAGTAAAATACTAGTGAAAACATCCTTATTCCTTATTATTTCATTTCAGGACCCATTTGAGGTAAGGAAGCTGCAATTGGACGTTTTCAAGCCCTATTGATACGGTTGTCTCTTAACCACGGCGTAACCAAGTGATGAAGTTACGACGCAACTAAAGATTACGAAGGCTACGACGTAACCCTCAGCTCAGGTTACGCCGTAACAACTGATATGCACCAAATTGAGAATGACCACGGCGTAGCCCTCAGCTTAGGCTACGTCGTAATGAAGAAATACACTGGATTACAGAAGCTACGGCGTAACCCCAGCTTAGGTTACGCCGTAACCATGGCTAAGCACAAATGATTGAAAGAAGTTACGACGTAACTACCTAATAAGGTTACGCCGTAACTAGTTCGAAGCCTATAAATAGTCGATGGTTTCACCAGTTTTAGATATCTCTCCTTTCCCAAACCTTCTAGGGTTTGGGGAGATCAAAACACAGAAGAAGAAGCATGGTTTAGGAGCACTGAATAACGAAGTCCTCTTCTACGATTTCCTTTGTATTCGAGTTTGGATTCTTTTTATATTTTTCTAGAACTTATACTATGAATTCATATCATTAATTAAAGTTCACATTTATGTTATTGTTATTCTCTATAATTCTTTATAGATATTTGTTAGTATTTTCATAGATCGCTAGCCTTGGTAGTATTATAAGCTTGGTAGTATCTAAAGGGCTGGGAGATATGACCAACTGACCCCAGTCTGATAGATAGCGCAGTATGGGAGGAATTGGCCATAGTACAACCACTCTTCGTGTGCGAACTGACCAAATGATCACCTATCAAGTGGAGGTATTTAAGAGGTTAGGGGGAATCTAAGTTCCTAACGACCTGGTTCCCACCGTCTAGATCTAGTAGATTTGGTGCTTAATGACTGCTATTAGGTTGCCGAATGATCCCAGGTGACCTGCTCATCTTGGTGAGGAATCTAAGAACCATAGGCCATGACGAATCGACCAAAGGAGTCTGGTGATAATTAACCACTATATTGAATCTTCGCATCGAGAATCAATCCATACTTGTATTCTTTATCAAGCTTCATTTATCTATCTCTTTACCCAAAATTTCTGGTGTCTGTGTAAGTAGAATAATAGCATATCGATGGATTATAATAACCTTGTCATACCAGAATATTATCAATGTCATTTCTAATCATCTTAGTTCTTTCAAGGTCACAGCTCTCTTGGGACGATATTCGGATTTACCTAAGGCTTTACTACATTTGATCGGGTTCTTTGCCCGTTAGTATGTGTCTATCCTAAGTTATCTAAGTTTTATAAATATTAAAAGCAGGATGAAATAGCACATCAGGCCATATAGTCCAAATTAATATTGTTTTTGAGGTGAAAGGTGATGAAAAGGGTAATATGATGTTTAAAGAGAGTGGGTGTTTTGTGCGGATATGGTGTTGTAGTAGATGTAGATAAAAAGCATGGATTGACTGATATCTGGATACATGCAGGTGGGAAAGTAAAATTAGCTGACTTTGGTTTCGTGTCAGAGAAAGGGGTGACCGTAAGGCCCACACATGGACTGTTTGGAAAAGTTATAAATAAGCTAAAACCAGTTTGTGATGCTTAATTGAACTATCAAAAGGACCCGACATTGTAGTGGATCCAAACGCAAGATTGAGCTCAAACGCATGATGGTTGGGGTTGGGGTGGGGGTGGTTGGTAGGGATTGGGAGGTAGAAGAAAGGGGGTATTTGTGTAGTGATATGATGTAATTGTGTCAAATATATGTTGAAAGGGTGTTTGGAATTGGTGTTATGTGTTATAAGGTGATTAAGTGTGTCATGTCATCACTGTTACTTAATCAGGTCATTTATTACACGCAACGAGACATTCTGACCCGTGCTATGCACCGGTTTTATTTTTGGATAAACTATTGAACTTTTGCTTATGTCTAAAACTCAACTTTTGTATTTGTTATTATAATTTACAAATGACTTCGAGCCCAAATCATGTACTTTTTCTTTTTCTATTCATTATTCAAGGTGATATTTTTAATTTGTCGTATATTGTATTTTGACAAACTCTTTTAATTTATCTGTTCAAATCGGATGTACTAAACTTACCGCTATAATAGAACGTTATTTTACCTTTATCGGTGAAATTGTTCTTACATTACGCATAGCATACCATCGTTGTTAGACCATCAAAAATACATTATTCATGCAAGTGATGGAAGCATAATCTTATATAGTTGACTACTAGTTAATGTATTAGTACTAAATGTAATCTTTTAGTAGCTTACCGATGAAGCAACATTCTATATTATTCTTTGGTGTCAAAAGTTGTAGTATTTCCCTGCTAATACCGCGTACATGTAAAAGTTACTGCTATCATGTATTTATAATAATGTCACATATGTAGTTAAAGTTCTTACTCTGACATAAAATAACTACGACTTTTGTGCTCATGTATCTCCCATGAGTTAAATACTGTACTACTTTGCTGTCGTATTATTTGTGACATAATGTGTATGGGGATATTGTCATATCGACGCGATGTGCATGTAATATCGATAGCTTTTGTGTAATATCCTTTTAGTTAATCTTATTTAATATGGGAATTTAAGTCAATTTGGATGAAGCCAAATGTCTCTATAAAAGGACATTACATGTTTCCCACAAAACTCAAATGTCCTAAAGTACCTACCATTTCTGTGTAATGACCTAAAGTACCTACCATTTTTGTTAATATCTATACATGTTTCCCATAAAACTCCGATTCATAACTTTTTGATTGATAAGTAAGTCACACAATTAAGT
This sequence comes from Chrysanthemum seticuspe, assembly GCA_019973895.1. Classification (NCBI taxonomy): domain Eukaryota; kingdom Viridiplantae; phylum Streptophyta; class Magnoliopsida; order Asterales; family Asteraceae; genus Chrysanthemum; species Chrysanthemum seticuspe. Next base: position 275,433,267 of record BPTQ01000009.1, read on the forward strand.
TAAAGTTATTTGATCTCAATTTAATTCTAATATCCTACTTGGATTCTCAAAATACATCAAGACCCAAGATGTAAAAATTTTATAATTAATTTCAGTGCTTGGTTGATCGTTATAGAGTGGGTGATTATCTCTTATCTATTTCAAAAGAAATAAAAGTTAAAATTGAAATGAAAAAGAAAAACTCAAATTCCTCATACAAAGGAATGCAAATTTAGCTACATGGGCCTAAGAAGTTTTCTAAATGGACTGGGCTTCAAGCCTTTTCAAATACAAGGTTTAACAACTGGTTTGGTATGATATTTTGGTGCAAATGAATGCAACAAGTTTTTTTCCCCACACATTGCGTTGGGATTATATTAAAATTGTGGGCAAGACTTCATTTATATAGATGTTAAGTGCAAAGTGAAAATTAGATAACAGTGAAGTGGTAAAGGCAAACTTATGAAGAAACTATAGTTTATTTATATGTTTAGGTATTGTAGTAAAAGGTAAATTGATATACAGGGAAGATACTTAGATGAAAGACGAGATGACACTGTTTGTTTTGATGTAGGAAAATAGGTACAAATATGAGGCATCATCTACATATTGAGTTGAGATGACATGCTCAATTTATGCAAGTTAACAAAAGGGTATAGGCTAACAAGTGAAAAAAAGCTTCTTTTTTTTTGGTAAAGTGAAAAAAAGCTATTGAAGTGTTATGGCCTAGGATTCATGCTTTGCTAAACTAGTAAACTGAACATAGTTACTTCCCTCTTTTATGTATACAAATGAACAGTATTGTTAATAATTGTTGTGTTTTACATAAAAAAATATCGTAAAGAGACTCGGTTTGGACAATCTTGTGATAATTTCCAACAGTAACTATAGTGGCAATAAAATATCAGTTTATTAGTGTTGTACACTTAAATTTTTAGTTCAATCAATTGACTAATTTATGTATGGTTTCTGATGGTACAAGTATATACGCGATGGTATTCGATAATACATGAAATTTGTACTGATAAAAAGAAAGTCCAAAATATTCTCTGGTACTGTAATAAGTTATAATTACCGTGTGGTTATGACATATGACAATGATCATTACCATGTAGTTGTAAAAGTGATCAAATAAGTGTGAAACAACTAGAGTTAACAATGATCAAATATGTGCGAAACAATGATCCGGCTTAAACTACGTTACTATCAAATAGTCTAGTGACAAGTTCTTGTCACAAGAGTTCAAACCTAACCATGTGTGTGTATTTGGAAGTGATCAGGGAATGGCCAGAAACGGTATCGGGATTAACCCGGTGAGGCCGCACACATTTGAGTAAAAAAGGTTCACTTTCCCGAGTAATATGATCATTCAAACTTCACCGCTCCTCCTCCTGAATAGCCTAAACATTGAAAACCTCGTCCGTTTATAAATATTGCTTAACTTTAAGAAAAATCGAAATGCAAACAAGCAATGCGAGCGTTGATGGTTCTGTTCATTTCGCATTCTTAGTTATTTTCTTGCAGGAAAATTACGAATACAATGGTAAGATGAATTTGTTCATTTTTATGTTTGTTAATTACAAATGATCTCCTTAACCATATTCAAAGTTACTTATTCATTGAATTTTGGGAAAAAAGCAAACAGGTATGAAGGAAAGTGCACCAATTCACATCTGTTGAAAGTCACACAAAATGTCACATTAATTGACATGAACCTTCACATGTCTTACTGTTTTCACACAATGCTTGAATTCAATGATGGAAGCTCTTAGCATTTCAAACTTTAACCATATATATGGCTTTCAGGGCAACTTTATGTGCATGCTTTGGCTTTTTCTTTTTGCCTTCTTGTGACTAATTTATGCTGGATGCAACTTGGAAGGATATGATGATGATGATGATTTCATTTTTAATATCCAAAATATGTGGCTTATATTAACTTGTTGAAGGTAATATCATATCTTTGTTTCATTGTTTACTACCAAACAAACAAGATAATTTGTATACTGGTTGTTGGTTGGTTGGTTGTTTGTACACTAGTAATGAGTAATGACTCTCACTTGACTCACTATCGTGTTTTGAGTTATCGACTTATTTGACCCTTAATAAATAAATAAATAAAAAGATTTTCTAACAAATATCTAAATCAGGATCAACTTTATTTGTTTTTTATATATATTTTGTGTTGTATGGGTTAACTATGAGTTGGATTGTAAGGATAAAAGATGAACATTTAATCATTAGCATGCTATATGTTTGCTCTTTTTTGACCACTAAGTCCACAACACTCTTGCATGATTAGTTTTCATTAAAACCTATATTTTAGACACTCGAAAAAATAATTGAAAATTTTGAAGAGAGAAATATTTTATCAGGTTTGGAGAATGAGTAGCAGGATATCGCAATATGATTTAGCATTTTTGTTCAGTTCACAAATGATATCAGCAGCTAAGACATGAAATCACGAGCATATCTCAAGACAAAATCAATAAACTAAATGACAATTTTATTAACTTTCAGAGTACTTTCAGCCAAGTCAAATTGACTGCCTCAAATCACGGGGTTGCTTTATTATCATCCGTAAAAGCCTACCCGTAGACTCGCAAATAGAAGTCCTTCAATATAATTTTGGTCTCCCTAAATGCTTAGGAAGTCCTATATTGGCTCATTCCACGACTATTTGTTTGGCTGTTTTTGAGGCCTTTGGAACTGATCGACTTTCCACTAAGCAAACGCGTACATCATAACATCAACAACTATATATGTTATGGGTCCCGTTAGACATGCCATATGTTTCGCCTTATATAGTGTTTTGTTCTCAACCAAAAGTGACCCTGAGATTCATTTGTGTCTTTAGATTTGATCGTACCAAATCCAAATTAGCGAACTGAATGGGATTAGACAATAGTGCACATACTACACAACAAGGGTTTTGTCTCCATGAAATTCGGTCCAACCGTCCTGTTGTAATCTTAATATCTGCCTTTTGATAAAGTGTTGTTGGTCACAAGCTTTGCTTATTGATGGAAAGATAGGATTCCAAATTTGTAAAAAGCTTTGTTTCCTTCTTGTCATGTCAAAAGACTAAATTTAATCATATCAAAATATTTAATCATGCTAAGACGATTATCATGCTTATGGATGCCAAATTATTAGGTTTTGGATGAAAATGATTTGATACAACTCTAAGACGACGATTATCGTTTCCAATATCTTATCAAAATATTTATGTACTCTATATATTTATTGAAATAGAAAATGGTGTTATGCCTTTGACATGTGGGGGGGAACAAGTGAGATCAGTCAACCATGAAGATGTGAATATATTTATTGATATTCTTCACATTGTCGTTACCAACCATGCACACATCTAATCCGGAGTAATAATGACAAGTTATATACAAATGTTATCTTCACATTGATATTCTTCACATAATGGAAGTTTTTCCAATTATCACATTTGATCAAATTGCTACTGGTTCATTCTCGTGACCAAGTAAACTAATTGTCTAGGTTATCTTTTATATTACTTTCTATATCTAGTAAGTTTTACGTCGATGCATATCCATGCATATGTATGTAACAATAACCGAATTTAATTCTATTATCATTAGCTCCATAATAATGCATGCAAGTTTAACAATATTGGTTGGTACTTTGTGTTCTTAGATAGATTATTTGTCACGAAGTTTATAGGCGATTAATAGTAATCAAAACTTATAGAAGATGAATAGGGAAAGCACTTTAAATGAACTAGCAAGACAAGAACTGAAGGGCAATAAAAGTATATAGATCTTGATACTAATGAAATGCGTAAGAGCGGAGGGTGTGGGCATATCGTGGCTCGCCGTGAGCCTACCTGGCACCTCGCCGTCGGCCGCCGCCACACAGGGGGCTTTCGTCGTGGCTCGCCGTTGGATCCACCGTCGTGGTGACGACGAATGCACAAATCTAACAAACCCACGAGTTAACCAACGGATATATTTGAAAATCAAAATATATCCGTTATTAAAAGATATAACTTAAAAAAAAAACACTCACCACCCCTATAAATAACATATCATATCCACCATTTTTATCATTTTCATCTCCTCCATCTTCAATCAAAATACTAAACCATTTCAATCAATATAAACATGAGTTACACGAGTGAATCATCTTATTCCGGTGAAAGTGACATTGAAGAGTTAGCGGACCTAGAAATGTTTATTCAAGAGTTTGAGGCAGAACAAACGTTGCAAGAACAAGAAGCCGGTCCTTCAAACCATCGTCGATACGTCCCCCGTGAACGTGAAGTTGCTGAAGCACGTCTACTTGGAGACTATTTTGGTCACAACCCAAAATATACAGATGATAATTTTAGGCGTCGCTTTCGTATGAGCCGTCGTCTATTTTTACAAATAGTACAAGGTATTGAAACATATATTGAAACTCGTCATCCTCTTCCTAAGCATTTTGATTTCTTTAGAGTGCGACCAGATTGTAGGGGTGTAATGAATTTTAGTGTGATTATGAAATGCACATGTGGCCTACGCCAATTGGCTTACGGGGTAGCACCTGACGCGTTAGATGATTATTTACAAATAGGTGAACATTGTGCAAGCGATTGCCTAGATTTTTTTACAATGTGCATAATCCATCTATATATTAAGGAGTTTTTAAGAAAACCAAATGAGGATGACATTCGTCACTTATACCATGCACATAACACTGTTCATAAGTTTCCGGGAATGTCGGGGAGCATCGATTATATGCACTGGGAATGGAAAAACTGTCCGAAAGAATGGCAAGGCCAATCTCACAGAGGTGATAAAAAATATCCAACTATAATGCTTGAAGCCGTTGCTTCATACGATTTATGGATTTGGCATGCATTTCTTGGGGTAGCGGGTGCGAATAACGATCTAACGGTTTTAAATAAATCTCTGTTATTTGACGACCTGCTTGATGACATCGCCCCTGAGGTTGAGTATGAAGTATACAGGTCTAAATTTAAGCAAGGGTATTATCTAGCTGACGGAATTTACCCGAAGTGGGCATCTTTTGTCAAGTCATTTACAGTTGCAAGTAACCCAAAAAATGCCGCATTCAAAGCAAAACAAGAAAGTGCTCGAAAAGATATCGAAAGAGCTTTTGGTGTCCTCCAAGGACGTTGGCATATCATTGCCCAACCGGCGCGGCAATTTACTATTGGCAAGTTACGAAGAATCATGTACTCGTGCATCATATTGCATAACATGATTTTGAAAGATCAACAATTTGCGATATCCGACATTGCTGAAACGTATATTTCTCCGACACCAAATTTTCAACAGACATGGATTGAACGTTACGAATTTCAAAGGAAAAAAACCAAAGAACTACATGATAAACGTAAACACGCAAAGCTTCAACGATGTCTCATCGAACATGTTTGGCAACAACTTCAATGGGAACAATTTCAACAACAGAATCCAAATAATTAGTTTCGTTATAATTTGATGTATTTCTTAAGTTGCGTATGTTTTTTTATCGTATCTTTATTTTACGTTTCGTATGTTTTTTATTATGTTATGTATTGTATTTTTATTTTTAATGAAATGAATTTAGTTTATTTGGAAAATTGAATAGAAAAAATAAAGTGGTAGTGGTGGGCCTCAAATGAAGAGGTTGAGGTTTGTTATAAGAGAGAGAGGTTTGTTGTGGTTAGTTGTGGAGGTTTGTTATGCTGATGTGGCAGTGACGTGACAGTGATGAAGAGATTATGCTCCATCACCACACCCACCCCTCTAAGTGAGTAGAGTGCGGGTGTTACATAAGACGATCGATGTATCATGTGTGGAACCTGTAAAATTTGTTGGGATTGAAGAGAATTCTATTGGGAATGTATATTTGACATTCTTATTTATTTTTTATTTTATTGTTGGAGAAAATTTTGAAAATAGATCGGTCGCTCACGTATGGATGAGCAAAAGAAATAAAGAATCGAATCGGATCAAGAACCGGACCGGAACTAAGAAGAACGGAACTGGAACTAGTACCAAATGTTTCAGTTTCGGTTCTTGAGTTTGAGATTTTTCGGTTCTTGGGTCGGTTCGATTCCAGAACCAAATACCCAATAATATATAAAAACATTTTTTTTTTCTTTTTTTCTTTTTTTTTCACTTTTCATACTCAAAGTCTCAAATCATACGTACCAATATCATAAAAAACCCTACTAGCCTACTTTTAAAAAAATCAAGCTAAACACTATAAACCCTAATCTTTAATTTATTGAAACATCCACAAATCAATAATTTATCTAAACCTAATAACATTCCAAGATCATTCAACATTCAAAACTCACATAAACAACTATCATCATTATCAAACAACTTAAGTAATTTTTATATTTTATATTTACATTCGATGTACTAGCTTATAACATGGTCATTATTATCTTAGGATTTCTTGTATGAGGATTTAGTTATCTAACTATGTCACTCTATATTTCCTAAATTATCTTTTGTAGTTCTATGCGGACTAATAACCTTTTAAAGCACTATACTAGTCAAGAATGACAGTTCTGCGTAGCGAACTAAAAAAATAACTCTTTTAGACATTAAAGTTAACATTTATGTCTTTCTTTAAGTATTATGACCATATTATGACCATTTTACCCTTCAAAAAATATTTCAAAAAAAAAAAGAAATTTGAAAAAAAAATTCAGAAATTTCAAAAAAAAAAGTATTTCGAAAAAAAAAATTCAAAAAAAATTTTTTGATAAAAAAAATTCGAAAAAAAAATATTTCGAAAAAAATTTAGAAAGGGTAAAATGGTCATAATATGGTCATAATACTTAAAGAAAGACAAAAATGTCAACTTTAATGTCTAAAAGAGTTATTTTTTTAGTTCGCTACGCAGAACTGCTATTCTTGACAAGTATAGTGCTTTAAAAAGTTATTAACTCGTTCTATGCCGAGATCATGCTTGTGCAGTTTTTTAGTGAAAGAAATAACCTCAAACGTAGATGAGTCTCATAGCTTTATACCCAAGATTGAGTGAGAAAGTCGAGAACACAAATTAATTGTGATGATGCTGAAGATCTTATTAAAGACAATGAGATTGTCAAGGATACAGAAGAACAATTAGAGAAACTAACTGAAAGAGACAAAATGAAACAAACTGTAGAACTATAAACGGTCTTAGTTATTTTGTTGGACAAAGTTTTAAGTTACTTTAATTTGTTTTCCGAATTGTTATGCATTATTGTTAAAAATATGAACAAGTGAAATTATAGAATGATTGTTTATGTGAGTTCATGCTTTAGTTGTTAATTGTTATTGGTTTAAACGTAAATTGTTGCAATTACTTAAAAATCATTTTTTGTGTGTTGTTAACAGCTTAATTCATTAGTGCATGAGGTTATTTTTTTCTTCATAAAAGTGGTTCCTATCCGGGTAGACCCAAAGAACCGGAACCGGAACCAAAAACTATATTTGGTTTGGTTCTTGGTTCCTACTTTTAAAAAAAAATGGTTCTCAGATCTACCGGTTCTGGACCCATGCTCATCCCTACGCTCACGTGCATATCACTTTCTACATTTTTTTCTCCAAAAGTCCAATTTTTTTTCTCCAAAAGTCCAAAATAGACCGGGTCGACTCTTATTTTGGGCAACTCTTGTCTATTGATTAAAATACCCCTCTGTCCAAACCTTATAGGGTTGGTAAATAGGGGTATTTTAGTCACTTCTATTTTACTGAATTCCAAAAACAGACCACTAATTGGACACTTAGCGATTTGTGGTTGGGTTGTACAAGTTGCCATGGTCTATTTTGAACTTTTGGAAATAAAAATAGTAGAAAACGATGTGCACGTGGACGACTGATTTATTTTCGATATTTTTTCTTATTATTATTCTATTAATCAATAATTTGAACTACCCACAATAAGGCCGATCGATTGGGGGAGTCGGTCGACCAACTGGCGACCCCGTTACTGCGCACAACCTAAGTGACCATAAGGCTGCATACAGTAACGACCTCCAACGATCTTAATTTTGCCTGCCAGATCATCTTTCTCTCTCCAGCAATCTACACACCATTTTTTTGCCATAATAAGACAACCTACACTACAAAAAACATACCCCACAAATATTCTTTTTTAATTAATTCATGCACACACACAAAACATATACAAATCGATTGTGCAAACGATCTAAATCAAAAAAAGAAAACGTCATGACTAACACACGACGTACATGCCACAGTAAGGACGACCAACTTTCAACTCGGTCGACCGAATTGACGATCAACTTACTGTGGCTAGCCTAAACCCATTGTCACTGCTGCCAAAATACACATGAGTAAATTAGAAGGATGGTCCATATGGTTTATGTTGACTTGCATGTTTAGTCATTTAATTTTTTTTATAAAGATAATCTTTAACTCGGAAATCCTTTACACCATGGACGTTGATTTAGCAATGTTATTGGAAGGGCAAAAATGTATTCATAATAATTTTAAGGGGACCAAACCTATAATTTACATTTATACTAATTTTTTAAAAAATAATATATAAAACTAAAAAAAATAAAGCTTACTGATCCTAGATTGGGAGGGGGAGACAACCCCTTCTTGCCCTTAATATGGTTCGTCCATGCTTAACGCCAACGATCCTTTTTACTAACGACTGTTAAATTTTAACAATAAGGCCCCTCATGTGCAAAAATACAAGTCAAATGAGGGTATAATTGTCATTTCAACTGATTCTCTTTTCTTTTATCTCACAAACACCAAGAATCAAAATAAACACACAAAAAAAAAGATCTATGTAGCAACCACTCTTTATCATAGCTACATACACTCTGTAATTGGTTAAAGGCCCGAGCTTCTAAGATGCATATGTTTTGGAATGATTGGGTTTTTAATCCTTTGTAATTGTTCTCTTTTGCAAGGATAAGTTCCTTGCTTTTTCCATGCTTTCTAATAAATTTCGCCGTTCCAAAAGAAATAGCAACATACCCTCTGGCTGGCAACCATTGAATACTTGAACTAATTTTTACTAAGTACCCTCACTAAACTAATTAAATACTTGAGCCAAATCAATCTCGTCTTGTTGCAATGTTGCGCTTACCGATTTCAAGTTTAGACGTGTGACTTACATATAAGGGGCTTTACCATTAAAGTTTAACGACCATTTGCAAGAAGGATTGTAGGTGTTAAAGTATTCTGAGTTAGGGAGTATCTTCATAAAAGAAATCAAAAGATCAAACATTCAAGTTACACAAATCACATGGATCTTCCGTGTAGTTTACTCCACGATATATATATATATATATATATATATATATATATATATATATATAACTATATATGAGACTAAGCATGACACATAGATAATGACACCTCAATTATGACTGGGCATTTAATTATGACATGGCATTAGTGACATGGCACTATTTCCGGTTAAATACGTAAAAAACTTTGTCACAAATGAGGATCGAACCCTGGACTATTGGACCACAAACAAGCACCTCAACCAGTGGAGCAAGCTACAAGTTGTGATATAAATTGCATTCCCAAACTGATATTCAACCAAAAAATTGTACCAAAATGACTTTTTAAAACCGGATGTTAATCCTCAGTTTTTCAAACGCATTTTACAGAAAAAATTGCCCCTTTTATCTCAATCACAATCAATTAATTCCATTCTTATCTTCATCATTTTTTGGATTGATTTTTTTATTTTCAAATCGTTTCAAAAAGTCATGGAAGAATTTAAACATGCATCTTCTCTCCCATTATCAAAACCTAATTCTTGGGTGATGATTATTTCGTCTCAATTTTGAGGGTTATTTCCCGCTGATGTTTGTTGATTTGTTTTAAAATTCTTCATAAACCTTTATCAGGTATGTTTTGTATGATATTAATCAATTGTGTCAATGTAATTTTTGCAAATAAAAGGTTGTATGTCGAAGCGTATTAACTTTGGAATTGATATTTAACCTCAACACACATTAGTGTTTGTTTTAATTTTATTAATTCCCATGTTTGTTATGTTAATTTGAGTGTGAATAATTTTATTATTTTCCATGTTTGTTATGTTAATAATACCACTATACATTTTATTGAGTGCATTCTTTGCTCTTATTTTCTCAGGTCTCCTTCTTAAACATAGTTTATATCAAGCAGTTTGAGTTTATTCAAGCCTGGCAAATTCAGTTCCTAACATATTCAAGCGATATATCCACTTCAGGTATGATTTGTTATAATGCTTTTAATTGTGTAGTGAATTAAAAGATGACAGGAAGCTGTTACTCAGTAGTTTTTGGATGTGTTTTATCACTCATTATTTGAACTTAAATTATGATCATGTAATAAATCTATAAGTTTAATTAGGTCTCTTTTTAATCATAGAGTTCTTGAAATTGCATTTATGAATTTATTATTTGATTATTGCAATAAGAATAGTAATTAATTCTTTAGGGCATTTGGGTTCAACTATTATCATTTCCTGTACAAGTATAATGATTTTCTGACCGGATCTTTCTCAATATTAGCTATGCAAAAATAGTTGGAAACAAAGTGGTTGCAACTTATGGAGGTAAAGATAAGGCTATACTCTTTGGGGCATTTGGGTTCAACTATTATCTCAGCGGCAATTGCTCCATCAAATCAATACGATCTTTACCAAACAGCCCTGTTGCCACTTTAAACTCGCTACCAAACATGCATTACTGTAGCACTAAACTCAGTACCAAACAGCCCTTACTGCAACAGTTAGTCAGCACTAAACTCAGTAACATAAAGATTATTTTTATTTGATAAAGACAAATTTTTTAGTTTTAGAGACAAGTTGGTCATAGGTATTGAAACCACTTTTTAAAGCCACTATAGTCAAAACACAATTTTCTCACAGAAAAGAAAACAATAGTCCTTGATGTTAAGTGTACAATGTTTTGGATATAAATTCTCTGAAGTCTGAACGTATACTTTTTGAATAATCCATCTATTATTACCTGTGTAGCCTCATTTCATGGCCACATTCACTTGTATTAAAAGTAAATGCATAAATAGGATATGGCCAAAGAAGGAACGATCAGTCATAAACTCTTAATCAAAGAATTTATCAAGTAGGACAGTAAAATTCCAATTCAAAGACTAACCTTTAAAGTATGTATGCATTTTCGCTATGTTTGTAATTTGTATGTTGTTGTATTGCAATTGTATTATACCAAGCTCTTTGGTCTTTCGTGCAACATGCATTCACTACATCTATTTCTCGAAGCTTTATTATATGTGGATTGGTGTCTTGGGTTGTTTTAATACTGATTTTACTATTTTATCTAACAGGAGAGACATAGCTGTTTATCCGGTCATTGGAAGGCAAAGGAATTGCATCAACCACAAGACCTGTTGGTGGGCTATACCCCACCCGAGATGTATAGTCACTTTGGTCATATGAATAAAAAAAGTAAAAAAAAAAAGACTAAAGTATGAGAGACGTGTTTCTTTATGTTCCGAAGAGGAAATCAATCAGCCTCTTTTGGAAGAAAGTTTTATAATATTGGATGCATGCATTGTATCCTTCTCTCTTCTTTATTAGCAAGATTTAATTACATTCTCTCTTACGGAAATGAATACAAGTGACGTGCGTCACGTGCAGGTAAATCAATTTACATCTTAAATTTTATGTGTTGCTTAGTCTCGGTATCTTATCTAGATCAAGCATGTGACGACACAAAAGTCACGAGTCCCAACCCATATCATAGTATTAAACTTCATTATTTATACATGAAATCGTTACTTGATGATTATTAGATTTTAATGATATATGTGGTATGGGTATTTCAGGAAGATATCATTTGAAGAGAAGGTGGTCTAATGTGCAATGGTTCATGATGTAGTAAACCAACACCGCAGACATGCTAGAAGAGGTTGTTGAGTACGTTAAATTTATGTAGAGGCAAATTCAGGTATATGTTGTCACTCCAATGCCGTTCATTTTCTTTAAGAAATCATAAAGATTAGATTCCTATTTGTTTCATGTAGGGTTGGCTAAATGGGCAGGAATTCTTGGTTGGGTGATGGGTGGCTTTTTCCCGCTCAAAATGTTTTGGTCGATTTTAGTTGACCCGACACTTGCTTTTCCAGAAGCGTAATTTTTTGCCTTTATGGTACTCGGAAGTTATTATAATTTTAGTAATAGTGTTAAACACATTTTGAACAGCCTCAACCCGCTGGCTTTTAGGATAATCGTTTTTAGACTTTACCAGCGTATCTTGATTGAGATATAACATGCCAACTCAAGTTGACACATGTATTAGTTAATGGTTAAAAATGTCTCCCTTTTATTTCGTATAAGTTATGTGCGGTAGTTTATACCTTTAATCTTTTGTTTATTGTTTGTACGTCGTTCAGGTATAACCCTTTCATCAAAGATGAAGACTTAAAATCAGCACAAATGAAAAAATCACTTCTTTGATCAATAAGTTGAGTATCTACACACATAGTTGTCATTAGTCCTACGCATATGTCATGCCGACACGTATCCCTTAAAATAATCTAGAAATGTTGTCATCATTTAAGGTAAAGCAGGCTATCAGGATTGTTTAATCTTTATATGGTCGATTATCGTAGACATAGGTTTGATGTTCATTTATCCGCTACCCTAATCATCGATGAGAAATTAAACTATGTTCTTTCTTCATAATATGTCAAGTCAATCAAGTTGTTTTGCAAGCAACGTTTAGTTATCGGATTATATTCTTAAAATGGTTGTAATAACTGGTTTGAGCATATTCTTCTCGTGAACTGTATTGTAAGTCAGTTGAATCCTTTGTTTGCAAATGAAACTAGACGCATGAACAATTGGCAGTGTCAAATGTAGTCTTGGCTAAAAAAAAATTTGTGCTTTCCCAAATACAGGTTACCAAAAGAGAAAAAAGTGAACTATGATGGTGATACACAACATTTTTATGCCAGAGGATTGGTCCTTTACTTTCTATTAGGAGTTAAATAGACATCCAGACTCTATCTTCATGGATAAGACGGTTGTTGAGCTTGGTTGCGAAAACAAATGGATATCCATAACCATTGCTAAGAAGTGGTTGCCATTAAAGGTCATAGTTATTATCTAATTGGAGTAGACTAAAGCTCTGGATTTGTTACTTATCTTATGTTGCTAATCCTTTTGTTTTGCTTGCATCCTTACAGATATTATATACAATGATATTTCGTGATGGTCAACATGGATATTGAAGTGTATAGAAGATTCATTTTATTGAAGAAAACTTTTTGATAGCCCAGAAGCTGAAAGACTAAAATACATAAATTCATGAGAATATTAAAGAGATGAAAGTGATTCCATTGCCATTGTTCTATGCATAGTCTACACCAAATCTACTATTTCATATTGGATTGTGTTTTATTATTGAAAGCAATGAAGCTTCAATTTCTAATGCATATTTGGTTGATATGCAGCAGGTAATATTTCCCCTCTTCACATTTCCTTTCAAAAAAAATTCTTTTGTAATATCCACAACATTTACACCATCAAAATTATAAATATTTACTTTCTTTCGTGTGTTTCTATAAATCAGACAATGATGCAACTGATGACACAGATTAACGAGAAGGGTTTTGAGCTTGAGGTTAGTATTACCGTAAGTGACTATTATGTTAAGTCCCGTTATGTTATGTGGTACTGGTCCTTGATAGATATAGTTAGTAAATGCTTCGAGTTCTAATTACTGCGATCAAACATGTCCAAATGTTGAAGCAGCGATTACAAGTGCAGTGAAGAGAGCCACGTTGAATGGCCGAATGGTCACTTTCATTACTTTTAAGAATAAATTTTCATGATTGCTTCATCAAGGTGATAATTGTTCTTCTACTTGAAATGTGTAGATACCAAACTGGCTTATTGAAAACTTCAATATTTCTCAGTTGCAACAAAGTTTTGCTCAAAGAGTTATTGGGACAAAGAGAGCTTTTAGGGATAAACTTGAATTACTTCAAAAGATAGGGCATCCAATTGTGATTCAATTTCTGGGCGCTGTAACTCAAAGTATTCTAGGCGTTGGTCAACAGGTGACATCTTCAATACAAGAGGAGGTGAATGTTGAGACTGTAATAGAGGTAACTTTTCTATCTTTAACTATATGATATTCTATAATTAGTTTTCATGGTTATAAGAAGTATTTGTCTGACCTTTAGAATGGTTATGTCTTGGGAATTTCTCAATGTGGCACGTCAGCACCGAAGGAGGCGATGTCAAGACTGTAGTAGAGGTAACTTTTCTATCACTAACCCAATGATATGCTCTAAGTAGATTTCACGGTTATTATAAAATATTTGTATGACATTCAGATTAAACCGAAGACAATTTCTGTCTCAGTTTGTTTCGCTATGACCATTAACAAAAGTCAATGGCAAACATTCTTGCAGGTTGGTTTGTTTCAACAAATGTCGGTTTCTCACATGGTCAACTACTGTGGCTGTGTAGAGATTCAAGAGCAATAAATGATTGAAGGTTCTCTGTTGCGACAAAGACGACAACTACTCAAATGTCATTGCTTTTATTATATAGATTTTGTTACATGATATGTGTACCGGCAATATTGCCCTATCTTTTAAGCTTTTCAACGTTACTTTACGATTGCTTTACATGCATTTAGAATTAAATATGTATTATTATGAAGCTAGCCCGAATGGCTATGAAGCTAGTATATATATATTCGAATTGAAACATGTAAACTCTTTTGAACAAATTATCTCTATCTCGTGACGTGGATTTGAAGTTGACTAAAGACTCGAGACATGGGGTATACGACGGTATATATCGGGGTATAAAGATTAAAGAGCATATGGATGTTCCCATGTGTTGAAGTTTGGAATTCACGTGCATGTATTATATGCATTTAGGAACAGTAAATTATGGTACAACTCGATTAAACAACATACATCCATGGCCACCTAATTCTCTAATCTCTATGTCTCGCCCGTCACCATCCTAGGGATCTAAATTTGGATCACATTGTCTCCCCCATCCCCTAGTTATTCTCAATTGTTTAATCATAATCTCACTTGTTAATTAGACTTCTGAGTTAATCTTATTATATTAGTGCTAGCTTTAATCAAGTTGAAATGTTATGGACGTTAAAGCAAGTGTTTGAAAAATTATTGCAAGCGTTATACGACTACCTCAATAGTTGCATCATTTTGTCTTACACGTTACACCTTAACATTACATCAACTTTCTTTTTCTCCTCACTTTTTCTTACTTTTCACCCCAATTGTCACGTTAACTCACTTTTCAACTCATTTTTTTATTTATTAAAAACTACAAACTTTTATTTATTAAATTAAAAATATTACATTAAATATAAAAAAACATCATAAATATTAAAAACTGAAATTAAACTTTACGAGAAATGTGTTCAACCAGATTGGCACGAGCATTTTGATGCACTTGTGGTGATTTGATATATCTAATAACTTTATGCCTTTGTTCTTGGGATCGTATAAGGTCGTTTGGTTGATGTACTTCCTCCGGATGGCAATCGGGAGATATTACCTCCCCTTTGGTATTTTATGATCATATTATGTAATATGATGCATGTATACATCAAATTTTTCATTTTTTTTACGATACGATCGTATGGCATTGATTAATATAGCCTATTTCTTCTTTAGAATACTAAATGCCCGTTCCACATCTTTTCTTGCCGCTTCTTGCATTCACGTATACCACATTCGCTTGCGTTCATCGATGCATGATTCTTCTATCGTCTTAACCAAAGTTTACCATTCCGGATATATCCCGTCAACAAGATAGTATCTCTATGGGTGAATTACGCCGTTAGCTACAAACGAAATATTTGATGCTTTTTCGTCTTTGAGATCGTTGAATAAAGGGAATTGATGTATAACGTTGATGTCGTTGTTCGCCGCAAGAACAACACTAAAGAAAGCATATCATATCCATAAGTCTTGTGACGCAATAGCTTCCAGCAAAATAAACGGGTTCGAATGATGATCGATTCTACACTATTGCCCATTAAGTGCAATCTAACAACCAAAGTACGACCAATGTATACAATCAAGGCTTCCTAACATTCCCGAAAACCTATGTTTTTGTTCGTGAAATGCGTATAGCTTTTCAACATCGGCGATAGTAGGTTTTTGCAGATAATATGTTCCAAATATTTCCATAACAGGCGTACAAATTTTTTCAAAAGATAGACAAGAAGTTCCTTGGACCATTTGCAAATATCCATCCAAGGTATTAGGAATGGTGCCATATGCTAATTGACGAATTGATAAGGTGCACTTCATCAAATGGGAAATGCTTTATCTTCCGGTACAGTCAGTAATTCAGTATTATCATGAAAGAATGCAGAATGCAGACTTACTTCTTCAATTATCCATGTGAATAGCCTTCGACTCATTTGGAACCTGTCCTTGAAAGTTTATTTCATAAACATCGGATTCATACTAAAATAGGCTTGGACTCAACGATCATGAGCACCATAACGATCTCGACTTATGATGTTTCTCCTCTGTAGAACCGTAGAGGGAGGGGGTGAATACGGTCTTTTCGACTTATTTAAAGTTTATCAACTTCAAGTCTCAAAGATCAACAAGTGGTTATACAATCACAATCACAACCACAATACATAAAGCGAGTAAAGAGACACCACGATATACTTTGGTTCGGATGAGAGGTTTATACCATTCGTGTCTAGTTGCGAATCCATGACATCGATACTATTACTCTAGTATAATCCTTATGGTGGATTACAAGCCGTTACAACTTCACTCCACCGATATGCACAAAGATCGGCGCTCACTAAGAAGAGCCACTCCCAACGGTCTTCATCCCTTGAAAACCACCCACAAGAATCTCGTGATTTGACTTACCACTAAGACCACAAATACTACCCCACCAGAAGTATTAAACCCCAACTAAATCTTCCCCGATCTAGACTTGATCACCAAGATACAATACTTTATACACCCGTAACAAATGAATGATGGTTATTAGTTCGAACCAAGCCTAACCTAACCTAGAGACTCGATTCCAATAGAAAGAGTATAAAGAAGAAGACCCTCTACGCAATTCACAAGAGTGAATTAGATTTTTGTGAATCTTCCTTTGCGGAGATGTGTTCTTTCAAGAACGATAAGATAAGAAATTAGAACACAAGAAGATAGTAGACTTAGAGGGTTGTGAGAAAACAAGTAAGAATGAAAGAATGAATGGCAATGGGTAAAGAATGCCCAAGACAAGAGGGGATATTTATAGACCAAGCCATGGACCTCAGTCACCTGGTGCGATGGAAAACTTATTGTAACATAATATAGGTACTTTATCCAACATAATATTACAATCAACAAACGTTTGTTTTATCCATAATGCTTGTTGACATGCCTTTCCGGCCGCAACATAATCATATTCTATTATGGATCTAGCAAGTGAAGTTTGTTTCTCAGAGAACCATGAAGTTAAACAAGCTTCCACTTGTGCTTTTCATATCAACTATATCACCCGCATGATCCGAGTTGGCATATAACAATACTTTTACCCCTGTATCCTTTGGATACCAGAGATCTTAATGTTTTGTTCCTTTAACATACCTAAATATCCTCTTAACGACCTTTAAGTGTGAAATCTTAGGATCTTCTTGAAACCTACCGCAAAGACAAACACTAAACATTATATCTGGCCTACTTTCCGTAAGATAAAGTAAACTTCCTATCATCTCTCTATACTTAGTACTATCCACGGATATATTATCTTTGTTTAGAGTGATAATTCTTTTCCTAGACATAAGGGTTTTGGTAATTTTTGAATTTTTTAAACCAAATTTCTTAAGCATCACCCCAATGTATTTTGATTGGTTGAAGAATATTCCTTCACTCAATTTCTTAATTTGTAATCCTAAAAAGAAACTAAGTTCTCCCATCATACCCATTTCAAATTCCTCGGGCATTAATTTTGCAAATTTATCGCACATCAATTAACAAGTTGAATAAAAAATGATATCATCTACATAAATTTGAATAATAATAAGATGCTCACCTTTTGTTTTGGTAAATAAAGTATTGTCTACCATCCTCATTTTATATCCATTATGCAAGAGAAAACATTGCAACCTATCATACCTAGCTTTAGGAGCTTGCTTTAGTTCATATAAAGCCTTTTTAAGCTTATAAACATGACCGGGTTTGTTCAACATACACTTCCGCTTCGATGCTCCATTTAGAAAAACACTTTTGATATCCATTTAAAAAAGTTTAAACTTATGACTACATACGCAAGCAAGAAATTTTTTTATAGACTCTAGACGTGTAACGGGAGCATAGGTTTCATCATAGTCTATTCCTTTTTATTGATTATATTAGTTTGCAACTAACCTAGCTTTGTTTCTACATACTATTCCATTTTCATCTAAATTATTCTTAAAACTCATTTAATTCCTATGATGGTGTAGCACCTAGGACATAGAGCTAAAATCCAAACATTATTATGTAAGAATTGATATAATTCTTCTTGCATAGTCATTACCCAATTTTCATCTTTAATTGCTTTCTTAATTTTAGGTTTTATGGTTGAAACAAATGCAAAAAAATTGTTGTTGTCTTGGGAGTGTGATCTAAGGGTGTGTTTGTTAAAAGTGACAGCGAGCAGTAGCAGTGAGCACTAGCAACAGCTCACTGCTTCTTAAAGAAGCATTGAAAAAATGAGCATTCTTAAAAATTAGCAAAGCTCACCGCTCCTTTTCCAAACGACTACTAGAAACCAAAATTCTCATTGCTCATCGCTCCAAAAAGCTCCACACTCTCCGTGCCAAACATACCCTAAGTGTTCTTTCATGTAATTCTCCTATGACTTAATCTATTGGGTGATCCTTAATTTCCTTAATGTTTTATACTCTAAGTATCACTTCTTCTAAGTCGTTATTCGGGGATTGTGTTTTATTTTGAATGGCACATTCTTAAATTACATCATTATCTAACAACGGTAATGTCTTAGGTGTTTCTTAAATTCCTTTACTTGGTGTGTTTGAAATCGATATGGATGGTTGCGTATCCAATGGAAATAACTCGTTGTATAGCATTAGCAATAAGAAGAGCAAGTCGAACTGTGACTCTTCTTATCTTTGGCATTGTCGCCTTGCCCATATAGGCAAGAAACGCATGGAAAAGGTGCAACACGAAGGGCTTTTACAAAAGGTCGATGATGAATCATTTGACAAATGCGAATCTTGCATAGCTGGGAAGATGACAAGGAAACCTTTTTCACCACAAGTTGAAAGGGCTTCTGATCTACTTGGATTGATACACACTGATGTGTGTGGTCCACTTAGACATGTGTCAAAACGTGGTGCTACCTAATTCTTAACCTTTACGGATGATTTCAGTCGTTATGGTTATGTTTATTTACTTAAACATAAACATGAAGTCTTTGAAATATTAAGGTTTTCAAAAGTGAAGTAGAATTACAACTCAGTAAGAAGATTAAAGCTCTTCAATCCGATAGAGGTGGTGAGTATATAAGTCAAGAGTTCAAAGATTAGTTAGCTGAGTGTGGAATTATCCAGCAACTCACATCTCCTTATACTCCACAACAAAATGGTGTATATGAAAGGAGAAATCGTACTTTACTTGACATGGTACGATCAATATTTGAACTTACGACTCTTCCTTTTACTTTTTGGGATTATGCCCTTGAAACTACTATTCGCATTTTGAATATGGTTCCAACGAAGAAGGTTGTTAAGACTCCATATGAAATATGGACAGGAAAAGCTCCCAACTTTTCTTACTTAAAGGTCTGGGGATGTGAGGCGTTTTGTTAGGAATTAGAAATTCCCAGTATTAAAGAGTCGGTCACCTCAAGTATATGTAATCGTTAGAAAGCTCGTAGTCATAGTTCTTTTAAGTTAAGTAGTAATTTAGTTAAGTAACACCGTGGAGGACGGACGGGTCTTTACCCACTGTATGCCTGATCCACAGCCCATAGTGTGGCGATTTGTGTAAGACTATAAATACTCTCTACCTCCCAAGGTAGAGAGTTGGAGCTCATAATAATATCTTTCACTTTCTCTCACTAAGCTCCCTAAACCTCTAACTTTCTCTCTCTAGAATTCCATCTATATGCTACATTGTGTTATGGTTTGATGTGTATGTGAAAAGCTAATATCTAACAATTGGTATCAAGAGCCATGGTTGGATCATATCTTACACATCTTTGGATTTATAGTGGTTTTTAGGTGGTTTTTGAGTTTGAAAAAGTTTAGTGGTTTTTGCATCATTTGGTTGATCTCTTGTGTTAAAGTTTGAATTTTGTTGGTACTTTTGTGTTTAGAATCATCAAAAGTGTTTAGGTTTTCATTTGGTAAGCTTGAATCATCTTGGTTGGGTTGTTTTTGGATTGAAAAGTGATGTTTATATGGTTTTTCATGGTGGCGAGTTAGTTCACGGATAACCTTTCTTCATAGCGACTTGCTTCATTATTTTGTAGCGACTTACAGTGTTAAAAGCTAGCGAGTTAGAGCTAGCGAGTTAAAGGACAAGTAGTGGACTCTCCACTACGGGTGGCGACTTGTGGTAGCGACTTGATCAGTAGCGAGTTGCTCTTTAGCGACTTGTGTTTCTAGCGACTTGTGTAGCGAATTGCTGCCAAAATTTGGTTAGCGACTTGGTCCGTAGCGAGTTACTATTTAGCGACTTGTTCTTCTGTTAGCGACTTGGGATTCTAGCGACTTGGCTGTCTAGCGAATTAATTGGTAGCGACTTAGTGGATTTGTGTCTAGCGACTTAGAGCTTTATCATCTAGCGACTTGAGTGATTGTTTACGGTTTTCTCTTGATTTAGTAAAATCCCGTGAAAGAATCTATTTCCCGGTTTAATTATAGAGTTATAAAATCCCGTATAATCTGTTAACATGTCTACCAACGTTCCTACTGTCATCTCCACTGTTGCCGAGGATGTTCAAGCAGCTGGCTCAGATACTCGTCCACCCATGCTTGACAGAACTGACTACGATTTTTGGGCTCAACGAATCAGATTGTATTGCCTTGGAAAGGAAAATGGTGTCAACATTCTCAAATCCATTGATGAAGGACCATATCGGGTTGAGACGACTAGAGACATACTTGATACTAATGAAGATGGTACTCCTGTCTACGGAATGGACAGACCTAAGATGTACAATGAGCTTGATAATGATGAGAAAAAGAGATTCGATGCAGATATCAGGGCTTCAAACATTGTTCTTCAAGGTCTTCCTAAAGACATCTACAAGCTGATCAATCATAACACTGATGCAAAGGCAGTATGGGATAACGTTAAGATGCTTCTCTCAGGTTCAGAATTAACTATGGAAGACAGAGAATCCCAACTTTATGACGAATTTGAGCACTTCAAGATGAAACCAGATGAGAGTGTTTATGAGTACTATGTGAGATTTCATAAGTTAGTGAATGACATGAGAAACATCAGAATGACTATGCCTAATATTCAGCTGAACTCAAAGTTTGTGAACAACATGAATCCCGAATGGCACAAGTTTGTCACATCTGTGAAACTCACTAAAGGATTGAAGCATACTAACTATGAGCAACTCTATGCCTTCCTCCTTCAGAATGAGAGACATGCCATGTTTGAAAAGTTGATTCTCAATCAGTTCAAAACCAACCAGGGTGAGACAAGTTCGTCTAATGACTCAACAGCTTTCTACTCAAACATTGGAATCACAACCAAAGCATCACAAGTCATACCCTTGGGTAATGGTAATCACAAACTCATCCCCGATCCTCAGTTCAAACAAGCTGATGCTGATGCACACGTGGGTAACATCATTAATCAACTTGCTCTTCTCATTAGTCAAAACATGAATTCTCTCCCACAAACCAACAACAACCTCAGAACTGCATCTAACCCACATAATCAAGCCACTGTTAAAGATGGAAGGATCGTGGTGCAACCAGTTCAGGAAAGACAGTATGATCAGGGAAGGGGTGGTGCTGGTAGAGGATATGTGGGCAACCAGAATCGAGGAAGAAATGGTAACCAAGGTCAAGCCAAGACAATCAAATGCTATAACTGTGGTGGTGAAGGACACATTGCAAGGAACTGCACATCTCCAAAGCGCCCACAGAATGCTGATTACTTCAGAGATAAGATGTTGCTGGCACAAGCTCAGGACAATGGTGCTGCGTTGGATGAAGAGGAATTGCTGTTTCTTGCTGAGGGCAATGCCAAGACCTATGATGCAGATGTGGATGAACAGCCTGTTCAGGAGATAGGTCACAATCATCAGAACGCCTTTCAAGTCACTGACTGTGATGCATACGATTCTGATGTAGATGATGGACCTACGGCACACACAATCTTTATGGCTAGCATCTCTCCAATGGTTTCTCCCAAGATATCTTCTTCACCACAAGCTGGGCCATCCAAGGACAAACTCATCTCAGAGGTATTAAAGCTATATGATGATGGTGAGGTGCAACAGATGCATGACAAAGTACAACCAACTGAAACTATTGAATCAAATATTGAAAATATGGGTAATATCAATATTGTCCCATACGATCAATACGTGAAACAAAGGGAAAGTGAAGTTGTACCAAGTGATGCATCTTCTGCAATCAACAATGACTATGTCCTTGATGAATACACTGCATGTGCTCCTGATGATTCTGTAATTTCTGAACTAAATGCCTATAAGGAACGTGTTGCTATTTATGAACAACGCGCTAAATTTGAGTTGACCACTCGTGAGCAGGAAATGGATGACCAAGTGCGTACAGTAATTAGAAAAAGTAATTTTAGAGAAGAAGTATTGAAACAAGAATTAAATTCTTTGCAAGAAAAACTTTCTAAAACAACTAAGCAAAAACAAGAACTTCAAGAAAATGTGAAAATGCTTAAGCAAGAATTTAATGCAAAAGAATCAAAGCTCTTGAGAGATTTTTCTAATCTGAAAACTTTGAAAAACAAACTTGAAAACAAGTTGTACATGCAAGGAAACACCATTCAGACTGCTCACATGATCACTAAGCATAGAGTTCTAAGCGATAAGCATAGTGTTCCCATTATAGATAAACCCAACCCTGAGTATGGAAAGATAGCAAAAGCAGCTCAAAGTGTTATCTATGATGGAAATGAGATTCTTAAACCTAGACAAAAACCTAGTTGCGTTGAGTGCACTGAGGATGACAAGAAATTAGATGAAGTAACTAGGGAGAAGATGAATAAGAAACTAAATGACCCTAAGTGCAAAGAGAAGAAAGTAATTATCACTCCCCATGACTACAAGAAGGAAAACTGGATTTCCTTGAACAAGTTTAAGACTCAGACATTGTTGACTCCCGAACAAGTCTTTTGGAAAATGGATTTAGATAAGCAGAAAGCTGAAAATATTGCAGTAACAAACCCTCCCCTTTGGAAAATGCCTAAAGCTACTGTGTATCCTCCTAACACACCAATGCATCTTGTTCCTAGAACAATTGCCACTAAAAGCAAGATCTTAATTAGCCAATACGTTATTTTCCAACTATTTGTTGATTTTGAGAAAACTTGCAAGAAAAGGATCACACCCACTGGCATAACTGAAGGAGAAAGGGGTTTTGAACAAATGAAAGAATGTTATTTAACTGAGGTCATGCCCTTCTTTAAACTTTTAAAGGATCACTTTGAGAGTCTTAAAAAGGGGATAGAAACAGATATTAAGGGAATGGAAAAGGAATTTGATGCAATAATAGTTGAAATTAGTGATTATGAGCGTGCACTAAAATATAATGAGATTGAGAGGAAGAACCTGCATACATTGAATGAGAATCTTATTACTGAATGTGTTGCTCAAGATGTCTTTTTCACTGCTTCAAATTGCTCTATTAATGCTTCCAAATTTCATGAACTATCTGTGGCCCTGAAAGTCTCCCATGATCGTGTCATTGAGCTTGAAAAAACTAATTCTAAACTTAATGAGAAAATTGAACTGGATGATCATGACAATTTGGTTAAACATTTTTCTAAACTAGAAGTTGAGTATTTTAATCTACAACTAAAATATCAACATCTCAAAGAAAATGTCAAAACTTCAAATTTCAAGACATCTTCAGATGCTCCAGAGTTTGATGCAGTTTTTCAAATTAACAAACGAGATGAACAGATTCATGCTCAGTGTAACACGATCAGAAAGTTGAAAGCCCAAATCTCTCAATTAAAGGGTCAAACGAACAATATGACAGGCTCCCAAATGCCTCCTTCTTTAGATTCTCAGAATTCTCAAACGTTTCATCTTCAAAACCTAGTAAATGCTTTACAAAAGGAAAACGAAAGTTTCCTAGAAGAAAATGAAAAGGTTAAACGTCATTTCAATGAGTTGTTTGAATCAATTAAAGTCACTCGTAACAAAAACAACGAACAAATAACTTCATTGCAAAAGGAAATTGAGAATCTGAAGAGTCAGGTAAAAGGGAAAATGCTAATGATCAATGCGGAGAATGTTGTATCTAAGGTTCACTCTGGTAATAAATCTGCTTTATCTGTGACATATGTCCCCCCTCACCTAAGGAACAACAAACTTGCCATTCAAACATATTTCTCATCCCTTAAGGACTGCTTAGAATGCCTGCGTGAGATTGTTGAAGAGGATAAGCTAGAGAAACCTCATGATAATGCAATTGGACATGCATGCCTATATGCCAAACGATCTCAAGAAATCTTAGAATGTTTGATCACAATATGCCCAAAGACATTAGGTGAGAGAGTTAACCCCTTGATTCCATGCTCAATGCCTAAGGCCAAACATGACTTGCACTCGACTCCCAATGTTTTGAATGAGAGCCGAAGTATACCTTTGAGTAGTTCAGATTCTAGATCTGTCAATGATAGGAAAGAGAACTCGAATGTGCCCTCTAGGAGTACTAATTTCAGTAAAGCTAGCTTTATGAAAGTGAACCATAGTGCACCTGCATGTGGTTCAGATCCCAGCACATCTAAACAGGTGGTGCAAAGAGTAGTAAAACAAACTAATGTTCCCATTCCCTCTACAGGAGTAATCAGTGACATTAAAGGGAGCAGGTCAAAGTCTCAAGACAATACAAGGAATGATAGGACCTCTCAAGCTAAGAATGTGCACTGGAAGAGAGTAGAAGAACAATCTAGGAACCTTAAGTTTGAATCGAATAAAACGAATCGTGTTGATTCTAGTATTAGCCATAGGCGTACTGTAATTAATTCGAATTCTAATACTATTTGCAAACCTTGTACTGATGATTGCTTGAATTCTGTTTCTAATCATGAATGTGATGTTAATGTTCTGCCTAATGATGTTAATTGTCCAGTTAATGTTGTTAATGCTAAAATTCATGTTAAAAAGGCAAAAAGGCAAAAGCGAAAGAGAGTTAGAAAACAATGGAAACCCACAGGAAGAACATTCAGCAGAATAGGTTTTTATTGGATACCTGTTGGTCATAAGACTAATCAGATAATGCCCACTAGAAAATGGATGCCTACTGGTAGAACTATTCCCTTAAGAAGTGGTCACACTGTAAATAGGGCTAATACAGACACTAGTATTGCATCTATTCACAATGATTCCATTACTTCACTGTCTGATATGAATGCTTCTATTTCTAATGTGGGTGGTCCAACTGTTGCTACTAACCAAATGGAACCCATTCTTGCATGGGGATCCCAAATATCCAGTTATCCATTCTTGTCTGTGTTCAACTGCAGATCGTTCAAATCGTTCTGTGGTACCTGGACTCAGGCTGTTCCAAGCATATGACTGGAGACCGGTCACGGCTCATGAACTTCGTGAGCAAATTCATCGGGACTGTTAGATTTGGTAATGATCATTTCGGTGCTATTATGGGTTATGGAGATTATGTTGTTGGTGATAGTGTCATCTCTAGAGTGTATTATGTGGAAGGTTTAGGTCATAATCTGTTCTCTGTTGGTCAATTCTGTGATTCTGACCTAGAAGTAGCCTTCAGAAAACATACCTGCTTTGTTAGAGATCTTAATGGAAAGGAACTGTTGAAAGGGACTCGTGGCTCAAACCTTTACACTATCTCTATCGATGACATGATGAGAGCTTCACCAATCTGCTTGTTATCAAAGGCTTCTAAAACAAAGTCATGGTTATGGCATCGTCGTCTCAATCACTTGAACTTCGGCACCATCAACGATCTTTCCAGAAAGGACTTAGTTGTAGGTCTACCTAGACTAAAGTATGAAAAGGATCATCTTTGTTCAGCATGTCAATTGGGAAAAAGCAAGAAGTATGCCCATAAACCCAAACCTACTAACTCTGTCACAGAAGTTCTTCATATGATTCATATGGATTTATGTGGACCAATGAGGGTGCAGAATATCTTTGGAAAGAAATATGTGTTAGTTGTGGTTGATGATTATTCTAGATTCACCTGGGTCAAGTTCTTAAGGACAAAGGATGAAACTCCTGATATCATCATCAAACTCATCAAACAGCTGCAGGTTAGACTAAACAAAACTGTCAGAATCATCAGAACAGACAATGGAACTGAGTTTGTCAACAAACAACTTAGTGAATTCTATGAAAGCATTGGAATCAGCCATCAAAGAAGTGTTCCACGAACCCCTCAACAGAACGGTGTAGTTGAAAGACGAAATCGTTCTCTTGTTGAAGCTGCTAGAACAATGCTGATCTATTCAAAGGTTCCAATGTTTCTCTGGGCTGAAGCAATTGCCACTGCATGCTACACACAAAATCGTTCCCTGATTCACACCAGTCATGGAAAAACTCCATATGAACTTGTTCACAACAGAAAACCTAATCTATCTTTCCTTCGTGTGTTTGGTGCCTTGTGCTATCCAACTAATGAGGGTCAAGACTTGGGCAAACTTAGGGCTAAAGCTGACATTGGAGTATTTGTAGGATATGCACCAAACAAAAAGGGATACCGAATCTACAACAAAAGAACCCGAAATATCATGGAAACAATTCACGTCACGTTTGATGAGCTGACCGGTCAAATGGCTCCTGGACACTCCAGCTCAGGACCCGCACTTCAAAACAGTCCTATTGGTTAATCTCTTGTTCCAAACTCCTCTCAAGAAACTCCATATGTACCTCCATCTGAAGATGATGTAAAGAAACTGTTTGATCCCATGTTTGATGAACTGTATGAGTCTACTACTAATGAGGTGCTGATCCCTACAACAGAGGATGCTCATATTCCAGTGAATGAAGTCAATTCATCAGTCTCAATATCTGTAAGTCAAGAAGCACCTGCTGCTGATCCTTCAGTCTCATCAACAAATCATCTCTCTTCAAATGTACATCATGGAAATGTTTCTGGCACCAATGATGAAGTTAATCCCTTTGCAACTCCTGAAGATGCTCCATTTGAAAACATATTTGCTACTCCTGAATCATCATCAGAACCATCTTCTTCAGGAGACATCGACTCAGCTACTTCAGTTCCTCAACAAATGCCACATGAACACCTCAGAAAATGGACTCACGATCATCCATTAGACAACATCATTGGAAATCCCTCTCGTCCTATATCAACCCGGAAGCAACTCGCAACCGATGCCTTATGGTGCTTCTTCAACTCCGTACTATCTAAGATCGAACCAAAAGACGTTAAAACTGCCATGAATGAAGATAGCTGGTTTAATGCTATGCAAGATGAAATTCATGAGTTTGATCGTCTTGATGTATGGGAGTTAGTACCTGCTCCAGACTGTGCTATGATTATAGCTCTAAAATGGATCTTCAAAGTAAAACTTGATGAGCATGGTGATGTGTTGAAGAACAAGGCTAGATTAGTTGCTAAAGGATATCGTCAAGAGGAGGGTATAGACTTTGAAGAATCTTTTGCTCCAGTTGCTCGAATCGAGGCCATCAGAATCTTTCTGGCTAATGCTGCTAGCAAGAACATGGTGGTTTATCAGATGGATGTAAAGACGACATTTCTAAACGGAGATCTTAAAGAAGTCGTCTACGTCAGCCAACCTGAAGGTTTTGTGAATCAAGAGCATCCTACTCACGTTTATCGTTTGAAGAAGGCTCTTTACGGTTTAAAGCAAGCTCCAAGGGCATGGTATGATACACTGTCAAAGTTTCTTCTATCAACCGGATTCATCAAAGGAGCAGTTGATCCTACATTGTTCACCAGGAAGTCAGGCAAACATTTGATTCATGTTCAAATTTATGTTGATGATATTATCTTTGCCTCGACTGACCCAATGGAATGTGATCGTTTTTCAAATGAAATGAGTTCAAAGTTTCAAATGTCAATGATGGGACAAATGTCATTTTTCTTGGGATTACAAATTTCACAAAGTCCCGGAGGCATTTTCATAAATCAATCTAAATATGCAACAGAGATTTTAAAGAAATTTGGATTTGATTCAAGTGACCCTGTTGACACCCCCATGATTGACCGAACCAAACTAGATGAGGACCTCTCAGGGATCATGATTGACCAAACGAAATATAGGAGTATGATTGGATCCCTGATGTATCTCACTGCTAGCAGACCAGACATCTTATTCTCTGTGTGCATGTGTGCTAGATACCAGGCTAAGCCTACTAAAAAGCACCTTGAAGCAGTTAAACGGGTCTTTCGGTATCTCCAAGGAACCATCAATATGGGACTATGGTACCCGAAGGACACCGGTATGTCACTAACGTCCTATGCAGATGCCGATCATGCAGGTTGTCAAGATACTCGTCGAAGTACGTCTGGAGGTGCTCAGTTTTTGGGTGATAAGCTTGTGAGCTGGTCTTCAAAGAAGCAAATGAGTACTTCTATTTCCTCTACAGAGGCTGAATACATAGCCATGTCATCTTGTTGTGCTCAAATCTTATGGATGAGATCTCAATTATCTGACTATGGCTTTGAATTCAACAAAATCCCTCTGTACTGTGATAATAAAAGTGCTATTGCTCTCTCATGCAACAACGTTCAACACTCAAGAGCAAAGCATATCGACATTCGACATCATTTCATCAGGGAACAGGTGGAAAAAGGTGTGGTGGAACTATATTTTGTGAGGTCTGAATATCAGTTAGCAGACATCTTCACCAAAGCTCTTCCAAGAGAACGTTTTGAGTTTATTCTTCCACGACTTGGTTTGAAAAGCCTTCAACCAGAAACTCTCAAACGTCTTCAGGAGGAAGACGAGGAGTAAAGGTCTATCTTCATCTATCTCTTGTAAATATTTTTTTCAAAAATCAAATAGAAAATTATAAAACTTTCAAAATCCATAAAAATCTGAAAAATCCGAAAAATCTTAAAAAAAAATATATATTGTCATTTTGTCATATTTTTTTCTTTCTCGATTCGATAATATCTACGGTCTTTGTGCTGTCATTCAAAGAATGACACGGGACTTTAGATGTTGTTCGAATTCTTAAAAAAAAAAAAAAAAAAAAAAAAAAAAAAAAAAAAAAAAATTTTTTGGGAGAAAGAGAAAATGGTTTATTGTCAGTTTCAGGCAATAACCCGCTTCTAAAGAAAGAACAGAGCCATGTTTTACCATGTTTTCAAATCCTAGGCTCTGATTCTATAAACTCCCATCTGCTGAAAACTAAATGCTTTAAAAAAAATAACTCAATCTCTACTTTTGATAATCATCAGGACTTATTTGTCAAAATCTCTATCTCTCAATCAACAACCTACGTCATTGATTGAGGGGGAGAATGATTTCAATTAAATTAAAAAGTTATTTGGCATTAAATTGTTTTCAAAAGATATACATGCATGTTTTATAAATGGAGTGTAAAGTCTTAAAATCCTATCCACATCAGTTAAAACACTTTCACAATCAAGTCACAATTCTCCTCAAAAGCTTTCAAAATCAATTTAAATCTATACGAGATCACAAATCTCAAATGATTTGATAATTGTGATCGGGGGAGAATGTGCGATTTAAATTGGATTTAAACTGATAATCAGGTAAATGGTTATAAAAGAATGTACATGCTGTCCTTCTCACATGTGACAAACGATTTCAATTTTTCAATGCACATGTTGAGGGGGAGCATCTATCTTAAACCTTTGATTTAAAACGTGATCATTCATCCTAATGTGCAGGTTCCCTCTAGTATGTGCAAAACTCTTCTCAACCTCGAGGCACATATTGAGGGGGAGCAAAATTCATGGAAACCTCATCCTTCCCGGAAATGCAATTCCAACTTGATCTTTTGAGGGAAGTGATGTTGATATCTTTTAGAAAATGGTAATTAAAAGAAGTAAATTCTTTCTCTTGCCTCCGTGTGCAAAACATTCTCAATACTTGATGCACATGTTGAGGGGGAGTTCTCGTTCTAAAAATATCAAAAACAATTCAGGTACAAAAAGCTTTGATAATATATCACAAGTATCTGAATTGATTTTCAAATGGTTTTCAATTGGATCCAATGGCAAATGAACAATACCAAATTGACCGACCAACTTTACTTTATGTACGGTGATATAAGGATGATAAGGTTAGGTATTGGTTCCCATGATCCGCCAGAACCGGAGGGATCTACCCAGGGACAATCCACTAGTTAGTGTAGAAGTCCTTAGGTATGATGATAAAAGGAGAAAAATGAGATAAGGGAAGAGTGCGGACTAAGACTGAGCTAGTACTGGAATAAACCCAACAAGGTTCTAGCTATGAAGTCTCGGTAAGCACTGAAGGGGTTGAAGAATTAAAAAGAATTGAATGAAAATAGGGTGAAAACAAATAGCCCTCCATTAATTCAACCTTAGGGCAGAAACCGGGTTCAATTCATATGCTACTGATGGTAACATCGGTATTGAAGACAAGACGTCATGGACCCAGTGACGCACTGCACTTCAACTTTCCAAACCACTCAAGTTCCTCTTAAAAGGACTTGTTTCATTCTCACGGGGAACCGACATTATCTATCGACTTTCTCTTAGAGATGGTTGATATTGAAGTAGGAGACCCTCTCCCTAGTCTCCGGCGCAGGATCCAAATATGCACAAATTGAGTCTAGAGCCACGAGATCATCAATAAATCTCATTAGGACACTTTCAATGAAGGCTCTCTGTTTCACACAATGTGGAAAGAGAGATTATATCTTGAGTCCTACGCATTATCCTTGTGGTATTGCCAGAAAATTTGAGTGATGTGTTTACATATTCACAGTGAAGATGGAAAGCCTTCTGGAGCCTACATCAAACAAGCTCCTGGTAGGTGGCATGTGAGATCTATTATATAGATCAACCATGTGACAACTGAACAGAAACAATGGGGCGATTCAATCTCTTGAATCAATCCTGGTTCAGGTTATGGATTGACGGATACCTTTGAAAAAAACAGTCTTTGTGCTTAAAAACTCTTTTCATTAGCACATCGACTGTGTACTCATTTTTTTTCAAACCAAAAGGTATTTTTATGATTGATAATTGATTTTCAATAAAACCTTCGTTGTATTGCAAAAACAATTTCTATTGAGCAATACACGATTGTTTTTCAAATCTCTTTTCATCAATCAGTGGACTTAAATTTCGCTGGTTCACTCACTCCGTGTTGTCTTCTTTGAGATGTTCCGGTTTGAGAACAGCTAGAACAGCTGCGAAACCCTGTCAAGGAGATTCTTAGGAATCTTACCTGATCACAGGCAGTACTTGTACTGATCAACGGGGAACCGTGGGCCGTGTACCTCAATTCAACGAAAGTGATCAAAGACACTTTCGTGCGATTTGTTGCTAACTGTTGTATGCAGGTACGCCCGACGTTTGCAGCTGATCAGAATGAAGCGGTCAATCCACAGCCGCATGCTCACTTAACACATTCATCTCAAAAGAAATCATGATTAGTGCATCAATGGCTCTGATATTTTCACTCCATGCTTCTGCTATGCTGCTGCCAATATCGTGATTCAACAAATGCTTCCGCTACTCTGATGAGAAGATATCATGATCCAGAATGTGAGCATGTCGGTCCCAAAGTCACAACATCACAAAATACCAACATCACAAAGGATGTGTCAGAGATTGTTGATTGCTGATGATCTCCAAAGATGGCTCAAACTTATCATCACGTGGATCAGTAAAAGACCTCCACTTGGAATGAACAAACATGCAATGTGAAGAATCAATGACTACGAGCTTATGAGCAAAAGTCTACATCAAGAATGCAAGATCAACTGTTAATGTAATATCTATTTGTATTCAATGTAATTTTTGATGTATAATTGAGGTGACCTCCCTTAGGGGGAGATTGTTAGGAATTAGAAATTCCCAGTATTAAAGAGTCGGTCACCTCAAGTATATGTAATCGTTAGAAAGCTCGTAGTCATAGTTCTTTTAAGTTAAGTAGTAATTTAGTTAAGTAACACCGTGGAGGACGGACGGGTCTTTACCCACTGTATGCCTGATCCACAGCCCATAGTGTGGCGATTTGTGTAAGACTATAAATACTCTCTACCTCCCAAGGTAGAGAGTTGGAGCTCATAATAATATCTTTCACTTTCTCTCACTAAGCTCCCTAAACCTCTAACTTTCTCTCTCTAGAATTCCATCTATATGCTACATTGTGTTATGGTTTGATGTGTATGTGAAAAGCTAATATCTAACACGTTTGTTAAACGTGACTCACCAGATAAGCTCCAACCCAGATCTATTAAGTGTATCTTTGTAGGATACCCTAAGAAACTATGGGTTACTACTTCTACTACCCAGCTGAGAACAAAGTCATAGTGGCTAGGTATGGAGATTTCCTTGAAAGGAATCTCATATCTCAAGAACTCAGTAGGAGAGTATATGATCTGGAATATGATCAAGAAGATACAACACCTTTTGAAAATACTAGCCAACTTCAAGAAGACCCTGAAAGCTTAGGCGCTCCTCCTGTAGTTGTTCCCATTCGTAGGTTTGAAAGGACTATACGTGCACCTGACCGTCTATGTCTTAACGTAGAGGTGGAGGAAAATATGGTTGGGGATCTTAATGAACCCGCCAACTATAAGGCTGCCATGGCTGGTCCTGAAAAGGATAAATGGCAGATTGCTATGAATGGGGAAATGCAATCCATGAAAGATAATGATGTCTGGATTGAAGTTGACCTTCCTCCCAATGCTAAAGTCGTTGGAAGTAAGTGGATCTTCAAGAAGAAAACTGACATGGATGGCAATGTACACACCTACAAGGCTCGTATGGTAGCTAAAGGTTTTACTCAAACCTATGACATTGATTACGAGGAGACATTCTCTCCTGTAGCGGACATAAGAGCTATTAGGATTCTCATAGCTATAGCTGCACACTATGTCTATGAGATTTGGCAGATGGATGTCAAAACCGCCTTTCTGAATGGTCGTCTAGATGAAGACATCTATATGGCACAGCCTGAGGGGTTTGTGAATCCACAATTTCCTAACCGTGTATGCAAGCTTAAAAGGTACATTTATGGACTAAAGCAAGCATCAAGGCAATGGAATAAAAGATTTGATGGAGAAATCAAAAGTTTTGGATTTACTCAGAATCTTGATGAGCCATGTGTATATCACAAAGCTAGTGGGAGTCATGTTACTTTACTTGTTATGTATGTCGATGACATATTAATCATGGGAAATCATATACCAAGCCTAAATGAGGTGAAAGCCTATCTTGGTAAATGTTTCTTGATGAAGGACTTAGGGGAAGCAGCATATATACTCGGAATCAAGATCTACATGGATAGATTAAGGCGGCTAATTGGTTTAAGCCAAAGTGCTTACATTGACAAAATATTGAAGAGATTCAATATGAAAAATTTCCAAGAAGGGATTTTTGCCGATGCAAGTAAATCATGGTTTGAGCAGCCAAGGTTGTGCTTCAACACCTGTAGAGGTGGCGCGTATGAAGAAAGTTCCTTATGCTTCGGCTGTAGGATCAATCATGTATGCGGTGCGATGCACAAGGCCTGATGTGGCGTTTGCTCAAAACTTGACCAGTCGGTATCAACAGAATCAGGGTGAAATTCACTGGACTGCTGTTAAACATATTCTCAAATACCTTAGGGCTACACGAGATATGTTCATAGTGTATGGAGGAAATCCAGAAGCAGAACTGTCTGTTACAGGTTACTGCGATGCATCCTGGAAGTGTGACAAAGATGATACGAAGTCTTAGACGGGTTACATATTTGCCATCAATGGAGGTGCTGTGGATTGGAAGAGCAAAAAACAGACAACACTTGCGATGTATGCTACAGAAAGTGAGTACATAGCGGCGTCTGAGGCTGCCATGGAAGCTGTTTGGATAAGGAAGTTTGTTTTGGGGCTTGGTGTCATGTCGTCGATTGAAAATCATATTAAAGTATATTGTGACAATTCTGGTGCAATTACTTTTGCCCATGAACCTGGAGTCATGAAGGGCACCAGACACTATCCTAGACACTATCACTATGTTCGAGAGCAAGTCGAGATAGGTGAAATTGAGTTGCTCAAAGTTCACACAGATGATAACCTAGCAGATCCTTTAACGAAGGCCTTACCTGGTGAAAAACTTAATCATTTGTCTGATAAGTTTGGCCTTCGTTAGCTAGTAGTTTCATGCCCATCTGTGACTAAGTATTTTAGATAAAAGGATATTGTAAACATTATTATTGAAATGAAATAAAGTATTTTGTTATGTTTATTATTCATTTATTATGATGTTATCATATATTTGGATGTTTAAATCCTTGAATAACTTAAGTTATTCTAAATAGTCCGTTGTCAATCAATAACATGAGAATGATATTGAATTAAGGCAAATCTGAGTATTAGTTAGAATATACTTGAAAGTATATTGATGTGTAGCATGACTAATTTGAGATGATATTCAATGAATTAAATATAGGACTTATCCCGCCCACATGATGATACTTTATGGATCTTAGTCATTAAGTACATCATGAATATTTATCCTCTGACTTGAGATACCAGAGATATGTCATGGATGTAGTGCATTTCTGTGAAACAATCTAACGCTATACTTAACTGGTAGTTGATACGCTTACACAGCGCGTTCGGGGTCAAAGGAACTTCCTTTTCGTCGAGCAAGTTTTTCAACACCCTAGGCAGTGAACCTAATCGTTGTAGTGTAGTATTAGGGTAAGCCACGGGTATTGGTATCGTTCTCTAGGGGAATAGGAATGCTAGTAAGAAGTTACTACGCTAAGGTTGGGGTTGAGGAAGATTATTTTTTATCTTTTTTATATTTTTTAGAAAATGGAAAGTTACGAATCTCGGGGTTTGAATTGGGGGGAGGGGGGTTGGTATTTCTACCGATTACTCTACTATTATCTATTCTAATTAACTAAGCTAGGGGTAGTCTATGTCTATTGTTGTGTGCTCGTATGATGATTAAAAATGTGTTTACTTAGATTTTATTACTCCCTAGTTATCTCCTATTGATGGTTGAATTGTCACGACCTTATTCTTAACGCGTTGTGTTTCTAAGGTCGTAGGGTATGAGTTTATCCCTAACTCTTTGAAGCTACCAAAGGTTAATGACTACGAAATCTTTAGGATTCATAAACTTAACACTAAGGTATTCTTTGGATGTTTAGCCTACAATTCCACTAGTAACTATATGTTAAGGTTCAACAAAGATTAATCAAGCATTAATAACACAACGAATGACCTATCACAATACTAGGTCAATCACAATTAAGATAAGAGACAGCCAATCAATATTCAATAACTAGGTTTCATATTACCTAAGTAAACACACAAGTAAATTAGCCGGACATGGAGAACATGCAAGCATACACCCAATCAATTGGAGACATAATTGAATCAATGAAGTAAAACACTTATCTTGATGTAAAATAGGGTATGGAACCCTAAAATACTGTACAAGACAGCCTTGGTTCGGTTTAGGTTTTTACTCCACAAAACTACCTCCCTAAAACTGAAAAATTCGGATTCTATATATAGTGTTACAAACTGCGATGGCGTCACTCTTTAATTGTGACGCCGTCGGGTCGCCGTCATTAAGTTTTCGTCTTGGCCACGTTATCATTATGACGACGTCACCTTATGCCTGTGACGCCATCGCCTTCAGTCTCTGACGCCGTCTGGATCAAATCTAGGTCGTCTGAGCTGCGACGCCCTACTCTTTTAAAACCTGATGCCGTCACTTGTAAATAAGTAATTTAGCTACTGAGTCGTCACAAAACATGTTGTGACGGCGTTGCATTTAAACGCTGACGCCGTCGCCTTCAGTTCCAGCAGCTTGAGTGTCTTGATTATTGACTTTGGCCATTTTATTCATATATTCGCGCCTTTTCGTCCGAATAAGTGTCATTCCAGCAATTTGCCTTCAAGAGACCTAAAAAGTGAAAAGGAACAAAATTAAGTAGTAATGGATACAAAAGTGATCAATTAAGGGCTTAAATGACCCCTCAAAAAGGTACATTTTAAATCCTTATCAAATATCCCTACACTTGGTATTTGCTTGTCCTCAAGCAAATGTGCTTTTAGCCAATTGATTTATAAGTTAGGGGTCATGAAGCATTAGTTTAGAACGATTCACAACACATATAAGCCCTGCAAAATTCAAAACAAGCACGAAAATTACATACTAGCACCTCACATGGGGTGTTTGGATACACACATCTCTCGGGTGTATATGAAATATAAAAAGTTGGAAATGGAAGATAAACACTCATTAACCGGTCCTAGTACATAGATTACCATACGCTTGAGATTAGATCAAACCTCCATCAATTTGGCGTAAGCACCTAGGAAAGACTATCCAAGAGGTCTTTTAAAGGGTTGTAATGTTAGGCTTACGGTAAGGAAATAAAGGGTTTGGTGGGATAGGCGACTTAGTGGTGGCAAGTCAAAAATCTTTATGTTACAAGCATGCGAAGAATGGCGTTGCTAAGCCAAGACTCGACACTCTAAACTCTAGATAACCGAAACAAACAAACATAAATTTAAAGATAGATGTAGGATGGTAGCCCGTATGTTTTTTTTTTTCAACACTATTTTTTTCTTTTTTCTCTTTTTTTTTCGATTTTTTTCATACCTTTTACTCTACCATCCACTACGATAACATCAAAATAGTAGGGATTTATAGGCACATCTCTACACTTGAGTTTTTATTATTCTAACACTAATTTGACGCAAAATTGAAAAGATCAAAACACTTGGAGTACATTATTATGCAAATAAAGGGAATTTGAATTTAACGTTCCCTTCCCGTCATTTCATAAAATTTAACTTTTCCCATGAGTCCCAATCATCCCAAAACTGTGTACAAAGGATATGACTCGACTTAGCAACTTATGCAAGCAACTAGATAATTGAACTAAGGGTTTAGTGTGATAAAAATAATGCACTAAAAGTGAGTGCATACAAGGTAGGCTAAGGCGATTTGGGTGTAATTTGGGGGTGGATTGTAAACAATGCTCTTCATTGATATTCCGGAAAACCGAAACATCACGAGAACCGCGAAAAGGATAGGCTCTAAGGGGTTAACTATGGGTATCGTGTACTAAAGATGAGTACAACGCAAGGGTGTGGGGGAATTACTCAACCGATGTGGAAAAAGTAATTATATTACAGGTATCAAACAAGGGTTATCCTAATGCCTCTTATCATTTAGTTATTCCTAACTACACAAGTGTAGTCTTATTAGCGATCTCGGAATGCATCACAAAACAAGTTCTAGAATCTATTATACTACCGGTTCACACTCTAAGCATTAAAGATGAATGCTTTAATTCCTACAAATCTAAGGGCGATCCTCATATTTTGGGTGGAATTTAAGTGGTAAAGGGTTTTTGTGCTAGTCATTGATGAGTGTCTAAATACTCATCATTTTTATACTGATAGAGTGCCAAAAACATCTGAAAACACTCAGAAATGCTTCAAAATGATGAAAATATCATAAAAAAGTGTTTTATATGTTTTAAATGCAAAAACATCAAAATCTGGTGAAAAACGTATCAAGTTTGCATAATTGGCAGTTTTAGTCCCCCAAGTTATAAAAGTTGTCAAAATCAGTCCCTGGTAAGTCAAAAACTTGTAAAATATCATTTTAGGTCCATGAGATTCAAAAGTTGTCAAAATAAACCTTTTAAAGTTTAAAAATCACAAAATGACAACTTTGGTCCCTCAAGTTTGGAAAATTGTCAAAAATAGTCCTTGGTTAATTTAAAAAGTGAAAATTATCAAATTTTAACCTTGTACTATTCATTAATGACAAAAATGGTCCTTATGATAAACTTTTGGGAATTTACACCTTTAGTCCCTAAAAATCCAAAAATTACATATTAGGTCCTTAAAGTTTAAAAAAAAATGAAATAAAATACAACTTTGGCCCTTGTATTATTCTTATATGGCAGGTTTGGTCCCTTGAAGGAAGTTTGGAATATTAACAAGATCAGTCCCTCAAGAATTGGCAATTTACATTTTTAGTCCTTATGAGTTACTAGCTACAAACCAAACGGATTATATATTAACTTAAACCCAAAACCAATCTCTGGCCCAACTTCTTGACCCGGCCCAATATTTAAAATCAAAAATACCGCGCCACTGTAGCAGCTTCTCTCCCATAGCAGTATACACTAAAACCAGGTGGTTTTAACCACCTTTTCACCACTTGATTTCCTTTCCACATCATCCCTAACACCTGGTTACCCAATCCCTCCACCTCTACACCAATCCAAGCCCAATTAATGAAAAAAACCAACTCCAAGACTTTTGGCGCCAAAATGCCAAGTGTACGATTCTGATGCATTCAAAAGCTGGAAATTGGTGGGATTTACTCATATGTCGACAAGGATGCTAAAAAGTCAATATAAATGAAAAAAGGAAGCAGAGGAGAAGAAGTAGTAGAGTAGTTTAGTCTAGTATAATGTCGTTTTAGTTTAATCTTAATTTCCAGTACAATTTAATCTTTCTAAGTATCTTGTTTAAGTTATTTAAAGTGTTTGAGAATCATTTTCAGTTTCAATTTCAGTTTGTGCATACGAATTCAGTTTATGCCTATTTCCTAGTTGAAATTCTCATTATATTAAAAGGTTGTTATTAGTTGTTGTTTAAAACTGAAAAAGCTCACATAAGCTTTTTTTAAGCTCTTATAAGCTTTTAGAAGTTATAAAATTCAGTTTAAAGCTTTAATTCAAAAATTCTCAAAAATACCAATAAAATAGATAGAAATTCAAAAATCCTATGAGGAATGATCAAGACAGTGTATCAGTACTGAATTTGGAATGCTAGTTGGTTTAGAGGCTTTTGGAAAGCTATAGGAAATAGAATGGATCCTCAGTTCTACAGTTTGTGAAATATCCCAACTTGTAAGCCTTTATTTACAATTTGCATTTTCAAGAGTTCATGTTTAATTCCTGTCAATTGCAGCTTAATCATGTTTAAATATAGTTATTAGACAATAATAGATAGCTTTCTTGGTTTAAAAGTTTGTTTAAGTATTAAAAGTCTCTAACCAGCTTTCTAAAGGACTGTTTGGAATTGCTATTTCATCTGAGATAGCAGCCTGTTTTGCTGTTGATTGTAGCTGTTCTATGTTATATTAGCATCCAATAACTCAGTGATACATTAAAATCCAGTCTTCTTAGGTGTAAAAGTCAAAAATCTTTTTAATCATTCTTAGTCAGTCACTGATGGAATTTTTGAACTGCAAAATCTATCTTACAAGCTTAAAAGTTAATGGTATAGCTTTAGATAATCTTACATTAGCTTATAATACCACAATTAGTCCATAGATTCAGTTTAAATTTCATAAAAGTCAACTTGGTTTAATGTCTTAAAAAGTCAAAACTATGCTCTCTGCACAGTTTTTTGCCCATCTTCACAAGCTTGTCAAAAGCTCTTGTTTGAGATTCAGCTTGGGATTTTTGGCTTTTTATGTAGCTAACCTAGCCATATTGAAGTTTTAATTTTAGTTTTTCAAATTCTAGCTTTTTAGAATAGGCTGCAAGTGGTTTTCATTCTTGTCCAAAACTCAGCATTCACTGAGTATTGACTCAGTGGTGTTTTCAAGATTTTCTCAAGCCTCTTACAAGCTTATTAGTGTAAGCCATAGTTAGATTTTTAACTTTTTGAAAAGATCAGCTGGTCAACTTGCTTAGTCCAGCCTTTGTTTTCATTTCCAAGCTTATATAAGTACTTAAAAATAAGCTTATAAGTGCCTAGTATACACCAAAAGTGCCCTGTGCACCAGATAGATATCTAGATTCATAAGCTCTCACAGAGCTTATTATTTAGCTTAAGCTCATGCTCTTTAGTTTTTTAGAAAGCCAACCTAGTCATATTAATGTTTCAAGTTTTATTTTCCAACTTTTAGCTTATTCAATAAGCCTGCTAGTGGCTTAATGTTTTGTCCATTTCATTTAAAGTCACCAACCAGTCAGTGGTTGCTAGCTTTTCAAAAACTTCTAACAAGCTTATTTATGAAAGCCAATCTTTTTAAATTAGTTTTTTGAATAGCCTATCTGGTCTAATTGTCAGTCCAAGTATTTTTCTTCAAGTCCTAGCTTATTATAGTGCTTAAAAGATAGCTTATAGGTGCCTAGTAAATTCCAGTGTCTTGTGCAAATTCAGTTAAGTAGTGCTTATTTATAGCTTATCCTGTGCTTGTTCTTAGTATTTGAGTTTTTTTTAAATGTTGTATTAGCTTATTATCTTAGTCCTAGCTTATTTCCAGTTTCACTTTGCTCAATTTCTAGCTTATAAGCCATTTGGCTCATCTTTATGCTTATTTCATTCATAATAGGCCACTGTTAAGATAATCAGCTTATTACAGTGCTTATTAGTAGCTTTTGTAAAAACTTGTAGTTATAAAAAGTGCTTAATTTCTTGTGTTTAATAAGTTTGCAAAATAAAAATTGAAAAAAAAAATAGTTTACAAAAAAGTGCCACTGCTGGGATTTGATCCCTGGCCACCCAGCTCACCACACACACTCCTTACCAATGCGCCCTTGGGACTTTTCTCGTCATTCCTTGCACTTAATACTCTCTTATATACGTTTTGCCTTAAATAGCTTATTAAGCTTACTTAGCTTATTTATAGCTTATTCGTAGTAGTTTTTTCAAGTTTTCTAATTTTCATAAAAGTGTATTAGTATTAAGTATTTTATAAAAAAGTTTCAGATTTTTATAAATAGTTTTAGTATTTTTTAACATTTAATTAGTGTAAAAACTTATTTAAATCATAATAAAAAATATAAAAGTCAAAAAAATATAAATCTTTTTTCTAAAATTTTCTTTTATCATATATTTTGTAAGAAAATTAGTTTTACACTTGTAGACCTTTTATTTCATAAAATTTACGTTTTTGCTTGCGCTCCAGCGTAATTTTTAAACGTAACGCTCGTTTTTGTTTTAGACTACGTTTTTAGACATTTTAAGTTTATGTTTTAGTTAAGATAGTTTATTTAAGTTATTTTGTTTTAT
This sequence comes from Chrysanthemum seticuspe, assembly GCA_019973895.1. Lineage (NCBI taxonomy): Eukaryota > Viridiplantae > Streptophyta > Magnoliopsida > Asterales > Asteraceae > Chrysanthemum > Chrysanthemum seticuspe. Next base: position 275,474,631 of record BPTQ01000009.1, read on the forward strand.
AAATCATAAACGTTCATCGATCTGTAAAAATAGTGATAGCGTTTATTTAATAGATTTTAACTTTTTAATCTTTTTAATTTGCATTTAAGTCGCTTTTATTTGTTAATCTTTTCTTTAGGTAATTATCCATCGAAAACCTTATCGATCACTATCCTTAGTGATCATTCTATCATCTGAAGTTGTTTTAAACACCAATTCATCCTCCGTGGGACTTAACGACCCAGGAATTCCCTATATTCCTCTGATCTAAATTGTATTTGTGTTTAAGCTGTTTTAAGTCTATTTGACTTGACGGTTTGGACGCAATCAAATTTTGGCGCCGCTGCCGGGGAGGCTGTAAGCGTGTTTTAAGCATTTCCAGACCCGTACTTGCACATATACCATCGTTTGTAAACAGTTTTTTTTGTAAAGTTAATCAGAAAATAAAAAAGTTCATTATCACTTTTCCTAAAGTGTTGATAACACCAAAAATATTTTCATTCTTTGTTTTTATGGCATGTTTTTCAAAAATCCAAAAATATTCATCTTTACCCTCTTACCCTTTTTGATTCTTTATTCCTTTACCCTCTATCCATTTGATTCTAACTTCTTCTATTCTCATGGAATTTCTCGAGAACGAATTCTGGGACGAAGCTGAAAAGCTTCAGATTGTTTCACAAATGTCTAGAATTCGAGTTGTTCGTGATGATCCATCAATTCTGCGTAGGGATATAGAACGAGAAACCGGGGTGACAAAGGACCAGGTACTTCCTTTTGATAATGGAGGTACTAAATACGTCCATCCTACGGTTATCCAAAGATCTAATCCCTCGATTGCTCCTAAGTCGTCTAGAATTGATAATAAACTTTCACGATTTACGGTTAAAAGTAAACATGCAGAATTCAGTCCGGTGACTAGCAAGAATGACTTGCCTAATCTTCACGTTTCTCAAGAACCAAAACCGGAGTCCATAACGGAAGTAGTGGAAATTGCTAGCTCTCAGAGCACACCACTTGTCCCACCTCAGGATTTTTCAAAATGTTCTTTGAGTCTTAATAATCATTCAGATCACCATGTTGGTTTTGTTGATTCTTTGAATGAATTGATTCCTTCTCATAACTCTCAAATAGAATCGTTTATTCCTTGTGTCGGTTGTGGTGAGCCTCTTTATGGTTCACCATGTCGCTGGTGTACGTGTGTACAATGTGGTAATGATATTCGTAACGGGAGTTGTTTATTTTGTGGTTCGAGGAATTCATTTGATTATGATCCTAATACGAACTCATTTAACGACCCCTCAAATTTTTCCAATTACCCACCACAGCCCGACATATCTTCATATAATCAACAATACTGCTGTGAATTTTGTGGAGGTCCTCACCAAGGATTTGAATGTCAGTCCGGAAACACGTTTGTCTATGAACAGTTTTCCGGTGATGCTCAGAACTTTGGGTATGACCAATATCCATATGATTCACCAATCCAGGATCAACAGTTTTACTGTTGTGAGAACTGTGGAGGTCCCCATTTCAGCTCTGATTGTCAAACAGGGAATCCATTTCCTTGTAACGATTATGACTATCACGACCAATCTCCACAGTGCCTAATGACTCAAACTCCTCAGCAAACCCAACAAGACACTTATCTAGAGCTTCTGGAGTCAGTGAAAAGAACTGAGGAGTTGAGTAAGACAGCATTTCATAATGTTCCCAGTTTTTCTTGTGTGATTCAAAATTCACATGAGAAATCCATGGAAGAATTGCTAGCTGAAGAGCAGGTATCTAAAATTAATTCCCAAATTGCCTTTGAAAAAGCTATTAAGGAATCAATTGCACAAGAAAAAGCAGCCAGATCTAGCTCGCAATTTCGTTTTATTCCTGATGATAGTGATGATGAAGATACACTTGAAGATTCATCAAATTCATCAGTGGATATCCCAGCAGTTGAGATTCATTCTCAAACAACTGCTATCACACCCGAGGTTCACACTCACTCTCTAAACATGGGGGACGAGCATCTTGACACTGTTCCTGAAAAGGAATCGGACAAATTCATAAAGTCTAGTGTTGAGGACCTTGTCCCAATCCCAAGAGAGTCACAGGGAACTTTTGATCATGTGTGTGATATCCCTACTCCTCTTGTCTTCCAAAATGATCATATTGAGATGTTCTCTGATTCTGATGAGGACTATTCTTTATCTTGTGGAGACATAAGTTATGAAGGTGAATTACCTTCTGAGCTTGTCAGCTTAGGAGAAGAGAATGAAGAAGAAATAATTCAAGACGAAGCTCTTCGTCTTATAGTATTGAATGTTAATCTTCTCATTTCTAGAATCGAGGCTTTTAATGAAAAGCCTACTTCATATTCTATCCCCTTTGAGGATAGTGAACTTTTGTTCAATGATTCTATTCCCGAATTACAAACGTTCCATTTTGATCATATGGGAGAGAAGATTAGTGGTATTACCACTTCTCATTCTCATAATTCTCTCCCCGATTATGAATCATTCACTTTTGATGAGTTCCCTAGTGAACTCAGTCAAATCAATCCCGAATATGAATCATTCTCCTTTGAGGAGTTCTCCTGTGAACTCAATCATATCATATCTCTACCGGAGTATGATAACTTCTACTTTGAACTAGACACACCCGGGATATGTCTAGACCAATTGAGCTTAAAAGATGAAATTCATGAAACCATGAATTCTCCTGTGAGTGATGATGAGTTAATCATGATCTTTATCATGACTTTCTTTCTCTTCTTCACCTATCCCGTAGCTTCTCCTGTTCTTCACTCCTTCGGGAATGAAGACATTATCTTTGACCCCGGCATTTTCATTTCTCATTTGTAAGCCGGTTCTATGTATATCTCATCGGTGTGGAACTTTCATGTACTTCAATGTTTATACAAACATCTTGAATGAAAGTCCGATGGAGATTGTCTCTTCCACTTACTTCCCCATGCACAAATTAATTCGGGGTCGAGTCAAGCTAGCGACTCGGAAATCAAAAACAGTAGCTAAACATGGGTTTTCACCCGTGTGTACCACCTTAGTGTGGGGGAGATGCCCCACCTGTTGTATATGTATATATAAAAACTTTGAAAATTGTAAATATTAAAAAAGAGAATAACTGTTGTGTTTCTACACTTAGCTAGTAATGTTATCTTTTTACGTTCTAAAGTTTCGGCATTACAGCCGGTACTTTGAATATTGAGGACAATATTCATTTCTAAGTGTGGGGGGGAAATTCTGGCGAATTTGATCATAAATGTACCCTTTTAGTCCCTTTTTCCCCCAAAATGGCCAAATTTTAAAAATTTTTATTTAGTGGAAGTACTATGTACTAAACACAACAAATGGTAATCAGTCCACCATATCTAACCCACATAAGGATTGGCTAATCCAGGAGCAAACGGCTCTTGGTAAAGATATCTCAAATCCGTTTATGGCTTACAATTTGCCTAAAATTGTATGGTGTTCAACTCACCATATCTTTAAACTAGTGAAGAGTTGGCTAGCCCGCAAGTTTATGGCTTGTGGTAAAGGCAGTTGAAAATCCATAATTGGTAATCAGCTCACCAAAGATAATCCTGATAATTTATCTAAGAGTTGGCTAGTCCAGAAGGGTACGGCTTCTGGTAAAGACACATCAAATCCGTTATATGGTTTATGATTTGCCAATAAATCATTTGGTTATCGTTGTACCAAGATTCTTACTTGAATCAAAACAATTGGCTACTCCAGAAGTAATGGCTTTTGGTAAAGAGATAAAATCCATTAAATTTTCTCAAATCATTGCTAGGGACTAGCAATATCTTAGTGTGGGGGATTGATGAGTGTCTAAATACTCATCATTTTTATACTGATAGAGTGCCAAAAACATCTGAAAACACTCAGAAATGCTTCAAAATGATGAAAATATCATAAAAAAGTGTTTTATATGTTTTAAATGCAAAAACATCAAAATCTGGTGAAAAACGTATCAAGTTTGCATAATTGGCAGTTTTAGTCCCCCAAGTTATAAAAGTTGTCAAAATCAGTCCCTGGTAAGTCAAAAACTTGTAAAATATCATTTTAGGTCCATGAGATTCAAAAGTTGTCAAAATAAACCTTTTAAAGTTTAAAAATCACAAAATGACAACTTTGGTCCCTCAAGTTTGGAAAATTGTCAAAAATAGTCCTTGGTTAATTTAAAAAGTGAAAATTATCAAATTTTAACCTTGTACTATTCATTAATGACAAAAATGGTCCTTATGATAAACTTTTGGGAATTTACACCTTTAGTCCCTAAAAATCCAAAAATTACATATTAGGTCCTTAAAGTTTAAAAAAAAATGAAATAAAATACAACTTTGGCCCTTGTATTATTCTTATATGGCAGGTTTGGTCCCTTGAAGGAAGTTTGGAATATTAACAAGATCAGTCCCTCAAGAATTGGCAATTTACATTTTTAGTCCTTATGAGTTACTAGCTACAAACCAAACGGATTATATATTAACTTAAACCCAAAACCAATCTCTGGCCCAACTTCTTGACCCGGCCCAATATTTAAAATCAAAAATACCGCGCCACTGTAGTAGCTTCTCTCCCATAGCAGTATACACTAAAACCAGGTGGTTTTAACCACCTTTTCACCACTTGATTTCCTTTCCACATCATCCCTAACACCTGGTTACCCAATCCCTCCACCTCTACACCAATCCAAGCCCAATTAATGAAAAAAACCAACTCCAAGACTTTTGGCGCCAAAATGCCAAGTGTACGATTCTGATGCATTCAAAAGCTGGAAATTGGTGGGATTTACTCATATGTCGACAAGGATGCTAAAAAGTCAATATAAATGAAAAAAGGAAGCAGAGGAGAAGAAGTAGTAGAGTAGTTTAGTCTAGTATAATGTCGTTTTAGTTTAATCTTAATTTCCAGTACAATTTAATCTTTCTAAGTATCTTGTTTAAGTTATTTAAAGTGTTTGAGAATCATTTTCAGTTTCAATTTCAGTTTGTGCATACGAATTCAGTTTATGCCTATTTCCTAGTTGAAATTCTCATTATATTAAAAGGTTGTTATTAGTTGTTGTTTAAAACTGAAAAAGCTCACATAAGCTTTTTTTAAGCTCTTATAAGCTTTTAGAAGTTATAAAATTCAGTTTAAAGCTTTAATTCAAAAATTCTCAAAAATACCAATAAAATAGATAGAAATTCAAAAATCCTATGAGGAATGATCAAGACAGTGTATCAGTACTGAATTTGGAATGCTAGTTGGTTTAGAGGCTTTTGGAAAGCTATAGGAAATAGAATGGATCCTCAGTTCTACAGTTTGTGAAATATCCCAACTTGTAAGCCTTTATTTACAATTTGCATTTTCAAGAGTTCATGTTTAATTCCTGTCAATTGCAGCTTAATCATGTTTAAATATAGTTATTAGACAATAATAGATAGCTTTCTTGGTTTAAAAGTTTGTTTAAGTATTAAAAGTCTCTAAACAGCTTTCTAAAGGACTGTTTGGAATTGCTATTTCATCTGAGATAGCAGCCTGTTTTGCTGTTGATTGTAGCTGTTCTATGTTATATTAGCATCCAATAACTCAGTGATACATTAAAATCCAGTCTTCTTAGGTGTAAAAGTCAAAAATCTTTTTAATCATTCTTAGTCAGTCACTGATGGAATTTTTGAACTGCAAAATCTATCTTACAAGCTTAAAAGTTAATGGTATAGCTTTAGATAATCTTACATTAGCTTATAATACCACAATTAGTCCATAGATTCAGTTTAAATTTCATAAAAGTCAACTTGGTTTAATGTCTTAAAAAGTCAAAACTATGCTCTCTGCACAGTTTTTTGCCCATCTTCACAAGCTTGTCAAAAGCTCTTGTTTGAGATTCAGCTTGGGATTTTTGGCTTTTTATGTAGCTAACCTAGCCATATTGAAGTTTTAATTTTAGTTTTTCAAATTCTAGCTTTTTAGAATAGGCTGCAAGTGGTTTTCATTCTTGTCCAAAACTCAGCATTCACTGAGTATTGACTCAGTGGTGTTTTCAAGATTTTCTCAAGCCTCTTACAAGCTTATTAGTGTAAGCCATAGTTAGATTTTTAACTTTTTGAAAAGATCAGCTGGTCAACTTGCTTAGTCCAGCCTTTGTTTTCATTTCCAAGCTTATATAAGTACTTAAAAATAAGCTTATAAGTGCCTAGTATACACCAAAAGTGCCCTGTGCACCAGATAGATATCTAGATTCATAAGCTCTCACAGAGCTTATTATTTAGCTTAAGCTCATGCTCTTTAGTTTTTTAGAAAGCCAACCTAGTCATATTAATGTTTCAAGTTTTATTTTCCAACTTTTAGCTTATTCAATAAGCCTGCTAGTGGCTTAATGTTTTGTCCATTTCATTTAAAGTCACCAACCAGTCAGTGGTTGCTAGCTTTTCAAAAACTTCTAACAAGCTTATTTATGAAAGCCAATCTTTTTAAATTAGTTTTTTGAATAGCCTATCTGGTCTAATTGTCAGTCCAAGTATTTTTCTTCAAGTCCTAGCTTATTATAGTGCTTAAAAGATAGCTTATAGGTGCCTAGTAAATTCCAGTGTCTTGTGCAAATTCAGTTAAGTAGTGCTTATTTATAGCTTATCCTGTGCTTGTTCTTAGTATTTGAGTTTTTTTTAAATGTTGTATTAGCTTATTATCTTAGTCCTAGCTTATTTCCAGTTTCACTTTGCTCAATTTCTAGCTTATAAGCCATTTGGCTCATCTTTATGCTTATTTCATTCATAATAGGCCACTGTTAAGATAATCAGCTTATTACAGTGCTTATTAGTAGCTTTTGTAAAAACTTGTAGTTATAAAAAGTGCTTAATTTCTTGTGTTTAATAAGTTTGCAAAATAAAAATTGAAAAAAAAAATAGTTTACAAAAAAGTGCCACTGCTGGGATTTGATCCCTGGCCACCCAGCTCACCACACACACTCCTTACCAATGCGCCCTTGGGACTTTTCTCGTCATTCCTTGCACTTAATACTCTCTTATATACGTTTTGCCTTAAATAGCTTATTAAGCTTACTTAGCTTATTTATAGCTTATTCGTAGTAGTTTTTTCAAGTTTTCTAATTTTCATAAAAGTGTATTATTATTAAGTATTTTATAAAAAAGTTTCAGATTTTTATAAATAGTTTTAGTATTTTTTAACATTTAATTAGTGTAAAAACTTATTTAAATCATAATAAAAAATATAAAAGTCAAAAAAATATAAATCTTTTTTCTAAAATTTTCTTTTATCATATATTTTGTAAGAAAATTAGTTTTACACTTGTAGACCTTTTATTTCATAAAATTTACGTTTTTGCTTGCGCTCCAGCGTAATTTTTAAACGTAACGCTCGTTTTTGTTTTAGACTACGTTTTTAGACATTTTAAGTTTATGTTTTAGTTAAGATAGTTTATTTAAGTTATTTTGTTTTATAAATCATAAACGTTCATCGATCTGTAAAAATAGTGATAGCGTTTATTTAATAGATTTTAACTTTTTAATCTTTTTAATTTGCATTTAAGTCGCTTTTATTTGTTAATCTTTTCTTTAGGTAATTATCCATCGAAAACCTTATCGATCACTATCCTTAGTGATCATTCTATCATCTGAAGTTGTTTTAAACACCAATTCATCCTCCGTGGGACTTAACGACCCAGGAATTCCATATATTCCTCTGATCTAAATTGTATTTGTGTTTAAGCTGTTTTAAGTCTATTTGACTTGACGGTTTGGACGCAATCAGTCATATAATTTCCTATCCATGAGACGCTTTATTAAGACCAATGGCCCACTCCTATATGTCATGAAAAATTTTAAATTTGGTGCCAAAATTACCCTAACCGATATTTCTCATGGTTTATTACACAAATGAAATTGGACAAGGCAAATAATCAAGGATAAGCATAGTTTCAAAGTTCCTGTTTTATTTTCCCTCCCTACACTTAACTGCACATTGTCCCCAATGTTCCCCGAAAGTATCAAAGTTATGATAATGGAAGGTAATTAAAACGAAAGAAACTATTACTCCCTTGATTAGCTCGGTAGGATCCGTGTGAAGTGGTGGTTACATCTTTCTTCAAGAAGAATGTTTGCGTGAAAAGCTCCTTCTCATCTTATGTATCTTCTTCTTGATAAATTAAACCTGCACACTTGAAGAAAACAAACGAAACTTCGCGTAAAATTGGCGGTAACAATATATATATATGACTCTACTAAACTAGGATATAATGCTTGTGGAATGGATGTTTACAGATTTTCTAGAAGATTAAGACCTGGAAAATTCCAAAAATTTATAAGTAGCTCAGAAAACGAGAAAAAGTAGTAAGCTGTTTCTGCTCCTCTGACGCCGTCAGGTTATCCTGACAGAAACTGGTCTGCGATTTTCTGGAAAAAATTCTGGAACATTTTTATCTTTAAAATCTGGAAAAAATTTCCTGCAAAACATCCATTATGACTCGATACAAGCATTTGACTCGAACAAACACACATGTATATCTTTTGAATAATTGTAATTCTCATGTTCACGTTTCTTTTGAAAACGTGTGTAATCCTCCCTACACTTATCCCTTATGTAAAATACCTTTATATGTAATTAAGACGAGGTTAAAGACAAAATAAAGCATTTTTACAAATTTAAACATGAGAATAAACAATCAATAAAAGATACACGACACAAACAAGCAAGCAATTAAGCATGGGTTGCCTCCCACGAAGCGCTTTTCTTTATTTATGAGTCTTATAGCTAGACTCGAAGTCGTGCCCCTACGTGACTTCATTACCATCACCTTCTTCCAAAACAATATCCTCATCGTTGACCATTTCATTATTGTCCAATTGATAATGTTTCACACGTTGTCCATTCATGGTAAATTCCCTTCCATCATGGTCCAGTAGCACCACAGCCCCATTGTCCATTTTCCTCTTCACCGAAAAAGGTCCATACCATCTTGATTTGAGTTTTCCGAAAATAATCTCAATCTTGAATTATACAAGAGCACCTTATCTCCTTCCACAAACTCTTTAGGATTCTTTATCCGTTGATCATGCCATTTTTTCGCCCTTTCTTTGTATGTGATCGACGATTCATAAGCTTCAAGTCTTAGTTCATCCAGTTCTTGAAGCTGTAGGAACCTATTTGACCCTGCCTCAGAATAATCCATATTACAGGCCTTAAGTTCCCAGTACGCCTTTTGCTCAAGTTCAATAGGTAGGTGGCATGCTTTCTCGTAAACCAAGCGAAAAGGGGTTGTTCTGATAGGTGTTTTATAAGCAGTTCTGAATGCCCAGAGTGCCTTATCCAGTTTGAATGCCCAATATTTTCTATTCTGGTGGACCTTTTTTCAAGTATCCTCTTTAATGCTCTATTTGTGTTCTCTACTTGCCCATTCATTTGGGGGTGATATGCTGTAGAAAATCTATGCGGAACACCATACTTCTTCATCACCTTCTCCATTTGAGCATTGCAAAAGTGGGTTCCTCTATCACTGATCAATGCCTTGAGAATCCCGAATTGTGCGAAGAGCTTTTTAAGAAAATGAATGACTACTCTTGCATCATTAGTCCTAAGGGCTTGGGCCTCCACCCATTTGGATACATAGTCGATAGCCACTAGAATGTATTCATTTCCTCCAGATGATGGAAATGGTCCCATGAAGTCTATACCCCAAGCATCGAATATTTCACAGACTTGGATATAGTTCTGAGGTGATTCATCCCTTCGCGAGATGTTTCCCGATCGTTGGCATGCATCGCACATTTGAACTAATCTCTTAACGTCGCTAAAAATAGTAGGCCCGTAGAATCCGGCATCGAAAACTTTTCGTGCCGTGACATTTACACCGTGATGCCCCCCAGATGGTCCCGCATGACATTCTTTCATAATTCGATCAATCTCTCTTCCGGCAATACAACGTCGAATGATTTGATCGGGGCATATGCAGAATAGGAAGGGTTCATCCCAGAAATAGTATTTTAGTGCGGTGAAGAATTTTCTTTTATCTTGCTTAGTCATGTAATTTGGCAAAACCCTACTGGACAGATAGTTAGCATAATCCGCATACCATGGCTCAATTTCCTTAATGGCCATTAGCCGTTCCTCGGGAAAAGAGTCGTGAATCTCGGTATGGTCTAACTTCTCAAGGTCTGGGTTCTCAACCGTGACAGATGATCATCAGCAAAATTTTCAGCCCCCTTTTTATCTCAAATTTCAATGTCGAATTCTTGAAGCAATAGAATCCACCTAATGAGTCGGGGTTTTGCATCTTGTTTGGAGAACAAGTAGCGTAAGGCAGAGTGATCTGTGAAGACGACAGTTTTGGAAAGGACGAGATATTGCCTGAACTTGTCGAAGGCAAAAACCACAGCTAAAATCTCTTTCTCGGTGGCTGTATAATTTTATTGCGCTACATTCATGGTTTTGCTAGCATAGTAAATTGGTTGAAAATGCTTCTCCTTTCTCTGGCCGAGCACGACGCCTACAACATTACCACTAGCATCGCACATGATTTCGAATGGTTGAGACCAATCAGGGGTGACCATTATCGGAGCCTGAGTGAGATCTTTCTTTAGTTGATTGAATGCTTCCTTGCATTCCTCAGAAAAATCAAAAGGGGCATCCTTGACAAGAAGCTGTGTCATTGGCCGGGCAATTTTCGATAAATCGTTAATAAACCGTCTATAAAAGCCCGCATGACCTAGAAAGCTTCGAATGGCTTTAACGGTAGTATGATAGGGTAGTTTGGATATCACTTCAATTTTAGCTCTATCGACCTCGATTCCATTTTCGGAGACTTTGTGCCCTAAAACGATTCCTTCTCTTACCATGAAATGGCATTTTTCACAATTCATGACTAAATTTGTTTCTTCACACCATTTCAACATCTTTCTAAGGTTGGATAGACAAAGGTCGAAGGAATTCCCAAATACCGAGATATCATCCATGAAGACTTCCATGTTGTCCTCAATTAATTCATGAAATATGGCCATCATACATCGTTGAAAGGTGGCGGGGGCGTTGCATAACCCGAAGGGCATTCGCTTGTAAGCAAAAGTCCTGTAAGGGCATGTAAACGTAGTCTTTTATTGATCTTCTGGAGCAATGGGGATTTGGAAGTATCCTGAAAAACCATCAAGAAAACAGTAGTACTCATGCCCAGCCAACCTTTCGAGCATTTGGTCGATGAATGGCAAAGGAAAATGATCCTTCCGGGTGGCGTCATTTAACTTCCTATAGTCGATACAAACACGCCAAGCATTAACCGTTCTCTGCGGTACTAAATCACCCTTTTCATTCTTCACAACCGTCATTCCTCCCTTTTTTGGAACCACTTGGACTGGGCTGACCCAAGGGCTATCCGAAATGAGGTAGATAAGGCCGGCAACGAGGAGCTTGACGACCTCCTTTTTTACTACCTCCTTGATATTAGGGTTAACTCTCCTCTGCGGTTGAACGGTTGGTTTGTAATCTTCTTCCATAAGAATTTTATGAGTACAAAAAGTAGAATCAACACCCTTAATGTCAGCAACACTCCACGCTGTTAATACAAATACGCCGTAAAAACGGTTATTTATATCTTACAATCTTCTAATGTTTTGTCGATAACAAACGTAAAATCATTTTAACGAAACAAATAAAATACGTAAATGGTTTGAACTAATAGTTTCTAACACACTTACGTTTTCACATAAAACACTAAAACAAGTATAAGTGATTTTATGATTTAATGATTTAATATTACATATGTACAACAATTAGTGTTTACATATTTGGGTAAAATATACACATAACTAGTATGTAGTATATTGGGTAATATAAATGGGTAGAAACTTAAGTATCATAACCCATTGACCAAATACATTGAATGTAGTTGGGTACAACCCAAAGTCCATGGAGCTTGACCCATAACCCATTGCATGACATCATGCTTATATCATATATGGATAATATTCATAACCCATGGTATTGACCCATACCCATGTGACTAGGTGCATTGCACTTATAAGATACATTGTATCTAGTAAAAGACCCATGGATCAACCCATAACCCATGACCCATGACCCATAACCAAAATACCCATGGGTAAAGAGGATCGTCCCACGGATCCCTAGCTTTATGCTAGACGGATCCCTTGTGGAAGGGATCCGTGGGATCCAGGGAACAGTAGACATTTTCCTCTATAAATAGTGAGCCATTTCTTCATTGTTTCTCACCCCTTTCTAACATACTTTCTCCTTGAGTTAAAAACTCTCTAACCTCAGATCCAAGTGATCTATGTTTGTAGTTTTGTGTTTGTGTGATTCTCTAGGTTCCTCTTAAAGGTGAGATCACCACCTTTGAAGTCAAGCAAGCTCAAGTCCATGAGTTGCCATGCTTCCTCATCATCAAGACTACTGAAGTCCTCTTGTTGATGATTCTTTTCTTTCTTCTAAGAAGTGTAGTATTGGAGACATGAGTGAAAGATGTCTCAAGTGTCAAGACGAAGACATTAGTGAAAGGTGTCGATCGTCCGTATTGTAGGCATTAGTGAAGGGTGCCTAGAAGTCAAGTCACAAGACATTAGTGATGGGTGTCTTGAAGATCTATTTAAAGGCATTAGTGAAAGGTGCCTTAGATGTACATTCGATATGGTGTGTTTCGATGTACAAGATACATTAGCATTAGATCCAAGGATATTGATATCCTTGATGATGTTGTAATAAGGAGTTGGTATCCTTTGGGATTAATCGTTGGTGTAGTATTGGGTTGTAGTTCCTCCATTGTAATAGAACTCGGTACTTAGCCTAGTACCGGATAAAGGGTAGGCGACGTTGTGGTAGGTGTGGTTCACCTTGGAGTGAAAGAACCCGGTGGTTAGCCTAGTACCGGAAAAAGAGTAGGCAACGTTGTGAAGGTTTCTCCACCATAAGGAGTTGGGGTCGTGTAGTGATTACGAACTCTTTAGTAGGTGACTCGGGGAGTGGAGTAGGGCAAGGAAGGTGTCCTTGTAGCCGAACCACTATAAATACTCGCGTTGTGGTTTTGTGCTTCTTACTTTTATCTTTTCATTACATACTTTTATATGTTTGTTTATCAACATCCGACACACATCCAAATAGATTGACATAAGTCGATCTAAATAGATTAAAATGAGTTTTAATTGGCAAAACTATTCAACCCCCTTCTAGTTTTCCACAATTGGCATCAGAGCTTCGTTACCAAGTTTCTTGAAGTATATTGTACTTTAAAAACTTGATACGATCCATGGTTAATTGAAAACTACAAAGAAGGTTTTTCATAAAAACAAACACCATGTCTTTTAAAACTCTTTGTTTGGATGTTGATTAGATGACAACATTTTTCTCATTATTTATTTTCTATTTAAATGCACTAATCTTATTTGTCATGTTGATTAGTCAAAGCTCATACCTACCAAGCCATAGGAATCGCTTGGTAACAAGAAAACCTTCCCTAAGAAGGTATCTTAAACACGAAGGAGCCGGAATTGTCTACTAACATTTGTTATGTCATTTGTAAAGACATTCCTAAGTGCGTTAGAGGTATGATTTTCTACTAACCTCTAAAATGACATTAGCTTGATAATTAAGTATGCCTACATAGGTATTTATATGATTATCTTTTGTGTATATACATGTATTACATGAAGCTTCATTAAGAAGCCTTTTCTCACATACGTGTTATTTTTTCGTCTAAAGTCATGGTATATAAAACTTGTGTTTTATTTTATTTAATCCTAAAATTATATCTTTCTAATAATAAAACAAAAACACAAATATCAAAAATTCCTCCTTCCCCGTAAAAACTCCCACCGTCATCCACTCCATCAAATCCTCACTTTTTCAAATATTCCAAATTCAAAAAATTTCCACTCATTCAAAACTTCATCTTCCTCTCCATTTCATCTCAACCGAAACCAAGAAGGTTCGCCATCAACATGGTTTACGTCGCCCTCGTGCTCATCGCCTTAACACTCATCGCTCTTGTGTTCCCTATGATGAAGTTCTCATACGGAGACATATACTTTGTGTTGTTAATCTACATTGGGATCATATACCCAATCCTTTGTATCATTCTTAGCATTGTAATAAAATATTATTAATAGTCTAGTTTATCTAGGTTATTATTATCATAATGTGTTTTTCATTTCTTTTGATGTATATGTTTCGTATTTTCTCATGATACATTAGAAGTCATGTATGCATGCTAAAAGAAAATGTAGGCTAAAACACATATCTTGGTATAAAATTGTAAAACCTATGTTTTTATCAAATCTGTTTCTGATACTACAGACCCACGGATCCCGGAAAGTATACTGGCCGGATCCCTTATGAAAGGGAACCGTACTCCTGGATAACAGTTTTTCATGCAAAATAAAAACCACTTTCTTTCTAAAAATAATATTCCACTAGAATGTCAAAACCATAAGTGAGTTAAGTGTCATTGTTGTTAAAAACCATTGTTAATAAAAATCTAGTAAAAACGTTAGATAATCATTGGTTGACCACAAAACATCACTTTCTATTTAACTCATCGTCTCTATAGGTTCAACTATGACGCATGAATATGAGTTTGATTTTTCACTCACTAGCGTCTACACTACGAACATCTCCCTTGAGCCCAACACATCTGGCAATCATGTCCGTGGGTTCAATAATCTCGAAAACCATCACTTCCACGAAGGACGTATTGTAGACACCTCTCTACAGTACGAAGAAGGCATCAATACCTCCTTCCAAGCCATAGGACTAGAATGTCTTCTTGAAATCAACGATAAGATATTTCCAAGGTTCATAATGGAATTCTTCCGTCAAGTTGAACTCGTTCGTAACGAGGATCGCTCTTTATCTCTTTGGTTTTGGATCAAAAACCAAAAGTTTGTTTTAACTCTTGGGCAATTTGCTCACATCCTCCGGATTCCAAATCATGGACAATGTGCCTTCACCGAAGATTGGTCTCTTGATTCTCTCTTCAAATTTCATGAAGAAAATAGTCCATATTGCTCACATATACCTTCCCCGGAGGATTTAAATCGTATAATATGCAAACCTCGACCATATTACTCCGATCCAAACATTATCTTTACACGGGACATCCGAGAAGAGTACAAGCCCCTTGCACTCATCCTACGTGAAAATGTTTGGAGTTTTAGGGGAAATCGAGAAATCCTTCCCGCTTGTTGTGCTCACATAATGTATTGTTTGCTAACACAACAACCATACAATCTCGCCTACTTCTTCGCAAGGCGAATTGTAAATCTTCAAGGCTCCAAGAATAAACTCATCCCTTATGGAATGTTCTTGACACGCCTCTATCATAACGTCATGCATTTTCATCCTCAATTTCAAAGTCCGTTGTATGTACTTGTGAACAAGATGATGGAATCGCTAAACATATCTCTCATGAAGACCTTCTTCATTCTTGATTCCACCAACACTCATCAACCATTTGATGATCCTTCTAGCGAAAACGCTCAAGGAACTTTGTAGTCTTTCAAATAGGATCAATCCTTTTCTACTCATGCTTTATCAATGTAATCCAATTTTCTTCATGAAATAAAACATCTTACATTTGATATCTTAGTAATAGAACCTCTTTAACTAACCTTGAAATATAATGCATTGTCAAAATCATTGCATACCTTTAGTAAAGGTTCTGCTTAGCAGATAGACGGATCCCAAAAGTTGTGCTAGACGGATCCCTACTCTTAGGGAACCGTGGGATCCGGCAAACAGAAAATGCAATTGCAAACATTGTATTTCAAACATGTCCTTAGAACACCTCACACTAAGCTAGACATAGTGTCCTAAGGCAAATTAAGTCCTTATCAAGTTAAGTAGATCCTTCCTACTCACACATAACTCACCTAGATCACAATCAAGACACTTGTAGATCTATCGTTTCACTTAAACCCATTACTCTTTCGCTCTTAAGCTCACACATCATATCTCATAAGATCCCTCACATCTAGCATTGGAAATCTTTCAATTATGGCTAAATTGATAAAGTTCTAGTTTTTCCATCTTAAGTCTTTAGGATATTCCCAGAAACATTATTCTAAGTCACTATCTGATCTCTAGGATCATTTAGCTCCATTTGACACTTTTAAAATCCTTAGCGTCATCTTTGTTCATTCATTGGTACTCATGAAAGTTCCAATTTCTTCCATAAAAAGCAATCATTAGCTACTTCACTCATTACCCTCAAGTACTTAAGCACCTCTTCATTTAAGATACTTAGATAAACTGAAACACTCAAGCAGAAATAGGCATTAAGCCTTACAAACATCATTGCTATCTTTTCTTAGCTGCTGATAGACGAATCCCTAGGATTAGCCTAGGCGGATCCCTCGTTGGAAGGTACCGTGGGATCCGTATGACAGATTTTAATCAATTCTAGCTAAAACAATCATTTCAAGCTCATCTTGCCAACTTAAACACTCCATCTCATCTTAAATAAATTCCTAGATCAGTACAACTCTTAAGTTGACTCTTGTGCATGTTAATCATCACATTCCAATGAATCTTAGTGGCTTAAGTCTTGAATGCACTTGCCAAAACATTTGCCTTATAAACCACATTATTAGGACTCCTAAAGTCATCATCTTCACTCTCATTTTTAGCACTTAGAAATCTTTACAAACCTCTTGAAATCATCTCATCATGAGGAAAACTCCAAGTTGCAATTTATCCACCAAAGAACCACCCCAGAAAATTGCTCGTGTTGTACACGAAATCTCTTCAAACGAATCATCTCCGGTCAAGTCCACAAATGCAAGGATTCGTCCTCCACCAACTCAACTAATCAAACCAATTTATAAAAGGATAATACCCACAAAATTACCTATGTTAAACACCACCATACCTCCTAGGCCAAACAATCCCATCTCCACTAAACCATCACCATTGGTTCCTAGAGCTATCTCATTTACAAATCCACTATCATCACCACACCTCTACAATTTAGAGGATTTGCCTCCTAGGCCATCTCATTCCCCTCCACCGGCTACATTCTCCTCATTAGGAAGAATAATGGTACATGATCAAGGTGTTGAGTCTACATTAGCTCCGACTTCCTTTTCTCCTTCACCATCATATAATCCCATTTGGATTATGAGAAATTATCAAAGTTAACCACCCGACCATATGGAAGTTGACACTTCTCTACCACCACCATCATTCTTGGTCGAGCCATTTTCAATGAAAATACATGCTATATCACATCGATCATTTTTTTAGTTTTTAGAGTCATGTATATCATATCTCTAGTTTTATTAAATGAAAATACATGCTACTTGTTATATTTCTGAGTATATGATTATGTTGTATAATACATATCTCACTTTGATATTAACATAATGTGTTATATCACCATTGTTGAAATTAATCATCACCCAGACGGATCCCTTTAATTTGCCTAGACGGATCCCTACAAGGAGGGAACCGTGAGATCCATGAGACAAAAAACTAATTTTCTACTAACTTGAGTATTATTTGCGGTAAATTATGCAATATACTTGTTTTCTAACCTTTGTTTTGTAGTTATTCAATTTACACATCAAGACTTTGACACCCTAAAGCTAGGGGAGCTTTTTGTCAAAGCAATACATTGCAAAATTACTTGCAATATTAGGATCACTTTTCATGACCTCCCCATTGCAAAATTACAATCTTCTAGGGGGAGCTTCTTCGTCACAAGGACGAAACAATTTGCAAACAAAACTGCAATTTGTTAGCTTGTTAGTTTATATTTACTTGACGCCCTCACAAAGGGATGGACTCGTCAAAGGGGAGTTAAGACGAGAACCATTCCCGTCACTTGCTCTCTTTACATTTTTTTATTACATGTTTTTCTTAAAACAATGTGTTAGTTTCTTTTCGACGCTCTTTTTGTTTCGACAAAAAGGGGGAGAAGAGAGTAAAAACTCCAATTTGAACTTTTACGAATTTTAGTTTTTCCTTAAAATAATTTTATGTTTTGTCATCAACAAAAAGGGGGAGATTGTTAATACAAATAAGCCGTAAAAACGTTTATTTATATCTTACGATCTTCTAATGTTTTGTCGATAACAAACGTAAAATCATTTTAACGAAACAAATAAAATACGTAAATGGTTTAAAACTAATAGTTTCTAACACTCTTACGTTTTCACATAAAACACTAAAACAAGTATAAGTTATTTTATGATTTAATGATTTAATATTACATATGTACAACAACTAGTGTTTACATATTTGGGTAAAATATACACATAACTAGTATGTAGTATGTGTATATTGGGTAATATAAATGGGTAGAAACTTAAGTATCATAACCCATTGACCAAATACATTGAATGTAGTTGGGTATAACCCAAAGTCCATGGAGCTTGACCAATAACTCATTGCATGACATCATGCTTATATCATATATGGATAATATTCATAACCCATGGTATTGACCCATACCCATGTGACTAGGTGCATTGAACTTATAAGATACATTGTATCTAGTAAAAGGCCCATGGATCAACCTATAACCCATGACCCGCGTCCCACGGATCCCTAGCTTTACGCTAGACGGATCCCTTGTGGAAGGGATCCGTGGGATCCGGGGAACAGTAGACATTTTCCTCTATAAATAGTGAGCCATTTCTTCATTGTTTCTCACCCCTTTCTAACATACTTTCTCCATGAGTTAAAAACTCTCTAACCTCAGGTCCAAGTGATCTATGTTTGTAGTTTTGTGTTTGTGTGATTCTCTAGGTTCCTCTTAAAGGCGAGATCACCACCTTTGAAGTCAAGCAAACTCAAGTCCATGAGTTGCCATGCTTCCTCATCATCAAGACTACTGAAGTCCTCTTGTTGATGATTCTTTTCTTTCTTCTAAGAAGTGTAGTGTTGAAGACATTAGTGAAAGATGTCTCAAGTGTCAAGACGAATACATTAGTGAAAGGTGTCGATCGTCCGTATTGTAGGCATTAGTGAAGGGTGCCTAGAAGTCAAGTCACAAGACATTAGTGAAGGGTGTCTTGAAGATCTATTTAAAGGCATTAGTGAAAGGTGCCTTAGATGTACATTCGATATGGTGTGTTTTGATGTACAAGATAGATTAGCATTAGATCCAAGGATATTGATATCCTTAATGATGTTGTAATAAGGAGTTGGTCTCCTTTGGGATTAGTCGTTGGTGTAGTGTTGGGTTGTAGTTCCTCCATTGTAATGGAACTCGGTACTTAGCCTAGTACCGGATAAGGGGTAGGCGATGTTGTGGTAGGTGTGGTTCACCTTAGAGTGAAAGAACCCGATGGTTAGCCTAGTACCGGAAAAAGAGTAGGCAACGTTGTGAAGGTTTCTCCACCATAAGGAGTTGGTGTCATGTAGTGATTACGAACTCTCGAGTAGGTGACTCGGGGAGTGGAGTAGGGCAAGTGATAACATCAAATAGTCCTGAATATTAAGTGTCAATTTCCCCCGATAATGCTCGTTATTTATATCATTTATATGGATTTACGCTTGTTTTCCACTTTCAGGTAAATTAAGAGCATTGGAGCTAAAGAGACGCGGAAATGGAAACATTACTAAAGATTTATCACAGCATGCCTATTTTGAAGAAGTTACGGCGTAACTCGTCTCTCACATTACGCCGTAACTATTGCGTGACCCAGAAGTCCATCTTATCAAGAGGTTACGACGTAACTCTTCCCAAAGGTTATGACGTAACTCCATTAGGTCAAAAGAGGTTCCACGCCGCTGATACTTAGGCCGTAACTGCTGCATCACTTACGACGTAACCGAGTTTATTGAAGATTACGGCGTAACCACTTATAAGGTTACGCCGTAACTAGTAGATCTAGTGCATTTACGAAGAAATAGAAGGTTACGGCGTAACTCCTCTATTAGTTACGCTGTAACCCAGACCTGGCCTATAAATACCCCACGAATTCCAGCATTTCAAAGCAACCATTCCATACACAACACTCTGAGAACGTGGGAAAAAGCTCAAGGCAGGTCTAGGGGAGCATACGGAGCTGTTTCCAAGGGAGAAGTCACACCATTACGATAAGGTTTAGCGTTTTATATTTCTTTTACTTTCAATTCATGTATTTCGTACCTTTGAATATTGAATTGATGTGCATGATTAATATGAGCGGCTAAGCACCCTTTGGTGCTAGCCTAGTTATGATTCCTTAATTGTTTTGTTTGCGTTTACCTTTACTTCCGTACAATTATTTCTAAGTGTATGCATGCATAGTTCTTTGGTAGTCACCCTTGGTTCGGTAGTTTTGAATGGCGATAGAGGCCAATTGCCTAGGAGATATGACCAACTGACCCTAGGTGAGCGGACTGAGACGAGAAGGGTAAGATATGAGCAACTGACGACCCTTTCTACTTGTGCGATTTGACCAACTAATCACCTATCGTTTGGATGAACTTAAGAATTGGGGGGTGTAGTGTCTAAGTTCCTAACGGCCGGACACTCGCTATTTAGAATCTAGCATGTAGCGGTACTTAATGACTCGGCTTAGGGGACCAGGAACAACAGTACTTATGACGGTGCGCCTGATTTATCCTGTGGTGGCATCTTTGCTGATAGGTTAGGGCGAATTGACCAAATGTTGTCCTCTCGAATTTGACCCCACCTGAAGTTATTGGAAGCAGGTAGACGTGGACATAACTAGCTAGGAGGATTAACTAGGTTAGCACCACTATTCCTCTATTGATTTCCCTTTACCATTTATTTGCTTTTATATTCTGCATTAGTAGTTTAATTAATTAAATACATATCGAAACCATTATAATTCTGTGACAATTAGACTTAGTAATAATCCAACACACATAGCTCTTGGGACGACCTCGGCGTTACCATTTACTACACTACACACGACCGGGTACACTTCCCGTTAGTGCATTAGGGTAGACCATAGGTATAGCGAGACACTATAAATATTAAGACCTGGTTAGTAAAACCTGCATCAAGTTTTTGGCGCCGCTGTCGGGGAGCTATATTAGGATTAATATTGAGTCTTTCGTTTGATTTTTAAACTTTTCTCACGATCATATTTCAAGTTTTCAGGTACCATGGAAGTTGTTAACATCGATGACCTCACTCTTGAGGAATACTTGGCGTTGACTAGAGCAGATCAAGGGCCGGGTCTCGTAAGACCGGCAATCGGAGCGGATGTTCGTTTCGAGATTAAAGACCAATTTATGAGGGAGCTTCGCGCTAACCCTTTTTCAGGAAACAAGGACGAAGACGCATATGAGCACGTTGAAAATGTCCTATACATCGCTAGCCTTTTCAACACTCCGGGCGTGTCTCATGATGCTGTTATGCTCAAGGTCTTCTTAATGACTCTCACTGGAGCAGCCAGAAGATGGATCGAAAGATTGCCCTCCTGGGTAGTTAATCCTTGGGCGCTACTAAAGAAACACTTTATTCAAAGATATTGCCCGCCATCAAAGATTTCTAATCAACTCTTGGAGATCCACAATTTCAAACAAGAAAACGACGAAAATCTGTATCAAGCTTGGGACAGATACAACGATCTTCTTTATAAGTGTCCTACCAATGATCTAAATAACCAGTAGAAGGTCAATATTTTCTATAAAGGAATAAATGTAACTACAAGACATATGCTGGACTATCAAGGACATATCCCGAACATGACTCCTACTACTGCAACTGAAGCCATTCAGAAAATGGCGGACCATTCTAAAAAATGGCACGACGGTGGAAGTAAAAGAAACCAAGGCGGAAGTTTCGACGGAATTGCAGCAATCGCTAGTAAAATTGAAAGTCTCAGTCAAGATATATTGAAGGTCAGAGAAACCGTTCATGCCATCCAAGTGGGTTGTGAAAGCTGTGGAGGAGGACATCTTATGAAGAATTGTCCTCATATGGACGAAGAGGATATTGAAGAAGCTAAGTATGGAGAAAATCGACCATTTTACGGTGATAATCGAAATAGTAATGGTTATCGTGGAAATTCCAACCGTGGGCCTTATGGAGAAAGAAAGCCCAGTCTTGAAGAAACAATTAACAAGGAGACTTCGGCCCAGAAACAAAAAGAACAAGATATTTGGTTAAAGGGTTTCCAGGAAAACACTAACAAGAATCTTTCCAGGCACGACGAAACCCTAACAAATCTTGGAGCAATGATCGAAAAAGTCAGTGCTGAGATTGATGGAATTGAACTAAATGAATCCAAGCGCAAGGAGGAATGCAATGTTGTTTTTACCAATGATTCTCAAAAAGTGATTGAGGAATGTATTTCTTCAATCGACATATTGGATGTCGCGAATACCGACCAACAGGAAGAGTTACGCCGTAACTACTTCCCTGAGTTCCGGCATAACCATGCTCCGGAAGGCATATCCAAGTTAGGATCCAGTTTATTCTCGATTAAGGATGTTAGCGCAAGCGGGGTAATCATTCCATGTTCTGCTGGTAAAATTGATATTTTGGGGATAGTAGACTTTGGTTCTTGTGTAAATCATGCCTCTATCCATATTCTTAAAACTGTGGATAATCCACCTTTGGGAAACGGATATCGTGATTGATTCAGGTACTGAAACTAAGATTACCCCTTTAGGTATTACAGGTGGTATGTGCGTAAAGGTCGATAAATTTACCTCAGCTCCTGAATTTGTGGTAGTCGATAATATGAACAACAAAAAGGAGCATTTGATTCTTGGTAAACCATTCCTTGACACATTGGCACAATACAGTGAAATCTATGGAGATATTGTGGAGTTTAAATTGGATAAAACCTTAATCCTTGAGCCAGACAAAATCGTTACAAAGGAACCACTAAAAATAGAATTAGATGACTCCGATAGGTTTCCACCTTCATCTTTTAGCCATTTGCAGGAGTCCGAATCCATCGACAATGAAGATGATGAGGAAGAGATTCCGTTTTCTGTTCCCAGTTACATTGTAAAAGGAAGAGTTCACTGTTGTGTTCCTTTACCTGAAGGGACCAGAGTAATATTTCCCACATGTTCCCCTTTCCAAAAAGGATGTAATGGAGGAGGGGAGTATCTCATTCGGACGATTAAAGAAGCTGCAAAAGTTTGGTGGTGCTGGGTAAAAGAAGAAGATATCAGAAAAAAGTGGTTACAAGAGCATAGTGCTTTTTGCGAATGGTTCTCCGACATTAACTGGACCATTCATTTCTGTGAACCAGTTATGATGCACGATTAATACACCTTGGCATGGCCTACATGTAACCCCAATCGCAAGATTTGCGATGGAGGAAAATACCCTGAACCTAAATGGCTCAAACGCAAAGAATGGGCATGTTTTGACGAAGATAAGAGGAGCAATGTAGGATACAAGGGAATCTCATTTGAAAATTAGTTACTAGTAAAGTTTGGGTATGTTCAAATTGATGAGGAAGAAAAGGCTAGGTTTCGTTTCGAATGGGCACGAGCTAATTTTCTACAAAAAAGATACACCGTGACTCGTTATGTTTCACCGCATGTTTGGGACCAGCCTTATTCAATGAAAGACATGGAAGAAGTCGGGGATGTCCAAAGGCCCCCATAGGAGCCCCGCGGCTCTGATTCTAACTTAAAGACTCGTTAATAAAAAAATGTGCTCTTTCGGGAGACAACCCGAATTATCCCTTTCTTTTGTTTTTATTTCCTTTCTGTTGGGTGTTGTGTTTTCTAACCATTTTTGCAGGAGACAAAGAAGTAATTATTGCTGCAGTTGCTGATCTGAAGAGAGTTACGGCGTAACTCATTTTGGTGATTAAGCCGTAACCAACATTTTAGCAGCATAATTCTTGACGCATTACCAATTACGGCGCAATTCCATCTCAGTGGTTACACCGTAACTATTCGCTTCACAGCTCATACCAGGTTTTGCCAGTTACGGCGTAACTCTCTCATAGGAGTTACGACGTAACTCTCCTCTGCTTTAATTCTTTCATTTTAAAACACAGTAACCTTGTATTAGTTTTTAAATGAACTTTGTGGGTGTGTTCCCTGTAAACCCTCACGAGACTTCACTCGTCCACTTGGGACACCAAGTGGTTTAAAAGGCTTGTTGCATTCGCTAAATGCAACCGTGATTCCTACGAAAGTGAGTTAGGTTTGTATTTCATTTTATTTTTTCTTTTTAGAATTATGCTTGTCGATATTGTGATTTCAGGGATTGAAGTTTGTTCATGGCGCTTAAACGAAGGCACGATTCTTTCTCGTGGGCCTTCTTCTTTTTGGAGTAAATTTCAGAGAAGTTCTTGCTCTAATTCTACCTTTCTCTTCACCTTTATTTTAATGCCTAGTACAAAAGGGACTTTGTACAATTCAAGTGGGGGGACGGGAGTAGAATTATCTCCTGAACTTTATTTCTCCCTCATTTTTCTAGTTTATTTTGAAAAATTATGCCATTTTTTAAAATTTTGACATGTTTTTCCGAACCTAACTAGATTAGACCTTAGCCGAGCACATACAACCCTTGACATTACATGGTGAGATTAGCCTTATCCGTTTCCTATATTTTACCCCAAATCCACCAAATTATGAGAGTGCCAGTAGCTTGTAAACTTTAGAACTTGGCCTTTGCATCATTTTGAGACCATAGACGAGGTATGTTGAGTTAGCTCGATGTATTTGGACTTTTCAGTTTTAGAAGGCAGTATTATAGGATTATCACCCAAATAGCCTACCATTGTGAGTCTATCGATTAGTCACCTCGAATTTTTGACCCCCATGTGAAACCTTTTTGTTGCACTCCCCTTTAGTGCAAGATACCCCTAGATACACCCTTCAGAGCCATTCCTTTCATTTTGTTAACCCAATATATTGTTTCGTTACACCCTTACACCTTAGCCTACCCTGTAGTCTTTATTTGTAATTGGGAAATCATCATTTGCCTAAGTTCAAGGTTCGAGTGAAAAGGTTTGGAAATCACGCTTTCATAGACAACATTTATGAAGATCATTGAAGACCCCCCGAATTCCCATTGTTCATCTCAAGTGGGGGGATGTTATGTTATTATGTTATGTTAAAAAAAAAAATAGTTGATTGAGTTATGATATTGTAAAGTGCGATGTTATAAGCACTATAGTATGATCTTTATTGATTAGTATCGAGGAGGCCACCTCGGTCACATTAGAAGATTGGAGTTGGAGTTATACCAACTGAATAAGAAAAGGTAGTGTGCCCATCACGACGTCCTCTAATGACACATCTACCTTGCATTTCATGATCCGGTCTCTAGACTTCTAAGCTTGAACTTTGGGCAGACGGTAAGTGGTGATGACTTGGTTATAGATTTAGACTACCTGCTTGTTTTTCATTTTACACCAATTATATATCCCATGTCTTATCCTACTCTTTAGTCATGAAGCGTGTTTAGGTGATGCAGCGAGCAATCTTTGGTGTCTTGGCCATGGATTTGGTCATGTATCATTGATTTTGTCCACTTCACCGTGACATGTTAGTAATGACGAGTCACCCCTTAACCTTTGTCGTGTCTACCCATATTGCCTTCGAGAATTGTTTAGCCGTTAACTCTAGTGGTGGAGATTTGTGTAACCGCCAAACTTATGATAGAATACATGCTATGACTGTGCGATTGAGTGATCACCTCGAAATTGACACTTAGAATAGTTGAGAGATTTGAGTGTTTGTTCCCCTTTCGTGAGGTGTTCGGCTTTGTTTTATTCTAGCATAAGGGATTTCTAAACTCATATTTTCCAGGTTTTGGGAGATATCTTTTTAAGAATGTATCGAATAAGGTCTACTTGAGGGCAAGTAGAGTTCAAGTGGGGGGATATTTGATAACATCAAATAGTACTGAATATTAAGTGTCAATTTCCCCTGATAATGCTCGTTATTTATATCATTTATATGGATTTACACTTGTTTTCCACTTTCAGGTAAATTACGAGCATTGGAGCTAAAGAGACGCGGAAATAGAAACATTACTAAAGATTTATCACAGTATGCCTATTTTGAAGAAGTTACGGCGTAACTCGTCTCTCACATTACGCTGTAACTATTGCGTGACCCAGAAGTCCATCTTATCAAGAGGTTACGACGTAACTCTTCCCAAAGGTTACGACGTAACTCCTATAGGTCAAAAGAGGTTCCACGCCGCTGATACTTACGCCGTAACTGCTGCATCACTTACGACGTAACCGAGTTTATTGAATACTACGGCGTAACCACTTATAAGGTTACGCCGTAACTAGCAGATCTAGTGCATTTACGAAGAACTAGAAGGTTACGGTGTAACTCCTCTATTAGTTACGCCGTAACCCAGACCTGACCTATAAATACCCCACGAATTCCAGCATTTCAAAGCATCCCATTCCACACACAACACTCTGAGAACATGGGAAAAAGCTCAAGGCAGGTCTAGGGGAGCATACGAAGCTGTTTCCAAGGGAGAAGTCACACCATTACGATAAGGTTTAGCGTTTTATATTTCTTTTACTTTCAATTCATGTATTTTGTACCTTTGAATATTGAATTGATGTGCATGATTAATGAGAGCGGCTAAGCACCCTTTGGTGCTAGCCTAGTTATGATTCCTTAATTGTTTTGTTTGCGTTTACCTTTACTTCCGTACAATTATTTCTAAGTGTATGCATGCATAGTTCTTTGGTAGTCACCCTTGGTTCGGTAGTTTTGAATGGCGATAGAGGCCAATTGCCTAGGAGATATGACCAACTGACCCTAGGTGAGCGGACTGAGACGGGAAGGGTAAGATATGACCAACTGACGACCCTTTCTACTTGTGCGATTTGACCAACTGATCACCTATCGTTTGGATGAACTTAAGAATTGGGGGGTGTAGTGTCTAAGTTCCTAACGGCCGGGTACTCACTATTTAGAATCTAGCATGTAGCGGTACTTAATGACTCGGCTTAGGGGACCAGGAACAACAGGACTTATGACGGTGCGCCTGATTTCTCCTGTGGTGACATCTTTGCTGATAGGTTAGGGCGAATTGACCAAATGTTGTCCTCTCGAATTTGACCCCACCTGAAGTAATTGGAAGTAGGTAGACGTAGACATAACTAGCTAGGAGGATTAACTAGGTTAGCACCACTATTCCTCTATTGATTTCCCTTTACCATTTATTTGCTTTTATATTCTGCATTAGTAGTTTAATTAATTAAATACCTATCGAAACCATTATAATTCTGTGACAATTAGACTTATCGGCTTTACCATTTACTACACTACACACGACCGGGTACACTGCCCGTTAGAGCATTAGGGTAGACCATAGGTATAGCGAGACACTATAAATATTAAGACCTGGTCAGTAAAACCTGCATCAGCAAGGAAGGTGTCCTTGTAGCCGAACCACTATAAATACTCGCGTTGTAGTTTTGTGCTTCTTACTCTTATCTTTTCATTACATACTTTTATATGTTTGTTTATCAACATCCAACACACATCTAAATAGATTGACATAAGTTGATGTAAATAGATTAAAATGAGTTTTAATTGGCAAAACTATTCAACCCCCCCCCCCTTCTAGTTTTCCACAATTGGCATCAGAGCTTCGTTACCAAGTTTCTTGAAGTATATTGTATTTTAAAAACTTGATACGATCCATGGTTAATTGAAAACTACAAAGAAGGTTTTTCATAAAAACAAACACCATGTCTTTTAAAACTCTTTGTTTGGATGTTGATTAGATGACAACATTTTTCTCATTATTTATTTTCTATTTAAATGCACTAATCTTCTTTGTCATGTTGATTAGTCAAAGCTCATACCTACCAAGCCATAGGAATCGCTTGGTAACAAGAAAACCTTCCCTAAGAAGGTATCTTAAACACGAAGGAGCCGGAATTGTCTACTGACATTTGTTGTGTCATTTGTAAAGACATTCCTAAGTGCGTTAGAGGTATGATTTTCTACTAACCTCTAAAATGACATTAGCTTGATAATTAAGTATGCCTACATAGGTATTTATATGATTATCTTTTGTGCATATACATGTATTACATGAAGCTTCATTAGGAAGCCTTTTCTCATATACGTGTTATTTTTTCGTCTAAAGTCATGGTATATAAAACTTGTGTTTTATTTTATTTAATCCTAAAATTACATCTAATAATAAAACAAAAACACAAATATCAAAAAATCCTCCTTCCCCATAAAAACTCCCACCGTCATCCACTCCATCAAATCATCACTTTTTCAAATCTTCCAAATTCAAAACATTTCCTCTCATTCAAAACTTCATCTTCCTCTCCATTTCATCTCATCCGAAACCAAGAAGGTTCGCCATCAACATGGTTTACATCGCCCTCGTGCTCATCGCCTTAACACTCATCGCTCTTGTGTTCCCTATGATGAAGTTCTCATACGGAGACATATACTTTGTGTTGTTAATATACATTGGGATCATATACCCAATCCTTTGTATCATTCTTAGCATTGAAATGAAATATTATTAATAGTCTAGTTTATCTAGGTTATTATTATCATAATGTGTTTTTCATTTCTTTTGATGTATATGTTTCGTATTCTCTCATGATACATTAGAAGTCATGTATGCATGCTAAAAGAAAATGTAGGCTAAAACATATATCTTGATATAAAATTGTAAAACCTATGTTTTTATCAAATCTGTTTATGATACTACAGACCCACGGATCCCGGAAAGTATACTAGCCGGATCCCTTATGAAATGGAACCGTACTCATGGATAACAGTTTTTTATGCAAAATAAAAACCACTTTCTTTCTAAAAATAATGTTCCACTAGAATGTCAAAACCATAAGTGAGTTAAGTGTCATTGTTGTTAAAAACCATTGTTAATAAAAATCTAGTAAAAACGTTAGATAATCATTGGTTGACCACAAAATATCACTTTCTATTTAACTCATCGTCTCTATAGGTTCAACAATGATGCATGAATATGAGTTTTATTTTTCACTCACTAGTGTCTATACTCCGAACATCTCCCTTGAGCCCAACACATCTGGCAATCATGTCCGTGGGTTCAATAATCTCGAAAACCGTCACTTCCATGAAGGACGTATTGTAGACACCTCTCTACAATTCGAAGAAGGTATCAATACCTCCTTCCGAGCCATAGGACTAGAATGTCTTCTTGAAATCAACGAGAAGATATGTCCAAGGTTCATAATGGAATTCTTCCGTCAAGTTGAACTCGTTCGTAACGAGGATCGCTCTCTATCTCTTTGGTTTTGGATGAAAAACCAAAAGTTTGTTTTAACTCTTGGGAAATTTGCGAACATCCTCCGGATTCCAAATCATGGACAATGTGCCTTCACCGAAGATTGGTCTCTTGATTCTCTCTTCAACTTTCGTGAAGAAAATAGTCCATATTACTCAAAGATACCTTCCTCGGAGGATTTAAATCGCACAATATGCAAACCTCGACTATATTACTTCGATCCAAACATTATCTTTACACGGGACATCCGAGAAGAGTACAAGCCCCTTGCACTCATCCTACGTGAAAATGTTTGGAGTCTTATGGGAAATTGAGAAATCATTCCCGCTTGTTGTGCTCACATAATGTATTGTTTGCTAACACAACAACCATACAATCTCGCATACTTCTTCACAAGGCGAATTGTAAATCTTTAAGGCTCCAAGAATAAACTCATCCCTTATGGAATGTTCTTGACGCGCTTCTATCATAACGTCATGCATTTTCATCCTCAATTTCAAAGTCTGTTGTACGTACTTGTGAACAAGATGATGGAACCGCTAAACATATCTCTCATGAATACCTTCTTCATTCTTGATTCCACCAACACTCATCAACCATTTGATGATCCTTCTAGCGAAAACGCTCAAGGAACTTAGTAGTCTTTCAAATAGGATCAATCCTTTTGTACTCATGCTTTATCAATGTAATCTAATTTTCTTCATGAAATAAAACATCTTATATTTGATATCTTAGTAATAGAACCTCTTTAACTAACCTTGAAATATAATGCATTGTCAAAATCATTGCATACCTTTAGTAAAGGTTCTGCTTAGCAGATAGACGGATCCCAAAAGTTATGCTAGACGGATCCCTACTCTTAGGGAACCTTGGGATCCGGCAAACAGAAAATGCAATTGCTAACATTGTATTTCAAACATGTCCTTAGAACACCTCACACTAAGCTAGACATAGTGTCCTAAGGCAAATTAAGTCCTTATCAAGTTAAGTAGATCCTTCCTACTCACACATAACTCACCTAGATTACAATCAAGACACTTGTAGATCTATCGTTTCACTTAAATCCATTACTCTTTTGCTCTTAAGCTCACACATCATATCTCACAAGATCCCTCACATCTAGCCTTGGAAATCTTTCAATTATGGCTAAATTGATCAAATTCTAGTTTTTCCATCTTAAGTCTTTAGGATATTTCCCAAAACATTATTCTAAGTCACTATCTGATCTCTAGGATCATTTAGCTCCATTTGACACTTTCAAAATCCTTAGTGTCATCTTTGTTCATTCATTGGTACTCATGAAAGTTCCTATTTCTTCCATAAAAGGCAATCATTAGCTACTTCACTCATTACCCTCAAGTACTTAAGCACCTCTTCATTTAAGACACTTAGATAAACTGAAACACTCAAGAAGAAACAGGCATTAAGCCTTACAAACATCAATGCTATCTTTTATTAGCTGCTGATAGACGGATCCCTAGGATTAGCCTAGGCGGATCCCTCGTTGGAAGGTACCGTGGGATCCGTATGACAGATTTTAGTCAATTCTAGCTAAAACAATCATTTCAAGCTCATCTTGCCAACTTAAACACTCCATCTCATCTTAAATAAGTTCCTAGATCAGTACAACTCTTAAGTTGACTCTTGTGCATGTTAATCATCACATTCCAATGAATCTTAGTGGCTTAAGTCTTGAATGCACTTGCCAAAACCTTTGCCTTATAAACCACATTATTAGGACTCCTAAAGTCATCATCTTCACTCTCATGTTCATCACTTAGAAATCTTTACAAACCTCTTGAAATCATCTCATCATGAGGAAAACTCCAAGTAGCAATTTATCCACCAAAGAACCACCCAAGAAAATTGTTCATGTTGTACACGAAATCTCTTCAACCGAATCATCTCCGGTCAAGTCCACAAATGCAAGGATTCGTCCTCCACCAACTCAACTAATCAAACCAATTCCTAAAAGGATAATACCTACAAAACTACCTATGTTAAACACCACCATACCTCCTAGGCCAAACAATCCCATCTCCACTAAACCATCACCATTGGTTCCTAGAGCTATCTCATTTACAACTCCACTATCATCACCACACTTCTACAATTTAGAGGATTTGCCTCCTAGGCCGTCTCATCCCCCTCCACCAGCTACATTCTCCTCATTAGGAAGAATAATGGTACATGATCAAGGTGTTGAGTCTACATTAGCTCCGACTTTCTTTTCGCCGTCACCATTATATAATCCCATTTGGATTATGAGAAATTATCAAAGTCAACCACCCGACCATATGGAAGTTGACACTTCTCTACCACCACCAACATTCTTGGTCGAGCCATTTTCAATGAAAATACATGCTATTTCATATCGATCATTTTCTTAGTTTTTAGAGTCATGTATATCATATCTCTAGTTTTATTAAATGAAAATACATGCTACTTGTTATATTTCTGAGTATATGATTATATTGTATAAAACATATCTCACTTTGATATTAACATAATGTGTTATATCACCATTGTTGAAATTAATCATCCGCCAGACGGATCCCTTTAATTTTCCTAGACGGATCCCTACAAGGAGGGAACCGTGAGATCCGTGAGACAGAAAAATAATTTTCTACTAAATTGATTATTATATGCAGGAAATTATGCATTATACTTGTTTTCTAACCTTTGTTTTGTAGTTATTCAATTTACACATGAAGACTTTGACACCCTAAAGCTAGGGGGAGCTTTTTGTCAAAGAAATATATTGCAAAATTACTTGCAATATTAGGATCACTTTTCATGACCTCCCCATTGCAAAATTGCAATCTTCTAGGGGGAGCTTCTTCGTCACAATGACGAAACAATTTGCAAACAAAATTGTAATTCGTTAGCTTGTTAGTTTATATTTACTTGACGCTGTCACAAAGGGATGGACTCGTCAAAGGGGAGTTAAGACGAGAACCATTCCCGTTACTTGCTCTCTTTACATTTTTTTATTACATGTTTTTCTTAAAACAATGTGTTAGTTTCTTTTCGACGCTCTTTTTGTTTCGACAAAAAGGGGGTGAAGAGAGTAAAAACTCCAATTCGAACTTTTACGTATTTTAGTTTTTCCTTAAAATAATTTTATGTTTTGTCATTAACAAAAAGGGGGAGATTGTTAATACAAATAAGCCGTAAAAATGTTTATTTATATCTTACGATCTTCTAATGTTTTGTCGATAACAAAAGTAAAATCATTTTAACGAAACAAATAAATTACGTAAATGGTTTGAACTAATAGTTTCTGTTGGAATCGCTCCTAACTCGTAAATGGAACGACATTGACGGGATTACATTTTCTATCTTTGTTACCTTAAACACAAGTGCTTGTTATGTCATTTAGTGATAGATGTAAGTGTTTGGGTATAAATACCCCTCCATACTTCCATGGAGGGGTGAGTTTTCTAGTGTAATTTTCACCTTTCAATAATAAAACACCTAGTATTCTCCCTTCTCTCTCTAGTTTCTCTCACTAACATGATGAAGATGTTCTTCCATCTTCCTCGACCTCCCGATTCACCAAATCACCCAAATATACGGTCCTAACATTTGTATCAAGAGCCCGGTCGGTTTTAGTTATGGTTGTTTTTGGTGATGTTGTTCTTATCAAAATCTTGTTTTAAAAATCTGTTTTTTTTAACAAAGTTATCAACTTTTCACAAATTGTTTTTCAAGTTTCTCAAATGTATCTTATGGTCAATTCAGTCAAAAAGTTTGCAATATTATTGTATTATGTCAACAGCAACAACTTTTGCAACTTTCTTGACTTTTTGTCCAACTCGTCATACGGATTAGTGGTCAAATGGTCTTATTATTCATAGTCTAAAATGGGTAAATATTTTTATGTCTCTGTTTCTGGGTCAAATGAATCTGGAAGGAACTTTTGGTCGGAAAACTCCCCGAAAAAAGTCAACAAAGGGTCAAAACCCTATTTTTACGCCTAAGGTGCCATCTTCAGAGATATTTACGCATAACTGTGAAGTTACGCGTAGGAACAGTTACGCGTAAGGTTTTTACGCATAAGCTTTAGGCGTAAGACCAAGTTTACGCATAAGACCATGTTTACGCGTAAGGGATGTTTACGCATAAGGTCTTACGCGTAAGACTTGTTACGCCTATCTTTTTCTTTAAGTTACGCGTAAGACTGACAGAAGAAGTGATGAAGAAGATTCAAACAGACTCGACCACCACAAATACCAAATACCAAATTAACATACTCATGTGACCTCAGTCCAAAACCCATCTTCAGTCCAAGAAAAACTAACTGATTGACATATTCGATCCTAAACCAACAAACACCACTCTAACCTAATCTCATATCAATCAACAACTCCAAATCCTAAACCTTGATTTCTGAAAAAATGTAAACATTTATTGATCTCTGATCTAATCGTGTTACTTCATGTTACATCATGAAAAAATCAAGGTCCGACACACGATTTATAAATCATCATCGATCAGTAATATTGAAGCATAGCTTCATTTAATATCCGAAACATAAGAACAAGGAAGATAACAATTACGTTACCCTCTCTTCTCTTGGTTCGTTCATTACACGAAAACACAAGAAAATAAAACCTACCTGAGATCCCTTGGATCTTGAAGCTTGTCAATTAGATTCTTGATTTGTATGGTACTGAAATCGGAATTAATCTAGGTACGAATAGGTTTTTCATGTGATAGTCTAATTGGGTGTATTCGGTATTGATTGATGATTGATTGAGATGAGTTATTGATTCATGGTGTATTTATCTATGATTGGTTTGAAGAGATTGATTGAGATGAGAGAGATGGTAACTGTTCTGAGTTGTGATGGGGGTCACAGTTTAGAAATTGGATTAAGATGTTGGTTGCGTTTTTTTTTTTGTGATGAGAGAAAGTGGGGGCGCATATGTGGTGTGTGATATTAGGGCATACAAATGTTAGAAAAAATAGGGTTTGGTAGTCTTATACTAGTAACTGATTGCATGAATCTGGTTATTGGATTTCATTTAGGGCCTAAACCTACTCTTTTGATTTGCTATTGGACTGTGATGATATTAAGGTGTTGGGATGAACAATTGAAACACTCAAAACGTGAGCTACATAAATGGCTACGGTTTTATTTTGTAAGTTAATATTTGGTATGGGCTGAATTCACTGATCCGAATAAATTATCATTGGGATGAAAAATTCATTATCAAATGTATTCTTTATACATTTTGTTAATTTCTTGGTATTATATTCTGTAAAAGGTGTGGTATTTTGGTATTTCACGGGGATACATTTTTTTTTGACAAGATCGGGAAACCATTATCAAGTTCACTTAAACCGTTAATGAAGGCTAGTTTTGGGCATGTAACCTCAAGATGTGACTACGGCGTTAATTCTTTATTATTTATTTGAGGTTGAAGTGGGATTTCACGGGTGCGTGTACTTAGTATCTTGAAGATATCGGGGTTGGTTGGATGCATGATTCTTTGAGATCCTTGTTCGAGCTTTAACCGTTTCGAATGACAAAGACTTGAGTTATCTATTTGAACCTGATGTAAGGAGTTACGTTGTTGTGCTCACAGCTTATAACTATCACTTTTAAGGTGTTACATTGTTGTGCTCAAGCGTCACACTAAGGTGTGGATAATTTGAGAAACTTTAAGTTTACCTTTTTTCGATGGAGTTAAGAAAAAGGCTTCTTCGTCTGACAATAGTGCAAGTTTAAGTCACAAGTTCGGGTTATACTACTTCAGTCTCAAGTTCGTCATATTGGGTTTTCTCCATCAGTAGTTACTACAAAAAGCAGTCAGAATGATAATGGGGTCGGTAAAGAGTTAGCTGAGAAGAGTATACACGAGTAGAGAAGTCTTATCAGCAATTGATTCTCACAAGATATATATGGTACTTCACAATTGTTCGATTACTTGGACATACATGGTTTCGATGTCTCCAATTCATCATCAACATACGTGATGTATGATTCTGATTCATTGAAAACATCGGAGGAAGAGAGTATAGGTGGTGCTTGCTTCCTTTGATGTTTTTGGATTTTTTTTTCGAAAACCCTCTCCTTTCATGAATTTCTTCAATCAGGGGGAAGAAATGAGACGATCTGTGGTGAAAATTTCTCAAGTTGGTGTTATCGTCTCACTTTCACAGAGTTATCGTGCGTGAAGTTACCTAAATATGATGTTGTGATGCGTCACACACGGTCATTTTATGGTGTAATTGCATATTCACAAGTAACTATTATTCCGATAGACCGCAACATTCAGGGGGAAGTCGTTTCATCTCGTCTTTCGCGGATTGTTTGGTGTGAAGCTTCCACATATGTGAGAAGATCTTGTTGATTTCTCGCATGTTACCCCGAACGGATTTTCCGTAAACAAGTCAGATTTACCTTGTGTGGTATACTGCTCATCTACAAATTCCGCTGCATACTGAAAATTTCAAAAGTTAGAGGAAATGTTCACTACATCAAAGTTCCGAATCTGCTGAAGACGGTTGTCAGTTTGGGGGGAAGCTGATTCAGAAACTTCGCCAAAAAGGAGTGTACGGAGAAGCTGCTAAAGACATGCGGCATGAATTGGGGGGAAGTTAATCCAATTCTTGCATATTACATCATTTGCCTACAAGTGAAGAAGACAGTTCTCAAGTCGAGGTACAGGAAGAAGACAAAGAGCGTAAACTTTCATCATCCTCAGCACTTGAAGAGCTTATGAAGACCTTTCTTTATTTGTTTTCTATATTTGTAGTAAATGTTGTAAGTAATCCCTTATGTCGTCCCATTAGGGGAAGATTGTTGGAATCGCTCCTAACTCGTAAAAGGAACGACATTGACGGGATTACATTTTCTATCTTTGTTACCTTAAACACAAGGGCTTGTTATGTCATTTAGTGATAGATGTAAGTGTTTGGGTATAAATACCCCTCCATACTTCCATGGAGGGGTGAGTTTTCTAGTGTAATTTTCACCTTTCAATAATAAAACACCTAGTATTCTCCCTTCTCTCTCTAGTTTCTCTCACTAACATGATGAAGATGTTCTTCCATCTTCCTCGACCTCTCGATTCACCAAATCACCCAAATATACGGTCCTAACAGTTTCTAACACACTTACGTTTTCACATAAAACACTAAAACTAGTATAAGTGATTTTATGATTTAATGATTTTGTTAATACAAATATCGTCATTAAACGTTATTTATATTTTTGATCTTTGCCTAAGTTTTGTTAACGACAAAAGTAAATTTAATTTATAAAAGCTTAAAGCTTGTCAAGTTTAATAGATATTAAAACAAGCTTTCTCAAACAATATATTCATCATTCAAGCATTTACATTTATGATTAGTAACATCTTGATATGACTCTAATCATTATGTATGATAGTAGTTTTTAGAATGTGTTAGGTTCTTAAAACCAAACACTACTTAAGCATTTGCATATTTCTAAAAATAGAAATACAACATATATTACATCATGGAAATCATTGCAAGATTCCATTAGATATTTTGTGTTGATTTGTACTCTTCATATCTTGCACAATCTCACTTAGATAGAGTTGACTTTGGCAAGATTTGATATCTTGGCTGTCAGACCCGGCGGTACCAAAATGGTACACGGGCGGAACCCTTTTAAGGGGTCCGCCGTCCGTGGACGCTCCTGTCCATTTTGGCTATAAATAGCAATGCCAAGCCAAGTAGTTTTTCATCCCTTTCTAACATACTCTCATACATATCTTCTCTCTAACCTTTCTAACTCAGTTTCATATCATATTAGTGATCTCTTTTGTAGCAAAGAAGATCAAGTCATATTCAAGCTTCAACGAGAAGTTGGAAGTCTTGTTTGTTTAGTGTTGTATGATCTAGTGTTGATCCATACTTCATTGTTGTATCAAACCATCATAATCTTGTGAGTGGTTAGTATTTTAGTCCTCAAAATACATTGTGTGTGGGAGTAGTTGTACCCTTGGAAAGAACTCGACATCTAGCTTAGTGTCGGAAATAGTGTAAGCGAAGTGTAAAGTTTTTCTCCGCCGGTGAAAGGAGCTTGTTGACTAGTGAAGTTAAACTCTCGAGTGTGAGACTCGGGGAGTGGAGTAGGGCAAGGAAAAAGAGTCCTTGTAGGCCGAACCACTATAAACAACTTGTTGTGGTTTGATTATTTCTTTCCCTATTTACTTATTATACATTGCTTGCATATTTCATTAACATACTCAAGATCAATATCAATTGATCTTTCAATAAGTTTCAAAACAAAGTTTTTAATTGGTAAACTATTCAACCCCCCTTCTAGTTTTCTACAATTGGTACCAGAGCCTCGTTGCTCAAGAATTTCTAAAATAACTTGTATTTTATAAACTTGAAACGATTCATGGATTCTGAAAACTTTAAAGAAGGGAAATCTATGCAAAGACCACCACTCTTTGAAACCAATGGATTTATCTATTGGAAAAACCGTTTTGAAACATATGTAAAATCAAAAGATATAGATCTTTGGTTTATTATTGTTAAAGGAGATTTTAGTTCTACAACAAAGGATATTTCCGTTGATGAACAAAAGAAATTAGTTGCTAAAAATAATGAAGCTAAAATGATGCTTTATAATGCTTTACCTAGAAAACAATATGAAAGAATTTTTATGTGTGAAACCGCCAAAGACATTTGGGAATCTTTAATTGTTACACATCAAGGTAATTCACAAGTCAAGGATAACAAAATTGATCTTCTTGTTCAACAATATGAACAATTTGTTATCCCTGAAGATGAAACCAATGATTGTGGCTTTGCTCGTTTCAACACTATCATTACATCACTTAAAGCACTTGATGAATCTTTTCGTAGTAAGAACTTTGTCAGGAAATTTCTTAGAGCACTCCATCCCAAATGGAGAGCTAAAGTGATCGCTATTGAAGAATCAAAAGATCTCTCAATAATGTCACTAGACGAGCTAATTGGCAACCTTAAAGTTCACGAAATGGTAATGGAGAAAGATTCGGAGATCATCAAAGGAAGAAAGGAGAAGATCAAATCCATTGCTCTAAAAGCAAAGGCGGAATCAAGCGATGATGATGAATCTTGTTCCGGTAGTGAAGATGAGGAGTATGCCATGGCCGTTAGAGATTTCAAGAAGTTCTTTAGAAGAAGAGGAAAGTTTGTAAGACAACCTCGAGAAGAAAAGAAGCCATTCCGAAAAGATCGGGATGATAAGAAGAGTAAAGGTGAAAGAAAGTGTTTTAGATGTGGTGATGCAAGTCATCTCATAGGAGAATGTCCCAAGCCACCTAAAAGCAAAACTCAACGAGCTTTTGTAAGCGGTGCTTGGAGTGATAGTGAAGACGATGAAGAATCAAGCAAGGAAGAGATTGCTCTAATGGCACATGAGTCAAATGAGGTACTTTCCGACTCTTCTTATTCCTCTATAGATGATGACACCTTGCAAAAACAATATAATTATTTGTGTGAGCTAAGTCTAAAAATCATAACTAAAAATAAATTTCTAAAAATCAAAAAGGAATTTTTGGAAAATGAAGTATATGAGTTGAAAGAAAAAGCAAAACGACTTGAAAAAGGAAAAGCAAATGACGATGATTGTAAATCATGTCAAGAGCTTAATCTTGAAATAGAAAAACTAAAGCTCACACAAGAAGTTCTAATAGAAAATAATTCTAAGTTTAAAAGGTTTAACAAAAACATCGCTCTTGCCGATGAAATAGTTAAAATCCATAAAACACCAGGAGACATGAATGGGCTAGGTTTTAATGAAGTATTAATTCCAAAGAGTCAAAACAAAACGGCCGAAAAGGACGAACATTCTGTCAAAATTGCTGCAGTACAGCACGGACCAGACAGAACCAAAATAAGGGTTCCGTCCGTTGTGCAAAATGGTACCGCAGGTACTTCAGCAGAACAGAATGTTCGCAATACGGACCGTACTGAATTTGTTAAAGTAATAAAGAAAACCAATGATAATGTTAAACTAAAACCAGCTATTATATCAGGAGTAGGACTTGTTAAAAATGAATTTAGATCAAAAACTACTCAACAACGATATAAAACTTCTTTTGCCAAACGCCCCTTTCCTAAGAGCAACCACAACGTTCAACCTAACTACCAACACAACGGTTGGAATCAAAGTTTTCCTAGACCATATCAAACTCCAGATTACATGCCATGGAACTCTTACCCATCATTTCCATACATGAATCAAATAAATGGTATGTTTAACCCAAACGGACCCATGAGATATTGGGGACCAAATGTTTGAGTTATTTGCTTCTTAGGTATGCTTGAAAGTTGGATTGGAACCTGATGAATGGATAAAAGATAGTGGATGCTCACGACACATGACGGGCAACAAAAGTCTCTTCTCATCATACCAAGAGTATGACGGAGGTAATGTCACTTTCGGTAGCAATCTCAAAAGCAAAATCATTGGCAAAGGTACGATTGCTCATAACTCCCTAACTATTGAAAATATTGCTCATGTGGATAGGTTAGGATTTAATCTACTTAGTATTAGCCAACTATGTGATAAAAAGTATAAAGTACTATTTGATGAAAATGGTAGTAAAATACTTAAAGATGGTATCACCATAGCTAAAGGAGTTAGGAAAAATAACATATACGTCATGAAAATAGATAAAACATATAATGACAAACTTTGCTTAACATCATTAGACGATAGCTCATCTCTTTCGCATAGACACTTAGGTCACGCTAATATGAGACTTATACAAAACCTATCTTCAAAAGAGTTGGTTAGGAATTTACCAAAACTAAAATATGACCAACACTTTTGCGACGCTTGCAAAATTGGTAAACAAACACATAGTAGTCACAAATCTAAAAATATGGTGTCCACATCTAAGTGTCTAGAATTATTACATATGGACTTGTTTGGACCATCCGCTATAAGAAGCTATGGAGGCAACTTATACACTTTGGTCATAGTAGATGATTACTCAAGGTTTACTTGGACGTTATTTTTGAAAACCAAAAATGAAGCTTTTGATAAATTTGAAATACTTAGCAAGAAAATTCAAAATCTTCTAGGTGTCAAAATTGTGTCGATCCGAACGGATCGTGGTCGTGAATTTGACAACGAAATTCAATTTGGAAACTTTTGTGATACAAATGGTATAACACATAACTTTTCCACTCCACGAACACCTCAATCAAATGGAGTAGTAGAACGTAAAAATAGAACAATTCAAGAAATGAGTAGAACAATGCTTAACGAACAAAACATTCCTCAAAAGTTTTGGCGTAACGCCGTTGACACTTCTACATATATTTTAAATAGAGTCTTAATACGTCCTTTCCTAAACAAAACACCATATGAACTTTATAAAGGTAAAAAGCCAACATTAGGATATTTTAGAGTCTTTGGTTGTAAATGCTTTATTCTTAATACTAAAGATTATCTCACCAAGTTTGACCCAAAGTCTTATGAAGGTGTATTTCTTGGTTACTCTCAAACTAGTAAAGCTTACATTGTCCTAAATAAAGAAACAATGATAGTCGAGGAATCGTTGAACATAACATTTGACGAAAGTCCACCTCCCTCTAAGACATCACCTTTGGTAGATGATGACTTAGTTGAAAGTCAAATAATAGAAAGTCAAATTAATAACAAGGAAGATGAACCATCAAATAAGGAAATTGTCAACATAAAAGAATCTAAAAGTCATCCACTAGAAAAGGTCATAGGACAACTTAATCAAAGAACCTTAAGGTCACAAGCCCAAAATCAAAGTAATCATTTTTGTTTTATATCCACCATTGAAACAAAAACCATAAATGAAGCAATAAAAGATGAATCATGGGTAATTGCCCTGCAAGAAGAATTAAACCAATTCGTTAGAAATGATGTTTGGAAACTAGTTCCAAAACCCAAAGATCAAACTATAATTGGAACAAAATGGGTCTTTCGAAACAAAATGGACGAAAATGGTGTAGTATCTAGAAACAAAGCTAGGCTTGTCGCACAAGGTTATAATCAACAAGAAGGAATTGACTATGATGAAACTTATGCACCGGTAGCTAGACTTGAATCTATTAGAATATTACTTGCTTATGCATGTGCTTATGACTTTAAATTATTTCAAATGGATGTTAAAAGTGCTTTCCTTAATGGGTTTATTAACGAAGAAGTGTATGTTGCTCAACCTCCCAGTTTTACCGACTTTGAGAAACCACATCATGTCTTCAAACTCAAGAAAGCATTATACGGCCTTAAACAAGCACCTAAAGCTTGGTACGACCGTCTTAAGACTTTTCTTATTGATAACAAATATACTATGGGATTAGTAGATAATACTCTTTTTACCAAGAAAAAGGAATCACAAATTATTATTGTTCAAATATATGTTGATGACATTATATTCGGATCAACTTGTCAAGAACTATGTGATGATTTCTCTAAAATCATGCATGACGAGTTTGAAATGAGTATGATGGGTGAGTTAAACTTCTTTCTAGGACTTCAAATTAAACAACTAGAAGATGGTATTTTCTTTAACCAATCTAAATATATAAAAGACATGCTTAAGAAATTTGGTCTTGAAGATTCCAAACCAACTAAAACACCCATGTCCTCGGACACTAAACTCACCAAGGACGAAGAAGGTGAATCCGTAGATAACACTAAATATAGAGGAATGATTGGTAGCCTACTCTATCTTACGGCTAGTAGACCCGACATTATATTTAGTGTTTGTCTATGTGCTCGCTTTCAAGAAAACCCAAAGGCATCACACTTAGAAGCCTTAAAAAGGATTTTTAGATATATTAAGGGAACAACGTGTTTAGGATTATGGTATCCCAAAGGAACGGGTATTGAAACCATAGTGTATGCCGACTCGGATCATGCCGGTGATTATGTCGATAGAAAAAGTATTTGTACTTTTGTTGGACATTGTCTCACCTCATGGTTTGCAAAGAAGCAAACGGCTTTAGCCATCTCAACTACTGAAGCCGAATACGTCTCAGCCGGAAAAGCATGTCAACAAGCTCTTTGGATGAAGCAAGCTCTCGTAGACTACGGAATTCATCTCAACGACATTGTGATACTTTGCGACAACAAAGGAGCCATCGATCTCAGCAAGAATCCCGTTCAACATGCTCGTACAAAGCACATTGAAATCCGTCATCACTTTCTTCGCGACAATGTTTAAAAAGGAAACATTTCAATCGAGAAAGTATCCTCCGAAGACAACATTGCCGACATCTTAACTAAACCTCTTAAACGAGAACCTTTTAATCTTCTTAGACTTGGTTTAGGATTAATGGAACCAAACATGTAGGATAAACATAGCCCAAAACATTAGAATAATCAAAACAAAACAATTTTGTCTTGTACCTGCTACTGTAGCCACGACACCAAACGACAACAAAGACGGAACCAAATTTTTGGTACCGTATGGTCCGTGGTGTCTACATAAGCAAAACTGCTATATACAAATCATCCTCTTCCTCAAAACCCACTTTACCAAAACGTGTAAAACTTAAACCAAGCTCATTATTGTCATCTTTCCACTCACTAATCACTGAAGATAACATCATTGTAAGTATCCTAACTACATTTCATCTCTTAATTCTGAGTCTAGGATTCTTATTTATGTACAAAACTATCACAAATCATTACAAGGGGTTTTATGTATGCTTTTATATCAAATATGAATTCAATTGGCAAATTGCATAACTAGTCATTGAAATTAGGTACTACATTATCATATTGCATAAACAAATCATGTTTCCCACTAATTGATAGATAATGAATATAAGGCCTTATTCAAACAACCAAACACCCCATGTCAAAAGTTTTTGAAAAGCTTCTCACTTGTAGGAAAACAATTTTTTTTTCATTGCTAATACAAATAGAAACGTTAAATTTTCATCACTTGCATGCTCTTGAATACTAAAGGTATTGCATAACTAATATGCATTTCCGGGTATATTCAAATGAAGCCACATTGAATTAGGAGCATTTGGGTTATCTCATGGTATTTATCAAACACCCCACTAAAACCATTTTTGTGCATAAAATGAGTCGAGATAACCGCAACTCCAAATTGTTTTCATGTAGGCACACACTAGAACCAAAAATGCTAAAATTTATTCTATTTTTTTTTAATTATTGTCCTTAGGAATAACCATGGTAGCCGCAAGATTCTATGATCACAAAGACACCCTTAACTACATTCCCAAACACCACAAAACCAAAGGACTTACCAAGGAAAAAGTAGAAATATTTAGGGGTCTAGAATCAAGGTATTTCCATGAGGGTAGAACCATTCACCCATCCTTCCTTGAACATACCAATCTTCGTGAAGAACTAGCCGCCATTCAATTCGATTGTCTTCTTGACATTGATGAACCAATTTGTCCTAGGTTTGTGTTAGAATTCTATGCTAGTGTGACCGGCTTTAGTGCTGAAGACGATGATGAATTTTGTCTTAGCTTTAGAATCAACCAAAATGACTACACCATCACCTTAAGCGAATTTGCTAAAGTACTAGGAATTCCCAACCGAGGAACTTGTGTCTACACGGATAAGTGGTCACTCACCGCTCTTGATGCAATCAACGACCGCACCTCTCCATATCTAACCCGTTTGGCCGATAAGGATGTCATCCGTGAACACCTTTTTAACGCAAAAACTGATACAACTCGAGTAACCCGAAATGGAAAAGAGGTAGACCGAGATCCATATGGAATGGAGCTAAATGAACTTAAACCCGAATTTAAAAATGGGAGGAGTTACTTAGAGCCAACGTCATTAGCACCATAGGAAATAGGGATCACATAAACGCTTGTCTTTGCCACATGCTCTACAACTTGTCCACCCGACAACCATTCAACTTGGCCTACTACATAGCTAGGAGAATGATTGATATTCCAACTCAAGGATTGGTTGCTCTTCCATACGGGATGCTTCTCACCCGTCTCTATAGAAACTTCGCACCAATTCCACCAACCCCAAAAGGGATGCACCTTCACTATGAACTCATCCCTCACATCTTTGTACCTTTGAGTGATGCTCGAGTTGCTAAGACTAAAGGCAAGAGAGCTAAACCTCCAACTCCTTCATCATCATCATCAAATAGCTCCGAGGATGGTCTTCCAAGCTCTCATCTTCCACCTCATGAGTATTACGCATCTCTTCCCGAGATTGAGAATGAATCAGCAGAATTCAAGCAAACTAAGGGAATGTTCAAGTGCCTTGGTAGGATGATGAACAAGATTTACAAGAAGTTGGACAAATAAGGGTACTTTAAGGAGTGTTTGGAACAATGCATTATCGTTAATGTTTGATACTATTTAGTTGTTTTTATTATGTAGGATGATAATATAACTTGAAACAATGGTGTATGCTAACAATCTCATGCAGGGGGATAGCACAAGTAT
Source organism: Chrysanthemum seticuspe (assembly GCA_019973895.1). Classification (NCBI taxonomy): domain Eukaryota; kingdom Viridiplantae; phylum Streptophyta; class Magnoliopsida; order Asterales; family Asteraceae; genus Chrysanthemum; species Chrysanthemum seticuspe. The sequence continues at coordinate 275,519,208 of BPTQ01000009.1, forward strand.
GCTATCAAATTTTACCCATTTTCACTATATTATGAAAATCAATAAGCCTTGCTCAAAATCTATGCTCCACTATGTTTATACATGTGTTATTTACTTTTCCTAACTAGAAATGTTTAGTATAACAGCTTTTGAGAAAAATTTCAGGTTTCGGAAATGTCCCCGACACCTAAAAACATACTCTGTCCATATTTCTGCACTCCACGGATCAGACGGCACCATAATTTTGGTACCGACCTTTATGTAGTTTGGTACCGCCATACCTGTATAGGCGGACCAGGCGACACCCTTTTTAGGGTACCGTCCGTGTATAGTTTTGGTGCCGTGGATTCTCCAGGTAATTTTCTGAATTTCGACTCTTTCGTGATTCCAAATTATCTTCCATCACTTATAAATCAATCTTACCTAGTTTATAATGTTATTAGATTTAGTCTAATTCACTAAGGTATATAAGAAATCCATTTCCCACCAAAATTCAAAAATTTGAAAAATCCACCCAAGGAGCCCTTTGGCATAAAGGAAGGAACCAAATTTTTGGTACCTTCAAATCCGTGGGTAATCTGAATGTTAGGAAATTCCACTCACTAGAACACATTTATTGCAAATCTTTTCTTCTTCACTCCATCTCTCTTGTATGGATTGACTTGGGTGATATGACTAGCATTCAACCCACTTCCAAATCATTAGGAACCTCCTCTCTTCAATGGTTTAACATCAAATCAAACACATTTCTCCACAATTTTTCACTTCTATAAATTGAGAGGTTTTACCATGATCATCCTCACACCTTCTTCATTCTTACTATTATCTAGCAAAGTAAAACCCAAGTCAAAAATGACAAAATCCTCTCCAAAACCTTGCAAGAAGACCGCTAGAATTAGCGTTAGGCCTTGTTGCTTCGTTAACATTAGCTCCTCATCCGAGTCTTCTCCACTCACAATCTCATCTCCCATCCGAGATGATACAAGCCTCACCTTGGCTACACCAAATCAATCACACATTGTGATCACCACTCCACCACCTACAAAAACACCAACTTCACCTCCTCCGGCACCCATCCAAACATCCAAAACACCCTCACCACCTTCACCACCAAGGTCTCCAACTCTCGTTCCTATGGAGTTATTTTCAACTCCACCAACTTCACCAAATCCTTTCCTAGAGGACTTGGACGACTTGCCTCCTAGGCCAAATCATCCACCACCATTGCCATCATTTGGCAAAATTGAGCGGATTGCTCATGAGTCACCTCGGTCATCCCTTGACCCAAACGCCCCATTAGGGCCTAAACCTCTTCTCTTCCACCCCATTCACAAAGACATTCATGGTCCTTTGTATGGGGACCATCCACTTCCCACGTCAATGTCCCCTCATCTTGAGGACATTGAGGAGTGTATGTGGGATGCCAATCCCACTAGAGAGGAGATTCAAGCGGAACTCCACAACCTCCACCAATTAAAAGAATCTAAAAGTCATCCACTAGAAAAGGTCATAGGACAACTTAATCAAAGAACCTTAAGGTCACAAGCCCAAAATCAAAGTAATCATTTTTGTTTTATATCCACCATTGAAACAAAAACCATAAATGAAGCAATAAAAGATGAATCATGGGTAATTGCCATGCAAGAAGAATTAAACCAATTCGTTAGAAATGATGTTTGGAAACTAGTTCCAAAACCCAAAGATCAAACTATAATTGGAACAAAATGGGTCTTTCGAAACAAAATGGACGAAAATGGTGTAGTATCTAGAAACAAAGCTAGGCTTGTCGCACAAGGTTATAATCAACAAGAAGGAATTGACTATGATGAAACTTATGCACCGGTAGCTAGACTTGAATCTATTAGAATATTACTTGCTTATGCATGTGCTTATGACTTTAAATTATTTCAAATGGATGTTAAAAGTGCTTTCCTTAATGGGTTTATTAACGAAGAAGTGTATGTTGCTCAACCTCCCAGTTTTACCGACTTTGAGAAACCACATCATGTCTTCAAACTCAAGAAAGCATTATACGGCCTTAAACAAGCACCTAAAGCTTGGTACGACCGTCTTAAGACTTTTCTTATTGATAACAAATATACTATGGGATTAGTAGATAATACTCTTTTTACCAAGAAAAAGGAATCACAAATTATTATTGTTCAAATATATGTTGATGACATTATATTCGGATCAACTTGTCAAGAACTATGTGATGATTTCTCTAAAATCATGCATGACGAGTTTGAAATGAGTATGATGGGTGAGTTAAACTTCTTTCTAGGACTTCAAATTAAACAACTAGAAGATGGTATTTTCTTTAACCAATCTAAATATATAAAAGACATGCTTAAGAAATTTGGTCTTGAAGATTCCAAACCAACTAAAACACCCATGTCCTCGGACACTAAACTCACCAAGGACGAAGAAGGTGAATCCGTAGATAACACTAAATATAGAGGAATGATTGGTAGCCTACTCTATCTTACGGCTAGTAGACCCGACATTATATTTAGTGTTTGTCTATGTGCTCGCTTTCAAGAAAACCCAAAGGCATCACACTTAGAAGCCTTAAAAAGGATTTTTAGATATATTAAGGGAACAACGTGTTTAGGATTATGGTATCCCAAAGGAACGGGTATTGAAACCATAGTGTATGCCGACTCGGATCATGCCGGTGATTATGTCGATAGAAAAAGTACAAGTGGTATTTGTACTTTTGTTGGACATTGTCTCACCTCATGGTTTGCAAAGAAGCAAACGGCTTTAGCCATCTCAACTACTGAAGCCGAATACGTCTCAGCCGGAAAAGCATGTCAACAAGCTCTTTGGATGAAGCAAGCTCTCGTAGACTACGGAATTCATCTCAACGACATTGTGATACTTTGCGACAACAAAGGAGCCATCGATCTCAGCAAGAATCCCGTTCAACATGCTCGTACAAAGCACATTGAAATCCGTCATCACTTTCTTCGCGACAATGTTTAAAAAGGAAACATTTCAATCGGGAAAGTATCCTCCGAAGACAACATTGCCGACATCTTAACTAAACCTCTTAAACGAGAACCTTTTAATCTTCTTAGACTTGGTTTAGGATTAATGGAACCAAACATGTAGGATAAACATAGCCCAAAACATTAGAATAATCAAAACAAAACAATTTTGTCTTGTACCTGCTACTGTAGCCACGACACCAAACGACAACAAAGACGGAACCAAATTTTTGGTACCGTATGGTCCGTGGTGTCTACATAAGCAAAACTGCTATATACAAATCATCCTCTTCCTCAAAACCCACTTTACCAAAACGTGTAAAACTTAAACCAAGCTCATTATTGTCATCTTTCCACTCACGAATCACTGAAGATAACATCATTGTAAGTATCCTAACTACATTTCATCTCTTAATTCTGAGTCTAGGATTCTTATTTATGTACAAAACTATCACAAATCATTACAAGGGGTTTTATGTATGCTTTTATATCAAATATGAATTCAATTGGCAAATTGCATAACTAGTCATTGAAATTAGGTACTACATTATCATATTGCATAAACAAATCATGTTTCCCACTAATTGATAGATAATGAATATAAGGCCTTATTCAAACAACCAAACACCCCATGTCAAAAGTTTTTGAAAAGCTTCTCACTTGTAGGAAAACAATTTTTTTTTCATTGCTAATACAAATAGAAACGTTAAATTTTCATCACTTGCATGCTCTTGAATACTAAAGGTATTGCATAACTAATATGCATTTCCGGGTATATTCAAATGAAGCCACATTGAATTAGGAGCATTTGGGTTATCTCATGGTATTTATCAAACACCCCACTAAAACCATTTTTGTGCATAAAATGAGTCGAGATAACCGCAACTCCAAATTGTTTTCATGTAGGCACACACTAGAACCAAAAATGCTAAAATTTATTCTATTTTTTTTTAATTATTGTCCTTAGGAATAACCATGGTAGCCGCAAGATTCTATGATCACAAAGACACCCTTAACTACATTCCCAAACACCACAAAACCAAAGGACTTACCAAGGAAAAAGTAGAAATATTTAGGGGTCTAGAATCAAGGTATTTCCATGAGGGTAGAACCATTCACCCATCCTTCCTTGAACATACCAATCTTCGTGAAGAACTAGCCGCCATTCAATTCGATTGTCTTCTTGACATTGATGAACCAATTTGTCCTAGGTTTGTGTTAGAATTCTATGCTAGTGTGACCGGCTTTAGTGCTGAAGACGATGATGAATTTTGTCTTAGCTTTAGAATCAACCAAAATGACTACACCATCACCTTAAGCGAATTTGCTAAAGTACTAGGAATTCCCAACCGAGGAACTTGTGTCTACACGGATAAGTGGTCACTCACCGCTCTTGATGCAATCAACGACCGCACCTCTCCATATCTAACCCGTTTGGCCGATAAGGATGTCATCCGTGAACACCTTTTTAACGCAAAAACTGATACAACTCGAGTAACCCGAAATGGAAAAGAGGTAGACCGAGATCCATATGGAATGGAGCTAAATGAACTTAAACCCGAATTTAAAAATGGGAGGAGTTACTTAGAGCCAACGTCATTAGCACCATAGGAAATAGGGATCACATAAACGCTTGTCTTTGCCACATGCTCTACAACTTGTCCACCCGACAACCATTCAACTTGGCCTACTACATAGCTAGGAGAATGATTGATATTCCAACTCAAGGATTGGTTGCTCTTCCATACGGGATGCTTCTCACCCGTCTCTATAGAAACTTCGCACCAATTCCACCAACCCCAAAAGGGATGCACCTTCACTATGAACTCATCCCTCACATCTTTGTACCTTTGAGTGATGCTCGAGTTGCTAAGACTAAAGGCAAGAGAGCTAAACCTCCAACTCCTTCATCATCATCATCAAATAGCTCCGAGGATGGTCTTCCAAGCTCTCATCTTCCACCTCATGAGTATTACGCATCTCTTCCCGAGATTGAGAATGAATCAGCAGAATTCAAGCAAACTAAGGGAATGTTCAAGTGCCTTGGTAGGATGATGAACAAGATTTACAAAAAGTTGGACAAATAAGGGTACTTTAAGGAGTGTTTGGAACAATGCATTATCGTTAATGTTTGATACTATTTAGTTGTTTTTATTATGTAGGATGATAATATAACTTGAAACAATGGTGTATGCTAACAATCTCATGCAGGGGGATAGCACAAGTATGCTATCAAATTTTACCCATTTTCACTATATTATGAAAATCAATAAGCCTTGCTCAAAATCTATGCTCCACTATGTTTATACATGTGTTATTTACTTTTCCTAACTAGAAATGTTTAGTATAACAGCTTTTGAGAAAAATTTCAGGTTTCGGAAATGTCCCCGACACCTAAAAACATACTCTGTCCATATTTCTGCACTCCACGGATCAGACGGCACCATAATTTTGGTACCGACCTTTATGTAGTTTGGTACCGCCATACCTGTATAGGCGGACCAGACGACACCCTTTTTAGGGTACCATCCGTGTATAGTTTTGGTGCCGTGGATTCTCCAGGTAATTTTCTGAATTTCGACTCTTTCGTGATTCCAAATTATCTTCCATCACTTATAAATCAATCTTACCTAGTTTATAATGTTATTAGATTTAGTCTAATTCACTAAGGTATATAAGAAATCCATTTCCCACCAAAATTCAAAAATTTGAAAAATCCACCCAAGGAGCCCTTTGGCATAAAGGAAGGAACCAAATTTTTGGTACCTTCAAATCCGTGGGTAATCTGAATGTTAGGAAATTCCACTCACTAGAACACATTTATTGCAAATCTTTTCTTCTTCACTCCATCTCTCTTGTATGGATTGACTTGGGTGATATGACTAGCATTCAACCCACTTCCAAATCATTAGGAACCTCCTCTCTTCAATGGTTTAACATCAAATCAAACACATTTCTCCACAATTTTTCACTTCTATAAATTGAGAGGTTTTACCATGATCATCCTCACACCTTCTTCATTCTTACTATTATCTAGCAAAGTAAAACCCAAGTCAAAAATGACAAAATCCTCTCCAAAACCTTGCAAGAAGACCGCTAGAATTAGCGTTAGGCCTTGTTGCTTCGTTAACATTAGCTCCTCATCCGAGTCTTCTCCACTCACAATCTCATCTCCCATCCGAGATGATACAAGCCTCACCTTGGCTACACCAAATCAATCACACATTGTGATCACCACTCCACCACCTACAAAAACACCAACTTCACCTCCTCCGGCACCCATCCAAACATCCAAAACACCCTCACCACCTTCACCACCAAGGTCTCCAACTCTCGTTCCTATGGAGTTATTTTCAACTCCACCAACTTCACCAAATCCTTTCCTAGAGGACTTGGACGACTTGCCTCCTAGGCCAAATCATCCACCACCATTGCCATCATTTGGCAAAATTGAGCGGATTGCTCATGAGTCACCTCGGTCATCCCTTGACCCAAACGCCCCATTAGGGCCTAAACCTCTTCTCTTCCACCCCATTCACAAAGACATTCATGGTCCTTTGTATGGGGACCATCCACTTCCCACGTCAATGTCCCCTCATCTTGAGGACATTGAGGAGTGTATGTGGGATGCCAATCCCACTAGAGAGGAGATTCAAGCGGAACTCCACAACCTCCACCAATTCAAAGGCATGGTGGATTCTTACTTAAGTGAGACAATGCAAATGCAAAATGCTTTGCTTGCATCCATCATGACCACTCCAAACATCCCCAACACCACCAACACATCCACCATTCCACCACCACAACCTCCCCAAACATTCTACCCTCCAAGGCATGGTTGCTCAACTTGTGAGCAAACGGGTCAAACCGTAGAACGGACCCGGGTTATGGTCCATGACTTCCAAGAAGAAATGAGGTTCATCCTCAACCACATCCTTGAGCGCTCAACGCTCTTTCCCATCCACCATCACTTTAGGATGGTTTTAGACTAGTCTTTCTTGTTTTTTACTTTCTTAGGATCATTTTTATTTCTTGTACTAAAAACACATCATTGTGTTCTCTTTTCATGATCTTTACTCATGAAAAATTTTAACTAATGAATGTTGTTTATTATATTGGTGCCATTACATAGTGTTTGGAAATGCTTGTGAATGATCATTATTACTAACAATTTTATTTTGTAGCTTTATTTTCACAATCCATGAATCTTCCCATTAAAGCACCCAATTTAGGGGGAGCTTTGATTAAGGGGGAGATAATGGCTCGGGCTCATTACATTCCGCATCGCCTCTTCTTTTTGTTGAGACAAAAAGGGGGAGAAAATATAGAACTTGATTATATTTATATTTTGACTTTTCTGAAGAAGTCAACTGCATACTTTGACTTTCTGAAAAAGTCAAACAGGATACTTCATTGGTAATACTTGACCTTTCTTAAAAAGTCAACTGCATACTTTGACTTTCTGAAAAAGTCAACATTATGCATCAACTAGTGAATTCTTTGACTTTCATAAAAAGTCAAACATCATACACTTGCATTATCATTCTCTTTTCAAGTTCTAAAACTAATATTTTTATAACTCTTGCACAAACCTTGTATCTTTTATAAAAATAAAATTTATATTTTGTCCTCAACAAAAAGGGGGAGATTGTTAATACAAATATCGTCATTAAACGTTATTTATATTTTTGATCTTTGCCTAAGTTTTGTTAACGATAAAAGTAAATTTAATTTATAAAAGCTTAAAGCTTGTCAAGTTTAATAGATATTAAAACAAGCTTTCTCAAACAATATATTCATCATTCAAGCATTTACATTTATGATTAGTAACATCTTGATATGACTCTAATCATTATGTATGATAGTAGTTTTTAGAATGTGTTAGGTTCTTAAAACCAAACACTACTTAAGCATTTGCATATTTCTAAAAATAGAAATACAACATATATTACATCATGGAAATCATTGTAAGATTCCATTAGATATTTTGTGTAGATTTGTACTCTTCATATCTTGCACAATCTCACTTAGATAGAGTTGACTTTGGCAAGATTTGATATCTTGGCTGTTAGACCCGGCGGTACCAAAATGGTACACGGGCGGAACCCTTTTAAGGGGTCCGCCGTCCGTGGACGCTCCTGTCCATTTTGGCTATAAATAGCAATGCCAAGCCAATTAGTTTTTCATCCCTTTCTAACATACTCTCATACATATCTTCTCTCTAACCTTTCTAACTCAGTTTCATATCATATTAGTGATCTCTTTTGTAGCAAAGAAGATCAAGTCATATTCAAGCTTCAACGAGAAGTTGGAAGTCTTGTTTGTTTAGTGTTGTATGATCTAGTGTTGATCCATACTTCATTGTTGTATCAAACCATCATAATCTTGTGAGTGTGAGTGGTTAATATTTTAGTCCTCAAAATACATTGTGTGTGGGAGTAGTTGTACCCTTGGAAAGAACTCGACATCTAGCTTAGTGTCGGAAATAGTGTAAGCGAAGTGTAAAGGTTTTCTCCGCCGGTGAAAGGAGCTTGTTGACTAGTGAAGTTAAACTCTCGAGTGTGAGACTCGGGGAGTGGAGTAGGGCAAGGAAAAAGAGTCCTTGTAGGCCGAACCACTATAAACAACTTGTTGTGGTTTGATTATTTCTTTCCCTATTTACTTATTATACATTGCTTGCATATTTCATTAACATACTCAAGATCAATATCAATTGATCTTTCAATAAGTTTCAAAACAAAGTTTTTAATTGGTAAACTATTCAACCCCCCTTCTAATTTTCTACAATTGGTACCAGAGCCTCGTTGCTCAAGAATTTCTAAAATAACTTGTATTTTATAAACTTGAAACGATTCATGGATTCTGAAAACTTTAAAGAAGGGCAATCTATGCAAAGACCACCACTCTTTGAAACCAATGGATTTATCTATTGGAAAAACCGTTTTGAAACATATGTAAAATCAAAAGATATAGATCTTTGGTTTATTATTGTTAAAGGAGATTTTAGTTCTACAACAAAGGATATTTCCGTTGATGAACAAAAGAAATTAGTTGCTCAAAATAATGAAGCTAAAATGATGCTTTATAATGCTTTACCTAGAAAAGAATATGAAAGAATTTTTATGTGTGAAACCGCCAAAGACATTTAGGAATCTTTAATTGTTACACATCAAGGTAATTCACAAGTCAAGGATAACAAAATTGATCTTCTTGTTCAACAATATGAACAATTTGTTATCCCTGAAGATGAAACCATTGATTGTGGCTTTGCTCGTTTCAACACTATCATTACATCACTTAAAGCACTTGATGAATCTTTTCGTAGTAAGAACTTTGTCAGGAAATTTCTTAGAGCACTCCATCCCAAATGGAGAGCTAAAGTGACCGCTATTGAAGAATCAAAAGATCTCTCAATAATGTCACTAGACGAGCTAATTGGCAACCTTAAAGTTCACGAAATGGTAATGGAGAAAGATTCGGAGATCATTAAAGGAAGAAAGGAGAAGATCAAATCCGTTGCTCTAAAAGCAAAGGCGGAATCAAGCGATGATGATGAATCTTGTTCCGGTAGTGAAGATGAGGAGTATGCCATGGCCGTTAGAGAATTCAAGAAGTTCTTTAGAAGAAGAGGAAAGTTTGTAAGACAACCTCGAGAAGAAAAGAAGCCATTCCGAAAAGATCAGGATGATAAGAAGAGTAAAGGTGAAAGAAAGTGTTTTAGATGTGGTGATGCAAGTCATCTCATAGGAGAATGTCCCAAGCCACCTAAAAGCAAAACTCAACGAGCTTTTGTAAGCGGTGCTTGGAGTGATAGTGAAGACGATGAAGAATCAAGCAAGGAAGAGATCGCTCTAATGGCACATGAGTCAAATGAGGTACTTTCCGACTCTTCTTATTCCTCTATAGATGATGACACCTTGCAAAAACAATATAATCAATTGTGTGAGCTAAGTCTAAAAATCATAACTAAAAATAAATTTCTAAAAATCAAAAAGGAATTTTTGGAAAATGAAGTATATGAGTTGAAAGAAAAAGCAAAACGACTTGAAAAAGGAAAAGCAAATGACGATGATTGTAAATCATGTCAAGAGCTTAATCTTGAAATAGAAAAACTAAAGCTCACACAAGAAGTTCTAATAGAAAATAATTCTAAGTTTAAAAGGTTTAACAAAAACATCGCTCTTGCCGATGAAATAGTTAAAATCCATAAAACACCAGGAGACATGAATGGGCTAGGTTTTAATGAAGTATTAATTCCAAAGAGTCAAAACAAAACGGCCGAAAAGGACGAACATTCTGTAAAAATTGCTGCAGTACAGCACGGACCAGACGGAACCAAAATAAGGGTTCCGTCCGTTGTGCAAAATGGTACCGCGGGTACTTCAGCAGAACAGAATGTTCGCAATACGGACCGTACTGAATTTGTTAAAGTAACAAAGAAAACCAATGATAATGTTAAACTAAAACCAGCTATTATATCAGGAGTAGGACTTGTTAAAAATGAATTTAGATCAAAAACTACTCAACAACGATATAAAACTTCTTTTGCCAAACGCCTCTTTCCTAAGAGCAACCACAACGTTCAACCTAACTACCAACACAACGGTTGGAATCAAAGTTTTCCTAGACCATATCAAACTCCAGATTACATGCCATGGAACTCTTACCCATCATTTCCATACATGAATCAAATAAATGGTATGTTTAACCCAAACGGACCCATGAGATATTGGGGACCAAATGTTTGAGTTATTTGCTTCTTAGGTATGCTTGAAAGTTGGATTGGAACCTGATGAATGGATAAAAGATAGTGGATGCTCACGACACATGACGGGCAACAAAAGTCTCTTCTCATCATACCAAGAGTATGACGGAGGTAATGTCACTTTCGGTAGCAATCTCAAAAGCAAAATCATTGGCAAAGGTACGATTGCTCATAACTCCCTAACTATTGAAAATGTTGCTCATGTGGATAGGTTAGGATTTAATCTACTTAGTATTAGCCAACTATGTGATAAAAAGTATAAAGTACTATTTGATGAAAATGGTAGTAAAATACTAAAAGATGGTATCACCATAGCTAAAGGAGTTAGGAAAAATAACATATACGTCATGAAAATAGATAAAACATATAATGACAAACTTTGCTTAACATCATTAGACGATAGCTCATCTCTTTGGCATAGACGCTTAGGTCACGCTAATATGAGACTTATACAAAACCTTTCTTCAAAAGAGTTGGTTAGGAATTTACCAAAACTAAAATATGACCAACACTTTTGCGACGCTTGCAAAATTGGTAAACAAACACATAGTAGTCACAAATCTAAAAATATGGTGTCCACATCTAAGTGTCTAGAATTATTACATATGGACTTGTTTGGACCATCCGCTATAAGAAGCTATGGAGGCAACTTATACACTTTGGTCATAGTAGATGATTACTCAAGGTTTACTTGGACGTTATTTTTGAAAACCAAAAATGAAGCTTTTGATAAATTTGAAATACTTAGCAAGAAAATTCAAAATCTTCTAGGTGTCAAAATTGTGTCGATCCGAACGGATCATGGTCGTGAATTTGACAACGAAACTCAATTTGGAAACTTTTGTGATACAAATGGTATAACACATAACTTTTCCGCTCCACGAACACCTCAATCAAATGGAGTAGTAGAACGTAAAAATAGAACAATTCAAGAAATGAGTAGAACAATGCTTAACGAACAAAACATTCCTCAAAAGTTTTGGTGTAACGCCGTTGACACTTCTACATATATTTTAAATAGAGTCTTTATACGTCCTTTCCTAAACAAAACACCATATGAACTTTATAAAGGTAAAAAGCCAACATTAGGATATTTTAAAGTCTTTGGTTGTAAATGCTTTATTCTTAATACTAAAGATTATCTCACCAAGTTTGACCCAAAGTCTTATGAAGGTGTATTTCTTGGTTACTCTCAAACTAGTAAAGCTTACATTGTCCTAAATAAAGAAACAATGATAGTCGAGGAATCGTTGAACATAACATTTGAAGAAAGTCCACCTCCCTCTAAGACATCACCTTTGGTAGATGATGACTTAGTTGAAAGTCAAATAATAGAAAGTCAAATTAATAACAAGGAAGTTGAACCATCAAATAAGGAAATTGTCAACATCAAAGAATCTAAAAGTCATCCACTAGAAAAGGTCATAGGACAACTTAATCAAAGAACCTTAAGGTCACAAGCCCAAAATCAAAGTAATCATTTTTGTTTTATATCCACCATTGAACCAAAAACCATAAATGAAGCAATAAAAGATGAATCATGGGTAATTGCCATACAACAAGAATTAAACCAATTCGTTAGAAATGATGTTTGGAAACTAGTTCCAAAACCCAAAGATCAAACTATAATTGGAACAAAATGGGTCTTTCGAAACAAAATGGACGAAAATGGTGTAGTATCTAGAAACAAAGCTAAGCTTGTCGCACAAGGTTATAATCAACAAGAAGGAATTGACTATGATGAAACTTATGCACCGGTAGCTAGACTTGAATCTATTAGAATATTACTTGCTTATGCATGTGCTTATGACTTTAAATTATTTCAAATGGATGTTAAAAGTGCTTTCCTTAATGGGTTTATTAACGAAGAAGTGTATGTTGCTCAACCTCCCGGTTTTACCGACTTTGAGAAACCACATCATGTCTTCAAACTCAAGAAAGCATTATACGGCCTTAAACAAGCACGTAAAGCTTGGTACGACCGTCTTAAGACTTTTCTTATTGATAACAAATATACTATGGGATTAGTAGATAATACTCTTTTTACCAAGAAAAAGGAATCACAAATTATTATTGTTCAAATATATGTTGATGACATTATATTCGGATCAACTTGTCAAGAACTATGTGATGATTTCTCTAAAATCATGCATGACGAGTTTGAAATGAGTATGATGGGTGAGTTAAACTTCTTTCTAGGACTTCAAATTAAACAACTAGAAGATGGTATTTTCTTTAACCAATCTAAATATATAAAAGACATGCTTAAGAAATTTGGTCTTGAAGATTCCAAACCAACTAAAACACCCATGTCCTCGGACACTAAACTCACCAAGGACGAAGAAGGTGAATCCGTAGATAAAACTAAATATAGAGGAATGATTGGTAACCTACTCTATCTTACGGCTAGTAGACCCGACATTATGTTTAGTGTTTGTCTATGTGCTCGCTTTCAAGAAAACCCAAAGGCATCACACTTAGAAGCCTTAAAAAGGATTTTTAGATATATTAAGGGAACAACGTGTTTAGGATTATGGTATCCCAAAGGAACGGGTATTGAAACCATAGTGTATGCCGACTCGGATCATGCCGGTGATTATGTCGATAGAAAAAGTACAAGTGGTATTTGTACTTTTGTTGGACATTGTCTCACCTCATGGTTTGCAAAGAAGCAAACGGCTTTAGCCATCTCAACTACTGAAGCCGAATACGTCTCAGCCGGAAAAGCATGTCAACAAGCTCTTTGGATGAAGCAAGCTCTCTTAGACTACGGAATTCATCTCAACGACATTGTGATACTTTGCGACAACAAAGGAGCCATCGATCTCAGCAAGAATCCCGTTCAACATGCTCGTACAAAGCACATTGAAATCCGTCATCACTTTCTTCGCGACAATGTTCAAAAAGGAAACATTTCAATCGAGAAAGTATCCTCCGAAGACAACATTGCCGACATCTTAACTAAACCTCTTAAACGAGAACCTTTTAATCTTCTTAGACTTGGTTTAGGATTAATGGAACCAAACATGTAGGATAAACATAGCCCAAAACATTAGAATAATCAAAGCAAAACAATTTTGTCTTGTACCTGCTACTGTAGCCACGGCACCAAACGAAAACAAAGACGGAACCAAATTTTTGGTACCGTCTGGTCCGTGGTGTCTACAGAAGCAAAACTGCTATATACAAATCATCCTCTTCCTCAAAACCCACTTTACCAAAACGTGTAAAACTTAAACCAAGCTCATTATTGTCATCTTTCCACTCACTAATCACTGAAGATAACATCATTGTAAGTATCCTAACTACATTTCATCTCTTAATATGAGTCTAGGATTCTTATTTATGCACAAAACTATCACAAATCATTACATGGGGTTTTATGTATGCTTTTATATCAAATATGAATTCAATTGGCAAATTGCATAACTAGTCATTGAAATTAGGTACTACATTATCATATTGCATAAACAAATCATGTTTCCCACTAATTGATAGATAATGAATATAAGGCCTTATTCAAACAACCAAACACCCCATGTCAAAAGTTTTTGAAAAGCTTCTCACTTGTAGGAAAACAATTTTTTTTTCATTGCTAATACAAATAGAAACGTTAAATTTTCATCACTTGCATGCTCTTGAATACTAAAGGTATTGCATAACTAATATGCATTTCCGGGTATATTCAAATGAAGCCACATTGAATTAGGAGCATTTGGGTTATCTCATGGTATTTATCAAACACCCCACTAAAACCATTTTTGTGCATAAAATGAGTCGAGATAACCGCAACTCCAAATTGTTTTCATGTAGGCACACACTAGAACCAAAAACGCTAAAATTTATTCTAATTTTTTTTTAATTATTGTCCTTAGGAATAACCATGGTAGCCGCAAGATTCTATGATCACAAAGACACCCTTAACTACATTCCCAAACACCACAAAACCAAAGGACTTACCAAGGAACAAGTAGAAATATTTAGGGGTCTAGAATCAAGGTATTTCCATGAGGGTAGAACCATTCACCCATCCTTCCTTGAACATACCAATCTTCGTGAAGAACTAGCCGCCATTCAATTCGATTGTCTTCTTGACATTGATGAACCAATTTGTCCTAGGTTTGTGTTAGAATTCTATGCTAGTGTGACCGGCTTTAGTGATGAAGACGATGATGAATTTTGTCTTAGCTTTAGAATCAACCAAAATGACTACACCATCACCTTAAGCGAATTTGCTAAAGTACTAGGAATTCCCAACCGAGGAACTTGTGTCTACACGGATAAGTGGTCACTCACCGCTCTTGATGCAATCAACGACCGCACCTCTCCATATCTAACCCGTTTGGCCGATAAGGATGTCATCCGTGAACACCTTTTTAACCCAAAAACTGATACAACTCGAGTAACCCGAAAGGGAAAAGAGGTAGACCGAGATCCATATGGAATGGAGCTAAATGAACTTAAACCCGAATTTAAGAAATGGGAGGAGTTACTTAGAGCCAACGTCATTAGCACCATAGGAAATAGGGATCACATTAACGCTTGTCTTTGCCACATGCTCTACAACTTGTCCACCCGACAACCATTCAACTTGGCCTACTACATAGCTAGGAGAATGATTGATATTCCAACTCAAGGATCGGTTGCTCTTCCATACGGGATGCTTCTCACCCGTCTCTATAGAAACTTCGCACCAATTCCACCAACCCCAAAAGGGATGCACCTTCACTATGAACTCATCCCTCACATCTTTGTACCTTTGAGTGATGCTCGAGTTGTTAAGACTAAAGGCAAGAGAGCTAAACCTCCAACTCCTTCATCATCATCATCAAATAGCTCCGAGGATGGTCTTCCAAGCTCTCATCTTCCACCTCATGAGTATTACGCATCTCTTCCCGAGATTGAGAATGAATCATCAGAATTCAAGCAAACTAAGGGAATGTTCAAGTGCCTTGGTAGGATGATGAACAAGATTTACAAGAAGTTGGACAAATAAGGGTACTTTAAGGAGTGTTTGGAACAATGCATTATCGTTAATGTTTGATACTATTTAGTTGTTTTTATTATGTAGGATGATAATATAACTTGAAACAATGGTGTATGCTAACAATCTCATGCAGGGGGATAGCACAAGTATGCTATTTTCTTCATTGTTTGGAACAGTAGACATTTTCCTTTATAAATAGTGAGCCATTTCTTTATTGTTTCTCACCCCTTTCTAACATACTTTCTCCCTGAGTTAAAAACTCTCTAACCTCATATCCAAGTGATCTATGTTTGTAAATTTTGTGTTTGTGTGATTCTCTAGGTTCTTCTTAAAGGCGAGATCACCACCTTTGAAGTCAAGCAAGCTCAAGTCCATGAGTTGCCATGCTTCCTCATCATCAAGACTACTGAAGTCCTCTTGTTGATGATTCTTTTCTTTCTTCTAAGAAGTGTAGTGTTGAAGACATTAGTGAAAGATGTCTCAAGTGTCAAGAAGAAGACATTAGTGAAAGGTGTCGATCGTCCGTATTGTAGGCATTAGTGAAGGGTGCCTAGAAGTCAAGTCACAAGAAATTAGTGAAGGGTGTCTTGAAGATCTATTTAAAGGCATTAGTGAAAGGTGCCTTAGATGTACATTCGATATAGTGTGTTTCGATGTACAAGATAGATTAGCATTAGATCCAAGGATATTGATATCCTTGATGATGTTGTAATAAGGAGTTGGTCTCCTTTGGGATTAATCGTTGGTGTAGTATTGGGTTGTAGTTCCTCCATTTTAATGGAACTCGGTACTTAGCCTAGTACCGGATAAAGGGTAGGCGACGTTGTGGTAGGTGTAGTTCACCTTGGAGTGAAAGAACCCGGTGGTTAGCCTAGTACCGGAAAAAGAGTAGGCAACGTTGTGAATGTTTTTCACCATAAGGAGTTGGTGTCGTGTAGTGATTACGAACTCTCGAGTAGGTGACTCGGGGAGTGGAGTAGGGCAAGGAAGGTGTCCTTGTAGTTGAACCACTATAAATACTCGTGTTGTGGTTTTGTGCTTCTTACTTTTATCTTTTCATTACATACTTTTATATGTTTGTTTATCAACATTCAACACACATCCAAATAGATTGACATAAGTCGATCTAAATAGATTAAAATGAGTTTTAATTGGCAAAACTATTCAACCCCCCCCCCCTTCTAGTTTTCCATAATTGGCATCAGAGCTTCGTTACCAAGTTTTTTGAAGTATATTGTACTTTAAAAACTTGATACGATCCATGGTTAATTGAAAACTACAAAGAAGGTTTTTCATAAAAACAAACACCATGTCTTTTAAAACTCTTTGTTTGGATGTTGATTAGATGACAAAATTTTTCTCATTATTTATTTTCTATTTAAATGCACTAATCTTCTTTGTCATGTTGATTAGTCAAAGCTCATACCTACCAAGCCATAGGAATCGCTTGGTAACAAGAAAACCTTCCCTAAGAAGGTATCTTAAACACGAAGGAGCCGGAATTGTCTACTAACATTTGTTGTGTCATTTGTAAAGACATTCCTAAGTGCGTTAGAGGTATGATTTTCTACTAACCTCTAAAATGACATTAGCTTGATAATTAAGTATGCCTACATAGGTATTTATATGATTATCTTTTGTGCATATACATGTATTACATGAAGCTTCATTAGGAAGCCTTTTCTCACATACGTGTTATTTTTTCGTCTAAAGTCATGGTATATAAAACTTGTGTTTTATTTTATTTAATCCTAAAATTATATCTTTCTAATAATAAAAAAAACACAAATATCAAAAATTCCTCTTTCCCCATAAAAACTCCCACCGTCATCCACTCCATCAAATTCTCACTTTTTAAAATCTTCCAAATTCAAAAAATTTCTTCTCATTCAAAACTCATCTTCCTCTCCATTTCATCTCATCTGAAACCAAGAAGGTTCCCCATCAACATGGTTTACATCGCCCTCGTGCTCATCGCCTTAACACTCATCGCTCTTGTGTTCCCTATGATGAAGTTCTCATACGGAGACATATACTTTGTGTTGGTAATCTACATTGGGATCATATACCCAATCCTTTGTATCATTCTTAGTATTGAAATAAAATATTATTAATAGTCTAGTTTATCTAGGTTATTATTATCATAATGTGTTTTTCATTTCTTTTGATGTATATGTTTCGTATTCTCTCATGATACATTAGAAGTCATGTATGCATGCTAAAAGAAAATGTAGGCTAAAACACATATCTTGGTATAAAATAGTAAAAACTATATTTTTATCAAATCTGTTTCTGATACTACAGACCCACAGATCCCGGAAATGTACTAGCCAGATCCCTTATGAAAGGGAACCGTACTGCTGGATAACAGTTTTTCATGCAAAATAAAAACCACTTTCTTTCTAAAAATAATATTCCACTAGAATGTCAAAACCATAAGTAAGTTAAGTGTCATTGTTGTTAAAAACCATTGTTAATAAAAATCTAGTAAAAACGTTAGATAATCATTGGTTGACCACAAAACATCACTTTCTATTTAACTCATCATCTCTATAGGTTCAACTATGATGCATGAATATGAGTTTGATATTTCACTCACTAGCGTCTACACTCCGAACATCTCCCTTGAGCCCAACACATCTGGCAATCATGTCCGTGGGTTCAATAATCTCGAAAACCATCAATTCCACGAAGGAGTATTGTAGACACCTCTCTACAATTCGAAGAAGGTATCAATACCTCCTTCCGAGCCATGGGACTAGAATGTCTTCTTGAAATCAACGAGAAGATATGTCCAAGGTTCATAATGGAATTCTTTCGTCAAGTTGAACTCGTTCGTAACGAGGATGGCTCTCTATCTCTTTGGTTTTGGATCAAAAACCAAAAGTTTGTTTTAACTCTTGGGCAATTTTCTCACATCCTCCGGATTCCAAATCATGGACAATGTGCCTTCACCGAAGATTGGTCTCTTGATTCTCTCTTCAACTTTTGTGAAGGAAATAGTCCATATTGCTCACATATACCTTCCCCAGAGGATATAAATCGCATAATATTCAAACCTCAACCAAATTACTCCGATCCAAACATTATCTTTACACGGGACATCCGAGAAGAGTACAAGCCCCTTGCACTCATCCTACGTGAAAATGTTTGGAGTCTTAGGGGAAATCGAGAAATCCTTCCCGCTTGTTGTGCTCACATAATGTATTGTTTGCTAACACAACAACCATACAATCTCGCCTACTTCTTCGCAAGGCGAATTGTAAATCTTCAAGGCTCCAAGAATAAACTCATCCCTTATGGAATGTTCTTGACACGCCTCTATAATAACGTCATGCATTTTCATCCTCAATTTCAAAGTCCGTTGTACGTACTTGTGAACAAGATGATGGAACCGCTAAACATATCTCTCATGAAGACCTTCTTCATTCTTGATTCCACCAACACTCATCAACCATTTGATGATCCTTCTAGCGAAAACGCTCAAGGAACTTAGTAGTCTTTCAAATAGGATAAATCCTTTTGTACTCATGCTTTATCAATGTAATCCAATTTTCTTCATGAAATAAAACATCTTACATTTGATATTTTAGTAATAGAACCTCTTTAACTAACCTTGAAATATAATGCATTGTCAAAATCATTGCATTCCTTTAGTAAAGGTTCTGCTTAGCAGATAGACGGATCCCAAAAGTTGTGCTAGACGGATCGCTACTCTTAGGGAACTGTGGGATCCGGCAAACAGAAAATGCAATTGCTAACATTGTATTTCAAACATGTCCTTAGAACACCTCACACTAAGCTAGACATAGTGTCCTAAGGCAAATTAAGTCCTTATCAAGTTAAGTAGATCCTTCCTACTCACACATAACTCACCTAGATCACAATCAAGACACTTGTAGATCTATCGTTTCACTTAAACCCATTACTCCTTCGCTCTTAAGCTCACACATCATATCTCACAAGATCCCTCACATCTAGCCTTGGAAATCTTTCAATTATGGCTAAATTGATCAAATTCTAGTTTTTCCATCTTAAATCTTTAGGATATTCCCCAAAACATTATTCTAAGTTATTATCTGATCTCTAGGATCATTTAGCTCCATTTGACACTTTCAAAATCCTTAGTGTCATCTTTGTTCATTCATTGGTACTCATGAAAGTTCCAATTTCTTCCATAAAAGGCAATCATTAGCTACTTCACTCATTACCCTCAAGTACTTAAGCACCTCTTCATTTCAGATACATAGATAAACCGAAACACTCAAGAAGAAATATGCATTAAGCCTTACAAACATCATTGCTATCTTTTCTTAGCTGCTGATAGACGGATCCCTAGGATTAGCCTAGGCGGATCCCTCGTAGGAAGGTACCGTGGGATCCGTATGACAGATTTTAGTCAATTCTAGCCAAAACAATCATTTCAAGCTCATCTTGCCAACTTAAACACTCCGTCTCATATTAAATAAGTTCCTAGATCAGTACAACTCTTAAGTTGACTCTTGTGCATGTTAATCATCACATTCCAATGAATCTTAGTGGCTTAAGTCTTGAATGCACTTGCCAAAACCTTTGCCTTATAAACCACATTATTAGGACTCCTAAAGTCATCATCTTCACTCTCATTTTCAGCACTTAGAAATCTTTACGAACCTCTTGAAGTCATCTCATCATGAGGAAAACTCCAAGTAGCAATTTATCCACCAAAGAACCACCCAAGAAAATTGCTCGTGTTGTACACGAAATCTCTTCAACCGAATCATCTCCGGTCAAGTCCACAAATGCAAGGATTCGTCCTCCACCACCTCAACTAATCAAACCATTTCCTAAAAGGATAATACCCACAAAACTACCTATGTTAAACACCTCCATACCTCCTAGGCCAAACAATCCCATCTCCACTAAACCATCACCATTGGTTCCTAGAGCTATCTCGTTTACAACTCCACTATTATCACCACACTTCTACAATTTAGAGGATTTGCCTCCTAGGCCGTCTCATCCCCCTCCACTGGCTACATTCTCCTCATTAGGAAGAATAATGGTACATGATCAAGGTGTTGAGTCTACATTAGCTCCGACTTCCTTTTCTCCGTCACCATCATATAATCCCATTTGGATTATGAGAAATTATCAAAGTCAACCACCCGACCATATGGAAGTTGACACTTCTCTACCACCACCATCATTCTTGGTCGAGCCATTTTCAATGAAAATACATGCTATATCATATCGATCATTTTCTTAGTTTTTAGAGTCATGTATATCATATCTCTAGTTTTATTAAATGAAAATACATGCTACTTGTTAAATTTCTGAGTATATGATTATGTTGTATAATACATATCTCACTTTGATATTAACATAATGTGTTATATCACCATTGTTGAAATTAATCATCAGCCAGACGGATCCCTTTAATTTGCCTAGACGGATCCCTACAAGGAGGGAACATTGGGATCCGTGAGACAGAAAACTAATTTTCTACTAACTTGAGTATTATTTGCAGGAAATTATGCATTATACTTATTTTCTAACCATTGTTTTGTAGTTATTCAATTTACACATGAAGACTTTGACACCCTAAAGCTAGGGGGAGCTTTTTGTCAAAGCAATACATTGCAAAATTACTTGCAATATTAGGATCACTTTTCATGACCTCCCCATTGCAAAATTGCAATCTTCTAGAGGGAGCTTCTTCGTCACAAGGACGAAACAATTTGCAAACAAAATTGCAATTCGTTAGCTTGTTAGTTTATATTTACTTGACGCCCTCACAAAGGGATGGCCTCGTCAAAGGGGAGTTAAGACGAGAACCATTCCCGTCACTTGCTCTCTTTACATCGATGATGGCACGAGCTGTAGCCAAGAAGGGAGTTTACCACTCGTAAAGTGAGTTTACCATCATGAACATCGATGATGGCACGAGCTGTAGCCAAGAAGGGTCTTCCAAGGATTATTGGGACTGAGTTATCTTCCTCCATTTCTAAAATCACGAAATCAACCGGAAACTTGAATTCTCCTACCCTTACAAGAACATTTTCACAAACTCCAATGGGATATTTGATTGATCGATCAGCTAACTGAATACTCGTTCTAGTTGGTTTCAGTCCTGAATATCCGAGTTTGAGGAACAAGGAATGGGGCATCAAGTTAATGCTTGCCCCAAGATCCGCCAAGGCATTTTTCATAGAAAGGGCCCCTATAGAGCAAGGAATGGTGAAGCTGCCCGGATCTTCTTTCTTCTTGGGCAGGCTTTTCTGGATGATAGCCGAGCACTCTTCTCCTAATGATATCAACCCTTCAAGTTTCTTCCGATTCGATATTAACCTCTTGAAGTATTTGCTATGTTTAGGGATATGATAAAATACATCGAGAAGTGGTATGTTGATGAAAGTCCGTTTTAAGTAAGACAATATTCTCTCATTGTCTTCTTCAGCCTTTTGATTCTTTAGACGCGAGGGATAAGGAATCCGTGCGAGAGTCGGTCGCTGGGCAGGTGCTGATGTTTGTGGAGGGGGGTCGTGGGGAGTCGAAGGAGGTTCAGAAATTGCTCCATTTACTAACTCAGGCACCCTGGTGGTGGGATTCAGGTCAGGGTGTGGGGGATCCTTGGTCGTAATTCCTAATCAAGTGGTAATGGCACAAGTTGGATCATGATGGGTTGGACCAGGTTCGCTTACTCTTTTGTAGAGTTCGGCGAACTGACTCTCTAATTCAGCTTGTTGCTCTTGAATGAATCCTTCGAGACCCTCTAAAAGCATTGCCCCTTCCATGGTAAACTGCCCGAGTTCCTTTTTAAAGGCATCACGGATGGTGTATTCAGAACCCTCCTTTCCCTCAGTCTTCCATTTTAGATTACCCCAAGGAGTGCATTCATCATTTTGATAGAATGTGAGAAGGGAAGGGTCATCATAAATGTCATGACTAGAAAGGAAGAAGCGATCTTGGCGTGTGTTATCATCACACTCATCGCTCTCGTGTGG
Organism: Chrysanthemum seticuspe; assembly: GCA_019973895.1. Classification (NCBI taxonomy): domain Eukaryota; kingdom Viridiplantae; phylum Streptophyta; class Magnoliopsida; order Asterales; family Asteraceae; genus Chrysanthemum; species Chrysanthemum seticuspe. The sequence goes on from BPTQ01000009.1 coordinate 275,541,918, forward strand.
CCCTCCACAAATGTCGCATATAAGGTATGGGTTAAAAAACCTTTTAGGTTCTGGCGATTTCGTGAGGTAGGCAAGCTTCTCTTGTGCCTTCTTTATCCGATCATTCATCGAGGCAGCCGAGACACTCATCACAGTTACTGGCTCGTTCCAAGGGTTGTCTTGGTATTGGACATATTCCTCAATGCGGTCCCATCCTTCTTCCGCAGTGAGATTGGAAATTCTTCGTTCAATTGAGAAGTCAATCCCTTTTTGATCATTTCGGGAGACGTTGTCGTAAAAGATTTGAACAAGCAACCAAAGGTTGATACCATGGTGTGGGGCTTGTTGAATGAGATCTTTGTAATGAGTCCAGGAGTTAACGATAGATTCTCCCTCTGTTTGATGGAAGTGAAGAATTTTGCTCCTGATAAATGCAGTTCTCCCGGGGGAAAGAACTTCTTGGTGAATGATAAGGTTTTAAAAGGTACCATTTTGAGGGGTCGTTTAAGCCCTTATTTGATCACTTTTGTATCCGTTATTGCTTAATATCGTTCCTTTTCACTTTTTAGGTCTCTTGAAGGCAAAATGCTGGAATGGCACTTATTTGGACGAAAAGGCGCGAATATACAAAGAAAATGGCCAAAGTCAGAATCGAGACACTCAAAGCTGCTGAAAACAGAAGGCGACGGCGTCACTGCTTAACTGCGACGCCGTCGAAGGAATTTGTGACGACTCAGAAGAGAAAATGCTAGTTCTGAAGGACGACGTCGGGCTTTAAAGGAGTAGACCGTCGCAACTCAGACGACCTAGATGCGACCCAGACGACGTCAGAAGCTGAAGAGGACGGCGTCACAGACATAAGGTGACGCCGTCGCAAGGTTAACGTGGCCAAGACGAAACCCTAATGACGACGACACGACGGCGTCACAAAACATAAGGTGACGCCGTCGCATATGTAATATTATATATAGAATCAGAATTTTTCAGTTTTAGGAGAGTCTTTTTGGAGTAAAAAACCTAAAACCGAACCAAGGGTGTCTTGTACAGTATTTTAGGGTTCCAAACCCTATCTTACATCAAGATAAGTATTTACTTCATCAATTCAATTATGTCTTTGATTATTTGTGTGTATGCTTGCATGTTCTCCATGTCCGGCTAATTTATTTGTGTGTTTGCTTAGGGAATATGAAACTTAATTATTGAATATTGATTGGTTGTTTCTTATCTTAGTTGATTAATGATCTAGTAATGCGATAGGTCATTCGTTGCGTACTTCATGCTTGATTCATCTTTGTGAACCTTAGAATATAATTACCGGAGTAGTTGTAAGCTAAACCATCCAAAGAGTGCCTTAGAGTAAGAGTTTATTATCCCTAGTGGGTTTTGTAGACGAGACCCTTTGGTAAGTTCAAAGAGTTAGGGAGAAACGCATACCCTACAACTTTAGACACACAACGCAACTAAGAATAAGGACGTGACAACTCAACCATCAATAGGAGATAATTAAGGAGTAGTAAAACCTAAGTAAACACATCTTTAAACTATCATACGAGCACACATTAATTAGACATAGACTACCACCACCTTAGTTTAGATAATTAGATAATAGTAGAGTAATTGGTAGAAATACCAACCCCCCAAATCCAATACCCGAGATTCGTACCTTTCAATTTCCTAAAACAACATAAAAAAGATAAAAAAAATAATCTTCCTCAACCTTAACCTTAGCGTAGTAACTTCTCACTAGCATTCCTATTCCCCTAGAGAACGATATCAATACCCGTGGCTTACCCTAATACTACACTACAACGATTAGGTTCACTGCCTAGGGTGTTGAAAAACTTGCTCGACGAAAAGGAAGTTCCTTTGAACCCGAACGCGCTGCGTAAGCGTATCAAGGGAATAGAATAGCTAGTTAGTAGTCCACCTCGTTTAGGTTTCTTTGCTTGATTCCTATCAAGTAAATTTTTTCTCATTTTTAGCTTCCTCTTAGTCTATCCCCCTTCTTCGTGACCTTTGTTCGTAACCCCATCACTTTTCATCATGGAAGGTGATAACCAACCACCACTCATCAACCCACCACCAAATGACCCGCCAAGAGCCCGTACTCTTGGTGAATACTTAAGACCAAGCCACCTAGGCTATAGGAACACCATTGAGCTTCCCGACCAAGCCCAAACTACGGCCCTGCAATCCGACACCATCCGGTTGGTGCAAAACGGATGTGCATTCCATGGACTTCATTCCGAAGATCCAAATCAGCATCTAAGGGATTTCCTCAAAATTGTCGATTCCATCGACCTTGATGCTACTACTCGGGAGACCACGCGCCTGCGTCTCTTCCAATTTTCTCTACGGGACCAAGCTAGTAATTGGCTTGAGCGACTTCCCGCCGGCTCCATCTCAAGTTGGGATGATCTTACCTCTCGCTTCCTTGCTCAATTTTTCCCACCGGGGAGAACCACTAAGCTTAGGCGAGACATCTTGACGTTTCAGCAACTCCAAGGTGAATCTCTCTACAAAGCGTGGACTCGATTCAAGGAACTACTCCGTAGACTCCCCCACCATGGCATTGATCTTTGGCTTCAAATCCAAATCTTCTATGATCATACCGATTTCATCACTCGACGATCCATTGATCGAGCCGCCGGTGGAAGGCTCAGCGACTTTAATGCAGAGAAATCTTGGGATATTATAGAGGAGCTTGCCGATCAAAGCTACGAAGATTGGAATGAATCTCCCGAAACTCCGATTAACGTGGTTAATGCCATATCAACTCCTTCTGAATCCTCCGATACCCTCGAGTAGCAATTGAGTGCCATTGAGAGAGGAATTGATTATCTTATGGAAAGGCAGAAAAGAGCCCCCGTACAAATTCCTCGAGAAGCTGTCAAATCCGCCAACCGCCCCACACCTTCTTCGGAGTCCCCAAGTCATGAGCAAAACCCAAGTTCCGAAAGGTGCTTCCGTTCTACTTCCCCAATACCACTTTCACCAAGCTTCAAGGATCAAATGAGGGAGTACATGGCAGCTCATACGGAGAGATTAGCCAGATTTGAAGAGGAGGTTTATAGGCAGAGAGAGGAAATGCAAGCAAAAATGACAGAAATGATGAATTTGGTAATTGAATTTACCAAAACAAAGGTTCCCGAAAAGGTGCTCGTAAGAAGCAACGATTGCCCTCCCACTTCATTTGTTAACGCCGTTTCCATTATGCCCGAGAATGCAAGGGTTGAGATGTGGAAAACTAAGGAAAGCAAGAAGGAGGAGTCTGTGCCTAATGATGAACCTGAGACCATTGAGTACTACCTTAAGCACGAAATTAACAAGAAAACCATTGCAAACCAAGTAAACAACTTTAGGTACAATGAAGTTCTTCGGGAAGCTCTTGAAGGAAAAATGACGAAAGAAGAATATGACGCCTTACCTATGGAACCTCTGTATGAGTTGGTTATAAAAAAACCGTTAACAAGAAAACGAAACACCATAGGGAATTTCGTGATACCAGTTAGCATCGATGACATTGATAATATAAATGCCTTGGCCGATCAAGGGACCGATGTGAACATAATGCCATTGTCAATCTATAATAAGTTAACTAAGGAGAAACCAGCCAAGACCGACCTTAGACTTTCCTTAGCTAATCATACTTATGTCCACCCCGTAGGAATAGCTGTAGATGTTCTAATTGAGGTGGCTAACATCATTTATCCGGTGGATTTCGTGATCATTGATGTTGAGGAAGATAAAAACGTACCCCTCATTCTTGAGATACCGTTCCTGGCCACCGCCAAGGCAACCATCAAATGCGGAGAAGGCATCATGATACTCAAAAGCGGGAAGGGGTATGCTAGGATACCCATCATCCCAAGATACCCTCTTAAGATCATGGAAATGATTACGGGTGGAAATCGAAAAGCCCCGGGCAACAATGTTAAGAAGAAGATGAATGACTGGGAAAAAGGGCTTAGAGACTTTATGGTTCAAGGATTGTATGCGACGTTGTGGAAACCCGATAAAAAGTTAGGAAGCAATCCCACCTCAATACCTAAGGTACAAAAGGACCCTAAGGAATTTTTAAAGGGAGAAAAAGTGCTCTTGTATAGATCTCGGATAAGGGCATTACGAGGAAGAAACAAACCAAGATGGTTTGGGCCTTTCACAGTTAAGGAGACCAATTTAAAAGATAAAACCGTCACCATAATTGACAGCGTTGGCAAGGAATCCACGGTGATCATACAACGTCTACACCCTTTCGATGAAGGGAAAACAAAGGGTGAAAAGGGCGGTAATGAGAAAACGTAGGAGTACGACTACGAGTCTAGCTGCAAGACTCTTAAATAAAGAAAAGCGCTTCGTGGGAGGCAACCCATGCTTAATTGTTTGCTTGCTAGTGTCATATATCTTTTATTAATTATTTATCCTCATGTTTAAATTTGTAAAAATGTTTTATTTTGTTTTTAACCTTGTCTTAATTGCATATAAAGGTATTTTACATAAGGGATAAGTGTAGGGAGGATTACACACGTTTTCAAAAGAAACGTAAACATGAGAATAACAATTAACTAAAAGATATGTATGTTTGTTTGTTCGAGTCAAATGCTTGTATCGAGTCATAATGGATGTTTTTGCAGAAATTTTTCCAGATTCTAAAGATGTAAATTTTCCAGAATTTTTTTCAGAAAATCGCAGAACAGTTTTTGTCAGGATAACCTGACGGCGTCAGGAAGGAGTAAAAACATCAGATCACCTTTTCTCGTTTTCTGAGCGACTTATAAATTTTTGAAATTTTCCAGGTCTTAATTTTCTTAGAAATTCTGTAAACATCCATTCCACAAGCATTATATCCTAGTTTAAATCGAGTCTTATATATATGATTACCGCCGATTTTACGCGAAGGTTTCGTTTGTTTTGTTCAAGTGTGCAGGTTTAGTTTGCCAAGAAGAAGTTACACAAGATTGGAAGGAGCTTTTCACGCAATAATTCTTCTTGGAAAGGATTTAACCACCACTTTACACGAATCCTACCGAGCTAATCAGGGGATTATTAGTTTCTTTCGTTTTTGATTACCTTCTTTTATCATTACTTTGATACTTTCGGGGAACATTGGGGACAATGTTCAGTTTAAGTGTAGGGAGGGAAAATAAAACGGGAACTTTGAAACTATGCTTATCCTTGATTATTTGCTTTGTCCAATTGTGATTGTGTAATAAACCATGAGAAAATGTCGGTTAGGGTAATTGTGGCACCAAATTTAAAATTTTTCATGACATATAGGAGTGGGCCATTAGCCTTAACAAAAGCGTCTCACGGATAGGAAGTTATATGACTAGCACAAAAACCCTTTACCACCCAAATTCCACCCAAAATGTGAGGATCGCCCTTAGATTAGTAGGAATTAAAAGCATTCATCTTCAATGCTTAGAGTGTGAACCGGTTGTATATTAGATTCTAGAACTTGTTTTGTGATGCATTCCGAGATCGCAAGTGAGACTACACTTGTGTAGTTAGGAATAACTAAATGATAAGAGGCATTAGGATAACCCTTGTTTGATACCCGTAATATAATTACTTCTTCCACATCGGTTGAGTAATTCCCCCACACCCTTTGCGTTGTACTCATCTTTAGTACACGATACCCCTAGTTAACCCCTCAAAGCCTATCCTTTTCCCGGTTCTCGTGATGTTTCGGTTTTTCCGGAATATCAATGAAGAGCATTGTTTACACCCCACCCCCAAATATACACCCAAATCGCCTTAGCCTACCCCTTATGCACTCACTTTTAGTGCAAATGTTTGTTATCACCCTAAACCCTTAGTTCAATTATCTGGTTGCTTGCATGAGTTGCTAAGTCGAGTCATATCCTTTGTATACAGTTTTGGGACGATTGGGATTCATGGGAAAAGTTAAAGTTTATGAAATGACGGGAAGGGAACGTTAAATTCAAATTCCCTTTGTTTGCGTAATAAATTCAAATGACGGGAAGGGAAAAGTTAAAGTTTAGTGTTAGAGTAATAAAAACTCAAGTGTAGGGATGTGCCTATAAATCCCTATCATTTTGATGTTACCGTAGGGGATGGTAGAGTAAAAGTGTATGAAGAAAAAAAAAAACAAAAAATCGAAAAAAAATAGAAAAAGAGAAAAAAAAATAGAGTGTTAAAAAAAAAAAAAAAAAAAAAAAAAAAAAAAAAAAAAAAACATACGGGCTACCATCCTACATCTATCCTTTAAATTTATGTTTGTTTATTTCCGTTACCAAGAGTTTTAGAGTGTCGAGTCTTGGCTTAGCAACGCCATTCTTCGTATGCATTTAACATAGAGATTTTTGACTTGCCACCACTAAATAGCCTATCCCACCAAACCCTTGTTTCCCTACCGTAAGCCTAACATTACAACCCTTTAAAAGACCTCTTTGATAGTCTTTCCTAGGTGCTTACGCCAAAGCGATGGAGGTTTGATCTATTCTCAAGCCTATGGTAATCTATGTACTAGGACCGGTTAATGAGTGTTTATCTTCCATTTCCTATTTGTTATATTTCATATATACACCCGAGAGAGATGTGAGTATCCAAACACCCCATGTGAGGTGCTAGTATGTAATTTCCGTGCTTGTTATGACTTTTGCGGGGCTTATATGTGTTGTGGACCGTTTTAAATCAATGCTTCATGACCCCTAACTTATAAATTAATTGGCTAAAAGCACATTTGCTTGAGGACAAGCAAATAACAAGTGTAGGGGTATTTGATAAGGTTTTAAAAGGTACCATTTTGAGGGGTCGTTTAAGCCCTTATTTGATCACTTTTGTATCCGTTATTGCTTAATATCGTTCCTTTTCACTTTTTTTTTTGGGGGGGGGGCTTTTTTTTGTGTGCCCTAATTAGGGTTTTGTAAACTTCCGTTTTAATTGGATTAGAAACCCTAGGTTACATGGAATTTTATGTGTATTAAATTGCGTAACTCTGTTTAATTGCATTAATTGTTAAGTGTGATTTATATCCATGATAAATACATGCATGTTTTGTCATGGATCTGCTTTTATTGTATGTTTTACTTGGTTAAGTGATATACACCAAAATTATGATAGATCTAAAATTGGGGAAGACCTCAATCATTATTATTTAATCAATTATGTGCTATGTGGTATGTGTTTAATTTTGACTTACGCAATCGATGAATCGATGCATGTGGCTCACTTTGTACATTGCTGAAAACGGGTGAGAGTCTTAATTAAACATATACATATTGACAGATCTAGAATTGATTATTAATATGATTTATCAAAAGGTTTGCATGTGGCTATTTGATATGCATGACTTATTATTATGTTATGCATTCATTGTTTATATGTTTATTTTTTAAATACTTGCTTGTTTGTTATGTGTAACAAGGGTATTTTTATAAGAAAAATAAATTGACCTAAACAATGGTGAAACATGTAATTTTTAAGCATAGTAATCGTAATCGTTTAATTAATTGATTTTTATGCACAAAATAGCTAGAACGGCTCACCCATTATTGAAAAACTTTGTGCGTCTTAATGGAGCTACCAAGTATTCCTATGAATGTGCATAAAATCTTAAGGGTGAATTGACCTCAATTCTACGCGCCACTTTTGTGGTAATTATCCGAATAACTTGGGTCTTTTGACTCATGCAGTAGTAGGATATAGTGGTAATTAAAGGTAATTCTTTAATTGGTTATCCAATACCTCGATTAAAGTTTGATGATGAAAAGCTTAAACATTAAAACAAGGATATAAATGTTTTAATAAAACCTATGCTACGAAGATGAATGCATGACATCTTTGTACATCTTTGTACCACCTGAGATTACCTTTTATTTGCGTGAGAACGTGACTTAGATCGTAATCAAAGGGTAAAATGTCCACGTGTCGTGAGAACGGGCATGGATGATTTTGCAGTTTCTTAAGTTGGACAACTTAATTGAGTTAGGCGATGAGAACTGGCAACTCGAGGCATAAGATGGGATAAAATATGTTTACATGGCAATTGAAATTGGCTATATGTAAATCCCATAAATCTACGAATTGCAATTGAAATTGGCAATTGAGCAAAAGCTCTACCATTTTGTATAAAGTTCATTACTAGCAGATCAACTGACGTGATGAGATTATGACAATTTGGATCCTAGTTTTCAATAATAATTAATTGGTTATATGAATATGAACCTTGGGTATTTAATTGTTTATTGAAAAGGAAAATTATCAAAATACTAATTATGGTTTTTTAAACTTTTTCTGTAGATGGCTCATCAACCTGAAAACACTATGAGCTTAATGAGTTCTGCTTTCAAAGATATGATTGGAATAGACAAACTGACTGGCCCAAATTTCAATGATTGGCATCGTGCACTTAGGATCAAACTTCGTGTTGCCAAAAGACTTGAAATTTTGTCTACACCTCTGCCTAATGCTCCTCTCGATACGGCTACTGCTCTTGAACAAGAGGAGTATCGTATTGAATATGAGAAGCACAATGATGTGGCGTGTCTTATGATTTCGGGGATGTCTGATCAATTGCAAAAACAATTTGAGCACTATCCGCCTTGAGCATGCTAGATGAACTCAAACGTATGTTTGAGAAGCCACCAGCAGCTGAACTGTATGAACTTATTGAAAAGGTTCATAGCTGCAAGCAGGAGGTTGGTAAATCTATCTCTGACCACGTCCTCGAGATGAAACATCACTTGGACCAATTGGAAAAGCTCGGCTGTGGTTACTCCCAAGATGTGTGTGTCGGCCTCATCAATCACTCCCTTAATCAGGAACGATTTGGTGATTTTGTGCGACAATATAACATGCATTGCACGGGGAAGACAATGAATGAGTTACATGCAATGCTTGTAGACTTCGAGAAGAGATTGCCAAAGAAGGCTCCTACACCTGCTGTACTAGCAATACAAGGTGGTAGGGTGAATAAGCCAAAGCCGCAAGCAGATAAGAAAGGGAAAGGAAAAGGAAAGGGGAAACAAGTTGTCATCCCACCAGCTCCTAAGAAGAACCCTACAAAGAAAAAGGAGAATCCTAAGAAGGATTTAGCTTGCCACCACTGTAAATCACCAGGTCACTGGAAGCAGAACTGTCCAGTATATCTGAATGAGTGCCTACAGAATAAAAATAAGATGGTGCCTAGCTCATCAGGTATTTTTATGTTTGAATTATTTTCTTTTCCTCATAAGCAAAATTCCTGGATTTATGATACAGGATGTGGTACTCACATCTGTAATACATCGCAGGGACTTAGAGGAGTAAGGAAGCAGACGTGTGGAGAGAGATACTTGTACTTTGGAAATGGAAAGTGTGCAGTTGTCGAAGCCATAGGGACTTTTGATTTAGTGTTGCCTTCGGGCTTAATTCTTGAACTAAATAATTGTCATTATGCACCCTCCATTGTTAGGGGTGTTATTTCAGTTTCTTTGTTAAAAGATATTGGTTTTATGCACACTTTTACCAGTTATGGAATTTCAGTTTCTTCTAATAATGTTTTTTATTTTAATGCAATTCCTTTACTTGGTGTGTTTGAAATTGATATGGATGGTTGTGTATCCAATGGAAATAATTCATTGTATAGCATTAGCAATAAGAAAAGCAAGTCGAACTGTGACTCTTCTTATCTTTGGCATTGTCGCATTGCCCATATAGGCAAGAAACGCATGGAAAAGTTGCAATACGAAGGGCTTTAACAAAAGGTCGATGATGAATCATTTGACAAATGCGAATCTTGTATAGCTGGGAAGATGACAAGGAAACCTTTTTCACCACAAGTGGAAAGGGCTTCTGATCTACTTGAATTGATATACACTGATGTGTGTGGTCCACTTAGACATGTGTCAAAACGTGGTGCTACCTACTTCTTAACCTTTACAATTGATTTCAGTCGTTATGGTTATGTTTATTTACTTAAACATAAACATGAAGTCTTTGAAACATTTAAGGTTTTCAAAAGTGAAGTAGAATTACAACTCAGTAAGAAGATTAAAGCTCTTCGATCCGATAGAGGTGGTGAGTATATAAGTCAAGAGTTCAAAGATTACTTAGCTGAGTGTGGAATTATCCAGCAGCTCACATCTCTTTATACTCCACAACAAAATTGTGTATCTGAAAGGAGAAATCGTACTTTACTTGACATGGTACGATCAATGTTTGAACTTACGACTTTTCCTTTTATTTTTGGGATTATGCCCTTGAAACTGCTATTCGCATTTTGAATATGGTTCCAACGAAGAAGGTTGTTAAGACTCCATATGAAATATGGACAGGAAAAGCTCCCAACTTTTCTTACTTAAAGGTCTGGGGATGTGAGGCATTTGTTAAACGTGACTCACCAGATAAGCTCCAACCCAGATCTGTTAAGTGTATCTTTGTAGGACACCCTAAGGAAACTATGGGTTACTACTTCTACTACCCAGCTAAGAACAAAGTCATAGTGGCTAGGTATGGAGATTTCTTTGAAAGTAATCTCATATCTCAAGAACTCAGTGGGAGAGTATATGATCTGGAATATGATCAAGAAGATACAACACCTTCTAATACTAGCCAACTTCAAGAAGAGCCTGAAAGCTTAGGCGCTCCTCCTGAAGTTGTTCCCATTCTTAGGTTTGAAAGGACTATACGTGCACCTGACCGTCTATGTCTTAACGTAGAGGTGGAGGAAAATATGGTTGGGGATCTTAATGAACCCGTGTTAGGAATTAGAAAATTCCTGTATTGAAGAGTCGGTCACCCCAACTATTATCTAGCATAAGTTAGCTCGTAGACTAATCGTTAGTTACTTATTTATGTTGTTTTGTAGTTAGTCAGTAGCGTAAAATAGTCTAGTGCAAGATCGTGGAGGAAGGACGGGTCTTTACCCACTGTATCCCTGATCCACAGGCCGTCAGGAGGTCGTTTAGTTTGTAACCTATAAATACCCTCTACCTCCCAAGGTAGAGGGTTGGATGTTCTTTGGTAATCTAATATTCCACAAGTTTCTCTTACTAGAATGTCCCACTCTTTCTCTCTCTAAAACCATCTATGTGCTCATTGTGTTAATGTTATGATGTGTATGTGAAATCCAATATCTTACAATTGGTATCAAGAGCCATGGTTAGATCATATCTTGCACATCTTTGGATTTCTAGTGGTTTTTAGGTGGTTTTTGAGTTTGAAAAAGTTTAGTGGTTTTTGCATCATTTGGTTGATTTCTTGTGGTAAAGTTTGAATTTTGTTAGTACTTTCATGTTTAGAATCATCACAAGTGTTTAGGTTTTCATTTGGTTAGCTTGAATCATCTTGGTTGGGTTGTTTTTGGATTGAAAAGTGATGTTTATATGGTTTTTCTTGCTAGCGACTTAGCTCACGGTTTATTTTCTTCATAGCGACTTGCTTTACAAATTTGTAGCGAGTTACAGCTTTAGACTTAGCGAGTTAGATCTAGCGAGTTAAAGTACAAGTAGTGGACTCTCCACTACGAGTAGCGACTTGGTGGTAGCGACTTGGTCTGTAGCGAGTTGCTCTTTAGCGACTTGTGTCTCTAGCGACTTGTGTAGCGAATTGCTGCCAAATTTTTGCTAGCGACTTGAGTCGTAGCGAGTTACTACTTAGCGACTTACCTCTGGCTAGCGACTTGGCACGCTAGCGACTTAGTAGTGTGGCGAATTAAGTATTGGCGACTTGGTGTAGTATCTTCTAGCGACTTGGGATTGTTACTACTTTGTTGGTAGCGAGTTAGTTCTAAATCACTAGAGACTTGGGGAGTAATTCATAATAAAACAATGTCTGTCATCACGGATCCTTTAATCACCAAAGTACTTGCTCTCTATGACACAACACAAAATTGTGAAGCAGAATGCTTATCTGAATGCCATACACTTAATGATTCAGTATCGATTAATCAGAACATCTCAAATAAGTCACTCTTAATGTCTGCACATGATGCTAAGAATATGGAATGCACCAGTGAGCCGTTTCAACATCTCAGTCTGCTTCTCAAATTACTCTTATCTACAACCATGGATCGAACGAGTTGTGCCATCCTTCGTCAGGATTTTCCCACTTTAACAAGAACTGTTTTGCTTAACTTAGAACGACTGAGATTTCAAATTACCAAAGAAAAGATCTCAACTGATGATTCTCATGCTGCCCTCCAAACCATCTTCAACCAATTTCAGCCACTTATCCAGGAAGAATACTCCTCAGATTTTGATAATATCATGACTGGAATGTCTTTCAAGAAGCACACGGGAATGGAAATTCATGAGTTCAGAAACTCATTTATTCAACTTATGAGTAATATGGAAACATACATCGAGGAAGCTGCGAAAGAGAATAACAAGCTGAAGGAATTGAATGAGTGTCAAGAGTGTCCATGGAACAATGATGACGTGTCATGCTTCATCCCAGTTGAACCAGCAGAAGACATTGTCTGCAGAATCTCAGTTGTGATGGAAAAGGATGAAGAGAACATCACTGATCTCAAATTCCCAGAGTCAGAAAAGGTATCAATCAACAAGGTACACTTATCTGATCACACAAATTCTCACGAAAAGGTACATGACTCTTATCCTGAACATAACAATGTGGAATCAATCTTTGTTTTGTCTGAATCTAATGCAAGTAACATGATTGAAAAAAGGGTATATGATGAGCTTTCAAACAAATTTTCAATTCTTGAAAAACACTGTATCTCTTTGCAAATTGAAATACAACATAAGAATGAAATGTTTTATGCAAAAAAACCGTGTAGTAATCTGGAACTTTCAGAATTTAGAGAATTTTTTGAAATTAATCAGTTAAAATCCCAGATTCAGGACAAAGATTCGACCATAAGTAATCTGAAATCGCTTCTTTCAGAAGCCCAGAAATATGACTGTCATGAGATGAGTGATACACTAGAATCTAGAAATTCTGAACTAGCTCTATGTGTGTCCAACCTTCTAAGAGAAAATGAGCATTTAAGAAAGAACCTTGAGGAAACAAACTCTAAGTTAGTCAATCAATCTAACCTCTTGATGAAAGATATTGATGATCTCAAAGCACAAATTCAGGATAAGAGCTTCAATATTGTTGCCCTAAAAAATGAGCTCAGGAAGTATGTTGGAAATAGGATGAACACTAAGTTTGCAAAACCTTCAACTTTGGGAAAGTCAACTGTTCAGAACCACTTGAAACGAACAGTTATTAAACAACCTAATGCCTTTAGGTCTGAAAGAGCTAAACCATTGAAATCTAAGCTTACATCCCAAGTTGATAATAAGTCTGTTTTGTCAAAACCAGTCACTTCATTGCCTAGTTCAGATATGATGAATCCCAAGCATAGGACTAATGGAGATCACCCACAAATCAGACATGCTATAAGCTTAACTAGGTCTCATGCAAAACATAGTCTGAGAGATCAATCCCCTAAGAAATTCTCAGATCACAAAAAGACAAATAGTCAAAACAAGTGTGTGCACTCATTTAGTTCAACTCACTGTGGCTTCAAATGGATTCCCACTGGTAGATTATTTAAGTTTACAGGACTTAAACGAACTTACATCCCTAGATCATGCCTCAAATGGATTCCTACAGGTAAACTTTTCAAGAATGTAGAGCCTAATAGGATCTCCATTAATGATAAGTCTGTATTATACTGTGATGCATCCAAATGTGAGACTAATCATGTCACTAACTCTACTATGTACAAATCTACATGTGCTTCCAGTACAATGTGCTCTCAGTCTTTTTCAGGTACAATGCTCAACTCAATTAGGAACTTCATGACTTGGTTCCCATCAGAAATGAACATAGCTCATTCAGGAGCTATAGCGTGCAACAGTTGATGCACTACTTACTTTGACTCCATATCTTTGTATAAATCAAGTTATTTAAAAAAAAAAAAAAAAAAAAAAAAAAATTCAAAATTTCAAAATTTCAAAATTTTTTTTCTTATATCATGTTTAAATTCTTTAAATTTTATCACGTTTTTCCTATCTAATAAAGAATATTTTCACTGTTATCGATAACATCTACGGTCCTAGAAATGTCATTCAATAATGGCACGGGATCATAGATGAAGTTCGAACAATTGAAATATTCTTGTCTCCATTTTATCGGGGTAAACTTATGTCAATCAATGTTCTTTGATGAACTTGATTGAGGGGGAGATTGTGTATATGTTTTTCTTGACTACTTATGCCATTGGCTTCTGTGCTGGTTATAATGCTTGCTCGTTTGTAAGTTGAGGTCGTGTTTTGCCTCTGTAACTATCTGGTTATGGTTTCTGTAGGTTGTGGTCATATCTTGCTCATGTGATTATCATTGTGTACCTACGTATTAAGTGCCTAGCTTAGATTTAAATGCTTATGTGTCTAAATGTTTAATTGATTCATGGTGATCAGTGTGATAATCTTTGCTAGAGGCTTAGTCTATAATCTGTGTTTGCAACTTACCACTCGTTCATCAATACCATAGGGACCAAAGTTGCCATATAGTGAAAGTTATGTTGCACTAGCGACTTACCTCACCTCATGTTAAAACCACAAGGACTAATTGTGTCATACCGTCATAGTTAGTTGGTATACCCCTAGCGATTTACCCTATAGCGAGTTACCATTTTTTTCAAAAAGTTTTTTCTTTCTCTCTCGTTTTCTCTTCCTTGTCATTGTGCTCACTTTAGCGACCTAGCAAAAGGTTTGCCTCGATCCCCCCCCTTTACCATTGTTCTCTTAAGCTTTTGTGTCCAGTTTCTAACATGTACTTTATATCCAGATCCTTTCGAGCTCGTGAGTTGTGATTGTTTGTCTCTAGTTTAGGTTCGATTTTTCATGTAAAAGTATGTTTGTTGCTTGTATAATGATTGAACGGGTTCAAAATGTTTGGAATATATTGTTTGGAATATAGTGTTTGGAATACATTGATGCATGATTAAGTGGATTGGACTGATGGGTTGATGTTAGAAGTGTTCTTGGTGGCGATTTAAACTGTTCTTGGTAGCGACTTAGTCTAAATGTTCTTCATAGCGAGTTAGTGTTCAACTTAGCGACTACGTTTCTGTAGCGAATTAGTTCACTATATTCTAGCGACTTGGTTAGCGAGTTAGCAGTTAGCAACTTGTATTTACAAGTTAGCGAATTAGTAACCTAGCGACTTAGTTAACGAATTGGTAGCGACTTGGGTGTGTTACTGTTCATGGCAACTTGTATTTACAAGTTAGCGAATTAGTTACCTAGCGACTTAGTTGACTGTTTTGTAGCGACTTGGTTTAGGTACTGTTCATGGCGACTTGGCTTTACATGCTAGCGAATTAGCATAGCGACTTAGAGTGCTAAACTTTTAGCGACTTGTCTGTGGCTCTAGATGAAGACTTGTCTTTACAAGTCTGCAACAGTGTTCACTTTCATGTTGAGAATTAGTCTTAGGGTCAAGGATTATTAAAATGTTCAAAGGTTTTTGTGCTAAAGATGATCTCACTCTCACAACACTTAGGATCTCCTAATTCGACTTGTTGAATCAACATACTCTATGTAATCTGTTATGACATCTCTGTTTAGGCAAAAGGTACTTGGTTTCTCTCACGACTGCCAAATGTTACTTTTTGCCTCATACATATTTGTTATATCACTTTTACATGTGTATCTTGGCTCATGTCATGATCACTTTGAAATGCACTCTTTTTCCCTTTTAATCACTTATAAGCTCGTCATGTAATTATTTATCTATATGACTGTACTTCATTGAAATATCTCAATTATGAATGTTATCATATATTTGAAAGTTGTCATATATTTGTAATCTATGCCACTCTATCTTTTTCTGTATGTGTTTTGGGGACTCCTTCTGAGTTACTACTTCTATGTCATAAGGGTGCTCTCAATGTTGTCTCACTTACCATTTATCATCTAACCTGTTCCCATTCATTACTGTTGATTGTATGATTACTCAGAACATGATGATTACTCAGAACATCAATGGCAAGTTCAATCCCAGAAAAGAGCGCTACCCCGTCGGCATCATCCAAAGTTCTTTCAGACGAAGAAATCCTTCCCAGGAGTCAATGGGCTGTTATTGGAAAAAGCAACTGTTATGTGGATCTACAAAGGCTTCAACAAAATCCGATACTCAAAGTTTCTATTGACATCCTCAAAAACACAAACTTCTTCGGAGCACTTACCAAGCAATGCTCAATTCCGACCATTTACATTCAACAATTCTGGAACACCGTTTAATGGAACAAAATCACTGGATGATATGGAGTTCACAATTGATTCTGATATTCTGAGCAAGGCTCTTGGAATCACCCCATGTAACCCTGACTTTCGCTCTGAATCTCCACCTGGTGCTGACGATCTGATTGTCTTTCTTATTGGATTGGGTTATCAGAACAGTATTTCAAGAGCATCTGACATCATCACTGGACACATGTATCAACCTTGGAGAGCCATTACAACAATTCTTAACTTATGCTTATCTGGCAAAACATCAGGGTTCGATAAAGTGAGAATCCCTATCTTGCAAATCCTATGGGGAATCATTAATAGGATTGATGTGAATGTATCAGATCGTATTTGGGAAGAATTTTCGTTATCAATGAACACGTTCATATCTGACAGAATCAATTTCCAAAACAAAGCTCAAGGCCGAAAGAAACAGAACAAGCTTGTAATTCCCAGCATCAGATTCTCTAAGCTTGTTATCCAGTACTTACAACAAACTCATAAATTCACTCCTAGGTCTGAATCAACTTTACACAAAGCAGAAGATGAATTTGTTTTAGGAAACCTGAAATATGTTCCTAGAGGTTCGGATAAAGAAGTATTTGGATTGCCAATTCCTGATTGTCTTCTCACAGAAGATATCAAGAAGATGGACTACTTCAAGCAATACATGAAAAGAGCAACCAAACTCTCTGCTGAAGTCACACCATCTCCTTTACAACCAAATGCTCCCATGACCAAGTCAGCCTCACAAGCATCCTATGCCTCTCTTCCTAAAAAGAGACTTGAAAGGTCTCAACAGTCTGACACCGCATCCAAGAAGCGGAATGTAAAAAGGAAGAAAGTGGAAAAGGAGATTGGTGAGAAAACTGAGATACCAAGGAATGTTACCAGGCTAACTGATGAAGATGATGCTGATCTGCAACTTGGAATTCATCAAAGCCTTGAAAGTCAGAATGTGAAAGCTCCAGTAGGTGTAATTGTGTTAAGGGAACCCGCTCAACTACCTCAACAAACAACCCCAATTTCACTTGACAAGGGTAAAGGAGTTGCAAGTGTTGAAACTGAACAAGCTGCTCACATGCTGTTAACTATCTCATCATCTCCATCAAGCACCACAAATCAATATGAGCTGAAGAGAAGAACAGATTCATCTCATGCAAAAGAACAACCTGGAGTGGTCAAGGTGCCTGAAACGTTTAAGGAATCTCTTACACTTGGTGAGACTCAATCTGACTTGAATGTTGACACTCTGTTACAAAAGGGCTCACAGGAGAACCTTGAGACAAGATCTGATGAGACCTTGAAGATGGATGAACCAAATCTGTCTACTAACTCTCTATCCTCACTTAAGAATCTTGATGAAGATTTCTCTTTTGGTGATCAATTCATTAATGACAAAACCTTAGATTCTGCACAATCCATGTATAATGTCAGCATTCAGCAAGATACGTCAACCATTCCTCCAATGACTGCATCTTCACTATCAACTGCACTTCCACCTCCCTTACCTACTCAATCAACTGTACAAACACCACCAACAATGTCACCAAACCCAGAACTCGTCATTACAATTGCAGATGAAGTGGCTCCACCAGCTTCCCCTCCACAGATTCTCACCTCTGATCAACTACTGGATAAAACTATTAAAAGGATAGAAGCTCTGGAAAGGCAACTTCCTAAATCTGTTGATTCTCTGGTGGATCGTGTCTATAGATTGGAGCACCTCAACTTCAATGAAGCGGTTACTGACGCTATTGAAGGAGAAGTCAAGGATGCTGTGGAATGGGCTATGGAGGCTCCACTTCTTAGACGATTCAAGGACCTCCCAATCTCCGATATGAGAGCAGCTCTGTGTGAAAGGATGTATGAGGCTGAAGAGGACAAGCATGAGGTTCACAGTAAACTCTATGAGGCACTTGAAGAATCCATTAAGTTCGACAATTATGAGCAGTTTAAGATTGATGTTGGAGAAAAGGAAGCTAAAAAGAAAAGGAGAACAATTGTAATGGAAGCATTGATAAAGGATCGCAAAGATCCACCTCCACCCCCACCACCAACGGGGGAAGCTGGAACTTCTGGATCTGGTAATCCTTCTACAACAACCAACACACCTCCATCACAACCACCATCATCACCGCCAAAATCTTCCAGTCAATCAGATCCGACAAAAGAGCAGAGTACTCAGAAAAAATCTGCTGCCTGGACGACGGTTGATTCAAGGTTCACATCCACGTCCACCTCTATTCCTGATGATCAAATGGTTAACGAAGAGTCGCATGTCATGGCGGACTCAGAACCAGATGAAGATGATGCATCTACAAAGCATATTCCTAAGCCCTCAGAAGACTGGTTTGATTCTTACATGGCTGGGAATCACACTAGCACATCCAGAGTTGCACCTTCAAGAGACACTATTCAAAGCTGCATTATGGAAGATAGACCTCCTTCTCTAGAACCCACATGGACCATCCCAGAGTCTGACTCTATGATTCCTGACAACAATTGGGCATCAGTTATCACCAATAACTACGAAATTCCAGCTGAACACTCTCTTCTACACTACACTGGTGATATGGGAAGCTTCATAAGATGGTTTTGTGAACGGAAGAGCATCTCATCCATAACACCAAGAGATCTTGAAGGTCAAGCTTACGAAATTGTCAAAGTCTTCCACTCAGATGCAAATCATCTTCAATGTCAGATGGAAGAATGCCATAAGATGCTAAATGACCAAGTCAGTGATCAAATCAGTCGCTTCAATGTCAACAAATCTCTTCCTCTTGGTGGTGAACCTGGTCAGATGACCATTCAGGCAGAATTCTTCTTCAATCACGACTTGGACTATCTGTGTGCTCGCTCTGCTGAAAGAAGACCTGCTCTATCAATATCAAAGATGAAAGCTGCAACCTACTCTGATCAGGGGCTTGAGCAGATGGTTCCTGATCAATTCTGGGCAAATGAAGAACAAAAGTATGATATTGCAGCTTCTTATGGTATTTCTCACTGGTGGTTCAAAAAGAAGAAGTTCTACATCGAAAGACATGGTGCTGATAAAAGACGCAATGATGTCAGATCAAAGCTGCAAATCTTAAGTGTTGTTAGTGTAGAGATCTTCCCTATCTATGGATATGAGTACTTGAAGAAGATTGTCCTTAAAAGAGCTGACTTCAAAGTGTATACTATTGAAGAGAACGACTTCAAACATCTTCTGCCAAATGATTTCGAAGATCTCTATCTCTTAAATCTTCAAGGACACCTTGAGCACTTACCTGTACGTGAGAAAAAGGCCCTCTCTGCAGCTGTCACTCTTTGGATCAGGGGCTTAGTCATTCGAAAACGAGTTGAGGACTTCCACCTTGGCATTGAAAGCTACCAAACCAGGATCAACCTTACAAGTCCTCAATGGAATGCAACTGGGCATGAATTTCATCGAGAATAAAAAGTCCTTGACACCCCTAGAGCCGTCATCTTCACCGACAGATATGGATCTCGTATGCTTATGCGTCTATGTGAACTCTACAAGTTTAGTGATGGTACGCTCAAATTGGTCGAAGAAGAACTTGACACCAGAGTGAAAGAAGCCAAACTTGATATGAAATCTTGGGTTAAAACTATGTTTTGGACTGATGATGACGTGAAGAGATGTAAACACTTCATTGCTGCAATCAGACGAAGACTCAAGACACGAAGGATCTTCCGCAGCCTTGAAAGTTTTGTTGGTGGAAGGCTTCGTGATGGTCACTACAAACTTCTTCAGAGGACTGAATGAAGACTTCTTCGGGATACTGATTATGGTGTGTTTTTAACTATGTGTAATATGTGGTGTAATAAATATGAACAACTGTAATACATGTAATAGTGCTAGGATTTGTACTGTGGTTTCCCTTTGTAAAAAAGGGAAACATCTGTGTTGTCCATATTTGATCATATAAAATCGGACACATTTTTCTCCTACAAATATTTTACCTCATACATATTTAAATCACTTGAGACCCAAAATCTCAAAGGATTTAATATTTTTGATCGGGGGAGAAAATGTGATATAAATATGAAAGATGTTAAAAGATAAGATGACCAATTTTTGTGCAAACTTCTCTCTTATATGTGCTAAACAATTTTCGAATCTCGAAGCATATATTAAGGGGGAGAACTCTCTCTGCAAATTCAAGTCATCAGGGTACACAACACTTAAATCTTTGCAAAATTCAACTTTAAATGTTTTTAAGGTACCTTGATCATATGGCTTCTAATCCTTTGATGATAAAGGGTTCCTTCTAGTATGTGCAAAACTCTTTTCAAACCTCGAGGCACATATTGAGGGGGAGCAAATTCATGGAAACCTCATCCTTCCCGGAAATGCTATACCTACTTGATTTAAGGTGGGAAGTGATGTTGATATCTTTTAGAAAATGGTAATCAAAGAAGTTAATTCTTTCTCTTGCCTCCGTGTGCAAAACTTTCTCAAATACTTGATGCACATGTTGAGGGGGATTTCTCGTTCTAAAAATATCAAAAACAATTCAGGTACAAAATGCTTTGATAATATATCACAAGTATCTGAATTGATTTTCAAATGGTTTTCAATTGGATCCAATGGCAGACGAACAATACCAAATAGACCGACCAACTTTACTTTATGTACGGTGAGATAAGGATGATAAGGTTAGGTATTTGTTCCCATGATCCGCCAGAACCGGAGGGATCTACCCAGGGACAATCTACTAGTTAATGTAGAAGTCCTTAGGTATGATGATAAAAGGAGAAAAATGAGATATGGGAAGAGTGCGGACTAAGACTGAGCTAGTACTGGAATAAACCCAACAAGGTTCTAGCTATGAAGTCTCGGTAAGCACTGAAGGGGTTGAAGAATTAAAAAGAATTGAATGAGAAAAGGGTGAAAACAAATAGCCCTCCATTTATTCAACCTTAGGGCAGAAACCGGGTTCAATTCATATGCTACTGATGGTAACATCGGTATTGAAGAAAAGACGTCATGGACCCAGTGATGCACTGCACTTCAACTTTCCAAACCACTCAAGTTCCTCTTAAAAGGACTTGTTTCATTCTCACGGGGAACCGACATTATCTATCGACTTTCTCTTAGAGATGGTTGATATTGAAGAAGGAGACCCTCTCCCTAGTCTCCGGCACAGGATCCAAATATGCACAAATTGAGTCTAGAGCCACGAGATCATCAATAAATCTCATTAGGACACTTTCAATGAAGACTCTCTGTCTCACACAATGTGGAAAGAGAGATTATATCTTGAGTCCTACGCATTATCCTTGTGGTATCGCCAGAACATCTGAGTGATGTGTTAACATATTCACAATGAAGATGGAAAGCCTTCTGGAGCCAACATCAAACAAGCTCCTGGTAGGTGGCATGTGAGATCTATTATATGGATCAATCATGTGACAACTGAACAGAAACAATGGGGCGATTCAATCTCTTGAATCAATCCTGGTTCAGGTTATGGATTGACGGATACCTTTGAAAAACCGGTCATTGTGCTCAAAAACTATTTTCTTTAGCACATCGACCGTGTACTAATTTTTCAAACCAAAAGGTGTTTTTATGATTGATAATTGATTTTCAATAAAACCTTCGTTGTATTGCAAAAACAATTTCTATTGTGCAATACACGATTGTTTTTCAAATCTCTTTTCATCAATCAGTGGACTTAAAATTCGCTGGTTCACTCACTCCGTGTTGTCTTCTTTGAGATGTTCCAGTTTGAGAACAGCTAGAACAGCTGCGAAACCCTGTCAAGGAGATTCTTAGGAATCCTACCTGATCACAGGCAGTACTCGTACTGATCAACGGGGAACCGTGGGCCGTGTACCTCAATTCAACGAAAGTGATCAAAGACACTTTCGCGCGATTTATTGCTAACTGTTGTATGCAGGTACACCCGACGTTTGCAGCTGATCAGAATGAAGCAGTCAATCCATAGCCGCATGCTCACAATACACATTCATCTCAAAAGAAATCATGATAAGTGCATCAATGACTCTGATATTTTCACTCCATGCTTCTGCTACGCTGCTGCCAATATCATGAATCAACTAAAGCTTCCGCTACTCTGATGAGAAAATATCATGATCCAGAATGTGAGCATGTCGGTCCTAAAGTCACAACATCACATAATACCAACACCACAAAGCATGTCTCAGAGATTGATGATAGTTGATGATCTCAAAAGATGGCTCCTAATTATCATCTCATAGATCATTAATGACCTCCTCTTAAAGTACAAATCTGTGCAGACTTTGAAGTTGCACTACTTATGCACAAAGATTGCGATGTTGAAGTTGTTTTGTCTACAAGCTCAAGAACAAAGTCAAGAATAGAATGCTAGGATTTGTAATGTAAAACATGGGGTGACCTCCCTTAGGGGGAGATTGTTAGGAATTAGAAAATTCCTGTATTGAAGAGTCGGTCACCCCAACTATTATCTAGCATAAGTTAGCTCGTAGACTAATCGTTAGTTACTTATTTATGTTGTTTTGTAGTTAGTCAGTAGCGTAAAATAGTCTAGTGCAACATCGTGGAGGAAGGACGGGTCTTTACCCACTGTATCCCTGATCCACAGGCCGTCAGGAGGTCGTTTAGTTTGTAACCTATAAATACCCTCTACCTCCCAAGGTAGAGGGTTGGATGTTCTTTGGTAATCTAATATTCCACAAGTTTCTCTTACTAGAATGTCCCACTCTTTCTCTCTCTAAAACCATCTATGTGCTCATTGTGTTAATGTTATGATGTGTATGTGAAATCCAATATCTTACAACCCGCCAACTATAAGGCTGCCATGGCTGATCCTGAAAAGGATAAATGGCAGATTGCTATGAATGGGGAAATGCAATCCATGAAAGATAATGATGGTTGGATTGAAGTTGACCTTCCTCCCAATGCTAAAGTCGTTGGAAGTAAGTGGATCTTCAAGAAGAAAACTGACATGGATGGCAATGTACACACCTACAAGGCTCGTCTGGTAGCTAAAGGTTTTACTCAAACCTATGACATTGATTAAGAGGAGACATTCTCTCCTGTAGCGGACATAAGAGCTATTAGGATTCTCATAGCTATAGCTACACACTATGACTATGAGATTTGGCAGATGGATGTCAAAACCGCCTTTCTGAATGGTCGTCTAGATGAAGACATCTATATGGCACAACCTGAGGGGTTTGTGAATCCACAATTTCCTAACCGTGTATGCAAGCTTAAAAGGTCCATTTATGGACTAAAGCAAGCATCAAGGCAATGGAATAAAAAATTTGATGAAGAAATCAAAAGTTTTGGATTTACTCAAAATCTTGATGAGCCATGTGTATATCACAAAGCTAGTGGGAGTCATGTTACTTTCCTTGTTCTGTATGTCGATGACATATTAATCATGGGAAATCATATACCAAGTCTAAATGAGGTGAAAGCCTATCCTGGTAAATGTTTCTCGATGAAGGACTTAGGGGAAGCAACATATATACTCGGAATCAAGATCTGCAGGGATAGATTAAGGCGGCTAATTGGTTTAAGCCAAAGTGCTTACATTGACAAAATATTGAAGAGATTCAATATGCAAAATTCCAAGAAGGGATTTTTGCCGATGCAAGTAAATCATGGTTTGAGCAGCCAAGGCTGTGCTTCAACACCTGCAGAGGTGGCGCGTATGAAGAAAGTTCCTTATGCTTCGGCTATAGGATCTGTCATGTATATGGTGCGATGCACAAGGCCTGATGTGGCGTTTGCTCAAAACTTGACCAGTCGGTATCAACAGAATCCGGGTGAAATTCACTGGACTGCTGTTAAACATATTCTCAAATACCTTAGGGCTACAAGAGATATGTTCATAATGTATGGAGGAAATTCAGAAGCAGAACTGTCTGTTACATGTTACTGCGATGCATCCTGGAAGTGTGACAAAGATGATACGAAGTCTCAGATGGGTTACATATTTGTCATCAATGGAGGTGTTGTGGATTGGAAGAGCAAGAAACAGACAACACTTGCGATGTCTGCTACAGAAAGTGAGTACATAGCGGCGTTTGAGGCTGCCATGGAAGCTGTTTGGATAAGGAAGTTTGTTTCGGGGCTTGGTGTCATGTCGTCGATTGAAAATCCTATTAAAGTATATTGTGACAATTCTGCTGCAATTACTTTTGCCCATGAACTTGGAGTCATGAAGGGCACCAGACACTATCCTAGACAATATCACTATGTTCGAGAGCAAGTCGAGATGGGTGAAATTGAGTTGCTCAAAGTTCACACAGATGATAACCTAGCAGATCCTTTAACAAAGGCCTTACCTGGTGAAAAACTTAATCATTTGTCTGATAAGTTTGGACTTCGTTTAGCTAGTAGTTTCATGCCCATCTGTGACTAAGTATTTCAGATAAAAGGATATTGTAAACATAATTATTGAAATGAAATAAAGTATTTTGTTATGTTTATTATTCATTTATTATGATGTTATCCTATATTTGCATGTTTAAATCCTTGAATAACTTAAGTTATTCTAAATAGTCCGTTGTCAATCAATAACATGGGAATGATATTGAATTAAGACAAATCTGAGTATTAGTTAGAATATACTTGAAAGTATATTGATGTGTAGCATGACTAATTTCAGATGATATTCAATGAATTGAGTATAGGACTTATCTCACTCACATGATGATACTTTATGGATCTTAGTCATTAAGTACATCATGAATATTTATCCTCTGACTTAAGATACCAGAGATATGTCCTGGATGTAGTGCATTTCTGTGAAACAATCTAACGCTATACGTAACTGGTAGTTATAAGGGTTGTTTTCAGAAGTGTTGCGAAATTTATGAATTTTGCTTGTAGTCAAAACATGATTTGTTTCCTTCAAATTTATTTTGAAGTATAATACTGCTGGACCCCTCGTAGGGTTGTCAAGATGTTTGCATGGCCATGCCCAAGGTCTTCTGGAATATGTTCAGAAGAATTGGTAATCTTTATCAATCATATAAAGCGAGAAACAGAATAGTTAATTAAGAAATGAGTGAGATCCAAATTCTTAATAACATGTTATTAGAAACAAAAGGATGAATATGATGATGAATCATCGAAACTTGGTTTTTCTCCAGAAAACCATACACGAGTTGTACCGGGGGCATTGGCGTGTTGCTAGACGCTAACCAATGTCATTGCACGTTTTGTAAACATATCCAAGTGGGAGCTGTTGGAAATGTATATATTTATAAATACGTGAATGTCCGGATTCAAACTCGTGACCACGGGATTGCACACATTAGCGAATGAGAATTAAAGTTAATAATTAATGTTAATGATTACGATTAATTATTACAAATAAAGTCCGTCTAACGATCGTTAATTATTTAACGGAAATGACTAACGACCGTTAAATGTAAAATGAGAGAATATATGGTGAATATCTTAAATTTGAAAAATATTCGGGTTCCCTTTGTTCTCCTCTATTATGGCCGACAAGGGGGGCAATTCCAAGCCCAAAACCCTAACTTTTCCACCAAGATATTAGTTCACTATATATACAAAGGCTAGGGTTAAGGTTTTTCATAACTTTGTGCATTGAATTAACCCTAGATCTTTCCCTCTCCTCTCTTGCTTACATTCGGCCGAACCCCCCATCCAAAAGGGTGTTTTGGTTTTGTTTTTCATTAAACAAATGCTTGTGTTAGATCTAGCAATCGCTTTGATTCGCGGTTAATTCGTGTGTACAAAACTGTGATAGTAAGACACTATTTTTACACCAATTGGTTTGAGTTGTAAAACAGTAAGGGACAACTCTTTAAACTACTTCATTACATTCATTGAAGAGATCTAACCATTTGCAATAGGTACGTTACGCATTCTTTCAGTTAATTAATTATTGTTATGATTCTAAGTCTTCCGCTGTGTACTCTGTGGTGTCTATATGATTTTATTTTTTTCATATATCTTAATCTAAACAATATCTAGTAGTCGTGTATTGTCATTTGTCTAATAGTTTCTACGGCTAAACAACAAGTTAACTTATTTTCTCCAATCATGTTGATTAACGTTAAAAATTATACTAGACAAATCTTATGAAATTTTGTGAAGCAAGTATGCGACATTATCAATACTCTAACTAAAAGATTTTACTCAGTTGTTTTGTTGTAAACGTGTAATGTAAAGCCTCCATTGTTTTATATCAATGAAATAATGAATTTTCTTAAACTAATTAATAATCCATTTGAGCATTTGGACTTGCGAACAAGTTTTCATCACATGCATGCTCTATACATAAATATTTGTACAGTGTAACTAATAAGTTTAGACGTATTTTCTGTATATTATTTGAATCGTTTGTATTCTTATATATTATTTGAAGTTTTTATTTATTTATTTATTTTTTTATTTTTTAATTTAGTTGAGATCAAATTTTAAAAAATATATATATATTTTGACGTTTTGAGTAAAATGTGAAAACCCAGAACTTTCAAAAAATATATATGGAATAATTACTCCTTTACTAGTTTTGACTTTTGAATGAATTTGCAAAAATGTAGTTATACAAAGGAACCACTGAAGAAGGACAAAAAGATTATAAGAGCGAACAGTATAATAACCGTTAAAGGGAGGTTAACCTTTAACGCAACTGCTTTAAGGGGCGTTAACCACACCACCATTCGCGTAAGGCCACGTTAACGTTGGCATGTTAGTTGCTTAACGTCATGTTAAGGCTGAAGCGAGTAAAGTAAAAAAAAGAAAAAAAAAATCAAAACCACCCCCCTAAACGGCTATTATAGCCGTTGGGTTAAAAAAAATATCTCCCCCCCCCCCTGTTAAACGTCTATAATGTTTAAAAAAAATCAAAAACCCATTTTTTTTATCTCTATAAATACCAAAATAACACACCATTTTTTCACACTTCTATAATTCAAATTCAAGTTTACATACTTCTTCTTTATAACAAAAAAAACCTTGTTCATTCACAATGGATCCGAATCAAATTGACGAATTACCTCAGCAATGGTCAGACGTTAACGACGAAACTGACTTCAAATTTATGATGGCCGCTTACGAGTATCAGCAACAGTTGGAACAAGAAGCATCTCAACCTCGCTTAACTCGTACGTAACCATGTATATCGTGAACGTGAGCTTGCAGAAGAACGTTTTCGTAATGACTATTTCATTCAAGGTTGTAAGTATTCGAACCGGAATGTTCGAAGAAGATTTCCTATGAGCCGAAAACTATTTCTGCAAATAGTCGAAGGTATTGAATCTTATACTTCCGAAAATATTCTAGATCATTTTAATTTTTTAGCCAATCACCCGATTATACAGGTCGAATGAGTTTCAGTGTTCTTATGAAGTGTACGTCTGCCATACGCCAATTGGCGTACGACACCTCACCCAATGCGTTTGATGAATATTTGCAAATGGGTGAGCATACTTCGCGTGATTGTCTTGATAATTTTAACAAATGAGTTATTGATTTGTTTATGTCGGAGTATTTAAGAAAACCAACATGGGCCGACATTCAAAATATTTATCAACGACATGAAGAGTGTCATGGTTTTTTGGGAATGCTTGGTAGCATTGATTGTATGCACTGGTAATGGAGAAATTGTCCGGTGGCTTGGCAAGTGCAATTTGGTAGGGGTGATAAAAAATACCCCATCACTTATTCTTGAAGCTATTGCTTCTCAAGATTTATGGATTTGGTATGCATTTTTTGGGATGGCGGGGGCGAATAACGATATTAATTTTTTAGACAACTCTCCGTTATTCGACGACACTCTTGCTGATATTTCCCCAAGAGCCACTTATATGGTTAATTGAACTAGGT
Organism: Chrysanthemum seticuspe; assembly: GCA_019973895.1. Taxonomy (NCBI): domain Eukaryota; kingdom Viridiplantae; phylum Streptophyta; class Magnoliopsida; order Asterales; family Asteraceae; genus Chrysanthemum; species Chrysanthemum seticuspe. The sequence goes on from BPTQ01000009.1 coordinate 275,569,923, forward strand.
ATGAACATGGGTATTACTTGACGAACGGAATTTACCCACAGTGGGCAACTTTCATCAAATCCTTCTCGTCAACAACTGACGAAAAACATACTTATTTTAAAAGGAAACAAGAAAGTACCCGAAAGGATGTTGAGCATGCTTTTGATGTGCTTCAAGGACGTTGGGGTATACTACAACAACCGGCACGTCAAATGGAAATCTTCAAGATACGTAGAATCATGTATTCTTGCATTATTTTGCATAACATGATTTTAAAAGATCAAAAATTTGCATTACGTGACTATAACGAACTGTGGGTGGATCGGTCAGCACGTATGAGGCAACAAAGGTGGGTCGAAAGATGCGATACTCACCGTCACAAGGCAAAAGAAATACGCGACTGAGAAACACATACTCAACTCCAAATAGACCTTATGGAGCATGTGATGCAGGTTTTACTGACCAGGTTTTAATATTTATAATTACTCGTTATACCTATGGTCTACCCTAATGCACTAACGGGCAGTGTAGTAATCGGTAAAACCGAGGTCGTCCCAAGAGCTATGTGTGTGGATTTATACTAAGTCTAGGTGTCACATATTTTAATATGATTTTGATATGGAGATTAACTAATTAACTACTAAAGCAGATAAAGGCAAAGGTTGTAATCAATAGAGGAGAGAGGTGCTAACCTAGTTATTCATCTTACGTCTAATTACTTCCAATTACTTCAGGTGGGGTCAAAGTTGCTAGGACAGCATTTGGTCAGTTCGTCCTAACCTATCAGCAAAGGGTCCCACTGGAGAAGTCAGGTGTCCCCTCATAAGTCCAGTTGTTCCTGGTCCCCTAAGCCAAGTTATTAAGTACCGCTACAAGCTAGATTCATAATAGTGAGTTCCCGGGTGCTAGGATCTTAAACACTCACCCCTTACTTCTTAAGTTCATCCAAACGGTAGGTGATCAGTTGGTGAAATCGCACAAGTAGAAAGGGTCGTCAGTTGGTCATATCTTACCCTTCCCCATCTTAGTCTACTCACTTAGGGTCAGTTAGTCATATCTCCTAAGTAACTAGCCTCTACCGCCATTCAAAACTACCGAAACAAGGGTAGCTACCAATAAACTATGCATGCATACACTTAGAAATAATTATACGGAAGCAATGTAAACGCAAACAAAACAATTAAGAAATCATAACTAGGCCAGCACCAAGAGGTGCTTAGCCGCTCATATTATCTGCAACAATCAATTCAATGTTTAATGTTACGAAATACATGAATTGAAAGTAAAGAAAAGATAAAATCTAATGCTTATCGTAGGGGAGTGATTTCTCCCTTGGAGATAGCTCCGTATGCTCCTCTAGATCTGCCTTCGAGTTCTTCTCACGTTCTCTGAATGTTGTGTGTGAAATGGGATGATTTCAAATCGTAGAAATCGTGGGGTATTTATAGGCCAGATCTGGTTAAGGCGTAACTAATTATAAGATTTACGCCGTAACATATAATTCTTCGTATTTTGCACTAATAATGCTGGTTACGGCGTAACCTCAGGAAGCAGTTACGCCGTATCTTCAATAAATCTTGGTTACGCCGTAGTTGTTGCATGAGTTACGGCATAATTAGTAGCGGCGCGAAACCTCGTTTGACCTAATATGGTTACGTCGTAATCTTGGATAGAGTTATGCCGTAAACTTCTGTTAAGTTGGTTTTCCTAGCCACGCCTTAGTTACGGCGTAATGTGAGAGAGGAGTTACACCGTAACTTCTTCAAAGTGAGCATACTATGATAAATCTTCAATAAACTCTCCAAATCCGTGTCTCTTTAGCTCCAATGCTCGTAATTTATCTGAAAGTGAAATATAATGGAAAACAAGCGTAAATCCATATAAATGATATAAATTACAAGCATTATCGGGGGAAGTGTCAATTTCCTGAATATTAACATCAAATTATATTCCACCGATAATGCTTAAGTGTCAAATTATCCTGAATATTAAGTGTCAATTTCCCCTGATAATGCTTGTAATTTATATCATTTATATGGATTTACGCTTGTTATCCATTATATTTCACTTTCAGGTAAATTACGAGCATTGGAGCTAAAGAGACGCGGAATTGGAGAATTATTAAAGATTTATCATAGTATGCTCACTTTGAAAAAGTTACGGCGTAACTCATCTCTCACATTACGCCGTAACTAAAGCGTGACTCACAAAGGCAACTTATCAGAAGATTACGGCGTAACTCTCCCAAAAGATTACGACGTAACTATATTAGGTCAAATGAGGATCCGCGCCGCTGATAACTACGCCGTAACTCATGCATAAACTATGGCTTAACCATGAATTATTGAAGATACGGCGTAACCACTTCTTAGGTTATGCCGTACCCAGCAGATCTAGTGCAATTTATGAAGAAATAGATGATTACGACGTAACTATTTTATTAGTTACGCCGTAACCCAGATCTGGCCTATAAATACCCCACGATTTCCAGCATTTCAAAGCATCCCATTTCACACACCACAACCAAAGAACGTGGGAAGAAGCCAAAGGCAGGTCTAGAGGAGCATACAGAGCCATCTCCAAGGGAGAAATCACTCCCCTACGATAAGCATTATCATTTTAGCTTTTCTTTACTTTCGATTCATGTATTTCGTAACATTAAATATTGAATTGATTTGTATTGTTAATATGAGCGGCTAAGCACCTCTTGGTGCTGGCCTAGTTATGATTCCTTAATTGTTTTGTTTGCATTTACATTACTTCCGTATAATTATTTCTAAGTGTATGCATGCATAGTTTATTGGTAGCTACCCTTGTTTTGGTTGTTTTTGTGGAAAACTAGAAGGGGGGTTGAATAGTTTTACCAATTTAAAACTTCCTTTTAAATATTTAGATCGACTTATGTCAATCTATTTGGTTGTTTATGTTGGACAATGATAGATAGATATATAAATGTGTAATGGAAGATAAAGAGTAAGAAGCACATCACCACGACACAAGTTATTTATAGTGGTTCGCCTACAAGGACACCTTCCTTGCCCTACTCCACTCCCCGAGTCACCTACTCGAGAGTTCGTAAGCACTACACCAAACTCCTTATGGCGGAGAAGCCTTCACAACGTCGCTTAACCTTTTTCCGGTACAAAGCTAAATACCGAGTTCTTTCACACCAAGGCGAACCATACCTAACACAACGTCGCCTACCCTTTATACGGTGCTAGGCTAACCACCGAGTTCATTCACACCTTAGGAGAACTAATCCTATCACAACGTCGCCTACCCTTTATTAGGTACTAGGCTAAGCAACTAGTTCCATTACTATGGATGAACTACTACCCTTCACGACACAACACCTAATATCAAGGAGATCTTCTCCTTGTTACAACACCATCAAGGATATCACCATCCTAGTAAATAAACAAATACTTATATGTATAACGATGCACCTCATCGATTATACGACCTAAGCATTCTTCCCAAATGCTATTTGATTTGATTCATAGGCATTCTTTACTAATGTCTTTGACACAACGCTTAGCACCCTTCACTAATGCCTTCGTCTTGACACCTTTAGCATTCTTTACTAATGCTTTTACACGGATGATGAGCACCTTTCACTAATGCTTTCATCTTGACACTTTCGGCATTCTTCATTAATGCCTTCAACCCAACATCTATGGAGAAAGGTAGATCTATCAACAAGAGAACCTTCGTTGTCTTGATGATGACGAAGCATGGCAACTCATGGACTTGAGCTTGCACGTCTTCAAGAAGTGGTGATCTTTCCTTTAATAGGAACATAGAAGATCACACAAAAACAAAAGACAAACTACATAGATCACTTGGATCTGAGGTTAGAGGGTTAGAATACTTTGGGGAAGTTTATATGAAAATCACCCCTAGAGAGGAAGAAATGGCTCTCTATTTATAGAGAAAATTCTCTTCTGTTTCCCCGGATCCCACGGATCCCTACCACAAGGGATCCGGCTAGCACAAAGCTAGGGATCCGTGGTCCGCTCCTCTTTGCCCATGGGTATTTTTGGTTAAGGGTCTTGGGTCATGGGTTATGGGTTGATCCATGGTTTTCTTTCTAGATACAATGTACTTGGTTAAGTGGTATATATAAAACCATGGGTTATGGGTCAAAACCATTTGCTAGTATTTACCCTTTTTGAATATACTTGTATTTACCCAATTTAGCATACACTTAGTTTTTACCCATTTTAGTATATACTTGTTTTTACCCAACTACATTCAATGTATTTGGTCAATGGGTCAAATACTTAAGTTTCTACCCATTTACATTACCCAATATACTACATACTAGTTATGTGTATATTTACCCAAATATGTAAACACTAGTTGTACATATGTAATACTAAATCATAAAATCACTTATACTTGTTTTAGTGTTTTATGTGAAAATGTGAATATGTTAGAAACTATTAGTTCAAACCATTTACGTATTTTATTTGTTTCGTTAATATGATTTTACGTTTGTTATCGACAAAACATTAGAAGATCGTAAAATATAAATAAACGTTTTTACGGCTTATTTGTATTAACAATCTCCCCCTTTTTGTTGATGACAAAACATAAAATTATTTTCAGGAAAAGCTAAAATTCGTAGTTTTTACTTTCTTCTCCCCCTTTTTGTCGAAACAAAAAGAGCTTCCAAAGGAAACTAACACATTGTTTTTAGGAAAAACATGTGAAAGAAAAAATATTTAGAGCAAGTAACGGGAACGGATCTCGTCTTTACTCCCCTGATCGGCGCTGAACAGTCAAGCTAAATCACGCAAGTCCGCCACTTGTGAATGGCAGACCGTAACGAGCTTAAAACTGCTCAGGCACGAATGCAATGAAGATCAGGAGAGTATAGTGTTTCCCCAGGTCGTTAAGTCCCAACGAGCTGTGCGAGAATAGTCAAACGTAAAGTGATCGAGAGATTTTGAACGGGAAAAGAGATTTGAAGATTATTATAACTAAGGAAAAAGCCCATAAACTACAGGGGCTTAAATGCAAAATAAAGAAAGTTAAAAAGATAAAATATATTAAATAAACGCTATCACTATATTTACAATGATGAACGTTTAAAACCTAAAACTTACGTTTTAAAACAAAATTACGTAAACGTACAAATAAAAACGTAAAAATTACACAATATAAACCCTAAAAATATGAAAAATACATTTTTACAATCCTAATGATATAAGAAAATTTATAGAAAAGGAAAATTATTTTTATAACTATTTATCTAATTATTATTAATTAAAAACTATTTTTAACTATTAAATAATTACCTAAAATACAAGAAAATAGGAAATAAAGCTAGAAAAATAAAATTAAGATTTAGAAAAGTCTAAAATATCAAAATAGACTTTTCAAAACTATTTTTGTAATTTTCTGATTATTTTTCTATTTTCTAGGAATTTTAAACTATTTAAAACTAATTAAATTATTTAAAAATACAAATTTAACTAAGAAAAATCTAGAAAAATACTTTTTTGGCTTTTTATATTTATCTTAATCTATTAAAATTGAAAAACTATTTTTTGGAACTTTTTCTGAATTAATTGCAATTAAAGCTAATTTAAAATGATTAAAAACTACTTTAAATCTAGAAAAATAGTTAACAGTAACCAAAATTAATGAAAATTTCAGGGAAATTCTAAAATGACATTCTAAAACGAGAAAAATATAAAAACTAGGGCCTATGTGGCATAATTAAGAGCTGCTATGAAACTGATCCTAATAAGCTATTTGGAAAATAAGCTAATAAGCTCTAAAGTGTACCAACTGACTACATAAGCTAGACAACTCTAAAACTACTCTAAGGGAACTAATAGCACCTACTCCTAACTGCTAAAGCATTGATTACCAAAGATTTAAGCAAACTGATAATATGCAAAAAAGCTAATCTGGCCCTACTGATTAAGCAGTTGCAACTGTTTATCAGGAGGGCTTAAGTGCAAAACAGATATTAGGAACTCAAGTCAACCAAGCAAGGAACAAATGTGCCAAGTTTCAGCAAATAAGGACTATTAATGAGGAAGATATTGATCAAACAAAAACTGACCAAAATGGAACAGGACTGCTGAAGCAATAACAGTGGGACAGGCACCTACTTTGGAGCTTATTTATAAGCTTATCAGATAAGCTTAAATGCAAAACAGATGAAGGGTCTTGAAGACCACCTGGAAAACTACAAGTAGACCAAATTTGAGACCTAAACAAGCTCTAATGAACCTTGTACATCTGCTGCAAGTTCAGCAAAAACTTTGTTCAGAACTGGTTTTGACTTTTTGAAACAGTGATGAATTTTTGACTTTATTGAGATTCAAATGCAAATGAAAAGCAGAGATGGATGAAATATGATGAAATGAAACTTTAGCAAGCTAGTTTAACTGATTCTAGACCTATGTGGATGATAACAGTAACTGATCTCAACAGAAATTGCATACAAGGCAGTGGTAATATGAGTTTGACTTAGAGCTCAAATGACAGCAACCCAAGGCCAGATATGACAATAAAAGACTATAACAAGACCCAAACAACTGTTCTAATCCATAATAGTAACCTCTAACACAGATTAAACAAGTAATCCAAACACTCCTTTATTCTACTCAACTAGTTTTCAAAACTAGAATTTCAAGGATAATGACTGAAACATAAGAGTAATGGTCAAATAACATTAGAATTCATCCAAAACACCATTTCAAAACAGATTTGAAACACAAATAACTTTGACTTTTAAATTTTGACAAAAGTTTGACTATTGTTGACTATTATGCAAAATTACTTGGAATTGATTTTTGAACTTTTAAAAAGGTTTGAATAGCTTAAATGAACCAGATTGAGTTTAAGACTAAGCTTCTAGGAGCTTATAAATGATAGTTGCAGAATGAGATTTTTAACAGTAACACAAAATATAACTTTTAGCTAAACTTGAGAATTGATTGTTAAAACTGATTACAAAGATAAAGAAGCTTAATTGTGTTACATAAAAGATGAGATTACAACATTTGAACTTAAAACTAAAACACTAAGTTAAAAACGACATTAAGAAAAAATGTAAAAAAACTAACTACTCTTGTTTTCTTCTTCTCTCTTCCTTTTTATAGTTCCATTGGCTTCCACGTGTCCATTTGAGTAAATCCCACCAATTTCTGAGCCAATGAGAGAGTTCTGAGGCAATTTGACCACTTTTCCAATTTGGCGGGAAAAGTGGTTTTTGACTTCTGTGGTTTTTAGACTGCAACTAGGGGGGGTGGGGTTTGTAGGGGTGATGATGAGTGGTGAGAAAGGTGTGGAAGAGATAAGAGAGGTGATGGGTGAAGTGTTGCAGGGGATTGGTCCAGTGGGGAAGAAGACCTGCTTGGGAGGGAAAGGTCATCTGTTTGACCGTGGGTTTGACCAGATATTATATCAAGGGGGTTCAAAAAGGATATGACAAGGGTTCAAAACAGGTTAAAGGCAGGGGTCAATTCTTATTTTGACAAGGCTTGGAATTAAATAAATACAAGGACTAGTTTTGTAATTCTTCAAACTTGAGGGGCCATTCCTTTAATTTTCTCAAAGTTAATACAAGGACCAATATTGACAAGCTTCAAAAGTACAAGGACCAAGTCTGTCATTTTGCAATTTTCCAGGGACCAAACTTGACAATTTTGAAAGTTCAGGGACCTTTTCTGCCATTTTACAAAAGATTTATTCAAGGACCATTTTTGACAAATTAGAATATTTCAGGGACCTTGAATAACATTTCTCTTTATATAGATTTACCAGGGACTGTTTTTGACAACTTTTGAAACTTGGGGGACTAAAACTGCCAATTATGCAAATTTGATACGTTTTTCACCAGATTTTGATATTTTTGCATTTAAAACACATAAAACACTTATTTGTGATATTTTTATCATTTTGATGCATTTCTGAGTGTTTTCAGATGTTTTTGCAGTTTAAATGGTATAAAAATGATGAGTATTTAGACACTCATCAATCCCCCACACTAAGATATTGCTAGTCCCTAGCAATGTTTTGAGAAAAATTAATGGATTTTATCTCTTTACCAAAAGCCATTACTTCTGGAGTAGCCAAATGTTTCAGTTCAAGTAAGAACCTTGGTACACCGATAACCAAGTGATTTTGAGCAAACCACCAGCTTTCAACGGATTTGATTTGTCTTTACCAGAAGCCGTACCCTTCTGGACTAGCCAACTCTTAGATAACTTATCAATATTATCTTTGGTGAGTCGATTACCAATTATGGATTTTCCACTGCCTTTACCACAAGCCATAAACTTGCGGGCTAGCCAACTCTTTACTTTTTAGGATATGGTGAGCTGAATACCATACAATTTTGGGCAAATTGCAAGCCGTCAACGGATTTGAGATATCTTTACCAAGAGCCGTTTGCTCCTGGATTAGCCAATCCTTATGTGGGTTAGACATGGTGGACTGATTACCATTTGTTGTGTTTAGTACATAGTACTTCCACTAAAAAAATTTTAAAATTTGGCCATTTGGGGGGAAAAAGGGACTAAAAGGGTATATTTTATGATCAAATTCGCCAGAATTTCCCCCCCACACTTAGAAATGAATATTGTCCTCAATATTCAAAGTACCGGCTGTTATGCCGAAACTTAGAGCGTAAAAAGATAATAAACCTAGCTAAGTGTGGAAACACAACAATTATTCTCTTTTTTTACAATTTTCATTCATTTTTTAGATCTATATACAACATGTGGGGCATCTCCCCCACACTAGGGTGGTACACACGGGTGAAAACCCATGTTAAGCTACTGTTTTTGATTACCGAGTCGCTAGCTTGACTCGACCCCGAATTAATTGGTTCATGGGGAAGTAAGTGGAAGAAACAATCTCCATCGGACTTTCATTCAAGATGTTTGGATAAACTTTGAAGTACATGAAAGTTCCACACCGATGAGATACAGACAGACCCGGCTCACAAATGGTATATGGAAATGCCTGGGTCAAAGATAATGTCTTCATTCCCGAAGGAGTGAAGAACAGGAGAAGCCACGGGATATATGAAGAAAAGAAAGAAAATCATGATACAAATCATGACTAACTCTTCATCCTCAATAGGAGAATTCATAGTTTCATGAATCTCCTCAGTTAAGCTTACTTGATCAAGACATACTATGGATGTGTCTAGATCAAAGTAGAAATTATCATACTCCGGCGGAGATATGATATGAGTGAGTTCATCGGCGAACTCCTCGAAGGTAAATGAATCATATTCAGAATTGGTATCAGTGGGTTCACTGGTGAACTCATCCAATGTAAATGATTCATAATCGGGGAGAGAATTATGAGAATGAAAAGTGGTACTGCCACTAATCTTCTCTCCCATAATATCAAAACAGAAGGCTTTCATTTCTGGAATAGAATCATCGGAAAGAATGTCACTATCCTTAATGGGGATAGGAGATGAAATAGGTTTTTCATTGAAAGCCTCGATTTTAGAAATGAGAAGTTTGACATTCAGTAATGTTGCACGAAGTGCTTCATCTTTGATTTCAGTGTCAGTAACTTCATCATTCTCTTCTTCTAAGCTATCAAGCTCAGAAGGTAAATCTTCCACATAAACGATGTCTCCACAAGATAACGAATCATTATCATTAGAATCGGAGAACATCTCAACATGATCATTTTGGAAGACAAGAGGAGGAGGGATATCACACACATGATCAGAAGTTCCCTGTGACTCTCTCGGGATTGGGACAAGGTTCTCAACACTAGACTTTATGAATTCGTCCGATTCCTTTTCAGGAACAGTGTCAAGATGCTCGTCCCCCATGCTCAGAGAGTGAGTGGGAGCTTCGGGTGTGATAGCAGTTGTTTGAGATGGAATGTCAACTGCTGGGATGTCAACTGACTGAGGGAGTTTAGAAGGACTAGCATACATATGTTTTATACTTTCCATTTGTTCTTCTGCTAGTAATTCCATCATAGTCTTTTCTCCCTGACTTTTCATTGAAGGAATTTCAACTGATGAACTTGATGAATCTGTACAAAGTTGACTAATATCAAGGATAACTTCATCATCATCGTCATCAGGAATGAAACGGAATCGAGAGCTAGATTTGGCTGCTTTTTCTTTTGCAATTGATTCCTTAACAGATTTTTCAAAGGCAATCTGGGAATCTAATTTAGCAGTCCGCTCTTCAGCTAACAAAACTTCCATGGATTTTTCTTTTGGATTATTTTGGGGATGTTTACATTCCTTCAAATCTTTCACTAAATCCAAAAGATCAAGTAGAAGATTTTGAGGAAGTGGCTCAGGCTGAGGTGGTGCCTGATTTACTTGGTATTGTGGAGGTTGGTCATGATACGAAGAGTCGTAATTGTTACAAGGAAATGGACTCCTTGTTTGACAATCAGAGCTAGAGTGAGGACCTCCACAATACTCACAACAGTAAAACTGATGTGGCTGTGAGTCATATGTGTTGTAGTCATAATTGTTATCAGGAACCTGCTCATAGACAAGCGTGTTTCCCGATTGACAATCAGAACTGTAGTGTGAACCACCACAGTACTCACAACAGTAAAACTGCTGAGTCTCACAGTGTGGTAGCTGATGGAATGAATCAGTTGTGTTATGGTAGGAATAGGGATCCTGGTTATAGACAGACCCGTTTCCTGATTCCACCATGCTACAACTGGGGCAATTGCCACCATTATAAGGACCACCACACCATTGACATCCAAGAGGGTGAGGATAAGACATAGAAAGAATCAAAGGTTTACAGAGGGTAAGAAATGAAGAATCAAAAGGGTAAGAGGGTAAAGAGGAATATTTTTGGTATTTTTGAAAAACATGATGTAAAAACTAAGAATGAAAATCTTTTTGGGTTTTTGATTTTTAAAAGATGGTATAAACAAGGAGTGATGTCAAATCACTAATCTGCTATACGTAAGACTATTAGCACTGCTCCCCGGCAGCGGCGCCAAAATTTGATCCGCGCAAAACCGTCAAGTTCTTTCACGCAAGCGTAAGAAACTTAAAACAGCTTAAGCACGAAATCAATGAGGATCTGAGGAGTATAGTGTTTCCCCAGGTCGTTAAGTCCCAACGAGCTGTGCGAGAATAGTCAAACGTAAAGTGATCGAGAGATTTTGAACGGGAAAAGAGATTTGAAGATTATTATAACTAAGGAAAAAGCCCATAAACTACAGGGGCTTAAATTCAAAATAAAGAAAGTTAAAAAGATAAAATCTATTAAATAAACGCTATCACTATATTTACAATGATGAACGTTTAAAACCTAAAACTTACGTTTTAAAACAAAATTACGTAAACGTACAAATAAAAACGTAAAAATTACACAATATAAACCCTAAAAATATGAAAAATACATTTTTACAATCCTAATGATATAAGAAAATTTATAGAAAAGGAAAATTATTTTTATAACTATTTATCTAATTATTATTAATTAAAAACTATTTTTAACTATTAAATAATTACCTAAAATACAAGAAAATAGGAAATAAAGCTAGAAAAATAAAATTAAGATTTAGAAAAGTCTAAAATATCAAAATAGACTTTTCAAAACTATTTTTGTAATTTTCTGATTATTTTTCTATTTTCTAGGAATTTTAAACTATTTAAAACTAATTAAATTATTTAAAAATACAAATTTAACTAAGAAAAATCTAGAAAAATACTTTTTTGGCTTTTTATATTTATCTTAATCTATTAAAATTGAAAAACTATTTTTTGGAACTTTTTCTGAATTAATTGCAATTAAAGCTAATTTAAAATGATTAAAAACTACTTTAAATCTAGAAAAATAGTTAACAGTAACCAAAATTAATGAAAATTTCAGGGAAATTCTAAAATGACATTCTAAAACTGAGAAAAATATAAAAACTAGGGCCTATGTGGCATAATTAAGAGCTGCTATGAAACTGATCCTAATAAGCTATTTGGAAAATAAGCTAATAAGCTCTAAAGTGTACCAACTGACTACATAAGCTAGACAACTCTAAAACTACTCTAAGGGAACTAATAGCACCTACTCCTAACTGCTAAAGCATTGATTACCAAAGATTTAAGCAAACTGATAATATGCAAAAAAGCTAATCTGGCCCTACTGATTAAGCAGTTGCAACTGTTTATCAGGAGGGCTTAAGTGCAAAACAGATATTAGGAACTCAAGTCAACCAAGCAAGGAACAAATGTGCCAAGTTTCAGCAAATAAGGACTATTAATGAGGAAGATATTGATCAAACAAAAACTGACCAAAATGGAACAGGACTGCTGAAGCAATAACAGTGGGACAGGCACCTACTTTGGAGCTTATTTATAAGCTTATCAGATAAGCTTAAATGCAAAACAGATGAAGGGTCTTGAAGACCACTTGGAAAACTACAAGTAGACCAAATTTGAGACCTAAACAAGCTCTAATGAACCTTGTACATCTGCTGCAAGTTCAGCAAAAACTTTGTTCAGAACTGGTTTTGACTTTTTGAAACAGTGATGAAGTTTTGACTTTATTGAGATTCAAATGCAAATGAAAAGCAGAGATGGATGAAATATGATGAAATGCAACTTTAGCAAGCTAGTTTAACTGATTCTAGACCTATGTGGATGATAACAGTAACTGATCTCAACAGAAATTGCATACAAGGCAGTGGTAATATGAGTTTGACTTAGAGCTCAAATGACAGCAACCCAAGGCCAGATATGACAATAAAAGACTATAACAAGACCCAAACAACTGTTCTAATCCATAATAGTAACCTCTAACACAGATTAAACAAGTAATCCAAACACTCCTTTATTCTACTCAACTAGTTTTCAAAACTGGAATTTCAAGGATAATGACTGAAACATAAGAGTAATGGTCAAATAACATTAGAATTCATCCAAAACACCATTTCAAAACAGATTTGAAACACAAATAACTTTGACTTTTAAATTTTGACAAAAGTTTGACTATTGTTGACTATTATGCAAAATTACTTGGAATTGATTTTTGAACTTTTAAAAAGGTTTGAATAGCTTAAATGAACCAGATTGAGTTTAAGACTAAGCTTCTAGGAGCTTATAAATGATAGTTGCAGAATGAGATTTTTAACAGTAACACAAAATATAACTTTTAGCTAAACTTGAGAATTGATTGTTAAAACTGATTACAAAGATAAAGAAGCTTAATTGTGTTACATAAAAGATGAGATTACAACATTTGAACTTAAAACTAAAACACTAAGTTAAAAACGACATTAAGAAAAAATGTAAAAAAACTAACTACTCTTGTTTTCTTCTTCTCTCTTCCTTTTTATAGTTCCATTGGCTTCCACGTGTCCATTTGAGTAAATCCCACCAATTTCTGAGCCAATGAGAGAGTTCTGAGGCAATTTGACCACTTTTCCAATTTGGCGGGAAAAGTGGTTTTTGACTTCTGTGGTTTTTAGACTGCAACTAGGGGGGGTGGGGTTTGTAGGGGTGATGATGAGTGGTGAGAAAGGTGTGGAAGAGATAAGAGAGGTGATGGGTGAAGTGTTGCAGGGGATTGGTCCAGTGGGGAAGAAGACCTGCTTGGGAGGGAAAGGTCATCTGTTTGACCGTGGGTTTGACCAGATATTATATCAAGGGGGTTCAAAAAGGATATGACAAGGGTTCAAAACAGGTTAAAGGCAGGGGTCAATTCTTATTTTGACAAGGCTTGGAATTAAATAAATACAAGGACTAGTTTTGTAATTCTTCAAACTTGAGGGGCCATTCCTGTAATTTTCTCAAAGTTAATACAAGGACCAATATTGACAAGCTTCAAAAGTACAAGGACCAAGTCTGTCATTTTGCAATTTTCCAGGGACCAAACTTGACAATTTTGAAAGTTCAGGGACCTTTTCTGCCATTTTACAAAAGATTTATTCAAGGACCATTTTTGACAAATTAGAATATTTCAGGGACCTTGAATAACATTTCTCTTTATATAGATTTACCAGGGACTGTTTTTGACAACCTTTGAAACTTGGGGGACTAAAACTGCCAATTATGCAAATTTGATACGTTTTTCACCAGATTTTGATATTTTTGCATTTAAAACACATAAAACACTTATTTGTGATATTTTTATCATTTTGATGCATTTCTGAGTGTTTTCAGATGTTTTTGCAGTTTAAATGGTATAAAAATGATGAGTATTTAGACACTCATCATCCCCCTTGACGAGTCCATCCCTATGTAAGGGCGTCAAGAAAGTAATACTAAGCTAGTTTGTTTGCAAAATATTTCGGCTAAGTGACGAATGTGCTCCCCCTTGATGATTGCAATTTTGCAAAGGGATGTCGAGAAATGTATTCCTAATATTGCAAGTAATTTGCAATGTATTGTTTTGACACAAAGCTCCCCTAGCTTTAGGGTGTCAAATGCTTCAAGTGTAGATTGAATAACTACAAAACAAAGGTTAGAAAACAAGTATAATGCACAATTTCCTGCATATGTGATCCAAGTTAGTAGAAAAATAGTTTTATGTCTCACGGATCCCACGGTTCCCTCCTAGTAGGGATCCGTCTAGGCAATTTTTAGGGATCCGCATAGATGATGATTAAATTCAGCAATGGTGATGTAACAAGTAATGTTAACATCAAAATGAGATATGTATTCAACCAACAAACATATACTCAATGCAATATGGCAAGTAAACTATCATTCAATAAAACATAAGAGATGATCAACAAATCTATAAAAACTAAGAGAATGATTTAGCCATATTCTACTAAAACTAATAAGTGACCAAAGCATAAGAGGCAACAATGTGCTTGAGTCTAGGGATGAGTAGACTTGTTGATTTGGTCCAATCTTTCAAGAAGATGATTAAACATGAAATGCAACTCATTTCGTACTTTTTGAACAAGTCCTTGGGTGATTAGACAATTAGAGCAATTATTGTCTTGATTAGGAACATGATATTTTGAGGAGGTTCTACAAATGATGATGGAGGTACATTGAGTAATTTAGGATGAGGTTCTACTAGGAATCAGAGTGGTGGTAATGGAAATTCCTTAATATGATCAAGTCCTTGGTGGTTCCTTGTTTCCAAAGATGGACTAGTTGGTGATTGGGAAGTTCTCGGTAGTGAATGCTCTAATGAAAAGAGATTTGGGTAAGAGAGAGGCTCGGTGAAGGAGTGTAGTCCATGCTCTAGGAATGAAGGTTTAGACGTTTTGCTAGAACTAGGTACGTTTGGTTTAGAGATCGATGATCCCTTTTCTAACCTAAAAGGTTTAATGCTAATTATTGTGATTCTATTGGCAATTGTTGATTGGGTTTGTTGAGGTGAGATTCTAGCACTATTATCTCTTACGGATGATGATTCGGTGGATGGGAAATCCTACCATTTGTGGGTTTAACCGGAGATGATTCGGTTGAGGAAATTTCGTGTACAACAAGAGAAAGTTTCTAGGGTGGTTCTTGGTTGGATGAGTTAGCACTAGGAGCTTTCCTCATGATGAAATGACTAAGGAAAAGGTTTCTAAATGCTAAGAATTATGTTGTGTTCGATGACTAAGGGATTCTAGCAAGATGACTTATAAAGGGAAGGATTTAGCAAGTGCATTCAAGACTTAAGTCTCTAATATCCTTTGGAATGTGATGATTAGCATGCACAAGAGTCAACTTTAGAGTTTTACTGATCTAGGGATTTAATTAGGATGAGGTGGAGTGTTCAAGTTAGCAAGATGAGCTTGAAATGATTGTTCTAGCAAGAGTTGACATAAATCTGTCACCCGGATCCTACGGTTCCCACCAATGGGGGATCCGTCTAGGCTAATCCTAGGGATCCGGCTCTCAGCAGCTAGGACAGGATAGAAGTGATGTTTGAAAGGTCTAAAGCCTATACCTTTTTGAGTGTTTCAGTTCTCCTAAGTGTCTTTAAATTGAAGGGTACTTAAATGTTCAAGGGCAATGAGTGATGTAGCTAATGATTGCCTTATATGGAAGAAATTGGA
Source organism: Chrysanthemum seticuspe (assembly GCA_019973895.1). Classification (NCBI taxonomy): domain Eukaryota; kingdom Viridiplantae; phylum Streptophyta; class Magnoliopsida; order Asterales; family Asteraceae; genus Chrysanthemum; species Chrysanthemum seticuspe. Next base: position 275,585,889 of record BPTQ01000009.1, read on the forward strand.
ACTTTCGTGAGTACCAATGAATGAACAAAGATGACACTAAAATCTTGAGAGTGTCAAATGGAGCTAAATGATCCTAGTGATCAGATAGTGACTTAGGATAATGTCTTGGAGAAAATCCTAAAGGTTTTAAGGTGAACTAGAATTTGATCCATTTCGACCAATTTTGAGGTAAGGATGATTATGATCAATTTTGCCATAATCGAAAGGTTTCTAAGTCTAGATGTGAGGGATCATGTGAGAAATAATGAGTGATCTAGAGAGCGGAAGAGTAATGAGTTTAGGTGAAACGATAGATCGAAAAGCACTTTGAGTGTGATCCTATGAGTGAGTGTGAAGCTTACTAAGCTTGAGTAGGACTTAAGAGATCCTAAGGTATTAAGTTCAGCTAGAGTGAAGTAGTTTAGGAACATGGTTTGAGGTGTAAAGGATTGAAACTCTACTTCTATTTGCCCGGATCCCACGGATCCTTCACTTGAGGGATCCGGCTAGTTACAAACTAGGGATCCGGCATCTGGGACAGTTTTACTTAACAGTGAGCGTTTGTTCTAAGTATCGAAATTAGAAACTAATGATCTCTACAGTAAGCATACATGTATACAATTAAAACATACTGAGTATCATGTAGAAATAGCACATAAGCAATTAAATGAGATCTAGCTCACAAGTAACATAGAGGTTTATCAAACTTAACAAGCGCTATTTAAGAAGCTCAAAATAGATTTACGGTCTAGATTAGTAAATCGTTTGTATTAACAATGGCGTACAAATTAGATGATGGTGTTCAAGACGATAGGGTTGTTTTGGCCAACGGAAACAATGAACTATGTATAGTCATTATGGATGGTGATTAGCATACAATGAACTTCGTCCATGAAGTCATGTAGCTCTTCTCGATCAAAGCAAGATAATCGCTTGATGAGGCAAGTGGTTGTGATTAATTAAAAGAAAAATCAATTTTACAACTTGGTTGATTAGTAATCCTAAGACAACGCAAAGTATTTCCATTGTAAACTTACTTTAGGGAAACATGGGAGTATAGATTTCCCAAGTGAGAGAATGAATATGAGACTATTACTAGTGGTGCTCAATTACGGCTAAACACGACCATTTTTACGGGTGATTCCACATACCCAACTTCTATCAAGGAAGCAATTCAACCGTTAGGTCAAATTGAGTTTCTAGTGCCACAAGTTCCCCAGTATTCATTCTCAAGTTAGGAAAATTTATATTCCTGCAATGGCCTATCGAAGAGTAACAATGATGATACTTTGCTTCGTTTAATATTATACTTGAGACAACTAAGGTGACGAAGGCGTCATGTTAAAAATAAGTTTAAAAGTTGTCCATATGGTAAACAACAAAAAATGGTTGGATGAGCTAGTTCAACATATGTTGTTGGAAAGCTTTGAGTTTGGACTTTCGAATATGAACAATTATATTTGCGTTGCAAAATAATTTACATGAGTATATCGGATGAAATAATCAAGTTGTCAATCCTACTATGAAGATTGGAGAGCGATCATGAAAAGGAAAATGGGAGAGTACATCATCAACACAAGTGTAGGTTATGATCCGATGTACATTCTTGTTGTTTTTAGAAAACGATACAAGAACAAAAGAAATCATATAAGCACATAAAACATTTATGTTGCACACATGACAAACTCAATCAAAAATCCATTTAGTGTGTTATATGTTTTAAACTTTTTTCAACCTATATGACTTATTTAAGTATCTAAACTAACATTTTCAACACAACTAGATGTTATCCCAAACACTCCTTCAAATAGCACATTGATTAGTAGAATATTACTAAATCGACAAACAAGAGAATGAATAGCAAGGTAAGGAAACCACATATGCTATTCAATCAAACAAGCACAAAAGCTATTTGAGATAAGCGAATAATCAAGTAATGCAAAGAAGACAATTTATCATTTAGCATAGCATACGAAAGTTCTTTTCATCGCTTTGTGTTAAATATAAACATGTATACCAAGCTTGATTAGTTTATTTTATATTTATAAATATGATCAAAACCTTAATTTCAATTGAGGACACATTGTTATTCAAAAGCGAAAACATCCGTCTCCAATTAGATCAAAAGTTTGTGCAAAAGTTATGATCGAAAAATGACTTTCTATTATTAATCAATGATTCTGTAAATTATTGTTTTGAATCAGTTTAGGAAATCATTTTTAAATGAAAGTAGACTCAAATACCTTTAAAACTGTTACGCCCTGATTCCCGGTTTGACCGGAAATTACTCATTTTTAAAACTTTGACTCGAAACGTTTGACTATTACTCTTTCTCATTAGATTCTTGTCAAACTTTGACATTTAACCCTTTAAAAATCTTATATAACATGTACTCGATAACTTCTTTGATTAATAACATTTAACTTTAACAAAACATCATTTATAAGTTGTGTAGCGGGCTGACGCTGATGAGTGTGTAAATACTCATCATTTTTGTACAATATAAACTGCAAAATCATCTGAAAACACTCAGAAACACATCAAAATGATCAAAATATCACAAATCAGTGTTTTATGTGTTTTAAATGCAAAAATATCAAAATCTGGTGAAAAACGTATAAAATTTGCATAATTGGCAGTTTTAGTTCCCCAAGTTTCAAAAGTTGTCAAAAACAGTCCCTGAGCACATAATTTCAAAAGTAAAGTCACCAAAGGTCCTTTTAAAATCATAAGTTGTCAAATTTAGTCCTTTGATGAAAAATATAAAAAGTTTGAGAAAATTACAAGTTTAGTCCTTCAACTTTGAAATTTGGCAGAAATGGCCCCTGGAAAATTGCAAAATGGCAATTTTGGTCCTTATACTTTTTGAGAATGTCACTTTTAGTCCTTGGAAGAAACTTTGCAAGATTGGCAGTTCAAGTCCCTCAATTTTAGAAAATTGCACAAAGGCCCCTTGGATTATTAAACCCTTTTAAACCCATTTGGCCTGGTCAATATACTTTGGACCCCCTGTCAATTTGAATTGTGAACCCCCTTGATATTAGCCTGGTCAGTCAAACAAGTCAAACGGATAAACTCTTTCCCTCCACCATGGGTTTCTTCTTCCCCACTTGGCCTGCATCTCTGCAAATCCCTTCACCCATCACCTTTTTCACCTCACCTTATCCCAACACCTTTCCCATCACCCCCTCATCATCACACCTCTCACCCCCCCCCCCCCCTAGTTGCAGTCTAGAGGTCAAAACAAGTCAAAATTGCTTTTCCCGCCAAATTGGAAAAGTGGCCAAACTGCTTAAAACTCATCCATTGGCTGAGAGGAGTGGTGGGAAACACTCTAGAGGACACGTGGAAGCTTTTTGAAGCTATAAAAAGGAAGAGAGAAGAAGAAAAAGAGTGTAGTTAGTTTTGTAATTTTTTTCTTAATTGTCGTTTTTAAAATCAATGTTTTAGTTTAAAAGCAAATGTTGTAATCTAAGTTCTATGTATTAAATTTAAGGTAACTCAGTATTTGTAATCAATTTTAAGTCTTAATTTCAAGGTTTGGTTAAAAGTATTGATTTTGTGTTTACTGTTGAAGAACTCAGTTTACTGTTCTTGTATTCAAGCTTATATTGGTTTCTCTTTAGACTCAAACAAGCTTAGTTGAGCTCTACATAGCTCTTGGTAAGCTTATGACTCAAGTAAAAACTCATTTAGCATAGGGTTAACGAAAGTCAACTGTGCAGCTCAATTTGGTTCAAGCAGTTAGGAAATGAAAATGGAATGGTACAGTAGCTGATATTGGTTTGGATGTGAGCTGGAATTGGTTAGGATTAGGGGTTGTTAGGTTAGAGTTCCTTTGTTCCATCAAAGTGCAATCCATAGTGGCTAAGGTGAATTGTAAGTTCATCATTTCTGATTTTGATCATTAATCTGTTACTTGAATCTGCTAGTTAGTGATTATTATTACTGTTTGATCTGAGTTTGATATTTGTTTAGCTTGTTATAGTCTAGATCTGCTTATCAGTTTATAATCAATAGCTTAACTAGTGTTTGGTTCAACTGCATAATCTGTGTTAGAGAGTAGTTAATCAGTTAGTAGTAATTGATGCTTGCTTAAATAGTTATTTGATAATCATTGGAAGTCTTGGTTAGAGCAGTTTTACTCATTAAGTCAAAATCATAGTGTATCTGATCTTGTGGTTGCTTCTGTCAAAATCAGTTGGTGTCAAAACTTGCAAATTAGCTTAAAACTACTAGATCTAGCTTTTAGTAATCAACATTAGTCTTAAATAATCATAATCAGTTTATTATTGTGGATCAAAGTTGAGTTTGGTCAAAGTTTCATAGTGTTCTTTAAAAGTCAAAATCTGTCAAAATCTATCAAAACAGTTTTGCACCAACTTTTGTGAATCAATCATTGCTTCATCATTGAGTTTCAGTGTTTGAAAACTTGGGAATTACAAGTTTAACTGGTCTTAATCTGATAATTGCTTTTTGTCATAACTGATTCAATCATTTTCATTATCAAATAAGTTGCTCAATTGGTCACCATATCCCCTGTTCACACTCAGTATTAACTGAGTATGAAACAGGCTAAATTGCAGCCACTGCATAGGTCTCAAATCAGTGAATTGGAGTTTGTTATTTGGCACTATTGTAGCTAGCTAGGTGATCTTTAGGTCTGCATTAGTAGTTTTTGAGTTTGCTTATTCTATAAGCTGGTACATAAGCCCCAACAGTAGACCTTATTGCTGTTTTGCTCTTTTAGCAGTTGTGCTTTAATCATCAATCTGAGCTTTAGGCTTGTTAGGAGTAGGTCTCTTCAGTAGCAATTAGCTTATTTTAGTTCACTTTAGCTTCTTTCACAGTTTGGTAGCTTAATTCTCTTGTTTGCTTATTTTACATAGCTTATTAACTAGCAGTTACACTATACCTCTAATATTTCACACATAAGATGCTAGTTTCTTATTTTTCATAGATTCTTATTATCATTTTAGAATTATCCTGAGAATTTCATAATTTTTGGTTAACTTTTGCTATTTTTCTAGATTTAAAATAGATTTTAATCACTTTTAAATAGCTTTTATTGCATTTAATTCAGAAAAAGTTCCAAAAAATAGTTTTTCAATTTTAATAGATTAAGATAAATATAAAAAGCATAAAAAACATTTTTCCCTATTTTTCTCCTTTTATTTGGTATTTTTCATGATTTAAATTAGATTTAAATAGATTTAAATTCATAGAAAATATAAAAATAATCAGAAAATTACAAAAATAGTTTTGAAAATTCTATTTTGATATTTTAGATTTTTCTAAGTCTTAATTTTATTTTTCTAGCTTTATTTCCTATTTTCTTGTATTTTAGGTAATTATTAATTAGTTAAAAATAGTTTTTAATTAATAATAATTAGATAAATAGTTTTAAAAATAATTTTCTTTTTCTATAAAGTTTCTTATATCATTAGGTTTGTAAAAATGTATTTTTCATATTTTTAGGACTTTTATTTCTTAGATTTCACTTTTTATTTTGTACGTCTACGTAATTTTTATTTTAAACGTAAGTTTTTAGTTTTAAGTTTTAAACGTTCATCGATTTTAAATATAGTGATAGCGTTTATTTAATAGATTTTATCTTTTTAACTTTCTTTAATTTGCATTTAAGCCCCTGTAGTTTATGGGCTTTTTCTGTAGTTATAAAAATCAAAAATCCTTTCCCGTTCAAATCCCTCGATCACTACACGTTTGACTATTCTCGCACAGCTCGCTGGGACTTAACGACCTGGGGAAACACTATACTCTCCTGATCTTCAAATTGCATTGGTGTGTGAACTGTTTTAAGTTCCTTGCAGTTATCCATTCACAAGTGGTTAACTTGCGTAAGAAAACTTGACGGTTTTGCACCGATCAAATTTTGGCGCCGCTGCCGGGGAGCAGTGCTAATAGTCTTACGTTTAGCAGATTAGTGATTTAACATCACTCCTTGTTCATACCATCTTTTAAAAATCAAAAAAAAAAAAAAAAAACCCAAAAAGATTTTCATTCTTAGTTTTTACATCATGTTTTTCAAAAATACCAAAAATATTCCTCTTTACCCTCCTACCCTTTTTGATTCTTTATCCCTTTACCCTCTATACATTTGATTCTAAACTTCTATTCTCATGGAATCTCTCGAGAACGAATTCTGGGACGAAGCTGAAAAGCTTCAGACTTTATCACAAATGTCTAGAATTCGTGTTGTTCGTGATGATCCATTCATTCTGCGTAGGGAAATGGAACGAGAAACCGGGGTGACAAAGGACCAGGTACTTCCTTTTGATAATGGGAGTGCCAAATACGTCCAACCTACGGTTATCCAAAGACGTAACTCCTCAATTGCTCCTAAGCCGTCTAGAATTGATTCTAAACTTTCACGGTTTACGGTTAAAAGTAAACATGCAGAATTCAGACTGGTGACTAGCAAGAATGACTTGCCTAATCTTCACGTTTCTCAAGAACCAGAACCGGAGGCCATAACGGAAGTGGTGGAAATTGCTAGCTCTCAGAGCACACCACTTGTCCCACCTCCGGATTTTTCAAAATGTTCTTCGAGACTTGATAGTCATTCAGATCACCATGTTGGTTTTGTTGATTCTTTGAATAATCAGATTCATTCTCATAATTCTCAAACAGAATCGTTTATTCCTTGTGTCGGTTGTGGTGAGCCTCTTTATGGTTCACCCTGTCGTTGGTGTACATGTGTACAATGTGGTAATGATATTCGGAACGGGAGTTGTTTGTTCTGTGGTTCGAGGAATTCATTTGACTATGATCCTCATCAGAACTCATTTAACGACCCCTCAAACTTTTCCAATTACCCACCACAGCCCGACTCATCTTCATATAACCAACATTACTGCTGTGAATTTTGTGGAGGTCCTCACCAAGGATTTGAGTGTCAATCCGGAAACACGTTTGTCTACGAACAGTTTTCTGGTAACACTCAGGACTTTGGAAATGACCAAAATCCATATTATTCACATGACCACCCACAACAATCATTTTGTTGTGAGAACTGTGGAGGTCCCCATTTTAGCTCTGATTGTCAAACAGGGAATTCATATCCTTGTAACAATTACGACTATCCATATCACGACCAACCTCCACAGTGCCAAATGAATCCAACTCCTCAGCAAACCCAACAAGACTCTTATCTAGAGCTTCTGGAGTTACTGAAAAGAGGTGAGGAGTTCAATAAAACTATACTTCATAATATTCCCAGTTTTTCTTGTGTACATTGTGGGGGTCCTCATGATGATTATCAATGTCAACCTTCCAGTTTTGACAAATCTCCACTCCCACAATGTCCTGTCATTCAAAATTCACATGAGAAATCCATGGAAGAATTGCTAGCTGAAGAGCAGGCTGCTAAAATAAAATCCCAAATTGCCTTTGAAAAATCTGTTAAGGAATCAATTGCAAAAGAAAAAGCAGCCAGATCTAGCTCTCAGTTTCGTTTTATTCTTGATGACAGTGATGATGAAGATACACTTGATTCATCAAGTTCATCAGATGATATCCCAGCAGTTGAGATTCATTCTCAAACAACTGCTATCACACCCGAAGCTCCCACTCACTCTCTGACCATGGGGGACGAGCATCTTGACACTATTCCTGAAAAGGAATCGGACGAATTCATAAAGTCTAGTGTTGAGAACCTTGTCTCAATCCCGAGAGAGTCACAGGGAACTTCTGATCATATGTGTGATTCTATCTCCCCTCTTGAGTGTTCAAAAGATCATTTTGAAACTTTCTCCGATGTTAGCGACGATTATACTTCTCATGGAAACATCGAGTATGTTGAGGCATCACTCCCACCGTCTGATGCTGATCATCATCTTGAGGAGTTCACCGATGAGCTCACTCACACCAATCCACTTTCATCAGAAAGTAGTGATAATCTTTCTGATTTCAAAGTTGATCTGGGAGAAACTGAAAGTCTCCTTGATAATGATCGTTCACTCACTTCTTATCCCAACAGTCCAATTGAGAATGTTAATCACTTTGTTCCTGAAACATTCAAACCTACTTTCACTAATCCTCTATTTGAATTCGACTCTGAATTCACTTTAATTTCTGAGAATCCACTCTTTGATACTCAGATTGAGGATAGTGATGAATCTACAGTGGAACAAGAATCCACAGATTTACATCTTGTGATTGATTCTCTTCACGAGGAGTTCACCGATGAACTCACTCATATCATATCTCCACCGGAGTATGATAACTCCCAATTTGATCATGACACACCCGAGATTTGTCTTGATCACATAAGCTTAAATGATGAGATTCATAATCCTGAAATTATGGATCCTCCTATGGATGAAGATGATGAGTTAGTCATGATATTTATCATGATTTTCTTTCTCTTCTTCACCTATCCCGTGGCTTCTCCTGTTCTTCACTCCTTCAGGAATGAAGACATTATCTTTGACCCAGGCATTTCCATGTACCATTTGTGAGCCGGGTCTGTCTATATCTCGTCGGTGTGGAACTTTCACGTACTTCAATGTTTATCCAAACATCTTGAATGAAAGTCCGATGGAGATTGTTTCTTCCACTTACTTCCCCATGAACAAATTAATTCGGGGTCGAGTCAAGCTAGCGACTCGGTAATCAAAAACAGTAGCATGCTACATGGGTTTTCACCCGTGTGTACCACCCTAGTGTGGGGGAGATGCCCCACATGTTGTATATAGATCTAAAAAATGATGAAAATTGTAAATATTAAAAAAGAGAATAATTGTTGTGTTTCCACACTTAGCTAGTAATGTTATCTTTTTACGTTCTAAGTTTCGGCATAACAGCCGGTACTTTGAATATTGAGGACAATATTCATTTCTAAGTGTGGGGGGGAAATTCTGGCGAATTTTGATCATAAATGAACCCTTTTAGTCCCTTTTTCCCCCAAAATGGCCAAATTTAAAAAAAAAAATTTAGTGGAAGTACTATGTACTAAACACAACAAATGGTAATCAGTCCACCATGTCTAACCCACATAAGGATTGGCTAATCCAGGTGCAAACAGCTCTTGGTAAAGATATCTCAAATCCGTTGACGGCTTACAATTTGCCCAAAATTGTATGGTATTTAGCTCACCATATCCTAAAAAGTGAAGAGTTGGCTAGCCCGCAAGTTTATGGCTTGTGGTAAAGGCAGTGGAAAATCCATAATTGGTAATCAGCTCACCAAAGATAATATTGATAATTTATCTAAGAGTTGGCTAGTCCAGAGCAAACGGCTTCTGGTAAAGACAAATCAAATCCGTTGAAAGCTGATGATTTGCTCAAAATCATTTGGTTATCGGTGTACCAAGGTTCTTACTTGAACTGAAACATTTGGGTACTCCAGAAGTAATGGCTTTTGGTAAAGAGATAAAATCCATTAATTTTTCTCAAAACATTGCTAGGGACTAGCAATATCTTAGTGTGGGGGATTGATGAGTGTGTAAATACTCATCATTTTTGTACAATATAAACTGCAAAATCATCTGAAAACACTCAGAAACACATCAAAATGATCAAAATATCACAAATCAGTGTTTTATGTGTTTTAAATGCAAAAATATCAAAATCTGGTGAAAAACGTATAAAATTTGCATAATTGGCAGTTTTAGTTCCCCAAGTTTCAAAAGTTGTCAAAAACAGTCCCTGAGCACATAATTTCAAAAGTAAAGTCACCAAAGGTCCTTTTAAAATCATAAGTTGTCAAATTTAGTCCTTTGATGAAAAATATAAAAAGTTTGAGAAAATTACAAGTTTAGTCCTTCAACTTTGAAATTTGGCAGAAATGGCCCCTGGAAAATTGCAAAATGGCAATTTTGGTCCTTATACTTTTTGAGAATGTCACTTTTAGTCCTTGGAAGAAACTTTGCAAGATTGGCAGTTCAAGTCCCTCAATTTCAGAAAATTGCACAAAGGCCCCTTGGATTATTAAACCCTTTTAAACCCATTTGGCCTGGTCAATATACTTTGGACCCCCTGTCAATTTGAATTGTGAACCCCCTTGATATTAGCCTGGTCAGTCAAACAAGTCAAACGGATAAACTCTTTCCCTCCACCATGGGTTTCTTCTTCCCCACTTGGCCTGCATCTCTGCAAATCCCTTCACCCATCACCTTTTTCACCTCACCTTATCCCAACACCTTTCCCATCACCCCCTCATCATCACACCTCTCACCCCCCCCCTAGTTGCAGTCTAGAGGTCAAAACAAGTCAAAATTGCTTTTCCCGCCAAATTGGAAAAGTGGCCAAACTGCTTAAAACTCATCCATTGGCTGAGAGGAGTGGTGGGAAACACTCTAGAGGACACGTGGAAGCTTTTTGAAGCTATAAAAAGGAAGAGAGAAGAAGAAAAAGAGTGTAGTTAGTTTTGTAATTTTTTTCTTAATTGTCGTTTTTAAAATCAATGTTTTAGTTTAAAAGCAAATGTTGTAATCTAAGTTCTATGTATTAAATTTAAGGTAACTCAGTATTTGTAATCAATTTTAAGTCTTAATTTCAAGGTTTGGTTAAAAGTATTGATTTTGTGTTTACTGTTGAAGAACTCAGTTTACTGTTCTTGTATTCAAGCTTATATTGGTTTCTCTTTAGACTCAAACAAGCTTAGTTGAGCTCTACATAGCTCTTGGTAAGCTTATGACTCAAGTAAAAACTCATTTAGCATAGGGTCAACAAAAGTCAACTGTGCAGCTCAATTTGGTTCAAGCAGTTAGGAAATGAAAATGGAATGGTACAGTAGCTGATATTGGTTTGGATGTGAGCTGGAATTGGTTAGGATTAGGGGTTGTTAGGTTAGAGTTCCTTTGTTCCATCAAAGTGCAATCCATAGTGGCTAAGGTGAATTGTAAGTTCATCATTTCTGATTTTGATCATTAATCTGTTACTTGAATCTGCTAGTTAGTGATTATTATTACTGTTTGATCTGAGTTTGATATTTGTTTAGCTTGTTATAGTCTAGATCTGCTTATCAGTTTATAATCAATAGCTTAACTAGTGTTTGGTTCAACTGCATAATCTGTGTTAGAGAGTAGTTAATCAGTTAGTAGTAATTGATGCTTGCTTAAATAGTTATTTGATAATCATTGGAAGTCTTGGTTAGAGCAGTTTTACTCATTAAGTCAAAATCATAGTGTATCTGATCTTGTGGTTGCTTCTGTCAAAATCAGTTGGTGTCAAAACTTGCAAATTAGCTTAAAACTACTAGATCTAGCTTTTAGTAATCAACATTAGTCTTAAATAATCATAATCAGTTTATTATTGTGGATCAAAGTTGAGTTTGGTCAAAGTTTCATAGTGTTCTTTAAAAGTCAAAATCTGTCAAAATCTATCAAAACAGTTTTGCACCAACTTTTGTGAATCAATCATTGCTTCATCATTGAGTTTCAGTGTTTGAAAACTTGGGAATTACAAGTTTAACTGGTCTTAATCTGATAATTGCTTTTTGTCATAACTGATTCAATCATTTTCATTATCAAATAAGTTGCTCAATTGGTCACCATATCCCCTGTTCACACTCAGTATTAACTGAGTATGAAACAGGCTAAATTGCAGCCACTGCATAGGTCTCAAATCAGTGAATTGGAGTTTGTTATTTGGCACTATTGTAGCTAGCTAGGTGATCTTTAGGTCTGCATTAGTAGTTTTTGAGTTTGCTTATTCTATAAGCTGGTACATAAGCCCCAACAGTAGACCTTATTGTTGTTTTGCTCTTTTAGCAGTTGTGCTTTAATCATCAATCTGAGCTTTAGGCTTGTTAGGAGTAGGTCTCTTCAGTAGCAATTAGCTTATTTTAGTTCACTTTAGCTTCTTTCACAGTTTGGTAGCTTAATTCTCTTGTTTGCTTATTTTACATAGCTTATTAACTAGCAGTTACACTATACCTCTAATATTTCACACATAAGATGCTAGTTTCTTATTTTTCATAGATTCTTATTATCATTTTAGAATTATCCTGAGAATTTCATAATTTTTGGTTAACTTTTGCTATTTTTCTAGATTTAAAATAGATTTTAATCACTTTTAAATAGCTTTTATTGCATTTAATTCAGAAAAAGTTCCAAAAAATAGTTTTTCAATTTTAATAGATTAAGATAAATATAAAAAGCATAAAAAACATTTTTCCCTATTTTTCTCCTTTTATTTGGTATTTTTCATGATTTAAATTAGATTTAAATAGATTTAAATTCATAGAAAATATAAAAATAATCAGAAAATTACAAAAATAGTTTTGAAAATTCTATTTTGATATTTTAGATTTTTCTAAGTCTTAATTTTATTTTTCTAGCTTTATTTCCTATTTTCTTGTATTTTAGGTAATTATTAATTAGTTAAAAATAGTTTTTAATTAATAATAATTAGATAAATAGTTTTAAAAATAATTTTCTTTTTCTATAAAGTTTCTTATATCATTAGGTTTGTAAAAATGTATTTTTCATATTTTTAGGACTTTTATTTCTTAGATTTCACTTTTTATTTTGTACGTCTACGTAATTTTTATTTTAAACGTAAGTTTTTAGTTTTAAGTTTTAAACGTTCATCGATTTTAAATATAGTGATAGCGTTTATTTAATAGATTTTATCTTTTTAACTTTCTTTAATTTGCATTTAAGCCCCTGTAGTTTATGGGCTTTTTCTGTAGTTATAAAAATCAAAAATCCTTTCCCGTTCAAATCCCTCGATCACTACACGTTTGACTATTCTCGCACAGCTCGCTGGAACTTAACGACCTTGGGAAACACTATACTCTCCTGATCTTCATTGCATTCGTGTCTGAGCAGTTTTAAGCTTGTTACGGTCGGCCATTCACAAGTGGCAGGCTTGTGTGATTAAGCTTGACTGTTTTGCACGGATCAACGCCGTCGCCCTATATGGTGCGACGTCGTCACCCTTTGACCATGACCCAAAACATATTTTTAGTTTTAACACGCGATGGCTCAGAGGACTTAGAACCTGACGCCGTCTCTACTAAGCCTGACGCCGTCGCCACAAGACTGCGACGCCGTCAGGTCTACAGACCTGCACCTTTGACAGCAAAACTACACAATCACATTTGACCCATTTCAATAAATTTAAACACTTTAACATTTCAAGGTAAACAAGGACCATAAAAGCTGTACATAAACCATCATTAACGCATTTTAACACTTATTTGACCCATTCAACCTAAAATGGGTAGAAAATACACTTTAATCCAAACACTCCTTTAAATTGACCATGACGTCCAATTTGACCAATCAAAATACAATAACGACTAGGACTTGTACTTGTCGATTGATGACACTTTTACAAAACTATAAAAAGACTCACGGGGTACAAATTCATCTTACGAGCTCGGTATCTACCTAGCTCCTATTATTACATATTACCATCTTGAATAATCATTCCATGTTCCACACCCAATCCAAGCCATATCGCTTCGAGCATATGAACCTACAATTACATTAACAACTATAACATGTAAGCGATAACGCTTAGTAAGTAATTGGCTAAAACATGCTTAATATATCCATTGCTAATACAAGCATCTCAACCATATAATCATAACACACAACTATCCAATTAGCACATAAAACATCTCACACATACCTTAGCCATTCAATAATTCCAAGACATATCTATAACCACTTAACACAACATCAATCACATACTATAATATTTTCATATTAAACACATAGTAACCAAGTTACTTACCTTAGCTAGCCAAGCTAAGCTATTAGGAGATTATCACCATCTTCCATCATCTCCAACATCAACACCATCCAAAGCTAACATCCTTAACACATAATCAAAATATACTTAAAACATAAACAATAAACTATAGTCATGGTTTACACAACCATTAGGCTTTCATAACATCCTCTAATCATCACATAATCATATATTGATTATATGATGATTTACCCACAATTTATCCAACTTTACCTATAATAAGATTCCCCTAAGATTACTATAATTCTCTTTTTAATCAAACCTTATGATCATAACATGATCATATCCAACTTACCCAATTACTTCAATTAAATAAAAAGGGTTTCACCCAATTACACTATAATATCTTAATTAGTGTTTAGAACCACAATTACCCAAAACCCCCAACTTGGATACATGAACCCTAACTCTTCAATTCACAATTAATTACAATTAGAGATACTTACTTGCACAAAAGTGATAGAAACTAGTTTATTAGTTGATTGGAAACACTAATCCCATCCCAATTGATCATCATTCTTGCCATCATTCTTCCCTCTCTTTTCCTAAACCGACTTTCCTTCATCTCCTGGAATTATGAAAAGCCTAGCTTAATATACTTGTAGTTTTCTTCATTGTAAAGTTATATTACTATTTGGCACTTTTGATCCTTCATTTTCCCTTCCTTCTATTTTGGCCACAAGATACTTATTTCAAGTTTAAGATGTGGCAACTTAAGTCCCCCTCATTTATATAACTATAACATAACATTTAAAAATTATTAGTTTGACTATCGGGTCAACTAGTCAATCCCGTCAAGTCCTTAGACCATATTCATCTAGGGTAGGGCCTATTTGTATTTCGGGATACGGGTGTAACAAAAATGATAGGTGGCACGACTTCTAACGACTTACGGTTAAAAAGTTGATTCGCTCCCAAACGGTCAAGTTTTCTCACTCAAGCCGACCACTTGTGAATGGCCGACCGTAACAAACTTAAAACAGTCTGGAAACGAATGCAATGAAGATCAGGAGAGTATAGTGTTTCCCCGGGTCGTTATGTCCCAGCGAGCTATGCGAAGAATCACCAAACGAATAGTGATCGAGAGATTTGAACGGAAAAGAGGTTTGAATTATTATAACTAGAGAAAAAGTACATAAACTAAAAGGGCTTAAATGCAAATTAAAGAAAGTTAAAAAGATAAAAAAAATATTAAATAAACGCTATCACTATTTGCAAAATGATGTTTTTGATTTTATGTTTTATAAAACTTAATTTAAAACTACGTTACGCACAAAAGAAAATGTGAAACTGAAGCAGTATTAATCCTAAAAATATGAAAATGATATTTTTACGATCCTAATGATAAAAGAAAATTTCTAGAAAAAGAAAATTATTTTTAAAACTATTTATCTAATTATTATTAATTAAAACTATTTTTACTTATTAAACAATAACCTAAAATCCAAGAAAATATGAAATAAAGCTAGAAAAATAAAATTTTGGCTTGAAAAAATCTAAAATAACAAAAGAGAATTTTCAAAACTATTTTTGTATTTTTCTGAATATTTTTGTATTTTCTATGAATTAAAAACTATTTAAAATTACTTAAATTGCTTAAAAATACAAATTTAACTAATAAAAATCTGGAAAAATATTTTTTTGTCTTTTTATATTTATCTTAATCTAGGAAAAATGAAAAATTATTTTTTTGAAACTTTTCTGAATTATTTGTATTAAATGCTAATTAAAAAGTACTAAAAATTGATTAAAATGAAGAAAAATAGGAAACTGACTTGGAAAAATCTGAAAAATTCAAGATAAGCCTAAAATAATATTATAAAGCTGAGAAAAATATAAAAATAGGTGCTTGTGTGCAAGAAAATGTAACTACAATGATAAGTGCTTATAATTAAGCACTTTTGAAATAAGCAAATGAACACCAATAAGCACCAACTGAACACAGAAGCTCTAATATGCTACAAGTACCTAAATGCAACTAATATCAACTGCTTTTAACCTCTAAATCACCATTTACACATATTTGACTTATTTGAGTTTAGTGCAAAAACAATTTTGAGGCACTAAGTTTGGACTTAAGCACAAGCTACAAAATAAGCTGAAAATGAAAATGAGAAGTTAGAATCTAAACTAGACCTGGTCAAGAGGTAGTAAACCAAAAACCAGACCTTGGGAAGCTCTGATGAGCTCTGTGCAACCTCTGCACAAAACCTGTGCACACTCAGTTAAGACTGAGTGTGTGCACAGGGCATATAAGACCAGATTCACAAGCCTTTTTGAAGCTTTTAAAAAATTAACAAAAATCCACAAAAATGATGATAAGTAAAGAGACCAGCTGAAGTTTTTGAAATACCAAGTTTCACTGAATTTGTTCCAGAAATGAGGCAATGATAATTCACCCCAGTTGGGCTCAAAATGAGTTTTTCAATATTTTGACTTTTGATACAATTTTGCAAAGTTGACTTATTTGATCTTTGAATCCAATTTGAGGACTGATGTTAATGTAATATGATAAAACAAACACAATGCAAGCAATATCTAAGAATTATAAACACAAATCAAGTATTTGAATTTCCAAAATCCCCACAGTTATGCAGTTAAGACAGATTCAAGAGAGTTTTGACTTTGAGCTTTGCAGGCACAATTTATAGACAGATATGAGTTCAAATGAGCTTGACAAACTTAAAGCAACAAGAAACTACCACTGACTAAACCTCTATCACAGTTTAAGCAGTAATCCAAACACACCTTTATGACACTGATATGCAAATAAAATGACCTAACTACTGATTTAGCTAATATAACTGATTAAACTGAGTTTACTTGTCCTAAACACAACTAATTAAACAGGTTTTAACTACTTATAACTACAAAAACAGATTATGCTATGAAACTTTGAAAATCACTTACAAATGGTCCTCAGCCACAATGGCTTGATATTAATCAAAACAAGAACAACTAACCTATTCCAAACCCTAACCTAGCTCAATATCAACCCAAATCCAGCTCTGCTTCAACCCATTTCCATTTCATACCCATTTTTGCTCCAGTTTGACTTTCATTGACCAAATTCCAAAGTTGCTTGAAAATTGATTGTAAGCTTATAAAAAGCTATAATAAGCTTATAGAAGCTTATTTGAGCTTAAAATTAAACTGCTAAAGGCTTTGACATAGGACTTTGAAAATAAAAATTTCAACAGTTAACATAAATATGGAAAATGAACACAAGCTTGAATTGATACTTCAAAATAGTTGCAATACACTGAAATGCTTTACTTTGATACAATGAGACTTGAAAATACAACTAAACATCTATTTAAGACTAAGAATTTAGAAAACGACATACATTTTAGAAATTAAACTAAGTACTACTTCTATCTCTCTTCTTCTTCCTTTATTTATACTCCAAACTCCTTCTCTCTCATCTCTGAACAGTTCCCAGCAATAATCTTGGCCCTTGGATTGGTTGGTATCATTTTGGCCATCGGATCAATTTTGGCGCCAAAATGAGTTTATACCAGCTGGGGTTGAGTGTTAGGTTGAATGGGCATTAAATGCACCTTGGCTTGGGGTGAGGTGGAGGGTAGTAGTGATGATGATGGAGGGGGGTTGAGTGTTAGCAGGTGTTGCAGGGGATGATGATGATGGTGGTATCTCGTGAGTTGGAGGGAAAAGGTGGAGTCAAAAGGGTTTGACTTGGTTTTAATATTAAAGGGGGTCCAAAGGTAGGGTCCAAAGGTTTGGCAGGGGATCACAATTGGTTTGACAAGGGTCCAAGTGTGTTAAAGGTTTAATAATACCAAGGACTTGTTTGTAATTTCTGAAAATTGGAGGACCAGTTTTGCCAATATCTCAAAGTTGTTCCAAGGGCTGAAAATGACAAGTTTCAATAGTACAAGGACCAAAGCTGACATTTTCAAAATTCCAAGGACTATTTTTGCCAATTTTTAAACTTGAAGGACCAAACTTGTAATTTCTCAAAACTTTTGACATTTTTCACCAAAGGACTAATTTTGACAAGTTATGACTTTAAAAGGACCTTTGGTGATTTTTCTTTTGAAATTAAGGGCTCAGGGACTGTTTCTGACAACTTTTGAAACTTGGGGGACTGAAACTGCCAATTATGCAAACTTAGCTCATTTTTCATTTGATTTTGAACATTTTGCATATGAAACATATAAAATGCAATTTTGGAATATTTTCAGTATTTTGATGCATTTGTGAACATTTTTAAGTGTTTTGCAGTTCAGATTGACCCAAAAATGATGAGTATTTACACACTCATCAAAAGTTATGAATTTTTGAAATTCAGACAAAAACTGTCTTCTGTACCTACGGATCCCACGGATACCTTGCTTGAGGGATCCGTCCAGTGTAACCTGAGGGATCCGCGGATCTGACACAGAATTACAAAAATGTACGTTTTGACCCAATGAAAAGGTATAGTCTTTGTAGACTTTTTAGTGAAGTTAATTTATCCATTTTTACCTTTATTCAAGCTTGATAAACAAGATATCTAACAACAAGACTTCAAAGAAAAAAAAATCACTAAAACACTTTTCATATTATGCTTATTATAAGATAGAAGCATATATCACCATTTAGTCTACAAGCAATTTAGCACGTTTTTGACAAAAAATTGTAACTAAGAAAACATACCTTTGCTATATCCCCTTTTTATGGTTTTAGAAACCATAGACGCGAAATACTTCATGATCTTCTAAGATACCCCAATCCTTTGCTATATTCCCTTTTTATGGTTTTAGAAACCATAGACGTGAAATACTTCATGATCTTCTAAGATACCCAAATCCTAGTATAAAGACTTCTAAAAGGAAAATGTTAGAATGATCTATCACTATCCAACATATGATGATTTCTAAAAACATGACTTTTTGTTTTAAGAAATTTCCTTCTTTGTAGTTTTCAAACATACACGGATCGTATCAAGTATTCAAAGTACAATATACTAAAAAAAACTTGGTAACGAAGCTCTGATACCAATTGTGGAAAACTAGAAGGGGGGGTTGAATAGTTTTACCAATTTAAAACTTCCTTTTAAATATTTAGATCGACTTATGTCAATCTATTTGGTTGTTTATGTTGGACATTAATAGATAGATATATAAATGTGTAATGGAAGATAAAGAGTAAGAAGCACATCACCACGACACAAGTTATTTATAGTGGTTCGGCTACAAGGACACCTTCCTTGCCCTACTCCACTCCCCGAGTCACCTACTCGAGAGTTCGTAAGCACTACACCAAACTCCTTATGGCGGAGAAGCCTTCACAACGTCGCTTAACCTTTTTCCGGTACAAAGCTAAATACCGAGTTCTTTCACACCAAGGCGAACCACACCTAACACAACGTCGCCTACCCTTTATACGGTGCTAGGCTAACCACCGAGTTCATTCACACCTTAGGAGAACTAATCCTATCACAACGTCGCCTACCCTTTATTAGGTACTAGGCTAAGCAACTAGTTCCATTACTATGGAGGAACTACTACCCTTCACGACACAACACCTAATCTCAAGGAGATCTTCTCCTTGTTACAACACCATCAAGGATATCACCATCCTAGTAAATAAACAAATACTTATATGTATAACGATGCACCTCATCGATTATACGACCTAAGCATTCTTCCCAAATGCTATTTGATTTGATTCATAGGCATTCTTCACTAATGTCTTTGACACAACGCTTAGCACCCTTCACTAATGTCTTCGTCTTGACACCTTTAGCATTCTTCACTAATGTTTTTACACGGATGATGAGCACCTTTCACTAATGCTTTCATCTTGACACTTTCGGCATTCTTCATTAATGCCTTCAACCCAACATCTATGGAGAAAGGTAGATCTATCAACAAGAGAACCTTCGTTTACTTGATGATGACGAAGCATGGCAACTCATGGACTTGAGCTTGCACGTCTTCAAGAAGTGGTGATCTTTCCTTTAATAGGAACCTAGAAGATCACACAAAAACAAAAGACAAACTACATAGATCACTTGGATCTGAGGTTAGAGGGTTAGAATACTTTGGGGAAGTTTATATGAAAAGCACCCCTAGAGAGGAAGAAATGGCTCTCTATTTATAGAGAAAATTCTCTTCTGTTTCCCCGGATCCCACGGATCCCTACCACAAGGGATCCGGCTAGCACAAAGCTAGGGATCCGTGGTCCGCTCCTCTTTGCCCATGGGTATTTTTGGTTAAGGGTCTTGGGTCATGGGTTATGGGTTGATCCATGGTTTTCTTTCTAGATACAATGTACTTGGTTAAGTGGTATATATAAAACCATGTGTTATGGGTCAAAACCATTTGCTAGTATTTACCCTTTTTGTATATACTTGTATTTACCCAATTTAGCATACACTTAGTTTTTACCCATTTTAGTATATACTTGTTTTTACCCAACTACATTCAATGTATTTGGTCAATGGGTCAAATACTTAAGTTTCTACCCATTTACATTACCCAATATACTACATACTAGTTATGTGTATATTTACCCAAATATGTAAACACTAGTTGTACATATGTAATACTAAATCATAAAATCACTTATACTTGTTTTAGTGTTTTATGTGAAAATGTGAATATGTTAGAAACTATTAGTTCAAACCATTTACGTATTTTATTTGTTTCGTTAATATGATTTTACGTTTGTTATCGACAAAACATTAGAAGATCGTAAAATATAAATAAACGTTTTTACGGCTTATTTGTATTAACAGTTTTGAATGGCGGTAGAGGCTAGTTTCTTAGGAGATATGACCAACTGACCCTAAGTGAGTAGACTGAGACGGGAAGGGTAAGATATGACCAACTGACGACCCTTTCTACTTGTACGATTTGACCAACTGATCACCTACCGTTTGGATGAACTTAAGAATTAGGGGGTGAGTGTTTAAGTTGCTAACGCCCGGGCACTCACTATTATAAATCTAGTATGTAGCGGAACTTAATGATTCGGCTTAGGGGACCAGGAACAACTGGACTTATGAAGGGACACCTGACTTCTCTAGTGGTGGCATCTTTGCTGATAGGTTAGGGCGAATTGACCAAATATTGTCCTCTCGACTTTGACCCCACCTGAAGTAATTGGAAGTAATTAGACGTAGACATTACTAGCTAGGATGAATAACTAGGTTAGCACCACTCTCCTCTATTGATCACATCCTTTGCCTTTCTTTGCTTTAGTAGTTAATTAATTAAATCATATTAAAATCTGTGACACCTAGACTTAGTATTAATCCAACACACATAGCCCTTGGGACGACCTCGGTTTTACCAAATACTACACTACACACGACCGGTTACACAGCCCGTTAGTGCATTAGGGTAGACCATAGGTATAACGAGACATTATAAATATTAAAACCTGGTCAGTAAAACCTGCATCAAGTTTTTGGCGCCGCTGCCAGGGAGTTATATTAGGATTGCTATTAAGTCTTTCATTTTTGTTTTGTTTTAAATTTCTCAAAATTCTCACGATCTCTTTTCAAGTTTTCAGGTACCATGGAAGTTGTTAACATTGATAACCTCACTCTTGAGGAATATTTAGTGTTAACAAGGGAAGAACAAGGACCAGGGATTGTTAGGCCGGCTATTGCAGAAGATGCTCAATTCGAAATCAACCTCAATTTATGAGGGAATTGCGTGCAAATCCCTTCTCTGGAAGCATTACCGATGATGCTCATGAGCATATAGACAACGTGGAATACATTTTCAGCCTATTCAAAATTCCTAGAGTCTCAAATGATGCTGTCATGTTACGGGTATTCCCTGTTTCTCTTACGGGGGCTGCTAAAAGGTGGGTTGATCGATTACCTGCCGGAACAGTCAACACCTGGCCTATCCTAAAAAAGTATTTCATTCAGAGATACTGTCCTCCATCAAGGACTGCTAAGAAATTAGAAGAAATCCATAACTTCAAGCAAGAGGGTGATGAAACGTTGTACCAAGCATGGGAAAGGTATAACGAATTATTATACAAATTCCCTACTCACTACCTCAACAACCAACAAAAGGTGAACGTCTCTTACAAAGGTCTGGACATCTCCTCAAGGCAAATGATTGATTCTCTAGGGCCGATTCCTGGGATGACTCCAACATTGGCTTTGGAAACTATTCAAAAGATGGCTGACCACTCTCACAAATGGCACAATGGGGGGAGCAACCGAAGTAAGATTGGAAATATGGAAGGCCTTGCAGCAATAAACAACAAATTAGAAAGTCTCGGAAGAGACATGAAGAAGCTCAAGGAAAATGAGCATTCCATACAAGTGGAACGAAGTGGACACAATGGAACTCCCCCTACTAAGGAATGTTCCTCCAACGAGGAAGTTAAAAGGATCGAAGAAGTAAAATATGGAAGTGGGAGCCCTTTCAACGGATACAATGGTAACGGGCCCAGATACAGAGAAAAGTCCCCAAGGTTCTACACAAGAGTCAACAACAATCCTCCTAGACCAAGCCTTGAAGAAATAATTCATAGGCACATCGAGGAATCTACAAAAAAGGGAGATAGACTCAAGGAATGGATGGTCAAGGTGAAAGAAGACACCAACATGAACTTGCGGAACCAAGATGCTGCAATTAAAAACCTCAAAACACAAATTGGCCAATTAGCTAGAAACCTTGAGACCAGTAATGCCAAAGCCATTGCCTGCAAAGCCATATTTGCGCAAGATAAGCCGAAGAAAGAACAGTGCACCTCCTCAATCCCCAATGATCTGTCCGGGATTAACTACCTAAAAGAAGATGATAAATCGGAAAACGACGAGGTCCTGCCAAGCCAACTTCCTGAGAAGAAACAATACCAGGAATGTTTTCTTCTTCCATGCACTATCGGTAATCTTAAAATTCCCGCATTAGCTGATTTAGGGGCTGGGGTAAACCTTATTTCTACCACTTTGTTTGATAAAATAAAACTTACCAATTTAAAGGAAACAACAATGATGATATAAATGGCTGATTCCTCTAAGGCCGTACCAAGGGGAGTAGTAAATAATGTGCTACTTAAAATTGGAAAATTCCTTTTTCCCTCTGATTTTGTGGTTATTGACATGGGAAAATAGGAGACTTACAACGTAATTGTTGGAAGACCTTTTCTGGCCACTTGTCGGGCTCAAATTAAGGTTTTTGAAAAACAAATTTCTTTGGGAACTGAAAATGAACGAATAACTTTCAGCATGAAAGAACATTTAAACCCAAAATTAGAAGTTTCAAATAAAGTTGATGTTGTTAATGTTCAATCACTCGATCCACCTTTGTGTTATGATCCTAGTACTAATAATAGTGGAGAAAATGATGATAGTTGCAAGAAACAGGAAAAGACTATCCAGGGTATTATGGAAGCTCCAATTCCAAACAAACATTACTGCAGCCCGATATTAACCAAGGATAAAGAATCAGTGACAGCATGGCCCTCGTGTAACCCTTTTCGTGAATTGTGTGAGGGAAAGGCGGATGAATGGATATGTGTTGGGAATAATCATTACCACGGATAGTTGTGGTTTACACTGCTTGGAATTACACTAGCAGTGGAAACGTATTACCACTGCTGGTACATTATTACCACTGCTATTGGATAATTGTTTAGTATTCGTATAATGATAAGTATAGAATAGATTGTGTGTATATTCTATATTGATAGGTTTATTCTTATCTTGTAAAGGACTCCTTGTGCTATAAAAGGAGGTCTTAGGTCATTGTCTTAGGTACTTGTCTAATTACCTACGTATTACTCACAAAAGATTCAAGGTGTAACCCTAGTGATAAGCAAGATCACTCGTATTATTCATTAATAATATTGGAGCTTAAGTTTTGTGTTTAATCTGTGTTTACTTACAATACATCATATAATCTGTCTTCTAAGTATTACTAAGTAAATTCCGTGTGCTTAATAATATCATACAAAATATCATTGACACAAGGTGTGTGTCCAGATCCATCAAGTGGTATCAGAGCGAAGGTTCTAATATTTTGTTTTAGAAGATCCAAGGAATAAGCTTAACCTACT
This sequence comes from Chrysanthemum seticuspe, assembly GCA_019973895.1. Taxonomy (NCBI): domain Eukaryota; kingdom Viridiplantae; phylum Streptophyta; class Magnoliopsida; order Asterales; family Asteraceae; genus Chrysanthemum; species Chrysanthemum seticuspe. Next base: position 275,609,630 of record BPTQ01000009.1, read on the forward strand.
CACTCAATTCAATGGAGATGGAAAACAGCCAGTCCAACTCTTCTACACCAAGGCTACCTAAGCTCAAACTTAATGAGTTTGAGATGTGGAGGATACTGATTGAGCAATACTTTCTCATTCAGGACTATGCTCTTTGGGAGATCATTCAAACTGGTGATTCTTTCAAGTATGTGACTAGTACTGTGAAGGTTGGTGACACAGATGTTGTGAAACTTTTTATGCCTGAATCTAGTATTGAAAAAGCTCTAAGGAAGAATGATCTTAAAGCTAGAAGTTTGTTGCTGATGACTCTTCCTAGAGATCAGATCATTGCATTCAGCAAGTACATGACTGCTAAAGAACTGTTTGAAGAGATTTGCTCAGTGTTTGGTGGTAATGATGCTACAAAGAAGACACAAAAGACATTGTTGAAGCAAAGTTATGAAAACTTCTCTGCTTCAAGCAATGACTCACTTGATAGCATCTGATAATGCTACACGCGTCGTTCGGGGTCAAAGGAACTTCCTTTTCGTCGAGCAAGTTTTTCAACACCCTAGGCAGTGAACCTAATCGTTGTAGTGTAGTATTAGGGTAAGCCACGGGTATTGATATCGTTCTCTAGGGGAATAGGAATGCTAGTGAGAAGTTACTACGCTAAGGTTGGGGTTGAGGAAGATTGTTTTTGTATTTTTTTATATTTTTTAAGGAAAGGAAATGTACGAATCTCGGGGTTTGAATTTGGGGGGTTGGTATTTCTACCGATTACTCTACTTATCTAATTATCTAATCTAAGGTGTATGTAGTCTATGTCTAATTAATGTGTGCTCGTATGATAGTTTAAAGATGTGTTTACTTAGGTTTTACTACTCCTTAATTATCTCCTATTGGTGGTTGAATTGTCACGTCCTTATTCCTAGTTGCGTTGTGTGTCTAAGGTTGTAGGGTATGCGTTTCTCCATAACTCTTTGAACTTACCAAAGGGTCTCGTCTACAAAACCCACTAGGGATAATAAACTCTTACTCTAAGGCACTCTCTGGATGGTTTAGCTTACAACTACTCAAGGAGTCATATTCTAAGGTTCACAAAGATTTAATCAAGCATTAAGTACACAACAAATGACCTATTGCATTACTAGATCATTAATCAAATAAGATAAGAGACAACCAATCAATATTCAATAATCAAGTTTCATATTCCCTAAGCAAACACACAAGTAAATTAACCGGACATGGAGAACATGCAAGCATACACACAAATAATCAAAGACATAATTGTATTAATGAAGTAAAACACTTATCTTGGTGTAAGATAGGGTTTGGAACCCTAAAATACTGTACAAGACAGCCTTGGTTCGGTTTAGGTTTTTACTCCAAAAGACTACACACCAAATACTGAAAAATTCGGATTCTATATATAATATTACATCTGCGACGGCGTCACCTTATGTTTTGTGACGCCGTCGTGTTGCCGTCATTAGGGTTTCGTCTTGGCCAAGTTAGACTTGCGACGACGTCACCTTATGCTTGTGACGCCGTCCTCTTCAGCTTCTGACGCCGTCTGGATTACATCTAGGCCGTCTGAGTTGCGACGGCCTACTCTTTTATAACTTGACGTCGTCACTTGAAAATGGGAGTTTTGGCTTCTGTCCCGTCACAAAGATCCTCCGACGGCGTCGCAATTAACACCTGACGCCGTCACCTTATGTTTTCAGCAGCTTTGAGTGTCTCGATTCTGACTTTGGCCATTTTCTTCGTATAATCGCGCCTTTTCGTCCAAATAAGTGCCATTCCAGCATTTTGCCTTCAAGAGACCTATAAAGTGAAAAGGAACGATATTAAGCAATAACGGATACAAAAGTGATCAAATAAGGGCTTAAACGACCCCTCAAAAAGGTACCTTTTAAAACCTTATCAGCATCTTCACCAAACTCCAGAAGATTGTTACACAACTGACTGTGTTTGGTATTGAGGTAGAAAAGGAAGACCTCAATTTGAAGTTTCTAAGAAGTTTGCCTTCAGAGTTCAAACCAATGTTACTGTCTGGGAAAACAAATCAGACATTGAAACAATGAAACTCAATGACCTTTACAACAACTTCAAACTTATTGAGCAAAGGTTGAAGAAGGCAGGGAAACTTGGTACAAGCTCTAGTAGCTTGGCATTGTTGTCAACCTCTGCTGACAGTGATGATTCTGAAGATGATAGTGATGATGACTTTGCCACTGCTGGTGTTAGCCTTAATAGTTTTTATTAGAAGTGATGGTCATTCACATATAGGAACTTTGTAACGTGCGTTAGATATCGTACTAGAATAGTCAAAGGGCTCGTGGATTGGGCTAAGCTAATTGGGCATTAGTTAAGATAAGCTAGCCTTGTATAAGTCCAAGTAACCTAATCCATGTCCAAGCCCACACGAGGCCCATGGCCATGCCTTAGGGCATCATCCTCTCCTACTATATATACCCCTCAAGTATGTCATTTGAGGGGTGTGCTTGAGCGTGTGTGTGTGTGTTTTTCCTTTGAAGCAATATACAACTTATTGTTTTCATTCTTCTCTCTTTCTCTCTAAACATATACACGAATTCATATTCAAGTCACCAAGTTCTTCATCTTTTCTTTCATCTCTACGCATATTCTGTTTGTGTAGAACGTGGTATTCTTGTGTTCATAACGTGGGTAATTGATAAGGTTGGTATATCTAAGGTCCTAACAATTGGTATCAATCGCCTAACAATGGTTTAGGAGTGTTTGTGTTTGTTTTGAAGTTTTGGTAAGATACGCGTTAAGCTCACGTTTTACATCTTTGATACGCATAAAGCTTTAATTTTTGCACTTAAAAATTCAAGATTCTTGTGGTTTAAGGTATATTTGGTGCTAAAGTTTCAGTTTTTTGCAAAAAGTTTGAAGCTTTACGTGTTTTTCTTCATTTTTGAACACGTTTTGGTTCGTTGGTCATTTCTACTCGTAACTTTTCTAAGCACTTTGGGTGAAAACGGTCAACATTTTTGGGTTATTCGAGTGTTTTTAAGGCTATCTGTGCAAAAGAAATCATTTGAATCGTTGAAAATTTCTTACGCGTAGAAGTCAAAAAGTCAAAACCCTAGTTTTCTACTCATAACGTTTTGGTGAAGAATCTCCGAGCTATAACGGTTACTCAGTGCTTCCCTCACTTGGATAAGTGTGTGGAACACTTCGACTTGTGGATATCCCTTACGCTGTGACAGTGTAAAGGATTTTTGGTTCTTAACCATAGTTTACGCATAAGCTAAAAGCTTACGAGTAACTCTACGCATAACTTCACAATTACGCGTAAGGTTTACGAGTAACTTTTTGTCTACGCATAAGCTTAAGGTTACGCGTAAGATACTGTTTACGCATAAGAATTTCCTACGCCTAAGGAATCCTACGCCTAAGATCCTACGCTTAAGATCCTACGCCTAAGCTTCCTACGCATAAGATCCTACGCCTAAGCATCGTCTACTCGTAACTTCCTGTTTCTACGCCTAAGCTCTTTCTACGCATAAAGGTTTTAAAAAAAAATAAATAAATAAAAATAATAATAATTAAATTTTTGAGACTAAACGTTCAATTTTGAGTAAAATTTAAATTTTTGAGGAGACTAAACGTTCAATTTTTACGCGAGATTCAAATTTTGGTTTAACTGTGAAAATTTTGGTCAAAAATTCAAATTTTTGGGCCTAAATTCAAATTTTTCTGTTCAAATTTGGCGTCAAAATTGTCATAACTTAAATTTTTCATACGCCTTAGAATTGATTTTTAAAGTGAATTTCAAATTTTGGGCGAAAATTTTTTAAGAACCAAGGTTACGAGTACGACTTTCAGAAAAACCTCAACCGAGCTTAATCTTCATCAACCACAACTCCTTTATCGTTGAATCGATCCTACATCAACTTTATCAGATCATACCTTCATCAATGGCAACTCAACAAGACATTCATGCAGCCGGTGCCGAAAACCGACCTCCTATGTTGGCAAAAGGTGGTTATCTTCAATGGACAAGTCGAATGCTCCGCTACATCAAGACCAAACCTAATGGGAAACTCATGATTAAATCCATTCAGGATGGACCCTTCCAGCCTCGACAAGTTCATGTACCTGGAAATGCAGATGCAACACCTCCCATCCCACCATCCTCTCATCTTCAAACTGAATCAGAATACACTGAAGAGGATCAGAAACAAGTCGATACAGATGACATGGCAATTCATATTGTCCAACTGGGTTTACCAATAGACATTTTTGCTACTGTAGACAGTTGTGAAACTGCTTTCGATATGTGGGAACGTGTTAGACGACTATGTTATGGAACAGAAATTGGTAAACAAGACATGGAGAACAAGCTGCTAACTGAATGGGAGAAGTTTACATCTACACCAGGAGAATCCATTGAATCCTACTATGGAAGGTTTTGCACTTTGATGAATGAGCTTATCAGAAACAAGTTGGCACCCAGAACAATCGTTCAAAACATCAAGTTCCTGAATAATCTTCCAGAAGAATGGGGACGATATGTCACTATTGTCAACCAAACAAAAGACTTACATCAAGTGAACTTTGATCAACTAAATGATTTTCTGAAACAAAACCAAGCTGAAGCGAATGAAGTCAGGAAAGAAAGATTGGCAAAGAATCATGATCCATTGGCACTTATTGCTAAGACTCAAACTACAGTGAATACACAACAGCAAGCTTCATCATCTTCCAACAACAACAACTTGCAGCAATACATTCCACAACCACAACAACAATTCTATCCAGATTAACAATACCAGGAACAAGGAATCACTGATTCTGAAACTGATCCAGAAGCGACCTTGCAACAGATATTTTCTTTATTGGATAAAGCAGTTAACAATCGCATCGGTAATCATGCGGTTCCGTATCAGGGTAATCAGTCGGGTCAACATGTTGGAAATCAGATGGGACAGAATGTTGGGAATAGAGCAGTGGGTAATCAGAATGGCAACGTTGCAGCTCCAGTCGTTGGGAATTATGGAAATGTGAATCAGGGTAATCAGATTAAGTGTTATAACTGTCAAGGAGTGTGTCACATGGCAAGGAATTGTCCTACTAAGCTGAAAAAGAAGGATTTTGCGTATCTTCAGAAAGCTATGCTGTTAGCACAAAAGGCAGAATCTGGAATGCAGTTGAGTGCTGAGGAACATGACTTTTGCTATTATGGATGATGTGGAAGACCGAGAGGACATCAATGCAAACTGCGTCTTCGTGGCAAATCTTCAGGAGACTAAGTACGACACTGACTCTGACGCACCTCCTGTCTATGACGCAAATGCAGTATCTAAGGTACCAATCATTGATCCATGCTATAACAATGTCATATGTGATGTGTTTACTCATGATGAACAGCATTCTGTGACATCAGCACCTACTTATGATACATACATGGACAATCCGAGTTGTAGCAATACTAACTCTGAAACTCCATATGTGGATCCTAGTGGAGGCTGTGTGGCACAAAATACTGAGACTGATGAGGAAACACGTGCCTATTTTGAATCATTAATCAATAACTGTGGCATTGAAATTGAAAAAGTGAGTAAGGTCAATCGCGAAGTTAAGGCCGCGAATAAGAAATTGACCGCTGAGCTTGAGAGTTACAAGGAGCACGCCAAAACCTATGAATTTCATACAAACAAAATGTCTGAATTAGAAATTGGTTATCGAGATTCTGTTTTAAGAGAAAAACAATTGCAACTCAAGTATGACACACTTGATGTGAATTTGAACTTGAAAACAAAATCTTTAAACAAGGAAATTTCTGATCTTAAAAACCATCTTTCTAAACAACAAGCAACTTATTCTGATCTTGAAAAAGAGAAGAAGCAGTTGATTGCTGATTTTTCAAAACGAGAAGATTCTCTTCTTGATGAAATTCTTGATAAAAATGAGATGATCAAAAAGTTGGAAAATTTGCTTGTTACAACGGGTCATTCAGCCAAATCAACTAATATGCTGATTAATCAAGTAAATCCGTATTTTCATACAACTCAAAAAATGGCTCTTGGTAACACACCTCCTTGTTTCCTCAAGAATGCTCAGAAATCTCAGAATGTGTTGAACGATGGAAAACCTTTGCATGAACCCATAATTGTTCATGATTCTCCTGAAACGTTAGAACTATCTGAGGAGAGTAGATCAAAAATGAAACAAAAGAATCCAGATCTTAAACCAATTGATTATAACAAATGGAACAAAATTAATGAAATTACTTTTGTTAATCAAAAAGAAAAGTCAAAGTTTTCCATCACACCAAGTGTTTCAAACAAAGTGTCAACACCAGTTTCAAAACCAGTTTCAAAACCAGTCTCAACTCTTGTAGTTGTCTCAAAATCTCTTTCGAAAATCAAACAAATGTCTTCAAACAATCCTTTTAACACAAGTGATACTAGAAGCATTTTAGATGACTTTAAAACTAGAATTGGGTATCTTCAAGAGACTGTCAAGTCTAAAACCAATATTACAACTAACATCTGGTTTACTCGTCATGATGACGAAACAAAAGAGTTTTTTAAAACCCAAATTGCCCCTCCGTTAACTGCCATCAGTGCGAGGGTAATTCATGTTGAACAAGCACTTTTGAAAGAAACAGCTGACTTTGTCAAGGACCATAAATCCCTGGTAAAGCAAGCTAATGAAAGTTTTGAACACATCAAAGTTTTGGAAAATCTAAATGATTCTCTCTTCGAAGATGTTATGACTACCGATATCATGTCCATTATCTTACAAACATATTCTGTTGAAGATCATGAAAGACTCCAGTCTGAGACCTCCGCAATTGTTTCAAAATATGAAAATGCTCTTGAAAAAATTGAAAAAGAAAACGTGTCCTATTTTAAACAACTTGATCGAAAAACAGAGGAATGCAAGTATGACAAAATGTCGTATGAGCGTGCCTACAAGGACATGAAAGAGCAAAATGATCTTTTGAGAGCTCAGCTGGGAAGTCAAAAAGGAAAGGCTGTGGATACTAAGTTTGCAAAATCATTGACTGAGGAGAACACAAATGTTCCCAAACCGGTTTTCAAACCAAAAATGTCTATTTCTCAGTTTGCTCCAAAAGTCAATGAGAAAAATGATTTGTCAAAAACAGTCACTCCACAGTCCCTGCCTATTAAAAAGAGAATTATCAAAAGTTTTGAAAAAGAAAAAGCAGTTGCTGAAAAACCAAAAGTTTGTTCACCTGGCATTTCTAGGAATAATACACGGAATGTGATAAAAAAATCCAGTTAAAGAATTTGTCGGTTCTAACAACTTGGTCAACAATCACTATCTAGAAGAAGCTAGGAAAAAGGCACAGACTCGAAAAGACGGAATTTTAGGTGCAACATCTAGGGTGATGAATTCTACGAGATTTCAATGCACTGCTAGTAGTAGTAAACCATTACCTAGGAACACTCTACAAAAGACTAGGGATTGGCTTGCATCTAAGAGTAGTTGCGCAAAAGAAAATGCTATGCCCTTAGAAAACAACACTAGGAATTCTAAGTCTTTTTCGAACAAGAATCAATTTCCAAAAGACTGTAGTGACAAAGTTAAAGCTGCTGTTTTAAACAAGAATATTGAATTTGTCTGTACTACATGTAAAAAATGTGTCTTTTCAGTTAATCATGATGCATGTGTCTCACAATATCTCAAGAAAGATAATTCTCTTGCCAAGGCACAATCCACTAAGAAACCAAATGGAAACAAGCCCGTTGATAAAAAGACAAACAAACAGACACCTAATAGGACGATCTCTTCAGGACGTAGTTTTTCCAAAAATGAGTCTTCCGCTGCATCTGATAAGAAAACAACTCCTCGATCTTACCTTAGGTGGATACCCACGGGCAAAGTTTTCAACAAAATAGGTCTTAGATGGATTCCCACAGGAAAGATTTTTGATACTTGCACCAACACAGATAATAGTGACAATCATTCGGATAAGGAAGTCAGATCCACTACAACCGTTGATAGTGATCAGCCTCACCGTGAGGAATCATGTACTTCTAACACTGTTATTTGTGAAAATTATTCTTCTGTGGATGCAGATACTTGTAAAAGTGTTGAAGGTTCATATACCCCGTGTGGTAAAGAAGAACTTTATGCCAATTTCGCATGTGGAAATCCTTTTCTAGTTCCACTCTTAACTCCACTTTTACTTGGCCAAGCTTAATCTTCTTTCTTCAAATCTTCTTTGTAAATATCTTTTGAAAAACAAAATACAAAATTTGAAAAACCAACAAAAGCAAAATAGAAAAATATAAAACTTTCAAAAAATACAAAAACAATAGAAAATCAAAAATCCAAAAATATTCTTCTCACGACATGTCTCTCGTATAATCGATATTCTGTACATTTCTAGAAATGTCATTCAACAATGATACGGGCATGTACAGATGCTTGAGCGAGAGTTCTTTAATTGTTTTCTAAAACATGTCGTTTCTCAAAATTTCTTCATAATAATGGCTTTCGTATACTTCAGTACGAAACCCGGACTTCAAAATAATGGCTTGCAGTTACCTCAGACTGCAACCCAATCTTTACAGAAAGGAAAGTGCTACGCAAAATCAATTTTCACAAATATCGAGCACTTATCCTAAAACAAATGAAGATAATTTCTTCTTCAATATCTTCAAAAGATTTTTTTTAAATCTTCATCTTGCGTACCATTGATTCGAAAATTTTCAAAAAGATTTTTCAAAATCTCTCACATTTTGGTACCAAGATAACTCCCTCTAAACCCTTAATTGATTCTAACTTTTCTGTATGAAAAATATGCTTTCGTTAAGGGGGAGTATTAAATCAAAATTGTTCCAAAATTCATGCTAAATCAGTTTCTCTCCAAATGCTTTTTGAAAAACATATCCTTTAATCATTTTATTTCAAAAACATCACAGATATGCTATTTTTGAGGGGGAGAAACGTGATTAAAATGTGATCAAAAAAAGTTTAATGATCATTGTTTGAATCTCAAAAGAGCTCGACTCAGACGGAACCAATGAATTGACGAGAAATCTAGTCAGGAAATGTACCATCTCGAGAAACTTTCTATGGACTTGACCAGGACGGGTAATAATTTCAAGCTAGTTCTCTAGTGATGTAAACGTGTCTCGAATCGGTCTAGTTCATTTAAAGTCGATCAATTCAAAAAGTGCGAACTCTACCCTCTCTGTGCAGATTTCTGTCAAAACATATAAGCACATGTGAAGGGGGAGTGTTTCTGAAAATATAAAACTCTCGAAGTGTTCCAAACATGTTTTCTATCAAAAACACTTTGAGAGACTTTCAAGAAAAATGGTTTTATGGCAACAATAGGACAGTCATGAAGTTATAAGGTGACTAAGGATAGGAAATTCGTCCTATGATCCGCCAGAGCCGGAGGGATCTACCCAAGGACATCACAAATAGTTAGTATTAGAAGTCCTTAGGAATGATTGAAAAAAAGGAGTAATGTGAGAAAGGAGAAAGAAGGGGTTGAAGAATTAAAAAGAAAAGTAATGAAAAAGGGTGAAAAGAAATAGCCCCCCATATTCAACCTTAGGGAAAAAACCGGGTTCAATTCATCTGCTACTGGTTGTCACTTAGATGACACTGGTATTGAAGACAAAGACGTCATGGACCCAGTGACGCACTGCACCTAACCTTCTAGCCACTCAATTCCTCTTAAAAGGATTTGTTTCATTCTCACTGGGAACCCTACATAATCTATCGACTTTCTCTTAGAGATCGTTGGTATTGAAGAAGGAGACCATCTCCCTAGTCTCCGCTCAGGAAAACCAAAATGCACTATTGAGTCAAGAGCCACGAGATTCATCAAAAGATCTCATAGGAACACTTGACATGACATCGCTTGTTGTTCATCAATAAGGGCACAAGTGATATATTCTAGAGTCCTACGCAGATCTTAGCAATCTGCCAGAACATTTATGAGAAGTTTCACATCTGTGATCTTCAGTGATTGAATGGAAACTCCTGCCAGGGTCAACATCAAGCAGCCCTGACAGCAGGTCACTTCGGTAACTCCCCGTGGATTACGCTTAGTGTGTCTCAAACGGTCTACAGTCGTGGGGTGATGCTTCGGTGTACCTCAGCGACTCATCTGAACTGTAGATGTACTTCGGTATATCGCGTTATCTCACTTGTGGGACTCCAGTTCAGGAATGGCCTTTGTAAGAATTAGAGACGTGTTTTCACACTATGCTGTTAACACCCTCGAAATTCAAACTTGTAAGTGCCGGAATCCGCTTATTACTAACCTGTTTTTATGTTTTCTTCTTATGGAAGCTCCAGAGCGGAATGATCGTGCAGATTCGCCACATGCTCATACCAACAACACATGAAAGTTCTCATCAAAATCAAAGGCAACTCAAAGTTAAAGATGATTCTTCGTCAATGTCAAAGAATCTACAAAGTTTAAAGACTCGAGAACTTCATCATTGGAAACTCAAAGTCAAATAGAAGTGTGAGCATGGTGGAGAAAGACGTGGAGATACCTAACCAACGAAGTTGACAACGGCAGACAACCACATTAAATGATCACAAAGCATGAAGGAACAATGAATCAAGACTATTCTATATCTACACACAAAGTTCAAGCTCGAGAAAAGTAAAGACCTAATCAAGTGGAGCATCTTTTAAATGACCACCCCTTAGGGGGAGATTGTTAGCCTTAATAGTTTTTATTAGAAGTGATGGTCATTCACATATAGGAACTTTGTAACGTGTGTTAGATATCGTACTAGAATAGTCAAAGGGCTCGTGGATTGGGCTAAGCTAATTGGGCATTAGTTAAGATAAGCTAGCCTTGTATAAGTCTAAGTAACCCAATCCATGTCCAAGCCCACACGAGGCCCATGGCCATCCTTAGGGCATCATCCTCTCCTACTATATATACCCCTCAAGTATGTCATTTGAGGGGTGTGCTTGAGTGTGTGTGTGTGTGTTTTTCCTTTGAAGCAATATACAACTTATTGTTTTCATTTTCTCTCTTTCTCTCTAAACATATACACGAATTCATATTCAAGTCACCAAGTTCTTCATCTTTTCTTTCATCTCTACGCATATTCTGTTTGTGTAGAACGTGGTATTCTTGTGTTCATAACGTGGGTATTTGATAAGGTTGGTATATCTAAGGTCCTAACAGCTGGTTCTACAGTTTCCACTGGTAATGTTAGTGTTACCACTGCAGGTTCAAAGAAGAAGGTTGCTAGTATTGGAGATCCTACCTTTTATGCTTTTATCTCCACTCAAGTAAATGGCTCTGTCTTAACTCATGAAGACATAGAGCAAATTGATGAAGATGACTTAGAGGAGATGGACATAAAATGGCAAATAGCTCTGCTTAGCATGAGAGCTAGGAAATTCTACAAGAAGACTGGCAAGCCCATTCACATCAATGGTAGTGAAACTCTAAGCTTTGATAAGAAGAAAGTGGAGTGCTTTAACTGCCACAAGTTGGGACATTTTGCTAGAGAATGTAGAATACCAAAGACCAAGGACAACAGATCTACTTGGTACAAGCAAAAGAAGGAACCAACTGTGGAAGAACCAAAGGCAATGTTGGTTATTGATGGTGTGAGCTATGATTGGAGTTTCATGGCTGATGAACAAGAAGAAGAACATTCTGATGCTGCTCTTGTTGCTACTGAATTTGCTCTCATGGCTTTCTCTGAATCTGAGGTACAAAACTTTGAAAGTTGTTCTAAAACATGTAGGGCTGCTAGAGAAGTTGAAAGGCTTAATGATTTATATTCTAATGAAAGACAATAGTTATATACTGCTAATTATACTGTGTCTAACCTTAGGAGAGCTATAGCAGTATTGGAAAAACAACTAGAGCACTATCAAGAAAATGAGTCAAAATATAATGATGATATGATTCTTCTTAGAAGAGAGGTAGAATATACAACAACTGTGAATGAAGCATACCAAAAGGAGTTTGAAAAACTTCAAAAGAAAAATGAAAATGTCAATTTAACTTTAGACACATGTTATCATCAGTCTAAGTCAATTGATAAAATTTGGAATGCTCAAATATATAGTAAAGTTAAGTCTGGTATGGGTTATAACACTGTGCCTCCACCACTAAGAGGTGTTCCATCACCTCCAGGTATAGATTTAGCTCATACAGGCTTAGAAGAGTCTCAGGACCTTGAACGTGAATATGGTCCTTTAAAGGACACAATGGTGAAAAGTGAGGAAGAGATTAAGCATGATAATGATGTTTTTGAGAGTGCTAGTGACTCATCTGTTGTTGATGAGAATGTTAAAAAGAATGTAGAGGCTTCAATCCCAAAAGTTGTTAATACTGTTACAGAGGAACCTAGGAAACCAGTTAATAAACCTAGATCAACTGTAAGGTATGCTGAGATGTATAGGAACAAGCCTACAGCTCCTAGGGGTAACCAGAGGAGTTGGAATCATGTTAAATCTCAACAACTAGGTAGTGATTTTGTGATGTACAATAAGGCATGCTATATATGTGGTAGTTTTGATCATTTACATGCTTATTGTGACTATCATAATGGGAGAAGGGAAGTCCATGGGAATAAAAGGGTGGAGTCTAACAGGTTTCAAAATAATGTACACCCTAATTCACATTGCAAAATGGTACCAAGAGCAGTTCAACTAAGAAGTGGTCTCAAAACTTTTGCCACTGCAAAAACTGTTAACACTGCTCACCCTAAGTCACCTGTTAAAAGTGCAAAGTCCAAACCAACTTTTGAAAAATCTGCACAAACAGGGAAAAGAACTTTTCAGAATAATAAGGTTCATTATAACCAACAGTGGGTACCTAAAAACAAACCAGCAGTTTCTACTGCTCATTCAAAAGTTATCACTGCAAGGGTTGTAAACAAGAAAAGGGGGGACATGGGCAATGCTGTGAAGGCCTCAGCACGTTGGGAATGGAAACCTAAAGGAACTACCTCTGCAACCAATCCCAATGGTGTATCAATGACCTTTGATAGATTTAACTATATTGATACACGAGGCAGATCCAAGTCAATCATGGCTTGGGTCCCCAAAAGAAACTAACTCTTTACTTTTATGTGCAGGAACATCCAAGGTCAAAAAGATCAGATCAAGGATATACAGATAGTGGGTGTTCAAGGCACATGACTGGCAACAAGTCCTATCTTTCAGATTTTGAACATTATGATGGACAGTATGTCAGTTTTGGAGGTGAAGTTAATGGAACAACATGTATGATGCAAGAACTCTAATGATAAAGGAAAACATGGATCATTATTATTATTTCACAAAACTGCATACTGAGTACAGTAGATACATCCATGGAATACAGATAACAAGCATCATTACGTCAACTGAAAACAACTAAACAACACCCTACCCTAGACACAAGCTTCATAACCCATCCCCAACCTAACCATCATCTACCATCTATGGTTTCTTTGGGAAGCCCCACTTTGGCATCACCTTAGGAGCTCCACGCATATCAATCCACTCATACACCCTAGGGCATGCTAACCCCCTCACCACTTCTCTGAATGGTGGAGAGGATGATGAAGGACCAGCTGGTGGTGGTGCTGCTCTCAAGGCTTTTGCTCGTGGTGCTTGGAGCACTTCATTAGGGAGTATTGCAGCAAGGGGAGGAACACTCAAGGCTCTTGTGGAAGTCTCATCATCTGTGTCCTCATAGGGAGAAATATAAGAACTTATTGAACTATCTCCCTTGGTCAAAGCATCCTGAGGTACTGGTTGCAGATTTGATGGACCAGCAAATGGTGGGGTGATACTCATTGACATATGAGATCTTTTTCTGGATGACACTTCTTCAAACTCTTCTTTCTCTACTCTGCTTGGGTTGTTCAACACAAATTCATCCCATGCACTGTCTGAAAATGAATTGTCTGAGGAAAGATTGATTGGATTGCACCTGCTCATGGTGATCTTTTGGAAATCTTTTACGAGAAAAGTGCTTATGTGGTAGTAATATGTGAAGTATGTGAGTAAGATGCACTTTAATAGAGGTTATGTTGTAACAAGAAGTTAATGTGGGGAAGGTGTAAGTGGTTGAGAAGTAAATGGAGTCCTGTGGCCTTGGAAAGTGTATCAGTGTCTATAAGTTGACCAAATTGACTATAGCCACTGCTATGCTCATTTCTTGATTTACACTAACCATTGCAAACCTTAACAGTAATTTCAGTGTTTGGTTTATGTTTGTGTTTTGCAGATTTGAAGGATTCTTTGTTTACATTGAATGGTTACTCTTTGGTGTTTGTCTTTCTAGTTGTCCACTAAATTTTATGCAGGAATTATTTTTAACAGTGGGAACTATATTGCAAACAGTGGTAATAGGCTTGCTCTTACAGTGGAAAAAGGAAAACAGAGAAACTTCATTTCATTAATAAAACATGATTCATTACAACCAAAGTGAAAGTACTTCTAATCATCAAAACACAAAAGACTGCAACCTAGCACATCCTACACCTACCACCAGCTACTCCACTGGCTTCTTGCCTTTGCCCACATAGTCACGCTTGTTTTTCTGTGCCCTCTTCCTTTTGTTCTCAAAGGTGGATTGCATTCTTGGACAAGGAAGACCAAGAACTTGTGGAGGAGGTTTTGGTAGCATTGTAGGCTTTGTTGGTATGGATATCTGCTTCATATTGGAGATAGCTATTTCCAGTGCCTTTGTAAGAGCTCTCGGCAATTCTTTGGTCATGGAATAGGTCTCATCATTCGTCTCATCATCATCTGATGAGTTGGAGTAAAACTCAAGAGATGGTGCAGGTTTTGCAGCAGGTACACGCTTGGCAGTCTCCTTAGTGTACTTCTTGGATGAAGTGCTTCCAGCCCATGCTGGGAAGTATCCAGCCCATCCTGATGCCTCTGAGGAAGTCTCTGACTCGATCACATATTCTTCTTCTGAATCAGAGGAGATGTCAATGGTGTTGGAAGGATTGCTCATGATTATTTTTAGGGATTTTGTGTGTTTGAATGTGCTTTGATGAAGATTACAATAAGCCAAGCCTCCTTATATATACCAAGTCAGTTGAAAGGGTTAATTAATGAGTATATTTACTTTTCCCTATTTTGGTAGGTTAAGGAGTAAATATAGATATTATCGGGTTGACTTTGGAAGATATTTTTCTTGGGTAATGGTTTGGTTAAAAGTATTTTCGGTTAATAACAAGTTGGTTATTCCTATCTCATACAGATACATAACCAAGCTTTGATGGGAGTTGATCTTAAAAGGTGTATATCTGAGATACACAACAAATGGTTATTGATTCACCATGTCTAATCCACATAAGAATCAACTAGTCCAGAGCAAACGGCTACTGGTAAAGACTTGACAAATCCGTTTATGGTTGATAGTTTACCAAAAACTATATGGTTATCAACTCACCATATTCTTTATGATTAAGAGTTGGCTAGTCCATAGCAAACGGCTCATGGTAAAGACATATCAAATCCGTTGATAGCTGGTAGTTTGCTAAAAACTATGATAAGAGCAGTCTAGTTTTCATATGATTTTATTTACCACTTCTCTTTGAAATTTTTGTGAAAAATTACCACTACTAGTTCACAGTTTTCACTAACAGTGTTATTTTACCACTGTTGTTCTAGCCGTTACAACTGATTATGTCAGTAACTTATTTTTTACTAGCCGTTGAAAGTAACCACTGATTTCCATATATATAGGGTTAAAATTTTAAGGAAATTATCTTCTTTCCATATTGTTATTTATCCTCTTAAAGATAAATACTTTCTAAAGATAATTTTTCTTGCGCAATAATCTTAAACCCTAACCCTATATATCTTTCTCTCTCAATTGGCTAGTTATTACTTCAATTCTTACTTACATAATATCGTTTTTCAACAAAACTTTGTATGGCACCTTTAAAATTTGCAGATTAGCACAACCTAGTGGCCTACCTACAAAAGTCTAATGAGAAGAGTGGCCCTGTTTTTCATCATATTGTGGACTTTCTCAATACCACTCATATAAGGTATGCTTTGCTTTTAAAACCCATAATCTATATCTCTCAAATCAAACAGTTTTGGACTTCTGCTAAGTCCATAACACTTGAGAATGGAGATACACATGAAACAGTGGATGCTCTAAGAGCCACTGTGGATGGGGTAACTATTGATGTTACTGAGGCATCCTTGAGGAGAGTTCTCCAATTGGGTGATCTCAATGGTCTCAACACATTACCTATGTCCGAAATTCATGATACTTTATCATCCATGGGGTATGATACCACTGATAAAAAGGCTACTTTCAAAAAGAGTGGTTTTTGTCCCCAATGGAGATTTTTGATACATACTCTTTTACATTGTCTCAGTCCAAAGAAAACATCTTATGAGCAATTTAGTTCAACTATGGCTTACCCTTTGGTTTGTCTAGCCACTGATAAGATTTTTAACTGGTCAAATTATATTTTTACAAGTATGACTGGCAATGTAAAGCGTTCAACAAAATTTTTAATGTATCCAAGGTTTGTGCAAGCAGTGCTAAATGAGTTTCAGCTGCAACCCCATACTAATGTTTATGAAATCAGTTGCCTAAAGCCTAAAGTTTTTCAAAACATGAATAGAGATGGCAACATGATTTTTACACCACTCTTACCTCAAATGCTTGCAAAGATTACAACTGAACAAAACACACCCGTAATCTCTGTTCCAAACATTGCTTATACTCCACCAGTTTCTCAAACCTATGAGAGGAGGAGCAAACAGCCACCTTCTTTCATGACAACACAGCAAGTTTCTGAACCTTTTGGTTTAGGAACAAGCAGTGGTGGTTCTAGACTTCAACCTAGTCCATCTAGGGAGGAATCTGAGCCAATGCCCCATGATTCACCTCTCCCAACAGGTAACACAGTTGGAAGTGATGAGGGCAGTGGGCAACAATTGGAATTGATGGTTTTGTGTACAAAGTTAGCCAAGCAGGTTGAATCTCTACAGAAGGACTTGGCGCATGTCAAGAAGCAGCATGCCAAGGATGTTAAACACTTACAAGAAGAGATTCAGACCTTGAAGAAAGAGTTGCAGGGGTTGAAAAAGCACAAGAAGACTGCAAAGTTGGTGATTTCATCTTCATCCTCACCTAATGATGGTGATTTAGCTGGTTTTGATCAAGATTTGGGTAATTCTACCAAACAGGGGAGGAAAACAAGTGCTGAAACTCAGGGGAGGAAAATTGATTTTGAAGATGAAGGAGATACTAGTAAAGGAGCAAAGGAAGCTAATACTCAAGAAGAGCAACTTGATGATCAAGATATTTTCTATATTGCAACTGATTTTACCACTTATTCAATTTCCACTGCAGAGCCAAATATTGCCACTGCAAGTGAAGAATTTGATAAACTGAAGAAAGACAAAGGTAAAGCAGTTATGGAAAGTGAAGAGCAGACTGGAAGAAAGATCTCAAAGAAAGAACAAGCACAGATTGCTCTTGATAGAGAAATTACTAAGAAGATTACTGAAGAACAAGTTGCTGCAAAGAAAAAGCTTGAAGAAATGGAAGTTGCAAGCTTTTTGGAGACTAAAAGATTGGATAGAATGGAAGAAGATCCACTTTCCACTATTCAACCTACAATATTTAAAGAAAAGACTACAGAGTTTAGCTATGTTCCTTCTGAAGAAGATATTGAGTTCTTGATTGCTAATAATCCAATAATCAAGAAAAAGGCAATTGACCTAGTAGCAGATGCATCCTTAACTGAAGATCAAAGAACTGCTCAGTTGAAGGATTTCATTTAAATGAAGAACAATCAAGCACTTCAATATGTGATTAGTACAGTCATAAAGGGTAAAAAGAAACAAAGACAACCAACCAAGGCACAAATTATTTCATACATGAAGACTTATTGTTGTCATGTTGGTGGTTGGAAAAAGCATCAATTCAAAGGAATACCTGATAATCAAGTTGAAGGTATCTACTACAGAGTTCAAAAACATGATAAAGATTTTATTGCAATAGGCTCTGAAGAAGAAGCAAGAAGGTTTCCTGGATTGAAGAGAAAGGCCAAATACAGTGATTCTCAGACTGTTAAGAAGACTAAGGTTGCTGAAGAACAAGAAATTCCTACTGAGAAATTCATTGAAGAACAACTGACTGGAATGATTGTGATAGTAGAAGAAGATTTTTATCCAGAACCACTGCAAGTAAGACATCCTATCATTGATTGGGAGGTTTACACTGCTAGCAATTTTGCTCCAACATGGAAGATCACAAGGCTAGGTGGTGAAACTTCATCATTCATGACATTTGAAGATCTCATTAAATCTTTTTACAGAGATGACCTTGACACATTATGGAAGTTAGTTCGAGAAAGGTTTGATACTCAAGATCTCAAAGATATGAAGGAGATGCAGTTATGGATTAATCTTAGAAGGCTCTATGAACCAAATGTTAATGATGATTTCTGGAAATTCTCATGCACATGTCCTGGTACTAAATGGTTTTTTTATGACTCATGTGAAGTTCATCATGTTTCTACAGCAAATGGAGTTGATGCATTCATGCTTGCTGAGAAAGAGTATCCACTCAGAGCTGGAACTCTCACAGTGATGTTATGTACAACAATAAGAGTTCATGAAGACAATGAGAAGGTCAGAGCATTATTACATAGGCTTCAAGATCAATGTTCCAGAGCTACTCAGAAGTTGAGAAAGAAGTAAAGTGTTTGATTGAATTCCCCAAATCCTTGAAGATAATGCAAATTGAAGAAACTTATTGATTTGCAGAGAAATCATAAGTTTAGGGGAGGATTGTTGGGAATAATCATTACCACGGATAGTTGTGGTTTATACTGCTTGGAATTACACTAGCAGTGGAAACGTATTACCACTGCTGGTACATTATTACCACTGCCATTGGATAATTGTTTAGTATTCGTATAATGATAAGTATATAATAGATTGTGTGTATATTCTATATTGATAGGTTTATTCTTATCTTGTAAAGGACTCCTTGTGCTATAAAAGGAGGTCCTAGGTCATTGAGCAAGATCACTCGTATTATTCATTAATAATATTGGAGCTTAAGTTTTGTGTTTAATCTGTGTTTACTTACAATACATCATATAATCTGTCTTCTAAGTATTACTAAGTAAATTCCGCGTGCTTAATATTATGATACAAAATATCATTGACACAAGGTGTGTGTCCAGATCCATCAATATGCCCTCACGAGGCTGAAAGACATGATATTAAATTTGGAAAATTAGCATTTGAAGATTGGTGCAAGATAAGATTTGGAAACTCAGAAATCAATACGGGATTCGTAAAACAACTGAAGTGCAATTACGATAACTATCGCCTTACTGATGCAATAACCAATGATGAAAGATCGAACATGAGTACAACAAAAGGTGACGAATGGGGAAAGTCATATATATCATTTAATGAGTGGCTCTCACAAAAGTTTGGAACATGTAGCATCGGTAACACTGCAAGAAAAAAGGTTTTTATCGAATGGATGAATGATTGTCGCCCACTAGTAGAGGAAGTTGGCCAAGTTCAAAGGCCACCATAAAGCCCTGAGGCTCTGAGTCTAACTTAAAGACTCGTAAATAAAGAAAAGTGCTCTTTCGGGAGACAACCCGAATTATCCCTTTCTTTTGTTTTATTTCCATTTTTGTAGGGTTTTGTGTTTTTAACTATTTTTGCAGGAAACGAAGAATTGCTGCTGCAGCATACTGATCTGACCATAGTTACGGCGTAACTCATCTCAGTGATTACACCGTAACAAACCCCTTGCAGCAGAATTTCGGATGCACTACCAATTACGGGGTAATCCCATCTCAGTGGTTACGCCGTAGCTACACTCTTGCAGCGTATGCCAGGTTTTGCCTAGTTACGGCGTAACTCCCTCTAAGAGTTACGACGTAACTATCCTCTACTTTACTTCTTTCATTTTAAACACAATAACCTTGTATTAGTATTTTAAATGAACTTTGTGGGTGTGTTCCCTATAAACCCTCACGAGACTTCACTCGTCCACTTGGGACACCAAGTGGTTTAAAAGGCTTGTTGCATATGCTAAATGCAACCGTGATTCCTACGAAAGTGAGTTAGGTTTGTTTTTCATTTTTCATTTTTTTTCTTTTTAGAATTATGCTTGTCGGTAGTGTGATTTCAGGGATTGAAGTTTGCTCATGGATTCTTATACGAAGGCACGACTCTTTTTCGTGGGCCTTCTTTCTTTTTGGAGCAAATTTCAGGGAAGTTCTCGCTCTAATTCTACTTCTCTCTTCACCTTTATTTAACGCTTAGTACAAAAGGGACTTTGTACAATTCAAGTGGGGGGACGGGAGTAGAATTGTATCTTGAAATTTATTTTTCTCTCATTTTTCTAGTTTATTTAGAAAAATTATGCCATTTTTACAATTTTGACATGTTTTTCTTAACCTAAATAGATTAGACCTTAGCCGAGCACATACAACCCTTGATATTATATGGTGAGATTAGCCTTATCCGTTTCCAATATTTTACCCCCAATCCCACCAAATTATGAGTGTGCCGGTAGCTTGTAAACTTTAGAACTTGGCCTTTGCATCATTTCGAGACCATAGACGAGGTATGTTGAGTTAGCCCGATGTATTTGGACTTTTCAGTTTAAGAAGGCAGTATTATAGGATTATCACCCAAATAGCCTACTGATAACATCAAATAGTCCTGAATATTAAGTGTCAATTTCCCCCGATAATGCTTGTAATTTATTTCATTTATATGGATTTACGCTTGTTTTCCATTGTTTTCCACTTTTAGGTAAATTACGAGCATTAGAGCTAAAGAGATGCGGAACTGGAGAAATATCAAAAGATTTATCACAGTATGCTACTTTGAAGAAGTTACGGCGTAACTCATCTCTCACATTACGCCGTAACTATTGCGTGACTCAAAAAACCAACTTATCAGAAGGTTACGGCGTAACTCTTCCCAAAGGCTACGACGTAACTATATTAGGTCAAATGAGGTTCCACGCCGCTGGTACTTACGCCATAACTATTTCATCCACTACGGCGTAACCAAGTTTATTGAAGACTACGGCGTAACCACTTATAAGGTTACACCGTAACTAGAAGATCTAGTGCAAAATACGGAGGAATTCAAGGTTACGACGTAACTCTTGTTATGGTTACACCGTAACCCATATCTGGCCTATAAATACCCATGAATTCCAGCATTTCTAATCATCCCATTCCACACACAACAATCAGAGAACGTGGGAAAAAGCTCAAGGCAGGTCTCGAGGAGCATACGGAGCTGTCTCCAAGGGAGAAATCACTCCCCAACGATAAGCATTAGCATTTTATATTTTCTTTACTTTCAATTCATGTATTTCGTACCTTTGAATATTGAATATGTTTGTATGATTAATATGAGCGGCTAAGCACCTCTTGGTGCTGGCCTAGTTATGATTCCTTAATTGTTTTGTTTGCATTTACATTACTTCCGTACAATTATTTCTAAGTGTATGCATGCATAGTTTATTGGTAGCCACCCTTGGTTCGGTAGTTTTGAATGGCGGTAGAGGCCAATTGCCAAGGAGATATGACCAACTGACCCTAGGTGAGCGGACTGAGATGGGAAGGGTAAGATATGACCAACTGACGACCCTTTCTACTTGTGCGATTTGACCAACTGATCACCTACCGTTTGGATGAACTTAAGAATTAGGGGGTGAGTGTTTATGTTGCTAACGCCCGGGCACTCACTATTATAGATCTAGCATGTAGCGGTACTTAATGACTTGGCTTAGGGGACCAGGAACAACAAGAATTATGAGGGGACACCTGAATTCTCCTGTAGTGGCATCTTTGCTGATAGGTTAGGGCGAATTGACCAAATGTTGTCCTCTTGACTTTGACCCCACCTGAAGTAATTGGAAGTAAGTAGACGTAGACATAACTAGCTAGGAGGATTAACTAGGTTAGCACCACTCTCCTCTATTGATTTACCCTTTACCATTTATCTGCTTTTATTTGCTTTATTCTGCTTTAGTAGTTTAATTAATTAAATCCTTATCGAAACCATTATTAATATGTGACACCTAGACTTAGTAATAATCCAACACACATAGCTCTTGGGATGACCTCGGCTTACCGATTACTACACTACACACGACCGGGTACACTGCCCGTTAGTGCACTAGGGTAGACCATAGGTATAACGAGTCTTTATAAATATTAAAACCTGGTCAGTAAACTTTTCTCACGATCATATTTTCAGGTACCATGGAAGTTGTTAACATCGATGACCTCACTCTTGAGAAATACTTGGCGTTGACAAGAGCGGAACAAGGGCCAGGTCTCGTAATACCGTCAATTGGATCGGATGTCCATTTCGAAATCAAAGACCACTTTATGAGCGAACTTCATGCTAACCTTTTTTCACGAAACAGGGACGAAGATGCATATGAGCACATTGAAAATGTCCTATACATCGCTAGCCTTTTCAACATTCCGGGCGTGTCTCATGATGCTGTTATGCTAAGGGTATTCCCAATGACTCTTACTGGAGCTGCCAGAAGATGAATCGAAAGATTTCTCGCGGGGGCAATCAATACTTGGGCTCTACTTAAGAAGCACTTTATTCAGAGATATTTTTCGCCATCAAAGATTTCTAACCAGCTTTTGGAGATCCATAATTTCAAACAAGGAGACGATGAAACGTTTTATCAAGTGTGGGATAGATACAACGATCTACTTTACAAATGTCCTACTCACGATCTGAACAACCAGCAAAAGGTCAACATTTTCTACAAAGGAATCAACGTAACTACAAGGCAGATGCTGGATTATCAAGGACCCATTCTGAACATAACTCCTACCCTAGCTATCGAGGCCATTCAGAAACTTGCCGATCACTCTCAAAAATGGCATGATGGAGGAAACAGCCAAAGCCTTAAAGGCTCGATAAGCATTGCCTCCATTTCAAGCAAATTGGAAAACCTTGGAAAGGACATGAAGAAACTCCGGGAAAATATTCATGCTATTAGGATTGGATGCAATAGAAGTGAAGACTGGGGCCAAACCGGGGATTTGTCTACAAGAAATATAAAACCCCCGAGTCGAAAAGGTAATGTATGGAAAAGAGAAACCTTTCTATCAAGATTCCTTCAAAGCAAGAAATTATTCGCTCGAGGAATCAATAAATAAGTATCTGGAAGAAGATAAGATACGGCAAGCCAACAGGAATGCATTGTTTAAACAATTCCAGGATGCTAGAACCACTCTCTTCGTACAGCATATGGATCGGGAGGACAGCAAACTGATTAAGGGTGATAAAGTTAACAATTCATTTAATGATAGTTGCTATAATGCCATATATTCCAGCAATGGAAAACCTCTCTATACCCCTTTCAGGTATGATGAAGAAGAACTTTTCTGGATTGCAAAAACAAGCTGAAATCATGACAAGCTTCAAAAAGGATGAATTACAGACGGAAACTGAAGCGGCTACGGAAAATGAAGTAAAATTAAACGCCAGGTGCTCTGCAGTCATTCTAAATAAAATTCCTCTCAAGGAAAAAGACCCAGGAAGTTTCATTCTCCCTTGCTCTATTAATAATTTACATAATATCAATGCCTTAGCTGACCAAGAGGCTAGTATTAGTATCATGCCATTCTCTATGTGTAAAAGATTAAATCTTGGGCCTATCAAACCCCTTTGCATGACTATAGAAATGGCTGATAGAACAGTTAGCATCCCCAGAGGAATAGTTGAGAACGTGCTCATCAAAATCAGTAATTTCACTCTTCCTGTCAACTTTGTTATCTTAGATATGGAAGAAGACCTCGACATTCCATTAATTTTGGGAAGACCTCTTCTTGCTACTGCTCGTGCTAAGATTAATGTTTTTGAAAAAAATCATCACTTTGAAAATAAACGATAAAAAGCTTACACTGAATATGGATGATGTTGGGAAATGTCATCCAGTCGAAACTGTTTGTGTTATCAAGAAAGGGAAAAACAAAATTATTCCTCCCATGCACTACGCTACTAATCATCATAACATGTAGGGAAGAAAAACCATTGAACACAACAAGGGAGGAATACAACGCGATGACACCTCAAGAAATACGGAAAACGAGTCTTAACAAAATATGGCACGAAGTTCAGAAAGTAGATTACAAGCACTTCCCAAAATTAAAATATCATTGGTGCAAAGCTATCCCTATTGACCACGATAAAGGATTTGATCTCTGGGCTTCATGCAACCCTTACTCAGACATCTGTGACGGGGGACACGACAAGGAAAGAACAAAAAACAACAAATACTTATGGTCCTCAACCAATGACAAAAAGATAACGTTCGAAGTTTGGATACGAATTAAGTATGGAGAGTTAACGATGATGATAAAAGGAAAATATGGACTGATCCTTGTCTCAGCAAACCCAATAAGGATAATCATGAGACTCTTCACGATACTGGTAACTCAACGATTGATAACCAAACAGACACGAGAGAAGATTGCAATTATGGGCATGTGGATAACTCTAGTGAAACTAAAGACTACAGCATTAAAGGAACCATTGACAAAGATCCACGGTACAAGTTAAGTATGACTGACCTTGAAAATGAGGAGTATGCACAAAGCAGATGCAAGCTACTTGGGATCCAATATAGAAAACCACCACCTATTGTCGCCCAAAGATTCGTATTCACTAGGTATCACTTGGGACCGGACGAAAAATTTTGCGAGGTTCGGAAAGTGGGAATCAAAGAGTACGACCGCACAGCCATGAATGTCGCCTGGATGAGGCATAACATGAGGAAAGACATTGAAGAGGTCGGGGAAGTCCAGAGGCCCCCATAGTAGCCCCGCAGCTCTGAGTCTAACTTAAAGACTCGTAAATAAAGAAAAGTTCTCTTTCGGGAGACAAACCGAATTATCCCTTTCTCTTATTTTATTTCCATTTATGTAGGGTTTTGTGTTTTCTAACCATTTTTGCAGGAAACGAGGAAGTAATTGCTGCTGCAGTTTGCTGATCTGACCTGAGTTACGGCATAACTCATCTAAGTGATTACGTCGTAACCAACCTTTTTGCAGCAGAATTCTTGACGCATTAATCATTACGGCGTAATACCATCTATGTGGTTACACTGTAACCACTCGCTTTGCATCTTATGTCAGGTTTTGACAGTTACGGCGTAACTCCCTCAAAAGAGTTACGACGTAACCTTCCTCTGCTTTAATTCTTTCATTTTAAAACACATTAACCTTGTATTAGTATTTTAAATGAACTTTGTGGGTGTGTTCCCTGTAAACCCTCACGAGACTTCACTCTTCCACTTGGGACACCAAGTGGTTTAAAAGGCTTGTTGCATATGCTAAATGCAACCGTGATTCCTACGAAATTGAGTTAGGTTTGTTTTTCATTTTTCATTTTTCATTTTTCATTTTTCATTTTTTTTTCTTTTTAGAATTATGCTTGTCGGTAGTGTGATTTCAGGGATTGAAGTTTGTTCATGATGCTTATACGAAGGCACGTCTCTTTTTCGTGGGCCTTCTTTCTTTATGGAGCAAATTTCAGGAAAGTTCTCGCTCTAATTCTACTTTTCTCTTCACCTTTATTTAATGCTTAGTACAAAAGGGACTTTGTACAATTAAAGTGGTGGGACGGGAGTAGAATTATCTCTTGAACATTATTTTGCCCTCGTTTTTCTAGTTTATTTTGAAAAATTTTGCCATTTTTATAGTTTTGACATGTTTTTCTTAACCTAACTAGAGTAGACCTTAGCCGAGCACATAAACCCTTGATATATTATGGTGAGATTAGCCTTATCCTTTTCCAATATTTTACCCCAAATCCACCAAATTATGAGTGTGCCGGTAGCTTGTAAACTTTAGAACTTGGCCTTTGCATCATTTCGAGACCATAGACGAGGTATGTTGAGTTAGCTCGATGTATTTGGACTTTTAGAAGGCAATATTATAGGATTATCACCCAAATAGCCTACCATTGTGTGTCTATCGATTATTCACCTCGACTTCTCGACCCCCATGTGAAACCCTTTTGTTGCACTCACCTTTAGTGCAAGATACCCCTAGATACACCCATCTGAGCCATTCGTTTCATATTTGTTAACCTGATATATCGTTTCGATACACCTATACACCTTAGCCTACCCTGTAGTCTTTATTTGTGATTGGGAAGTCATCATTTGCCTAAGTTCAAGGTTCGAGTGGAAAGGTTCAAAAATCACGCTTTCATCGACAACATTCCTGAAGATCATTGAAGCCCCCCGAATTCCCATTGTTCATCTCAAGTGGGGGGATATTATGTTTAGTTATTATTATGTTGAAAAAAAATAGTTGTTATGTTATTGTAAAGTGCAATGTTATAAGCACTATGAGCTTTATAGATTTAGTAACGAGGAGGCCACCTCGGTCACATTTGAAGATTGGAGTTAGTGATTATGCCAACAGTTGGAGAAAAGGTGGTGTGCCCAGCACGACGTCCTCTAATGACACATCTACCTTACATTTCATGATCCGGTTTCTTGACTTCAAAGCTTGAACTTTGGGCGGACGGTAAGTGGTGATGACTTGGTTATAGATTTAGACTACATGCTTGTTTTTTATTTTACACCATTTATACATCCCATGTCTTATCCTACCCTTTAGTCATGAAGCGTGTCAAGGTGATGCAGCGAGCAATCTTTGGTGTCTTGGCCATGGATTTGGTCATGTATCATTGATTTTGTCCACTTCGCCGTGACATGTTAGTAATGACGAGTCACCCCTTAACCTTTGTCGTGTCTACCCATATTGCCTTCGAGAATTGTTTAGCCCTTAATTCTAGTGGTGGAGATTTGTGTAACCGCCAAGCTTATGATAGAATACATGCTATGACTGTGCGATTGAGTGATCACCCTGAAATTCACACTTAGAATAGTTGAGAGATTTAAGTGTTTTGTTCCCCTTTCGTGAGGTGTTCCGCTTTGTTTTATTCTAGCATAAGGGATTTGTAAACTTTTATTTTCCAGGTTATGGGAGATATCTTTTTATGAATCTTTTTAATAAAGTCTACTTGAGGGCAAGTAGAGTTCAAGTGGGGGGATATTTGATAACATCAAGTAGTCGTGAATATTAAGTGTCAATTTTCCCCAATAATGCTTGTAATTTATATCATTTATATGGATTTATGCTTGTTTTCCATTGTTTTCCTTCAGGTAAATTACGAGCATTAGAGCTAAAGAGACGCGGAATTGGAGAAATATCAAAAGATTTATCAAAGTTTGCTACTTTGAAGAAGTTACGGCGTAACTCATCTCTCACATTACGCCGTAACTATTGCGTGACTCAGAAAACCAACTTATCAGAAGGTTACGGCGTAACTCTTCCCAAAGGCTACGACGTAACTATATTAGGTCAAATGAGGTTCCACGCCGCTCATACTTACGCCGTAACTATTTCATCAACTACGGCGTAACCAAGTTTATTGAAGACTACAATGTAACCACTTATAAGGTTACGCCGTAACTAGAAGATCTAGTGCAAAATACGAAGGAATTGAAGGTTACAGCGTAACTCTTGTTATGGTTACGCCGTAACCCAGATCTGGCCTATAAATACCCCACAAATTCTAGCATTTCTAATCATCCCATTCTACACACAACAATCAGAGAACGTGGGAAAAAGCTCAAGGCAGGTCTAGAGGAGCATACAGAGCTGTCTCCAAGGGAGAAATCACTCCCCTATGATAAGCATTAGCATTTTATATTTTCTTTAATTTCAATTCATGTATTTCGTACCTTTGAATATTGAATTGGTTTGTATGATTAATATGAGCGGCTAAGCACCACTTGGTGCTGGCCTAGTTATGATTCTTTAATTGTTTTGTTTGCATTTACATTACTTCCGTGCAATTATTTCTAAGTGTATGCATGCATAGTTTACTGGTAGCCACCCTTGGTTCGGTATTTTTGAATGGCGGTAGAGGCTAATTGCCTAGGAGATATGACCAACTGACCCTCGGTGAGTAGACTGAGACGGGAAGGGTAAGATATGACCAACTGACGACCCTTTCTACTTGTGCGATTTGACCAACTGATCACCTACTGTTTGGATGAACTTAAGAATTAGGGGGTGAGTGTTTAAGTTGCTAACGCCCGGGCACTCACTATTATAGATCTAGCATGTAGCGGTACTTAATGACTTGGCTTAGGGGACCAGGAACATCAGTACTTATAAGGGGACACCTGACTTCTCTTATGGTGGCATCTTTGCTGATAGGTTAGGGCGAATTGACCAAATGTTGTCCTCTCGACTTTAACCCCACCTGAAGTAATTGGAAGTAAGTAGACGTAGACATAACTAGCTAGGAGGATTAACTAGGTTAGCACCACTCTCCTCTATTGATTTACCCTTTACCATTTATCTGCTTTTATTTGCTTTATTCTGCTTTAGTAGTTTAATTAATTAATTCCCTGTCGAAACCATTATTAATCTGTGACACCTAGACTTAGTAATAATCCAACACGCATAGCTCTTGGGACGACCTCGGCTTTACTGATTACTACACTACACACGACCGAGTACACTGCCCGTTAGTGCACTAGGGTAGACCATAGGTATAACGAGACTTTATAAATATTAAAACCTGTTCAGTAAAACCTGCATCACCTACCATTGTGTGTCTATAGATTAGTCACCTCGACTTCTCGACCCCCATATGAAACCCTTTTGTTGCACTCACCCTTAGTGCAAGATACCCCTAGATACACCCATCTGAGCCATTCTTTTCATTTTATTAACCCTATATATTGTTTCGTTACACCTATACACCTTAGCCTACCATGCAGTCTTTATTTGTGATTGGGAAGTCATCATTTGCCTAAGTTCAAGGTTCAAGTAGAAAGGTTCGAGAATCACGCTTTCGTCGACGAAATATTCTTAAAGATCATTGAAGACCCCCCGAATTCCCATTGTTCATCTCAAGTGGGGGGATGTTATGTTTATTTATGTTGATTCAAAAAAAAGTGATTCAAAAAAATAAATAAATAAAATAAAAAAATAGTTATGTTGTTTAGTTTATTGTAAAGTGCGATGTTATAAGCACTATGTTATGAGCTTTATATAGATTTAGTATCGAGGAGGCCACCTCGGTCACATTTGAAGATTGGAGTTGGTAATTGCACCAACATTTGAAGAAAAGGTAATGTGCCCATCACGACGTCTTCTAATGACACATCTACCTAGTATTTCATGATCCGGTTTCTTAACTTCTAAGCTTGAACTTTGGGCGGACGGTAAGTGGTGATGACTTGGTTATAGATTTAGACTATCTACTTGATTTTTATTTTACACCATTTATATATCCCATGTCTTATCCTACCCTTTAGTCATGAAGCGTGTCTAGGTGATGCAGCGAGCAATCTTTGGTGTCTTGGCCATGGATTTGGTCATGTATCATTGATTTTGTCCACTTCGCCGCGACATGTTAATAATGACGAGTCACCCTTAACCTTTGTCGTGTCTACCCATATTGCCTTCGAAAATTGTTTAGCCCTTAACTCTAGTGGTGGAGATTTGTGTAACCGCCAAGCTTATGATAGAATACATGTTGTGACTGTGCGATTGAGTGATCACCCCGAAATAGAAACTTAGAATAGTTGAGAGATTTAGGTGTTTCGTTCCCATTTTATAAGGTGTTCGGCTTTGTTTTATTCTAGCATAAGGGATTTGTAAACTTATATTTTCCAGGTCATGGGAGATATCTTTTTAGGAATCTATCTAATAAGGTCAACTTGAGGGCAAGTAGAGTTCAAGTGGGGGGATATTTGATAACATCAAATTATCCTGAATATTAAGTGTCAATTTCCCCCAATAATGCTTGTAATTTATATCATTTATATGGATTTACGCTTGTTTTCCATTATATTCCACTTTCAGGTAAATTACGAGCATTGGAGCTAAAGAGATGCGGAATTGGAGAATTATTAAAGATTTATCATAGTATGCTCACTTTGAAGAAGTTACGGCGTAACTCATCTCTCACATTACGCCGTAACTAAAGCGTGACTCAGAAAGCCAACTTATCAGAATATTACGGCGTAACTTGTGACACACGGTAATTTTTCACTTATTATTAAATAATAAATGGTGATTTATTATTACTATGCATATTCATTAAGCATACATAAGCTTTCCTGATCATTCGAGTAAATAACTCGCACCCTGTAGCCTGTTGCATTACTTTTGCATTCATCGCATAATTTGAATATTGTGTTATTTTAGTCCTGAAATTGTCTTATGACTAAAATTGTAAGACGAGAGGTTATCTCGTTTTCCACTGTGACCGACACCGCACGCGTACCGACACTATGATAAGGGCAAATAAAACATACGATAAATCCCCGGAATAGAAAATATTACCAAGATAATACCATTTAAGAAACGTGTTCATATGGCGTTTCGGTACAAAAAGTGGCAAATTATAATACTTCATTCACAGTATAATTTTCGCGGGACACAAAATACATGAATACAATTATAATTTACCTACAATATTTAAACCACCAAACCTTATCTCAAAAATTAAAATGCAACAAATGAATTAAAAAAAAATGTTTCCTATCCTTCTCCTCTTGGTTAAACAGCCCCACTCCATTTTATTTTATTTTATCGTTTTCTACCTCTCCCCTATTCCCCACGTTCCTCTCTCACAAGCAGATAACCACAAAAAAAAGTCTTTTTCCCCAAAAAGACCTATTCCCTTCCCCTACCTCTACCATGCGCCTAGGTCAACCTACTCAAAAGATGCAAATGATAAAAATGGATCCTGCAAGAAGGTCTTTCACCCTCACTTTCTTCATTCAAAGTAATTTAGTGATTGTTTTTGTTGGGTCTTCACCAACACTCACGCCGCCCCAGTTTTGATTAAGAATTAGAGTGTCCAAGGGTAGCCATAGGAGCTTCACGGGTCAATATCTTCTTCCTATCCCTCCAATAAGGAGCCGCCTAGTGTGAGGATGGGTGTAAGAGAGAAGAAAGTCTTAGCTTGATATGGTATTACACCATGTCCCAAGATGAAAAGTGAGGTCAAGGACCCTCTACAAGGCTTTCTATTTCACTGATTTGAGCCAGGAGAGTCACTCTCGTTCACCATTTTCATTCCTCACTCAAAACTTTTCCTTTCACTTGTGGAGATAGCACCAGTTTCTATTTGGGGTTCAAGTCAAGAAGAGTTGGTGTTGGGTTTAGTTTTGATCTCAAGTTAGCATTCACCCTCGTCAGTTTCATCTCCCTTGATAAGGTTTACTATTTTTCCTCTTCCTGTAAATTTAGTAGTGCTATGAACCTTAAAAGTGAGATGTTAAGTTTTGATACTTTGTATTGATTTATGCTTGTGACTTTCGGATTGTGAGGTTAATATCATAATTGGTGCTAAGTTGCTTGGCTCGACGGTGAAACCACATTGCTACTCGTGGGACTCATCAGTCGACATCTATGTTAATCATGATGTGTTAATAAAAGTCACATATTAAAGAAACCATCACCTTGTATAATAAGTTGTTTGCATAAGGAAAATTTGTCGTTATGGCACGATGGGGTTACTCGAAAAATAAAATGTTTATCGTCATAATAAGTAGCTTTATATACATCACAAACCTAGTCTTAACTTGAGAAAATTGAATTTTGTTATATTGACAACTGGTGTCTTGAATTGTTGCTATAAGTTTCGTGATGTACTTGTTGTGTTCGTCTTGGATAAGAACCTAAGTCGAGAGTACTAATTGCTAAATAAATGTGATTAGCCTATATTTTGTCATGATCCGTAATAATATAATGGGTTGTCGGGATGAAACCGGGTTGAGTAGTACTCGGCTAACACATGGTTTCGCCACACCCTTGCTCTCACTTTCCAGTCAATGGGTTAATCTCGAGTACCATACGGGACGTTATAGACACGACGGGTAGCCGAGTATGGGTTGGAGCACATCAGTCGTGACACCCTCGGCTTGAGTTTAAGCTCCGAAATGATAGCATCTTGCTCACCTTGAATGTACCCTTTGTTATACTATTTTTCTGCGTTTAATCTTCGCCACAAAATTTTGGTACAAGTTTCTTGCCTTCGAAATTGTTAACAGCAGCATTACTATCAAGTTTCTGGGCCACAGCCCAAATCATAAATCTTGTCTTACAAAAAGAGTTTTGGTTGGTTTTGGGCTCAAGCCCAAACCTGGTACCTTGCTGCTGTCGACACCGGGCCACAACCCACCGTGGCTTTGGAGTATTCGTTTAAGTGAACTAAGCTGATCAACGAGATAAAACCCGAGATGTTTAATCGAAAGTCAAAATATAAACTAAACTCATTCCCGCGTATTTAAAATCTCCTACTTATATATATATATATATATATATATATATATATATATATATATATATATATATATATGTATGTATATATATATATGTATGTATATATATATATATATATATATATATATATGTATATATATATATATGTATATATATATATATATGTATATATATATATATATATGTATATATATATATATATATGTATATATATATATATATATATATATATATATATATATATATATATATATATATATGTATATGTATATGTGTCGACAAGTAAACAAGTGTAAAAGTCCTTATACAAGAAACAAGTGTTTAAAAACATAATATACTTAATAAGGTTTACATCAAGAGTTTAACGTCAATATGTTCGGGTAGACACAATTATGTCAAGTAAGTTGCTAGTCATGAATTATAAAGATTAAGAATTAATTTTGGATAAACAAATAGTGAATAACTATATCATTTTATCATAAAATACATTTGAAAGTCTTCAAATTTTAAAATGAGTATTTTCTAAAAACAATTAGAAAATAAATCAACTTTATTTGATTTTGACGATTCAATTATATGTCAACATGAATAAGTATATATACATTCATATACTTACTAGTACAATATTATGATTATTTTACAAACCAAATTCGGTCTTAATACCATTATGAGAACAAGATTAAATTAATTATTCTAAGTAAGTCATACTTAAAATAATGAACTAAAACATTGCCCTATTTATCTAGGTCGCGTGTCGGTGCAGCTTCACAATATTCATTAATCTTCCACCTTTGGACTACTCATTACTAAGGTGTGTTTATAGCCCCTCTTTTACTTGATAAATTGTTTTATACATGTTGGGGTGAGAAAATATGCAAAACCTTTTTATGGACCTGAACTATTACATGATTAATATAACGTGGTTTAGCCTAAGCCCTTATATCCCTAGAAATGCCCCCTTTCATGAACCGTCAGTTCCCTGCTGGGAAGCGCGAATGTTATAAATAGATCTATTGAGGGTGACTCCTCTGTTCGGTTGGCCATGCTTAGGCCAAGGCGAAACGTATACCATGTCGGAATCGAGTGTTGAGGGACAAAACACTCGCATTGGGCCCCATATGTTGTATGATTTCATTTAGCATACAGAAACTGTCGTAGTATCGGTTGCATGAACTTAGTGCTAACGTAATAGACTTTCATCCATATATCATTATATTCGTTGTAATGATTATATGTCTTTGATTATGGTCCATGTTTACTGTTTTATTATAAACCTATGAACTCACCAGCTTTTAGCTGACCTTTTTAGCATATTTTCTCAGGTGTTTGATTTGTGATCATGGATTCAAGGCAAGAAGTGGCAATGGTCGTAGTTATGCTAAAAGAAGTGTTTTAACACATAATGATGTTTTATTTGGGACCACAAAACTTATGGGTTGTGCCCTTTTATTTAAACAATGTTTGTAAGACAATGTTTTAAAACTATTTTATGAAATTAAACAGAGTATGTATTCCGTTCTTTATTACTTGTGTTATGATCTCCGATTTAGTAGCACCCCATGACCCGTATGCTTCCGCTAAACCAGATTTGG
Organism: Chrysanthemum seticuspe; assembly: GCA_019973895.1. Lineage (NCBI taxonomy): Eukaryota > Viridiplantae > Streptophyta > Magnoliopsida > Asterales > Asteraceae > Chrysanthemum > Chrysanthemum seticuspe. The sequence goes on from BPTQ01000009.1 coordinate 275,643,537, forward strand.
GGGTGTTACAGATTGGCATCGGAGCCTAAGTTATAGAGAACTAGGTACGTATAAGCCCTAAACTATAACTACTTTTTACAAAAACATCACGCTACGACCGTCATTTGCCACTTGCCTTACTTGTCATTTTACTTAAAGTTCATTTAAACAGGATTGCATGTTTCATTTCCTATTTACTAGTTCACTATTCCATATTTATTATGAGTATTTTTCCACATACTTACACATATGAACCGTCTTGTCACCGACCATGCCTTCACATGCCTTTCACCACGATGTTCAAGAGAACACCCTACTTGCTGCTCACTCACCTGTTACCCACCAGATTGCATGCATGACCACAGATCCGTACATCCAAGTTGTACAATAAGCTCATCCAGACACTTCACCTGTTTCATCCATACCCACTCTCACTACTGCTCCATCTGCCTTACTGACCCGCAGGCGTAAAGCCCGCATGATTGTTAGAGTGCCTGGATATCATGAGCGATATTCATTCCTACCTGCATCAGCTTCCTAGATGACCCGCACTGCTTACATGGGTCCCTCTACCACTCCAGTATCACTATCATCATCATCCACCCATTCACCACCTCACCAGATGCTTAGGAGAGCCAGTGACACCTACTCAGAGGAAGACCCAGAGGAAGATCCAAAGGAAGACCCAGAGGATGAGTCGGCAGAGTTTATGCCAGTTAAGGGTATTCCGGTAGACATGGGTACGCAGATTGAGCAGAGGGACAATGTAGAGATTGTTCATAGTATCCATGAGTTGGGAAAGAGTTCTAGGATGGCTCAGAGGATGATTGGTGATATGGTTATTGATGTACCGACCGGGTTAGGACAGAGAGCTGCCTTTCTTCGTAGTCAGGAGGAGGGTAATGAGATTTTGTGGAGAGATGTTGATTGTTTGATCAACACCACACCACGCGTTGCGAGTCCGGATTACACTCCATCATCTCCATCATTCGTACCATCTGCTTTGGACATGGAGCGCCTTGCTCACTCTACTGGACCGATTGAGACCTTTGTGACAGTAGCACCGAGTAATGCACAGCCTGTGCCAGATCCACCAGTGTCCTCAGATGGTGAGGAATTCACTCTCACCGAGAGGGTACTCATCCAACTGGACTCCCACGAGACCTTACTACGGTTCCATATAGATCAGTTAGAGAGAGTTGAGCCAGCACGCTTACAGGCTTACAAGCAGCTTGTTGAGGCTCTTGACCACGCTACAGATGTGCTATTTGAGAGCATGGAGCTGGAGAGGCACGAGAGGATTCGGTTAGGTTTCAAGTTTGAGGCTCAGGTTGAGGTTGTTGGAGAGCTAGACAGCAGATCGCGAGCATTGGGCAGAGGACAGGCCCGGATGCACGGCAGACTTGAGTAGTTAGAGAGGATTCAGTGGATTGCCCGGGATACTGCCAGGACTGAGTGGCAGAGGACTTCAGGTTTGGAGTCCATGTTAGCCTCCCAAATGAGGCGCATTGTGAGCTTGGAGGCTACTCAGCGAGAGCTCGTTGCTAGTATTGAGCGTTTGCGTGCAGAGCGCGGTCTTCCTTAGATTCCTTGTTGTATGATGTAGTACACTAAACCGGATTATGACAGTTTGCGGTTGTTATGACTCTTGTATTTCAGCTTGTATTTCAGCTTGTATTTCAGCTTGTATTTTGGGAGCTTTGTAACCGAAATTACTATCTATAACAAGCTTGATTTCCTATCCAATTATCTTTCTTTCATAATCTGTTCATGTGTTCTATCTGCGATGTTTACACTATTATCAGGTACCTACCTTGTTTAAAAGGTTCTATATCTCATCGCCGTTTTTAATGCAGAAAATGCTGCCAAAAAGAAGATCAAACAGAACCAACCGTGGTGGAGCTACTAATGCTCCTATTACAGCGAGGGTCACTCGCAATCGAGCTACCAACACTGCTACCTGATGAGTGTCTAAATACTCATCATTTTTGTACCAATTAGACTGCAAAAACATCTGAAAACACTCAGAAATGCATCAAAATGATAAAAATATCACAAATAAGTGTTTTATGTGTTTTAAATGCAAAAATATCAAAATCTGGTGAAAAACGTATAAAGTTTGCATAATTGGCAGTTTTAGTCCCCCAAGTTTCAAAAGCTGTCAAAAACAGTCCCTGGTAAAACTAAATAAAGAAAAATGTTATTCAAGGTCCCTGAATTATTCTAACTTGTCAAAAATGGTCCTTGAATAAGTCTTTTGTTAAATGGCTGAAAAGGTCCCTGAACTTTTGAAATTGGCAGAATTAGTCCCTGGAAAATGTGAAAATGGCAAGTTTGGTTGATAAGGTTTTAAAAGGTACCATTTTGAGGGGTCGTTTAAGTCCTTATTTGATCACTTTTGTATCCGTTATTGCTTAATATCGTTCCTTTTCACTTTTTAGGTCTCGTGAAGGCAAAATGCTGGAATGACACTTATTTGGACAGAAAGGCGCGAATATATGAAGAAAATGGCCAAAGTCGAAATCAGACACTCACAGTCGCTGAATGTAGAAGGCGACGGCGTCAGGTTCTATTTGCGACGCCGTCGGAGAATTATTGTGACGGGTCAGAACGCAAAACTCGTGTTTTCAAGAGACGGCGTCTAGTTGTGAAAGAGTAGGCCGTCGCTACTCAGACGGCCTAGATGCGATCCAGACGCCGTCAGAAGCTGAAGAGGACGGCGTCACGGACATAAGGTGACGCCGTCGCAAGGTTAACGTGGCCAAGACGAAACCCTAATGGCGGCGACACGACGGCGTCACTAAACATAAGGTGACGCGTCGCAACTGTAATCTTATATATAGAATCCGAATTTTTCAGTCTTTGTGTGGAGAGTCTTTGGAGTAAAAACCTAAAACCGAACCTAAGGTGTCTTGTACAGTATTTTAGGGTTTTTAACCCTATCTTACACCAAGATAAGTCTTTGCTTCATTAATTCAATTATGTCTTTGATTATTTGTGTGTATGCTTGCATGTTCTCCATGTCCGGCTAATTTATTTGTGTGTTTGCTTAGGAAGTATGAAACTTAATTATTGAATATTGATTGGTTGTTTCTTATCTTAGTTGATTAATGATCTAGTAATGCGATAGGTCATTCGTTGTGTACTTAATGCTTGATTCATCTTTGTGAACCTTAGAGTATGATTACCTGAGTGATTGTAGGCTAAAACATCCGAAGAGTGCCTTAGAGTAGGAGTCTATAATCTCTACGTGGATTTGTAGACAAGACCCTTTGGTAATTTCAAAGAGTTAGGGAGAAACGCATACCCTACAACTTTAGAAACACAACGCAACTAGGAATAAGACGTGACACTCAACCATCAATAGGAGATAATTAAGGAGTAATACAAACTAAGTAAACACATCTTTAAACTATCATACGAGCACACATTAATTAGACATAGACTCCCACAACCTTAGTTTAGATAATTAGATAATAGTAGAGTAATCGGTAGAAATACCAACCCCCCAAATCCAATACCCGAGATTCGTACTTTTCCATTTTCATAAAATATAAAAAGATAAAAAATAATCTTCCTCAACCTTAACCTTAGCGTAGTAACTCCCTACTAGCATTCCTATTCCCCTAGAGAACGATATCAATACCCGTGGCTTACCTTAATTACTACACTACAACGATTAGGTTCACTGCCTAGGGTGTTATAAAACTTGCTCGAAGAAAAGGAAGTTTCCTTGACCCCGAACGACGCGTGTAGCGTTATCATTGGTCCTTGTACTTTGTGAGATTGTCAATTTTGGTCCCTTGAAACCTCTTTGATGAATTGGCAGCCAAGGTCCTTGCAATTTCAGAAATGACAACAATGGTCCCTAAGTTATTAACCCTTTTAAACCAATTTGGACCCTTGCACCCATGTGACCCCCTGTCATAATAAATTTTGAACCCCCTTATATTAAATACCTGGTCAGTCAACCCAAGTCAAACACTGCACTTTACCCGCCCACCTTCTTCCTCAATGGACCAAATGCCTGCTACACTCCTGCAAACACCCATCCCATCCACCTTTTCCCCTTATCTCTTCCACATCAACTCTCCCATCACCCTACAATCCACCCCCCCCCCTAGCTGCAAAGTCAGAACCACAAAGGTCAAATATACTTTTTCCCGCCAAAAATCATGAAATGGCCAAAACGGCCAAAACTCTCCCATTAGCTCAATAGGGTGGTGGGAAACACTCATATGGACACGTGGAAGCTTTTTGAAGTATAAAAGAAAGAAGAAGAAGGAGAAGACAGTAGTAGTTAGTTTTTAAGTTTTTCCTTTATGTCGTTTTAGAATAAAATGTTGTAGTTTAGATTCAAAGTTGTAATTTCAGGTTCACATGTATCAAACTCAGTTGTTTAAATAGTTACAATCCAGTTTTAAGTAGTAATCCAAGGTTTTAATTTCAATTTATGATTTCAAGCTCACTGTTGAAAAAGCCATTTTTGAATTCCTGTGTTAAAGCCTCCAAATAGCTTGTTTTAGTTATTATAAGCTTGTCAATAGCTTATTAATTGCTTAGGTAAACATCCACTCAGTTTTTACTCTTGAAACACCTTTGGTCAACAAAAGTCAATTCTGAGCTCAAATAGCAATGGGGTTGGATATGGTGGTTGCAGACCTTTGAATGGGGTTGGATTAGTATCATTTAGTCTAGGTTTGGATTTGGTTTTGGGCCTGCATAATCTGGACACATGTGAGTATCTGTCTCACTTTTAATTTTCAAGCCAAATTTGCATTTTATGCTTGTAAGAGTATCTGTGGTCACAACTTGTTTCTATGTGTTTATCTAGTTGTAATCAGGTCAAGTAAACTTATTTTGATCAGTGATAGTGGTAAGTTAAGTATCCATATCAGTTTTAAGTTCATTTCAGATTTTTAAGGGCTGTTTGGATTTGTTCTTAGATCTATGATAGTGGATATTTCATTAGTTCAGAATAGTTGATACATGCTTAAATAGTTGTAGTAAACTCATTTGAGTCATTACTTTTGCCTGCTAACTCACAAAAGTCAAAATCATCTATCCAATGTCTTAATCTGTTTCACTGTTGTGATTTTGAGAATCAAACCACTTGTTTTGTGTTCAAATTCCATAAACATTGCTTTCCTTAAGTTCATTTCATCACTATATGTCATTTTCAGTTCATAAATCATGATCAAAATCCAATATAGTCAACTTTCCAAGTTTTGCCTTAAAAGTCAAAATTCCAAAATCTCAGTTTTGGCCAACTGAGAGTGATTTTTCATTCACTCATTTTTGAGTCAATCTCCATGAAAATTGTAGTTTTGGAAAGTGCTTCTGGTCTAGTTTCTTATGTCTATTTTAGTGGAATTTTGTAATTTTTTCTAAAAGCTCAAAAGAGCTTGTCAACTTGATGTCAAACCCCCTGTGCAGGGCATCAAGTCTGCACAGGGCTTATGGAGTTTTTGCAGAGCTTATGTAGAGTTCATTTGGGCTCTCCTAAGTCTGGTTTTTGGTTTACAAGGTCTCACCTAGGTCTAGTGTAGAATCCTACAAATGCTTTTCATTTCTAGCTTATTTTTAATCATGTGCATAAGCTCAAAGTTGCCCCCCCCTTTAACAGTTTTCTGCCATAAGCTCAATTGCTCAAATCTGTTGTAATTGCCAATCAGAGGTTGTAGCTTGTTAAAACTTGTTCCATTTTAGTTCTTCTAGTATTTCATAGCTTCTGTTTTGGGTTGGTGGTCTTTGGATTACATTTGCTTATTCAAGTGCTTATTTCAATAAGCACTTATACTTCAGTTTCAAAATCCTCCAAACAAGCCCCTGTTTTTCTAATTTTCCTAGCTTCCTAATATCATTTTAGACTTTTCCTGAAATTTTCAGATTTTTCTAAGTTGATTTGCTATTTTTCTTAATTTAAATTAGTTTTTAAGCATTTTTAAATAGCATTTAATACAAAAAATTAAGAAAAGCTTCAAAAAAATAATTTTTCATTTTTATTAAGTTAAGATAAATATAAAAAGCCAAAAAAAAATTTTTCCATATTTTTCTTAGTTAAATTTGTATTTTTAAATAATTTAATTAGTTTTAAATAGTTTAAAATTCCTAGAAAATAGAAAAATAATCAGAAAAATACAAAAATAGTTTTGAAAATTCTAGTTTGTTATTTTAGATTTTTCTAAGTCTTAATTTTATTTTTCTAGCTTTATTTCCTATTTTCTTGTATTTTAGGTAATTATTAATTAGTTAAAAATAGTTTTTAATTAATAATAATTAGATAATTAGTTATAAAAATAATTTTCTTTTTCTATAATTTTTCTTATATCATTAGGTTTGTAAAAATGTATTTTTCATATTTTTAGGATTTATATTGTATAAGTTTCACGTTTTTATTTGTACGTTTACGTAATTTTGTTTTAAAACGTAAGTTTTAGGTTTTAAACGTTCATCATTTTAAATATAGTGATAGCGTTTATTTAATAGATTTTATCTTTTTAATTTCCTTTAATTTGCATTTAAGCCCCTGTAGTTTATGGGCTTTCTCTTTAGGTATAGATCAACCACAATCTCCTTTCCCGTTCAAATCTCTCGATCACTTTACGTTTGACTATTCTCGCACAGCTCGTTGGGACTTAACGACCTGGGGAAACACTATACTCTCCTGATCTTCATTGCATTCGTGTTGGAGCAGTTTTAAGCTGATTACGGTCTGCCATTCACAAGTGGCAGGCTTGAGTAATTTAGCTTGACTGTTTTGCACGGATCAAATTTTGGCGCCGCTGCCGGGGAGCAGTGCTAATAGTCTTACGTTTAGCAGATTAGTGATTTGACATCACTCCTTGTTTATACCATCTATAAAATCAAAAACCCAAAAAGATTTTCATTCTTTGTTTCTACAAAATGTTTTTCAAAAATACCAAAAATATTCCTCTTTACCCTTTTACCCTTTTGATTCTTTATTTCTTACCCTCTGTAAACCTTTGATTCTTTCTATGTCTTATCCTCACCCTCTTGGATGTCAATGGTGTCGTGGTCCTTATAATGGTGGCAATTGCCCCAGTTGTAGCATGGTGGAATCAGGAAACGGGTCTGTCTATAACCAGGATCCCTATTCCTACCATAACACAACTGATTCATTCCATCAGCTACCACACTGTGAGACTCAGCAGTTTTACTGTTGTGAGTACTGTGGTGGTTCACACTACAGTTCTGATTGTCAATCGGGAAACACGCTTGTCTATGAGCAGGTTCCTGATAACAATTATGACTACAACACATATGACTCACAGCCACATCAGTTTTACTGTTGTGAGTATTGTGGAGGTCCTCACTCTAGCTCTGATTGTCAAACAAGGAATCCATTTCCTTGTAACAATTACGACTCTTCATATCATGACCAACCTCTACAATACCAAGTGAATCAGGCACCACCTCAGCCTGAGCCACTTCCTCAAAATCTTCTACTTGATCTTTTGGATTTAGTGAAAGATTTGAAGGAATGTAAACACCCCCAAAATAATCCAAATGAAAAATCCATGGAAGTTTTGTTAGCTGAAGAGCGGACTGCTAAATTAGATTCCCAGATTGCCTTTGAAAAATCTGTTAAGGAATCAATTGCAAAAGAAAAAGCAGCCAAATCTAGCTCTCGATTCCGTTTCATTCCTGATGACGATGATGATGAAGTTACCCTTGATATTAGTCAACTTTGTACAGATTCATCAAGTTCATCAGTTGAAATTCCTTCCATGAAAAGTCAGGGAGAAAAGACTATGATGGAACTACTAGCAGAAGAACAAATGGAAAGTATAAAACATATGTATGCTAGTCCTTCTCATCTCCCTCAGTCAGTTGATATCCCAGCAGTTGAGATTCCATCTCAAACAACTGCTATCACACCCGAAGCTCCCACTCACTCTCTGAACATGGGGGATGAGCATCTTGACACTGTTTCTGAAAAGGAATCGGACGAATTCATAAAGTCTAGTGTTGAGAACCTTGTCCCAATCCCGAGAGAGTCACAGGGAACTTCTGAGCATATGTGTGATTCTCCTTTCCCTCTTGAGTGTTCAAAAGATCATTTTGATACTTTCTCCGATCTTAGCGACGATTGTGCTTCTTATGAAGACATTGAGTATGTTGAGGCATCACTCCCACAGTCTGATCCTCTTCTTGAGGAGTTCACCGATGAACTCACTCACATCAGTCCACTTTCATCAGAAAGTGACGATGATCTCTTTGATTTCGAAGCCGATCTTGAAAAAACTAGAAATCTCTTATATAATGATCATTCACTCATTTCTTGTCCCATTTCCGACTCTTCCATTCCTTCTCTCACTCCGGATGAGGAAGATGATAACTTTTGGAAGGAGGTCGATGCTTTTCTTAGTGATGAGTCAATTCCAACAGGGATTGACAATACTTGCTATGATTCGGAGGGAGACATCCTCTTTCTTGAAAATCTGTTGATTGAAGAACCGTTTCCAGCTCTCCCTCCCGGAAATTTTATTGCCAATCACCATACAAGCTTCAAGTCTAAGCTTAAAAATCTAACAAATGGTGATTTGCTCCTCACTAATGAAGAATGGGATTGCATTGTGATGCACATCTTTATTCCATTTTTCACAGATGGTGTGGTTTCTCGTTCCCGTTTCTCCTTCGGGAATGAAGACATTATCTTTGACCCTGGCATTTCCATGTGCCATTTGTAAGCCGGGTCTGTCTGAATATCTCATCGGTGTGGAACTTTCACGTACTTCAATGTTTATCCAAACATCTTGAATGAAAGTCCGATGGAGATTGTCTCTTCCACTTACTTCCCCATGAACAAATTAATCCGGGGTCGAGTCAAGCTAGCGACTCGGTAATCAAAAACAGTAGCTAAACATGGGTTTTCACCCGTGTGTACCACCCTAGTGTGGGGGAGATGCCCCACATGTTGTATATAGATCTAAAAAATGAATGAAAATTGTAAATATTAAAAAAGAGAATAATTGTTGTGTTTCCACACTTAGCTAGTAATGTTATCTTTTTACGTTCTAAGTTTTGGCATAACAGCCGGTACTTTGAATATTGAGGACAATATTCATTTCTAAGTGTGGGGGGGAAATTCTGGCGAATTTTGATCATAAATGTACCCTTTTAGTCCCTTTTTCCCCCAAAATGGCCAAATTTAAAAAAAAATTTATAGTGGAAGTACTATGTACTAAACACAACAAATGGTAATCAGTCCACCATGTCTAACCCACAAAAGGATTGGCTAATCCAGGAGCAAACGGCTCTTGGTAAAGATATCTCAAATCCGTTGACGGCTTACAATTTGCCCAAAATTGTATGGTATTCAGCTCACCATATCCTTAAAAGTGAAGAGTTGGCTAGCCTGCAAGTTTATGGCTTGTGGTAAAGGCAGTGGAAAAACCATAATTGGTAATCAGCTCACCAAAGATAATATTGATAATTTATCTAAGAGTTGGCTAGTCCAGAGCAAACGGCTCCTGGTAAAGACAAATCAAATCCGTTGAAAGCTGGTGGTTTGCTCAAAATCACATGGTTATCGGTGTACCATGGTTCTTACTTGAACTGAAACATTTGGCTACTCCAGAAGTAATGGCTTTTGGTAAAGAGATAGAATCCATTAATTTTTCTCAAAACATTGCTAGGGACTAGCAATATCTTAGTGTGGGGGATTGATGAGTGTCTAAATACTCATCATTTTTGTACCAATTAGACTGCAAAAACATCTGAAAACACTCAGAAATGCATCAAAATGATAAAAATATCACAAATAAGTGTTTTATGTGTTTTAAATGCAAAAATATCAAAATCTGGTGAAAAACGTATAAAGTTTGCATAATTGGCAGTTTTAGTCCCCCAAGTTTTAAAAGTTGTCAAAAACAGTCCCTGGTAAAACTAAATAAAGAAAAATGTTATTCAAGGTCCCTGAATTATTCTAACTTGTCAAAAATGGTCCTTGAATAAGTCTTTTGTTAAATGGCTGAAAAGGTCCCTGAACTTTTGAAATTGGCAGAATTAGTCCCTGGAAAATGTGAAAATGGCAAGTTTGGTCCTTGTACTTTGTGAGATTGTCAATTTTGGTCCCTTGAAACCTCTTTGATGAATTGGCAGCCAAGGTCCTTGCAATTTCAGAAATGACAACAATGGTCCCTAAGTTATTAACCCTTTTAAACCAATTTGGACCCTTGCACCCATGTGACCCCCTGTCATAATAAATTTTGAACCCCCTTATATTAAATACCTGGTCAGTCAACCCAAGTCAAACACTGCACTTTACCCGCCCACCTTCTTCCTCAATGGACCAAATGCCTGCTACACTCCTGCAAACACCCATCCCATCCACCTTTTCCCCTTATCTCTTCCACATCAACTCTCCCATCACCCTACAATCCACCCCCCCCCCTAGCTGCAAAGTCAGAACCACAAAGGTCAAATATACTTTTTCCCGCCAAAAATCATGAAATGGCCAAAACGGCCAAAACTCTCCCATTGGCTCAATAGGGTGGTGGGAAACACTCATATGGACACGTGGAAGCTTTTTGAAGTATAAAAGAAAGAAGAAGGAGAAGACAGTAGTAGTTAGTTTTTAAGTTTTTCCTTTATGTCGTTTTAGAATAAAATGTTGTAGTTTAGATTCAAAGTTGTAATTTCAGGTTCACATGTATCAAACTCAGTTGTTTAAATAGTTACAATCCAGTTTTAAGTAGTAATCCAAGGTTTTAATTTCAATTTATGATTTCAAGCTCACTGTTGAAAAAGCCATTTTTGAATTCCTGTGTTAAAGCCTCCAAATAGCTTGTTTTAGTTATTATAAGCTTGTCAATAGCTTATTAATTGCTTAGGTAAACATCCACTCAGTTTTTACTCTTGAAACACCTTTGGTCAACAAAAGTCAATTCTGAGCTCAAATAGCAATGGGGTTGGATATGGTGGTTGCAGACCTTTGAATGGGGTTGGATTAGTATCATTTAGTCTAGGTTTGGATTTGGTTTTGGGCCTGCATAATCTGGACACATGTGAGTATCTGTCTCACTTTTAATTTTCAAGCCAAATTTGCATTTTATGCTTGTAAGAGTATCTGTGGTCACAACTTGTTTCTATGTGTTTATCTAGTTGTAATCAGGTCAAGTAAACTTATTTTGATCAGTGATAGTGGTAAGTTAAGTATCCATATCAGTTTTAAGTTCATTTCAGATTTTTAAGGGCTGTTTGGATTTGTTCTTAAATCTAAGATAATGGATATTTCATTAGTTCAGAATAGTTGATACATGCTTAAATAGTTGTAGTAAACTCATTTGAGTCATTACTTTTGCCTGCTAACTCACAAAAGTCAAAATCATCTATCCAATGTCTTAATCTGTTTCACTGTTGTGATTTTGAGAATCAAACCACTTGTTTTGTGTTCAAATTCCATAAACATTGCTTTCCTTAAGTTCATTTCATCACTATATGTCATTTTCAGTTCATAAATCATGATCAAAATCCAATATAGTCAACTTTCCAAGTTTTGCCTTAAAAGTCAAAATTCCAAAATCTCAGTTTTGGCCAACTGAGAGTGATTTTTCATTCACTCATTTTTGAGTCAATCTCCATGAAAATTGTAGTTTTGGAAAGTGCTTCTGGTCTAGTTTCTTATGTCTATTTTAGTGGAATTTTGTAATTTTTTCTAAAAGCTCAAAAGAGCTTGTCAACTTGATGTCAAACCCCCTGTGCAGGGCATCAAGTCTGCACAGGGCTTATGGAGTTTTTGCAGAGCTTATGTAGAGTTCATTTGGGCTCTCCTAAGTCTGGTTTTTGGTTTACAAGGTCTCACCTAGGTCTAGTGTAGAATCCTACAAATGCTTTTCATTTCTAGCTTATTTTTAATCATGTGCATAAGCTCAAAGTTGCCCCCCCTTTAACAGTTTTCTGCCATAAGCTCAATTGCTCAAATCTGTTGTAATTGCCAATCAGAGGTTGTAGCTTGTTAAAACTTGTTCCATTTTAGTTCTTCTAGTATTTCATAGCTTCTGTTTTGGGTTGGTGGTCTTTGGATTACATTTGCTTATTCAAGTGCTTATTTCAATAAGCACTTATACTTCAGTTTCAAAATCCTCCAAACAAGCCCCTGTTTTTCTAATTTTCCTAGCTTCCTAATATCATTTTAGACTTTTCCTGAAATTTTCAGATTTTTCTAAGTTGATTTACTATTTTTCTTAATTTAAATTAGTTTTTAAGCATTTTTAAATAGCATTTAATACAAAAAATTAAGAAAAGCTTCAAAAAAATAATTTTTCATTTTTATTAAGTTAAGATAATTATAAAAAGCCAAAAAATATTTTTCCATATTTTTCTTAGTTAAATTTGTATTTTTAAATAATTTAATTAGTTTTAAATAGTTTAAAATTCCTAGAAAATAGAAAAATAATCAGAAAAATACAAAAATAGTTTTGAAAATTCTAGTTTGTTATTTTAGATTTTTCTAAGTCTTAATTTTATTTTTCTAGCTTTATTTCCTATTTTCTTGTATTTTAGGTAATTATTAATTAGTTAAAAATAGTTTTTAATTAATAATAATTAGATAATTAGTTATAAAAATAATTTTCTTTTTCTATAATTTTTCTTATATCATTAGGTTTGTAAAAATGTATTTTTCATATTTTTAGGATTTATATTGTATAAGTTTCACGTTTTTATTTGTACGTTTACGTAATTTTGTTTTAAAACGTAAGTTTTAGGTTTTAAACGTTCATCATTTTAAATATAGTGATAGCGTTTATTTAATAGATTTTATCTTTTTAATTTCCTTTAATTTGCATTTAAACCCCTGTAGTTTATGGGCTTTCTCTTTAGGTATAGATCAACCACAATCTCCTTTCCCGTTCAAATCTCTCGATCACTTTACGTTTGACTATTCTCGCACAGCTCGTTGGGACTTAACGACCTGGGGAAACACTATACTCTCCTGATCTTCATTGCATTCATGTTGGAGCAGTTTTAAGCTGATTACGGTCTGCCATTCACAAGTGGCGGGCTTGAGTAATTTAGCTTGACTGTTTTGCGCGGATCACTACCCCAACAAGGGTCACACATGATCAAACTGTTGATGCCCCTACACCAACTAGGGCTACTCCCAATCAACCTACCATGAATCAAGCTATGATAGACCAGTTGGTCAATGAGAGAGTGAATGTAGCTCTAGCTACAGCAAATCACTCCTCTAGTGAAACTAGAACCTCAAGAAACTCGAGACTGTGTTTCGAATCTGTAACTGTGAAGAAGAAGCCAAGGTTAAGTATGCATCATTTACTTTCACGGATGCAGCCTTGACCTGGTGGAACAATTACTTGAAATCCGCAAGTATTGATGTTGCCTACGCCATGCCATAGGAAAACTTCAAGGAAATGGTGCTTCGAAAATACTGCCCTCGTAATGAGATAAAGAAGCTGGAGCACGAGTTCTGGAACCTCAAGGTTCAAGGCAAAAACATGGCCGCTTACTGCCAGCGCTTTCAAGAATTGGCCTTGCTATGCCCTGAAATGGTTCAAACTTTAACTCGATTGCTAGAAAGGTACATCGGGGGACTGCCCCCATCCATCAAGGGAAATGTCACTACTTCTAAGGCTGTTGATCTTCATGAAACCATCGAAGTAGCCAACAAACTTATGGACCAAGTAATCGAGGATGCCTTGGAAAGAGTGGTCGACAATAAGAGGAAATGGGATGACCACTCTCGGAGCTACAACAACAATGGGAATCACAGCAACAACAATGGAAGCCACAACAACAACCAGAACAAAAGGCAAAATGTTGCTAGATCTTATGCAGCTGGGACTGGAAAAAGGAAACCGTACGCAGGGACTGCACCACTGTGTAACTGATGCACACTGCACCACAAGGGACAGCGTACAGTCAAATGCCGCAACTATCAGAAGATCGGACATTTGACCAGGAACTGTAGGTCCAAATCTTTGGCAACGGTTCAAACAGCACCAGCTCAGGACCTAAAGGCTGCTATAACTTGCTTTGGTTGTGGTGAAAAGGGGCATTATAAGAATGAATGCCAAAAACCCAGGAACCAAGGCAATGGAGGAAACCAAGGTAACCGAGGTAACCAAGGAAGCCATGGAAATGGCAGGATCCAGGGGAATGTTGGACAACAGGATACTCAGGGAAATAGTGGAGGAGCTCGTGGAAGGGTCTGTGCGGTGACCAAAGTGGAAGCTCAGGAGGACCCGAAAGTCGTGACGGGTACGTTCCTTATAAATAACCGTTATGCATCCATATTGTTTGATACGGGAGCCGATAGGAGTTTTGTTTCTAAAGCATTTAGTCCACTACTCGATATTTCCCCGGCTACTTTAGACAATGCATACAATGTGGAACTAGCTAACGGTAACATAAAAAGGGTAGATACCATCATAAGAGGTTGCACTCTAAACCTATTTAACCACCCATTCAACATTGATCTTATGCCAGTAGAACTGGGTAGTTTCGATGTTATCATTGGGATGGATTGGTTGTCAAAATACCATGCCGCCATCATTTGCGACGAGAAGCTTGTCCGGATACCCTATGGAAATGAAGTTCTAACGGTAGAAGGAGACAGAAGTGATAGGAGTAGCGCATCAAGACTACACATCATTTACTGCACTAAGACGTTAAAGTGTATCGAGGAAGGATGTCATCTTTTCCTAGCCCAAGTCACTGGGAAGGAAGAAGATAAACCGGAAGAAAAACTTTTGGAGGACATGCCTATAGAGAGAGAATTTCAAGAAGTCTTTCCTGAAGACTTACCGGGACTTCCGCCAGCCCGACAAGTTGAATTTCAAATCGATTTAGTGCCTGGTGCCGCACCTGTGGCAAGAGCACCTTATTGACTAGCTCCAACAGAACTACAAGAGCTATCAAACCAGTTGTCGGAACTTGCGGAAAAAGGATTCATTAGACCGAGTTCTTCACCATGAGGAGCACCGGTTCTATTCATCAAGAAGAAGGATGAACTTTTAGAATGTGCATCGACTACCGTGAGTTGAATAAACTGACCATTAAGAACCGTTACCCACTTCCAAGGATCGATGATTTATTCGATCAACTCCAAGGTTCGAGTGTTTATTCAAAAATTGACTTAAGGTCCGGATACCATCAACTAAGAGTTCGGGAAGAAGATATTCCCAAGACCGCCTTCAGAACTCGTTATGGACATTACGAGTTCCAAGTCATGCCTTTTGGGTTGACCAACGCACCAGCTGTGTTCATGGACCTCATAAACCAGGTGTGTAAACCCTACCTGGACAAATTTGTAATCGTTTTCATTGACGATATTGTTGGATCGATATACTTTAATCAAACTAACTTTAACTAGCTTGTTAAGGTTTAATAACCTCGGATAAATCCTAAGTTATTAACAAAGAAACACTGAGCAATCTTTATCAAGTACGCGGAATTTACTTAATAAAGCTAAGAAGAATAACTTTTATTATAAACTCTAAATCTGCTTATTATGCAGATACTCTAATACAACTCTAATATAATCGAACTTCTCTCTAAAACACTAATTCGTAAACTCTAAAACTCTTTTTGTAAATCGTACCTCTAATACCAATCTAGGAGTCTTTTTATAGGCTCAAGGATATCCTAGTCGGTTTACAATTTGTATTCTTGTACGACAAGTAATCTAAACATAGAATACAATACTTTCCATAAACGAATATAACAGTTCTTTGTTCTTGCAGTACTTTGACTTCGTAGTGCAGTACTTTGACTTTATCTTTAGCAGTACTTTGATTGTTTCCAGTACTTTGCAGCTTACAGTACTTTCATGTCTTCAGTACTTTCATATCTTCAACACTTTCATATCCCAACAATCCTCCCCTAACTTGAATTCTACTTGCTTGACTTCAAGTTCCTTTATGAATATGTCTTTAATAACTTCATCTTTTAAAAACGGATTGTTTCTTAGTCTTTAGATTATATCTCTATAGTATCTGTACTTGTCAAAGTATCTCTTAGAATTGTTCTTTTCACAGCAGCATCCAGCAAGCTCCATCTTTTCAGCAACACAGCAACATATGACAAATTGTACATTAATTCAGTTTAAGTTGCATACTATTCTCATCACTTCCAAGTGAATCATTGAAAATTTAATGGATTTAGATCTCTTTACCAAAGCCATTATCTCTGGAGTATCCAAATGTTTTGGTGTGTAAGACCATGGTACATTGATAACCATATGATTTTTAGCAAACCACCAGCTATCAACAGATTTGATTTGTCTTTACCAAAAGCTGTACCCTTCTGGACTAGTTAGTTCTTCTATCTAATGGTGAACTAATTACCAATAATGGTTTTTCCACAGCCTTTACCACAAGCCATTTTCTTGTGGGCTAGCCAACTCTTCACATTACTGATATGGTGAGTTGATTACCATCCAACTTATTAGCAAGTTGTCAACTAAAAACGGATTTGATATATCTTTACCAGAGCCGTTTGCTCATGGATTAGTCAATCCTTTTATAACCATGGTGGATTGATAACCTATTGATGTTATCATCACAAAAACCATTTATTCAACCTTTGTTTCAAAATATTTATTACTAAGCAAAAGGTTTCTTCCAAAATTCATTTAACTGGTTTATTTCTGCAAACAGTACTTTGATGAAAGTACTGTCTGATCAGCAGTACTTTGAATAAAAGTACTGATTTATCAAAAAGTATTTATTCAAATAAAATTCATACCAGTTATTGATCATCTTCAGCAATAGTAGTCCAGTTGATAAATAAGTTGATAACCATGCAAGCAGTTTCATTATCCTCTTCTACTTCCAATCCATGCTCTAGCATTCTTCTCATGAGCTCAACTGTGAGAGGGTATCTTCTTTCTGCAAACATGTGTATCATTGTTCCATTTTCTAGCTCTAAAACATGAACTCCAGACTCTTCAAAGAATCTCCAGCAAATAATTTCCCAGCTTTCTTGATTGTTCCAAACATCATCAGTGCTCTCTTCTTCAGTTTCCCATGCAGTTATGAGATCACCATGTAAAACTAAACCAATCCCTTCTAATGGATTTTGTTCAAAGTAAGCTTTCACCATATGATATAAATAGAATAGATCTACTCTATATATAATGTGCAGTAAGTCCCATAGCCTTTTGAAAACTTTGAAGCTTTCATCTTCTTTATGAAAAATCATGTAATCTCCATCCTTGGATTTCACAACTTCAAAAACACTAATATTTGATCTGTTCATCTTCATGTCATTATCTTCTTTTGAATAATCAAAATCTACTACTCTGAGATAATTCCTTAGTTCATCACTAGTCTCAGATCTTAATTCAACTTTTTCTTTCTTTGAAAACTGAACATCTGTAACTTCAGTTTTTCTTTTTCTTTTCAAACTCTTCTTTCTTTCAGCTTCAGTCCAGGTAGCTTCTTCTCTAAAATCTTTGATGCCTGCAACATTCTTCTTATAATCCTCCCTAGAAGCATCATATAATCTTTTCATCTCAAAATAATTAAACTTCTGCAATCCTTTATACCCTTGACTTTTCAGATAAGCCATCATAGCATTTCTGTCTTTAGCTTTATTAAGTCTTCTTGGCATAAATCTAACTGAAACAGGTGATTGTAATGGTTCAGCAACTTCAGCATCTAATTCATCTTGTACCTTTTGAGCTGCTTCTCTATTCTGAGCTTCTTGAGCTTCCTGATCTTTTCTATCTTTAGCATTTAACTCTTCTTGAACTTTTCTAGCTACAGCTTCATTCCTAGCAACTTCAATTGCTCTAAGTTCTGCTAAAGTTAACTTTTTCTTCTTTGTTTCAACCAGAACACCCTTTCCTTTATCCTTAGGATCAATTGCAGGTTGAGAAGTTCTTTTTTGTTCTTCTTCTTGTACATCTCTAATAGTAACACCACCTCTAGGTTGTGACAAATCTCCTAAAATTGTAGCAATGAATTCATCATCACTTGCAGAATGAATAGGTTTGAATGTAGCTTCCTCCTCTTCTTGTATAACAGTTGTAGAAGGACTAGCTTCTTCTTCAAAATTCAATACTCTTGGTGTTATTACCTCTTGCCTAGAAGTACCTTGAAAAGCAACACTTTGATGTTCAGTACCTTGATCATCAGTACCTTGAACTTGAACTTGTTCTTCTTGTTCCTCAGTATCTGGAATAATCTTTTCTTCAGTACCTTCAGGTTCTTTCTTCTTCGTAACATCTTCTTTCAAATTTTCTTTTTCTAAATTCCTCCCCAATTGGACAGAAGATGGTTGATGAACCTTTTGGCGTTTGTGATTCCTAGACTGCTTTTGCGCCTTCTTCTTGTTTTTGACCCAGACACGAAATTCTTGAACTAATGGCCACACAAAAGTCTTTAGCCTTCTAAACTTCAGTTTTAATTTCTTTATCTGTTTGGCTTGAACCTCAGTAGTCTTTTTCAACTTAACCAGCTCCCTTTTCAAAACATAGTTATCCAATGTGATTTCATCAGGAGGTATGGTATGTGAAGCTTCTCCTTGAATAGGTGAATGTTCCTCTGATTGAGAAGCAGGAACAAAACCTTGTGGAGATGGAGAAGGTGATCTTAAAACTTCTTCTGGAACCTCAGGGCTTGACAAAACAGTACCTTGTAGAGATGCAGTACCTTCTTGAGAAGCAGTACTTGCAGATGCAGTACCTTCATGCGAAGCAGTACCTGCAGTTGCAGTACCTTCAGATGCAGTACTTTCACTAGCTGCATCATCTTCATCATCTGCTCTAACATCCTGAACAACTTCCATCATAGAAGTAGTCAAAGGTGTATCCGGTCCTCTAAATAGATCACTTCTTCTAGCCATAAAAGTAAAAATCTTGGATTGTTGAACAATAACAGGCAATAAGTCTATAGGTTTTGGCACATCAGCAAGTTGCTTGTTTAAGAAAACCTGTATAAACCGTGGGTACATTAGCCAAGTAGATCCATGTGAGATATGCGAGAGCATCCCATCCAGTATTAGCCTTGAGAAATTAAAAACCAGATCCGTAGCTAACCCAACCATAGCAGATGCTATATTGGACCCGAACTGCTCCCAAGAAGTACTCTTAGCACTTATGCAATGTAGCAACTCATGAACCAAAAATTTCCATTGAGGACAAAACAACTGTTTTCTGAATGTTTGTTCCGTTAAATAACCTTCATAACCAATATGCCCAAAAGTTTCCCAAATCAATTCCTTGGCAAAACGAATAGCACCATCATTATCATTAAACAGCAAATCCTCTCTAATAGATGCTTCAGTAATCTTCACAGTTCGTCCAACAACTGTAGCCCTAATATAAAATTCTTCATTCTCCATGTTTTCTCTTGCAGTAGCCCAAAATTCTTGAATCAAAGGCTCAATAATATCCGGCTCCACTAAAAGAGCATAACTGATTTGCGACCCAGTTAAAAAATCAATAATATCGCGAAACGCCGCGTTGTCTTCAGTCTTGTCTAAATTGGCTACCATATTGTGCTTTGAAACAGTAGGTCGATTCGCCATTGGTGATTATGTAAGCACAAATTGAAAGTGAATAAGAATGAGCCAAATATGGAAACGATGCTAATGTAATAATATGAGAGGGAAAATCGGAAAGTAGTTATTTATAGGTGAGATTTGAAAAAATCACTGCCCAAAATAAAATAACCGTTAGCATTAATTACCCCTCAATATAACCTTTGGAACAGTACTTTAATACGACAAACAGTACTTTCCACATATGCAGTACTTTCCCAAAGCAGTACTTTCCAAGCAGTACTTTCAGGAAAAACAGTACTTTGCCAAATTCCTCCATATAAACTAAGTATATACAAGTATCCTCCCCTCAAGCAATACACAGGACTATAAGAACACCTTATAGTCCTCCCCTCAAACATAGCTTAGTAGTTAATCATGCCAATACTCACCACCAAGTGATTGAATCTTGAAACATCAAAGCCTTTGGTGAGTAAATCAGCTACGTTGTCATCTGTGTGAACCTTAACAACATTAATGAGCCTGTGCTCATAACAATCTCTGATAAAGTGATGCCTAATCTGAATGTGCTTGGTCTTGGAATGATAAACAGGATTCTTCACAATACAAATAGTACTCTCATTATCAATATTGATAGGAGTATTTTTGAAATTGAACCCATAGTCCAAGAGTTGATTCTGCATCCACAAAACTTGTCCACAACAACTTGCAGCAGCTACATATTCAGCTTCAGTAGATGATGTTGCTGCAATTGTCTGCTTCTTGCATTGCCAGGAGACTAACCTTCTTCCAAGATATTGGCATCCCCCAGTTGTTGATCTTCTATCATAATTATCACCTGCATAATCACTATCTGAAAAAGCTTCTAAGTGAAAAGGTGACTCTTTTAGATACCACAACCCCAACTTAGGTTGTTGTTTCAAATAACAGAAAATTCGTTTCACTGCATTCATGTGAGAGATTTTTGGTGAGACTTGATATCTTGCACAAAGACAAACTGCAAACATGATATCAGGCCTTGATGCAGTAAGATACATAAGAGAGCCAATCATTGATCTGTAAAGCTTGACTTCAACTGGTTGTCCATCTTCATCTTTGCCCAATGAATTGATAGATTTAATAGGTGTAGTAACAGCCTTCATATCATCAAAATTAAACTTCTTAAGTATGTCTGTAACATACTTGTCTTGACTGATAAAAATTCCTTCCTTTGACTGCTTAACCTGAAGTCCCAAAAAGAAAGTTAACTCTCCCATTGAACTCATTTGAAATTCCTTCTGCATCAGCTGCTCAAACTCCTTAACCATGGACTGTTTGGTAGCCCCAAAGATGATATCATCAACATAGACTTGAACTAACATGATATCCTTCTTGTCTCTCTTGATAAACAAAGTCTTGTCTATAGCTCCCCTCCTGTATCCATGTTGTAATAAGAATGTAGAGAGTCTCTCATACCAAGCTCTAGGTGCCTGATGAAGGCCATAAAGAGCCTTAACCACCTTGTAGACTTTGTTTGGGTGTTTAGGATCTTCGAAACCTGGAGGTTGTTTCACATACACCTCTTCTGTAATAGTGCCATAGAGAAAGGCACTCTTGACATCCATTTGGTAAACCTGAAAACCCATGTATGAAGCAAAAGCAAGAAATATTCTAATAGCTTCAATCCTTGCAACAGGAGCAAATACTTCATCATAATCAACACCTTCTTCTTGTCTGTAGCCCTGAGCTACTAACCTTGCCTTGTTTTTGATAACATTGCCTCTTTCATCTCTTTTCACTCTGAAAACCCATCTTGTTCCAATAACTCTCTTCCCATCTGGAAGATCACATAAAACCCAAACTTCTTGAAGTTTAAATTGAAGAAGTTCCTTCTGCATAGCTTCAACCCAGCTTTCTTTAGTCAAAGCTTGAGCAATATTCTTGGGTTCCTCTTGAGAGATGAAACAAGTAAATAAGCAGGTGTGATGGTCCTTATGATTCAGCCTGTTTTGTTTATACGCAAAGCTAAGTAAAGCATTGTGAGGTTTTGTGAAACCCTTAGCTTTGTATCTTGTCATAACTCCAGAAGTAGAAGGACCAATGATTTGATCAGTTGGATGATTCTTATGAATCCGTAAGATTGGAGACTGTGGAACTCCATATGCATCATCCAGATTAGTATAATCAGCACCTTCATTGGAATCTGAGAAAATACCTTCATCTTCAAGCTCATCATCAGTTTCTTCTAATCCAGGCATGGTAGGATCATCCAAATCATCTAAAGTACTGTCAACAGGTGCAGCAGTACTTTGGTCGAAAGTACTGTCCAAAGTACTGTGAGAGAACTCTGCAGTCTTGTTCTTCTTTGCCTCTTCATAAGCTCTCCTTTGTTCATCAGTGTAAGAATGTGCTGATACATCTTGAAGAAGCATCTGATTAAGTTCCTCTTGAATAGATTGATCCTCAGCAGATAATGAGGATTGTGGTGCAACAGTACTTTGTTTTGGAGAATCAGTACTTTGCTTAGGAACATCAGTACTTTGTTTTGGACTTACAGGATCTTCATCAGGAACAGCATCAGGTCTAATATGAACTCCATGAACAACATATTGTAAATCTTCTCCATTGTGCATAGGTTGATTTTCTTCTCTAACAGGTACATAATTCATTGAAGGAGTTAAAACCTCAAGATCAAACATCCAATCAGGACCTTTACCTTTCTCAGTGTCTTGATCTTCTAAAAACTCAACATGAAGACAATCTTGAATCTTCTTAGTAACTCTGTTGTATACTCTAAAGCCTTTACTGTTAGTGCAATAACCCAATAAGTATCCTTCTTCAGACTTGCCATCAAACTTCCCCAGATTATCAATGGTGTTTAAAATAGTAAGAGGACATCCAAAAGGCTTCATAAAACGAATGTTGGGTTTATTGCCCATCAGCAATTCATAGGGTGTCTTCATCTGTGGTTTGGTGACAGAGACTCTGTTAAGTACATAGCATGCAGTACTTACAGCTTCTGCCCAAAATTGAATAGGTAGATGGGAATCTGCTAGCATTGTCCTTGCTGCTTCAATCAAAGTCCTATTCTTCCTCTCTGCAACACCATTTTGCTGTGGTGTTCTAGCAATACTAAACTCCCTTTTTATGCCTTTATTTGCACAAAAGTCATCCATAGGCTTGTTCTTGAATTCAGTTCCATTATCACATCTAATACCTCTAACCTTGAGTCTTAATTGGTTTTCAAGTGCTATAATTAGTGTCTGAATAGCATCAAAGGTATCATCTTTAAAACCCAAAAAGAAAACCCAACTGAATCTACTGCAATCATCTGTAACAACCAAACAGTACTTTTTCTTATTTAAACTTGCCACATAGACAGGTCCAAATAAATCCATATGTAACAGCTCCAATGGTTCTATAATAGTTCTTTCCTCAAGCTTCTTGCAGGAAGCTTTGTGTTGTTTACCCTTCTTGCATGCCAAGCATGATTGATCATTCTTGTAAGTCTTTGAACGTAAACCTCTAACTAGATTGCCTTTGACCAGTTTGTTGATATTCTTGAAATTAACATGGCCCAATCTTCTATGCCATTGATGTGCCTCTTCAGATGTTGCTTTAGCCACCAAACATGTGGCTCTTCCATAAGAATATAGATTCTTCATGTCTAAACTATACACATCATTTTTCCTAGGTACTCTAAGTACTACCATGTCATCATCAACAGGTTTAAAGTCAGAGGAAAGGATGAGACATTCTGTGTCAGTGAATAACACAGGATGCTTTTTATCACAAATTTGAAAGACTGAGAGCAAGTTAAACTTAAGCTCCTTCACATATCTAACATTCTCAAAGTCAATAAGCCCTGCTTTGATAGTTCCTTTGCCAGTAATCTTTCCTCCATTGGGATCATTCCCAAACGCAACTCTTCCTCCACTAATATTTCTAAAATCAGACAGAAACTCTTTGTCTCCTGTCATACTTCCAGAGCAACCACTATCTACAATCAGATGATCTTTAAGCTCCTCTTCTGGGTTGCCCTGCACACAAAGAAAAGAGTTAGTGATTTTTAGGAACCCAAGCCATTACTGACTTGTGTTCCCCTTGTGGAGTTACAAACTCAAATTCTTTGAGTATGTAATTCCCACTATCTTTCAAATGATGATCCAAAATTATCTTTTGATCTTTAACATGTGGATTTTTAAAACTTTCTGGTTTTTCAACATAAATCTCTTTCACCAAGATTATTAGCATTTTCTTGTATCACAAAAACATCAGATTCACTTTTTGTTGAAAGTACTGTGTGTCCCTCAGTAGTACCTTCCCTCTTAACCCATTCTGGTTTAACACGTGGTTCCTGTGATCTAGATCCCCTATGTGAATTGTAATACCTTCTAGGTTGATAATGAGATCTCCTAGAATTCCTATTCCAAATAGTGTGATCAGTACCTTGTTTTGGCTGAGCAGTACTTTAGAAAGTACTGTGAGATACTGAAGGTTTTGAAAAAGGTCTTCTCTGATGTGGGTATCTATGATCTGGTGTGAAGTTTCTGTGATTAACCCTATTTGAATTATTCCAAACTAGTTTGTGCTCTCTAGGTGTGTGGTTAGCAGATCTGTTCTTTGGAAATTTGCTAAGGTATTCTGAGTGTCGATCACAATCTTTGATTAAATGATTAGGACTATAACACACAAAACAAAGTTTTTGACCCATATGTCCAAAGTGATTTCTTCTATGTCTATGCACAAAATTATTTTGCCTTCTTGGTGAATGATAAAACCTGTTTTGACCAAAGTTATCCCCAAATGGTTTAGCAGTACTGTTTTGAAAAGGTTTTGCAGAAGGTACTGCTTGTTGAGCAGTACTTTGTTTTGAAGGTACTGCTTGATTTTGACCATTATTTTCAACAGCTTCTTTGGGTTTTTCAGACCTAGATTGAGCTACAAGCTTCTTCCTAAACTCTAGACTATCTACTCCAAAGTGAGAAACATCAGGCCTAGAGGGTTGATGAATGCCAGTGGGATGAGAAACAGCATGATAACCATTGTCTTTCTTATACTCAGGTGGTGGTTCACTTATTGAGCCCTCATTACTAGATGTATCTACATAGTTAATGAGTTCATCATCACTAGTGGTTATGTCCTCAAAATCACCATCATCCTGATCACTAGGTTGGTTTTCATTTATGGTACTAAAGTCCATTCCAAATCCTAAGCCTGTTCTAATGTAAGCCCTTCTCTGTTTTTCAACATAAGCAACATGGGACAAGCCAGACTCTCCCCAAGCAGCAAACTTAGCTAACAATTCATCTCTTTCCTTAGTCAATTTCTCAATTTCAGCAATTTTACAGTTTAGTTTCCATTCACTAAGTTTTAACTGATAATCCTGTTGTTCATATTTTTCAGCCCAAGCCATTTCATTATTTTCATGAGTTAATATTTTGGCTTCCATAGACTCTAAAGTGATTTGATAACCTGCTACCTCAGACCTAGCCCTAACACAATTATCTCTTTCAATCACATAACTGTTAAGTAATTTTAGATAAAACTCATAACAATTTGAGCATACCTCAGAGATAGGAGACTGAGTTGGTGAAGTAACCACCATAGCAAGAAGAACAGTATCATCTTCACTTTCTTTGCTCCAATCAAATTCTCCAAAGCCATCATTAGATTCCAAAGCAGCATGTTCAGGCTCTTCTTCAAAAGCAGTGCTCCAGTCCAATGCTTCCACTGTGTCTTCAACTGCATCTTCCACTGCTACCATACAGTAAGTCACCGGTTCATCATAAATTCTTCACTCCAGTCAACTTCTGATAACTTCTCTTGAGCAACTAAAGCCTTTGTTTCAGTAATTGGAATTTCTTTGAGCTCAAGTTTTGGCTTTTCAGATGTTCTGTTTGCTTGATACTTAGCAAACCTGCACTCCCTTGCAAAGTGACCAGTCTTTTGACAATTGAAGCATTCAATTTGAGATTTGTCAAAAGTTATTCCTTGTTTTGGTTTGAAATCAATACTTTTGCCTGTCTTCTTCATGTACTTTTTGATCCTTGCAGTGATCATAGCAACTTGCCACCTGATATCAATTTCTTCAAGTGCATCTTCTTCAATCTGTGCTAGATCCTCTTCATAAGTGACAGGTAAACTGGCTTGTTGTGCAAAGAAGAAGCACACAACTTCATCAGAGTGCAAAGTGGTAGATGGTGGGGCCTGCTGAGCATATGAAGGGGGATTGTAAACAGCAGTACTTTGAGAAACAGTACTTTGAAGAGAAGCAGTACTTTTGGAAGTACTGCTCTTCTTTTCAGATGATAGAAAAGCAATACTATGAGATTTGGAATTGGGTTGACCACTCATCTCATGTTCATACACCTTTAGTTGATGATAGAGATCATCAAAGTCCATAACATCCAATCCTTGTTGTCCTCTGATCATAGTAGCAATCACATGCCATGTAGATGGCAAGCTCCTTAGAAACTTCAAATTAGCATCCTCAACTGACACTTCTGCCTTGTATAACTCTAACATGTTGAGGAGATTTTGAAATCTATCATATGCAGCATCAAGATTCTCTCTTTCACCAACTGTACAAGTTTCAAACTGTTGCTTCAGCAAATTTCTGTGCATCTTCTTAGAGGCTTCATTCCCTCCAAATCTGGTCTTGAGAGCAGCCCAGAGCTGCTTAGCATCTTTAGCATCATGAAATTTGAGAAGATGACCATCTGTAATGGCAGATAAGAGAATGTTTAGTGCCTTTTCTTGATTCCTTAGGGTTGCTGCTGGTAAGACTGCCTTTGGTGCGATTGGTTGTCCAGAACATTAATGGGTTCTGTAACTACTTCATTCCCATTCACAATTACATTCCATAGAGCATGGTCTGTAATGGCAATATACTGCCTCATCTTCATGCACCAGAGATCATATTCTCCCTTCTTGATTATTGGAATTCTGAGTGAGGTGATTGAAGGTGGTGGAACAGCTTCAGTCGACATCTTGAATTTTGTTGAAGTAGGATTTCTTCCTAGTCAGAGTTTCCACACAAGCTCTGATACCACTTGTTGGATCGATATACTTTAATCAAACTAACTTTAACTAGCTTGTTAAGGTTTAATAACCTCGGATAAATCCTAAGTTATTAACAAAGAAACACTGAGCAATCTTTATCAAGTACGCGGAATTTACTTAATAAAGCTAAGAAGAATAACTTTTATTATAAACTCTTAATCTGCTTATTATGCAGATACTCTAATACAACTCTAAGATAATCGAACTTCTCTCTAAAACACTAATTCGTAAACTCTAAAACTCTTTTTGTAAATCGTACCTCTAATGCCAATCTAGGAGTCCTTTTATAGGCTCAAGGATATCCTAGTCGGTTTACAATTTGTATTCTTGTACGACAAGTAATCTAAACATAGAATACAATACTTTCCATAAACGAATATAACAGTTCTTTGTTCTTGCAGTACTTTGACTTTATCTTTAGCAGTACTTTGACTGTTTCCAGTACTTTGCAGCTTACAGTACTTTCATGTCTTCAGTACTTTCATATCTTCAGCACTTTCATATCCCAACAGATATCTTAATTTATTCCAAGAGCGTGAAAGAACACGAGGAACATCGGAGGTTGATCTTGGAATTGCTAAAGAAGGAGGAACTGTATGCTAAATTCTCGAAGTGCGAGTTTTGGATATCAACTGTGCAATTTTTGGGTCATGTAATTGACAGTTAGGGTATTCATGTAGATCCCGCTAAGATCGAGCCAATAAAGGATTGGGCGACACCCACAACTCCTACTGAAATACGCCAATTCTTAGGACTTGTTGGATACTACAGAAGATTTATTGAAGGCTTCTCAAATATAGCTAAGTCTTTAACCAAACTAACCCAGAAAAACGTCAAGTTTGACTGAGGAGAAAAAGAAGAAGAATCTTTTCAACTCCTTAAGGAAAAGTTGTGTAGTGCACCTATCTTGGCCCTAACCAAGGGTAGTGAGGACTTTGTCGTCTATTGCGACGCTTCACACGAGGGGCTAGGAGCGGTGTTAATCCAAAGAGAAAAAGTAATAGCATACGCCTCTCGCCAGTTGAAAACCCATGAGAAGAATTACACAACACACGACCTGGAATTAGGATCAGTTGTGTTCGCTCTCAGAATTTGGAGACATTATTTATATGGAACCAAGTGTATCGTGTACACTGATCACAAAAGCCTACAACACATTTTGGACCAAAAAGAACTGAACATGAGACAACGTCGATGGTTGGAATTGCTTAGCGACTACGACTGCGAAATTCGTTACCACCCGGGTAAAGCAAATGTAGTTGATGATGCCCTCAGTAGAAAAGAGCGACCAAAACCCCTTAGAGTCAGATCTTTGGGTATGACAATCAGTTCACCTCTTCCATCCAAGATTCTTGAAGCTCAATCGGAAGCACTCAAAGAAGAGAATCGTCCAAATGAGAACCTTTACAGAATGCCAGAAAGTGAAAATGGATTCGTAAAAAGGTCGGATGGAACCTTATGTTTTAAGGATCGAAGTTGGATTCCATGTTACGGAGGAATTCGCGATCTCATTATGCACGAATCCCACAAATCTAAATACTCCATACACCCAGGATCCGACAAGATGTATCTAGATCTAAAGAAATTGTACTGGTGGCCAAACATGAAGGCCGACATTGCGACCTATGTTAGCCAGTGTTTAACCTGCTCAAAAGTCAAAGCCGAACACCAGAGACCCTCAGGTCTACTAGTACAACCCGAAATTCCCGAATGGAAATGGGAACGAATAACAATGGACTTTATCACCAAGATACCAAAGACCTCTAGTGGCTACGACACTATTTGGGTAATAGTTGATCGTCTCACCAAGTCAGCTCACTTCCTGCCGATAAAGGAAAACGACGGTATGGACAAAATTGCACGATTGTATCTGAAGGAAATCATCGCACGCCATGGTGTACCAATCTCTATCATCTCGGATAGAGATAGCCGTTTCACCTCAAATTTCTGGAAGACGCTTCAAGATGCATTAGGATCTAACCTTGACATGAGCACCGCTTACCACCCTCAAACTGATGGACAAAGCGAAAGGATCATCCAAACTCTGGAGGATATGCTAAGAGCGTGTGTGATAGATTTTGGAAATGGCTGGGATAAGCATTTGCCATTAGCCGAGTTCTCTTACAACAACAGCTATCACACAAGCATCAAAGCTGCACCATACGAAGCACTCTACGGTCGAAAATGCAGATCGCCCGTGTGTTGGGCCGAAGTCGGAGAAAGTCAACTTACTGGTCCGGAGCTAATTCAAGAGACTACTGAGAAGATTGTGCTAATCAAAAACCGCCTGCAAGCAGCACGTGATCATCAAAAGAGCTACGCGGACAAAATACGAAATCCACTTGAGTTCCAAGTGGGAGATAAAGTCATGCTAAAAGTTTCGCCATGGAAAGGAGTGATCCATTTTGGAAAACGTGGAAAGTTAAATCCTCGTTACATTGGACCTTTCAAAATTCTCGCAAGAATCGGGCCGGTAGCCTACCGACTCGAGTTACCACAAGAACTCAACTCTGTGCACAACGTGTTTCACGTATGCAACTTGAAGAAATGTCTTTCTGACGAAACTTTTGCTATCCCGTTAAAAGAAATTTAAATTGACGAAAGATTGAATTTCGTCGAGGAACCCATTGTGATCATGGATCAAGAAATCAAACGGCTCAAGCAAAGTCGCATTCCTATCGTAAAGGTCCGTTGGAACTCTCAAAGAGGTCCAGAATACACGTGGGAACGTGAAGATGAATTCAAGCGTAAATACCCACATCTTTTCTCAACTTCAGCAAGTAACTCTAACTGAAAACCGATGACGGTTTTCCTTCTAAGGCGGGGAGGATGTGACACACGGTAATTTTTCACTTATTATTAAATAATAAATGGTGATTTATTATTACTAAGCATATTCATTAAGCATACATAAGCTTTCCTGATCATTCGAGTAGATAACTCGCACCCTGTAGCCTGTTGCATTACTTTTGCATTCATCGCATAATTTGAATATTGTGTTATTTTAGTCCTGAAATTGTCTTTTGACTAAAATTGTAAGACGAGAGGTTATCTCGTTTTCCACTGTGACCGACACCGCACGCGTACCGACACTATGATAAGGGCAAATAAAACATACGATAAATCTCCGGAATAGAAAATATTACCAAGATAATACCATTTAAGAAACGTGTTCATAAGGCGTTTCGGTACAAAAAGTAGCAAATTATAATACTTCATTCACGGTATAATTTCCGCGGGACACAAAATACATGAATACAATTATAATTTACCTACAATATTTAAACCACTAAATCTTATTTCAAAAATAAAAATGCTACAAATGAATTAAAAACAAAAAAATGTTTCCTATCCTTCTCCTCTTGGTTAAACTGCCCCACTCCCTTTTATTTATTTATTTTATCATTTTCTGCCTCTCCCCTATTCCTCACGTTCCTCTCTCACAAGCAGATAACCACAAAAAAAAGTCTTCTTCCCCAAAAAGACCTATTCCCTTCCCCTACCTCTACCATGTGCCTAGGTCAACCTACTCAAAAGATGCAAATGATAAAAATGGATCATGCAAGAAGGTCTTTCACCCTCACTTTCTTCATTCAAAGTAATTTAGTGATTGTTTTTGTTGGGTCTTCACCAACACTCACGCCGCCCCAGTTTTGATCAAGAATTAGAGTGTCCAAGGGTAGCCATAGGAGCTTCACGGGTCAGTATCTTCTTCCTATCCCTCTAATAAGGAGCCGCCTAGTGTGAGGATGGGTGTAAGAGGGAAGAAAGTCTTAGCTTGATATGGTATTACACCATGTCCCAAGATGAAAAGTGAGGTCAAAGACCCTCTACAAGGCTTTCTATTTCACTGATTTGAGCCAGGAGAGTCACTCTCATTCACCATTTTCATTCCTCACTCAAAACTTTTCCTTTCACTTGTGGCGATAAGCACCAGTTTCTATTTGGGGTTCGAGTCAAGAAGAGTTGGTGTTGGGTTTAGTTTTGATCTCGAGTTAGCATTTATCCTCGTTAGTTTCATCTCCCTTGATAAGGTTTACTATTTTTGCTCTTCTTGTAAATTTAGTAGTGCTATGAACCTTAAAAGTGAGATGTTAAGTTTTGATACTTTGTATTGATTTATGCTTGTGACTTTCGGATTGTGAGGTTAATATCATAATTGGTGCTAAGTTGCTTGGCTCGACGGTGAAACCACGTTGCTACTCGTGGGACTCATCAGTCGACATCTATGTTAATCATGATGTGTTAATAAAAGTCACGTATTAAAGAAACCATCACCTTGTATAATAAGTTGTTTGCATAAGGAAAATTTATCGTTATGGCACGATGGGGTTACTCGAAAAATAAAATGTTTATCGTCATAATAAGTAGCTTTATATACATCACAAACCTAGTCTTAACTTGAGAAAATTGAATTTTGTTATATTGACAACTGGTGTCTTGAATTGTTGCTATACGTTTCGTGATGTACTTGTTGTGTTTGTCTAGGATAAGAACCAAAGTAGAGAGTACTAATTGCTAAATAAATGTGATTAGCCTATATTTTGTCATGATCCGTAATACTATAATGGGTTGTCGGGATGAAACCGGGTTGAGTAGTACTCGGCTAACACATGGTTTCGCCACACCATTGCTCTCACTTTTCAGTCAATGGGTTAGTCTCGATTACCATACAGGACGTTATAGACACGACGGGTAGCCGAGTATGGGTTGGAGCACATCAGTCGTGACACCCTCGGCTTGAGTTTAAGCTCCGAAATGATAGCATCTTGCTCACCTTGAATGTACCCTTTGTTATACTATTCTGCGTTTAATCTTTGCTACAAATTTTTGGTACAAGTTTCTTGCCTTCAAAATTGTTAATAGCAGCATTACTATCAAGTTTCTGGGCCACAGCCCAAATCATAAATCTTGTCTTACTAAAAGAGTTTTGGTTGGTTTTGGGCTCAAGCACAAACATGGTACCCTGCTGCTGTAGACACCGGGCCACAGACCACCGTGGCTTTGGAGTATTCGTTTAAGTGAACTAAGCTGATCAACGAGATAAAACCCGAGGTTGTTAGGAATTAGAAATTCCAGGTATTAAAGAGTCGGTCACCTCAAGTATATGTAATCGTTAGAAAGCTCGTAGTCATAGTTATTTTATGTTAAGTAGTATTTAGTTAAGTAACACCGTGGAGGATGGACGGGTCTTGACCCACTGTATGCCTGATCCACAGCCCGTTGTGTGGCGTTTTATGTATGACTATAAATACTCTCTACCTCCCAAGGTAGAGAGTTGGAGCTTATAATAATATCTTTCACTTTCTCTCACTAAGTTCCCTAAACCTCTAACTTTCTCTCTCTAAAACACTCTTGTACGCCCACTTGTGTTAACGGTTTGATGTGTATGTGAAATCCAATATGTTACAAATGGTATCAAGATCCATGGTTTGATCATTCATCTTTCATGTTCTTTGTTTTGATGGATTTCATAAGGTTTTTGGGGTATTAAGGGTTTAGGAGAGTTTGATTCATTTAGACAAATTCTAGTGTTAAAGTTTGAATTTTGCTTGTACTTTTGTGTTTAGGATCATCATATGTGTTTAGGTTTTGAATTGGAAGGCTTAAATCATTGTGGTTTGGTTGTTTTTTATTGATAAAGTGGTTATATTTGAAGATTGTACAAAGCGAGTTGAGTCTCGAATTCACATTTCTTCAAAGCGAGTTGCTTTGTTATTGGATGCGAATTGGTACATGCGACTTGGCTGTTTAGCGAGTTGATTTTTATGCGGTTTGAGTTCTAAGCGAGTTGTTTCTTTAAGCGACTTGAGATCTAAAGCGACTTAGCTATTGAGCGAGTTGTAAAGCTAGCGAGTTAATTTAAGCGACTTGGTGTTCAAGCGAGATGATTGTGTTGCGAGTTGATACTAAAGCGAGTTGGCTATTTAGCGACTTGATTCATTAAGCGAGTTGACTGTGT
Source organism: Chrysanthemum seticuspe (assembly GCA_019973895.1). Classification (NCBI taxonomy): domain Eukaryota; kingdom Viridiplantae; phylum Streptophyta; class Magnoliopsida; order Asterales; family Asteraceae; genus Chrysanthemum; species Chrysanthemum seticuspe. Next base: position 275,676,016 of record BPTQ01000009.1, read on the forward strand.
TGCGAGTTGATGCTGATACGACTTGGCTATTAAGCGAGTTGATTAATTAAGCGAGTTGTTAATTAAGCGAGTTGTGTGGTTAGGTACTTATTCATTTAGGCTTGTTACTTCTTCGTGATACATTCTTACGGTTGTTCTTTTGGTTTAGTAAAATCCCGTGAAAGAATCAATTTCTCGGTTTAATCAAAGAATAGTAAAATCTCGTAGAGCTTGAAACATGTCTACAAACATTCCTACTATCATCTCCACTGTTGCCGAGGATGTTCAAGCAGCTGGTTCAGATACTCGTCCACCCATGCTTGACAGAACTGACTACGACTCTTGGGCTCAACGAATCAGATTGTACTGTCTTGGAAAGGAAAATGGAGTCAACATTCTCAAATCCATTGATGAAGGTCCATATCGGGTTGAGACGACTAGAGACTTAATTGATACAGCTGAAGATGGAACAATGATCTATGGAATTGACAGACCAAAGACATATGATGAGCTCGATGATAAGGAGAAAACGAGATTCGATGCTGATATCAGGGCTTCTAACATCGTACTTCAAGGTCTTCCAAAAGATATCTACAAGCTGATCAATCACAACACCGAAGCAAAGGCAGTATGGGATAATGTCAAGATGCTTCTCTCAGGTTCTGAATTAACTATGGAAGACAGAGAATCACAACTCTATGATGAATTTTCAAGATGAAACCTGATGAGAGTGTTTATGAGTACTATGTGAGATTTCACAAGCTTGTCAATGATATGAGGAATATCAAGATGACCATGCCAAACATTCAGTTGAACTCGAAATTTGTGAACAACATGAATCCAGAATGGCACAAGTTCGTTACATCTGTGAAGCTTACCAAAGGGTTGAAGAATACAAACTATGAGCAACTCTATGCCTTCCTCCTTCAGAATGAGAGACATGCTATGTTTGAAAAAAGGATTCTTAATCAGTTCAAAACCAACCAGGGAGAGACAAGCTCTTCAAATGACTCAACTGCCTTCTACTCAAACATCGGAATCACAACCAAAGCCTCACAAGTCATACCCATGGGTAATGGTAATCACAAACTCATTCCTGATCCTATGTTCAAACAAGCTGATGCTGATGCACACGTGGGAAACTTCATTAATCAACTAGCTCTTCTGATTAGTCAAAACATGAACTCTCTTCCACACACCAACAATAATCTCAGAACTGCTTCCAATCCACATAATCAAGCCACTGTCAGAGATGGGAAGGTTATGGTGCAGCCAGTTCAAGAACGACAGTACGAACAAGCAAGAGGTGGAGCTGGTAGAGGTTATGCTGTAAATCAGAACAGAGGAAGGAATGGAAATCAGGGTCAAGCAAAGCCAATCAAATGTTACAATTGTAGAGGTGAGGGACACATTGCAAGGAACTGCACATCACCAAAACGTCCTCAGAATGCTGAGTACTTCAGGGATAAGATGTTGCTTGTGCAAGCTCAGGATAATGGTGCAGCTTTGGATGAAGAGGAATTGTTGTTCTTGGCTGAGGGAAATGCTAAGACATATGATGCAGATGTGGATGAGCAACCAATTCAGGAGATAGGCCATAATCATCAGAATGCCTTTCAAGTAGCTGATTGTGATGCATATGACTCTGATGTTGATGAAGAACCCACTGCACAAACCATCTTCATGGCTAGCATTTCTCCAATGGTCTCTCCTAAAGTCTCTTCATCACCACAAGCTCGTCCATCCAAAGACAAACTCATCTCTGAGGTATTAAAATTATACGATGAAGTTGATGAGCAAAAGATACATAACGAAGTACAATCAACTGTGTTTATTGAATCAGATATTGAAAATATGGGTAATATCAATGTTGTCCCATATGATCAATATGTGATACAAAGTGAAAGTGAGATTGTACCAAGTGATGCATCTTCTGCTGTCAATAATGATTATGTTTTTGATGAATTCACTGCATGTGCCCCTGATGATTCTGTAATTTCTGAACTAAATGCCTATAAAGAACGTGTTGCTATTTATGAACAACGTGCAAAATTTGAGTTGACCACCCGTGAGCAGGAAATGGATGACCAAATGCGTACAACTATTAGAAAAAGTAGGTTTAGAGAAGAAGTATTAAAACAAGAGTTAAACTCCTTACAAGAAAAGCTTTCTAAAACTGCTAAGCAAAAACAAGAACTTCAAGAAAATGTTAAAATGCTTAAGCAAGAATTCAGTGCTAAGGAATCAAAACTTTTAAATGATTTTTCTAATCTAAAAACCTTGAAAAACAAGCTTGAAAATAAGTTGTACGTACAAGGAAATACCATTCAGACTGCTCACTTAATCATTAAGCATAGAGTCTTAAGCGATAAGCATAGCATTCCCCTTGTTGAGGAACCAAATCCAGAGGTCATTAAAAAGGCTAGAAATGCTCATAAGGTTCTTTATGATGGCAATGAAATCCTTAAACCTAGACAGAAACCTAGTTGCGTTGAGTGCACTGAGGATGATAAGAAATCAGATGAAGTCACTAGGGAAAAGATGAACAAGAAACTAGATGATCCTAAATGTAAAGAGAAGAAAATAAAGATCACACCCCATGATTACAAGAAGGAGAATTGGATTTCCTTGAACATGTTTAAGCCTCAAACGTTGTTAACACCCGAACAAGTGTTCTGGAAAAAGGATTTAGATAAGCAAAAGGAAGAGAATCTTGTTGTAACGAACCCTCCCCTTAGGAAAATGCCTAAAGCGACCGTGTATCCTCCCATTACACCAATGCATCTAGTTCCTAGAACTATTGCTACTAAAAGCAAGACCTTAATCAGTCAATATGTTATTTTTCAACTATTTGTTGATTTTGAGAAAACTTGTAAGAAAATGATCACACCCACTGGGATAACTGAAGGGGAAAGGGGTTTTGAACAAACAAAAGAATGCTATTTAACTGAGGTCATGCCTTTCTTTAAACTTCTAAAAGATCACTTTGAGAATCTTAAAAAGGGAATGAACTTAGACATTAAAGAAATGGAAAAGGAGTTTGATGCGATGATATTTGAGGTTAGTGACTATGAGCGAGCACTAAAATATAATGAGATTGAGAGGAAGAACTTGCATACATTAAATGAGACTCTCATTATTGAATGTGTTGCTCAAGATGTGTTTTTCACTGCTACAAATTGTTCTATTAATGCTTCCCAATTTCATGAATTATCTGTTGCCCTGAAAGTCTCCCATGATCGTGTCATTGAGCTTGAAAAAACTAATTCTAAACTAAATGAGAAAATTGAACAGGATGATCACGTGAATTTGGTTAAACATTTTTCTAAACTAGAAGTTGAGCATTTTAATTTACAACTAAAATATCAACATCTTAAAGAAAATGTCAAAACTTCAAATATCAAGACATCCTCAGATGCTCCAGAGTTTGATGCAGTTTTTCAAATTAACAAACGTGATGAACAGATTCAAGCTCATTGCAATACGATCAGAAAGTTGAAAGCCCAAATCTCTCAATTAAAGGGTCAAACGAACAATATGACAGGCTCCCAAATGCCTCCTCCTCTAGATTCTCAGAATTCTCAAACGTTTCATCTTCAAAACTTGGTAAATGCATTACAAAAGGAAAACGAAAGTTTTCTAGAAGAAAATGAAAAGGTTAAACGTCATTTCAATGAGTTATTTGAATCAATAAAGGTCACTCGTAACAAAAACAACGAACAAATAGCTTCATTGCAAAAGGAAATTGAGAATCTGAAGAGTCAGGTAAAAGGGAAAATGCCAATGACCAATGGGGAGAATGGTGTATCAAAGGTTCACTCTTGTAATAAATATGCTTTGTCTGTGAAATATGTTCCCCCTCATCTCAGGAATAACAAACTTGCTATTCAAACATATTTCTCATCCCTTAAGGATTGTCTAGAATGTCTACGTGAGATTGTTGAAGAGGATAAATTAGAGAAACCACTTGAAAATGCAATTGGGCATGCATGCTTATATGCCAAACGATCTCAAGAAATTCTAGAATGCTTAATCACAATATGCCCAAAGTCCTTAGGTGAGAGAGTTAATCCTTTGATTCCATGTTCGATGCCTAGTGCCAAGTATGATATTCATTCGATGCCCAATGTTTTGAATGTGAACCTTAGTGTGCCTTTAAGCAGTTCAGATTCCAGATCTGTTAATACTAAGAAAGCGAACTCTAGTGTGCCTTCTAGGAGTACAAATCCCAGAACTTCTAGTGTTAAGAATGTGAACCTTAGTGTGCATGCATGTAATTCAGATCCCAGAACATCTAAACAGGAGATGCAAAGAGTAGCAAAACCAACTAATGTTCCGATTCCCTCTACAGGAGTAATCAGTGACATTAAAGCAAGCAGGTCAAAGTCTCAAGACAATACAAGAAATGATAGGACCTCGCAAGCTAAGAATGTGCATTGGAAGAGAGTAGAAGACCAACCTAGGAACTTTAAGCTTGAGTCGAATAAAACGAATCGTGTTGATTCTAGTATTAGCCATAGGCGTACTGTAATTAATTCGAATTCTGATACTTTTTGCAAACCTTGTAATGATGTCTGCTTGAATTCTGTTGCTAATCATGAATGTGGTATGAATACTTTGTCTAATACTGTCAAATCCCCAGTGAATCTTGTCAATGAAAAATATCATGCTATGAAGGCAAAAAGGCAAAGGCGAAAGAAAGTTAGAAAACAGTGGAAACCCACAGGAAGAACATTTAGTAAGATAGGCTATCATTGGATACCTGTTGGTCATAAGACTAATCAGACAATGCCCACTAGAAAATGGATACCTACTGGTAGAACTATTCCCTTAAGAAGTGAGCACACTTTGAATAGGGCTAATACAAACACTAGTATTGCATCTATTCATAATGATTCCATTGCCTTAATTTCTGATATGAATGCTTGTATTTCTGATGTGGGTGTTCCAACCATTGTTACTAACCAAATGGAACCCATTCTTGCATGGGGATCCCAATTATCCAGTTATCCATTCTTGTCTGTGTTCAACTGCAGATCGTTCAAATCGTTTTGTGGTACCTGGACTCAGGCTGTTCCAAGCATATGACTGGCGACCGGTCGCGGCTCATGAACTTCGTGAGCAAATTCATAGGGACAGTTAGATTCGGGAATGATCATTTCGGAGCTATTATGGGTTATGGAGATTAAGTGGTTGGAAAAAGTGTAATTTCCAGGGTATATTATGTAGAAGGACTTGGTCATAATATGTTCTCTGTTGGTCAATTCTGTGATTCCGATCTAGAAGTAGCTTTCAGAAAACATACTTGTTTCGTTAGAGAACTTGATGGTGTAGAATTGTTAAGAGGTACCCGAGGTTCAAACCTATACACCATATCTATCGATGACATGATGAAGTCTTCTCCAATCTGCTTGCTGTCAAAGGCTTCTAAAGCAAAGTCTTGGTTATGGCATCGTCGTCTCAATCACTTGAACTTTGGTACCATAAAAAACCTTTCCAGAAAGGATCTAGTCAGAGGCTTACCCAGATTAAAATATGAAAAATATCATCTTTGCTCAGCTTGTCAATTGGGAAAAAGCACGAAATATGCCCACAAACCAAAACCCACAAACTCTGTAATGGAAGTTCTTCATACCCTTCATATGGATCTATGCGGTCCAATGAGAGTGCAAACTATTAATGGGAAGAGATATGTGTTAGTAGTGGTTGATGACTACTCCCGATTCACTTGGGTTAAGTTTTTGAGGACAAAGGACGAAACTCCAGATGTCATCATTAAACTCATTAAACAACTTCAGATCAGACTCAACAAAACAGTTCGAATCGTCCGAACTGACAATGGAACTGAGTTTGTTAATAAAGTACTCATTGAATTTTATGAAAATATTGGAATCAGTCCTCAAAGAAGTGTTCCTCGAACTCCTCAATAGAACGGTGTAGTTGAAAGACGAAACCGAACTCTTGTAGAAGCTGCAAGGACAATGCTGATCTACTCAAAGGTTCCAATGTTTCTATGGGCTGAAGCTATTGCCACTGCTTGTTACACTCAAAATAGATCTCTAATTCACACATCTCATGGAAAGACTCCATACGAACTTGTCCACAATCGAAAACCTGATCTATCATACCTTCGTGTGTTTGGTGCTTTATGTTATCCAACAAATGATGGTCAAGATTTAGGAAAACTGAGAGCCAAAGCAGACATTGGAGTATTTATAGGCTATGCACCAAACAGAAAAGGTTACCGAATCTACAATAAGAGAACCCGAGATATCATGGAAACAATTCACGTTACGTTTGATGATCTGCCCGGTCAAATGGCTCCTGGACAACCAAGTTCAGGACCCGCACTTCAAAACAGTCCCATTGGTTCATCCCTTATACCATATTCCTCTCCAGCTATTCCATATGTACCTCCAACTGAAGATGATTTGAAGAAATTGTTTGATCCGATGTTTGATGAACTCTATGAGCCAAGTGCTATTGAACTGACAATTCCCACAACAGAGGCTGCTCATATTCCTGAGAATGAAGTCAATCCTTCAGTCTCAATGACATTAAGTCAAGAAGCGCCTGCTGCTGATAATTCAGTCTCATCAACAAATCATCATTCTTCAAATGTACATCATGGAACTGTTTCTGGCATCAATGATGAAGTTAATCCCTTTGCTACTCCTGAAGATGCTCCATTTGAAAACATATTTGCTCCTGAATCGTCATCAGAACCATCTTCTTCAGGAGACATCGACTCTGCTACTTCAGTCCCTCAACAACTACCACATGAACACCTCAGAAAATGGACTCACGATCATCCATTAGACAACATCATTGGAAATCCCTCTCATCCAGTATCCACACGGAAACAACTTGCAACCGATGCCTTATGGTGCTTCTTCAACTCCGTACTCTCTAAGATCGAACCAAAAGATGTTAAAACCGCCATGAATGAAGATAGTTGGTTCAATGCCATGCAAGATGAAATTCATGAGTTTGATCGACTTGATGTATGGGAGTTAGTACCTGCTCCAGACTGTGCTATGATTATTGCTCTTAAATGGATCTTTAAAGTGAAACTTGATGAGCATGGTGATGTGTTGAAGAACAAGGCTCGATTAGTTGCTAAAGGATACCGTCAAGAGGAGGGTATTGACTTTGAAGAATCTTTTGCTCCTGTTGCTCGAATCGAGGCAATCAGAATCTTTTTGGCTAATGCTGCTAGTAAGAACATGGTAGTCTATCAGATGGATGTAAAAACGGCATTTCTGAATGGAGATCTTAAAGAAGTCGTCTACGTCAGCCAACCGGAAGGATTTGTGAATCAAGAGCATCCTACTCACGTTTATCGTTTGAAGAAGGATCTTTACGGTTTAAAGCAAGCTCCAAGGGCATGGTATGATACACTATCAAAGTTTCTTCTATCTACCGGATTTAGCAAAGGAGCAGTTGATCCAACATTGTTCACCAGGAAGTCAGGCATACATTTAATTCACGTTCAAATTTATGTTGATGATATCATCTTTGCCTCGACTGACCCCAATGAGTGTGATCGTTTTTCAAATGAAATGAGTTCAAAATTTCAAATGTCAATGATGGGACAAATGTCATTTTTCTTGGGATTACAAATTTCACAAAGTCCCGGAGGCATTTTCATAAATCAATCTAAATATGCAACTGAGATATTAAAGAAATTTGGATTTGATTCAAGTGACCCTGTTGACACTCCCATGATTGATCGAACCAAACTAGATGAGGACCACTCAGGGATCATGGTAGACCAAACGAAATATCGTAGTATGATTGGATCCCTGATGTACCTCACAGCTAGTAGACCAGACATCTTGTTCGCTGTTTGCATGTGTGCTAGATACCAGGCTAAGCCTACTAAAAAGCACCTTGAAGCAGTTAAACGGGTCTTTCGGTATCTCCAAGGAACCATCAATATGGGACTTTGGTACCCGAAGGACACCGGTATGTCACTAACAGCCTATGCAGATGCTGATCATGCAGGATGTCAAGATGCTCGTCGAAGTACGTCTGGAGGTGCTCAGTTTTTGGGTGATAAGCTTGTGAGCTGGTCTTCAAAGAAGCAAATGAGCATTTCTATTTCCTCTATAGAGGCTGAATACATAGCCATGTCATCGTGTTGTGCTTAAATCCTATGGATGAGATCCCAATTATCTGACTATGGCTTTGTATTCAACAAAATTCCTCTGTACTGTGATAATAAAAGTGCTATTGCTCTTTCATGCAATAACGTTCAACACTCAAGAGCTAAGCATATCGACATTCGACATCATTTCATCAGGGAACAAGTGGAAAAAGGTGTGGTGGAACTCTATTTTGTGAGGTCTGAATATCAGTTAGCAGACATCTTCACCAAAGCTCTTCCAAGAGAACGTTTTGAGTTTATTCTTCCACGACTTGGCTTGAAAAGCCTTCAACCAGAAACACTCAAACGTCTTCAGGAGGATGACGAAGAGTAAAAGGTTTCCTTCATCTATCTCTTGTAAATATCTATTCGAAAAACAAAATACAAAATTATAAAACCTTCAAAAATCAAATAGAAAAATATAAAACTTTCAAAATCCATAAAAATTTGAAAAAAATTCGAAAAACCCTCAAAAATATATATATATATATATATATATATATATATATATATATATATATATATATAGATATATATTGTCTTTTTGTTATGTTTTTCTCGATTCGATAATATCTACGATCTTTGTGCTGTCATTCAAAGAATGACACGGGGCTTTAGATATTGTTCGAATTTTTATTTTAAAAAAAAATATATATATATATATATATATATATATATATATATATTTGGGAGAAAGAGAATATTTGGTTTATTGTCATTTCAGGCAGTAACCCGCTTTTCAAAGAAAGAACAGAGCCATACTTTATCATGTTTTCAAAATTCCATGCTCTGATTCTTTAAACATTTATCTGCTGAAAACTAATTGTTTTTTATAAATAACTTGGACTCAAGTTTTGATAATCATCTGGACTTATTTGTCAAAATATCTATCTCTCAATCAACAACCTATGTCATTGATTGAGGGGGAGAATGATTTCAATTAAATTAAAATGTTATTTGTCATTAAATTGTTTTCAAAAAGATAATCATGCATGTTCAATCAATGGAGTGTTAAAGTCTTAATATCCGATCCTTATCAGTTAAAACGCTTTCATAATCAAGTCACAACTCTCCTTAAAAGCTTTCAAAATCAATTTAAATCTACAAGAGATCACAAATCTCAAATGATTTGATTATTGTAATCGGGGGAGAATTTGTGATTTAAATTGGATTTAAACTGATAATTCGGTAAATGGTTTATTAAGGATGTACAAGCTCTCCTTCCCACATGTGACAAACGATTTCAAATTTTCAAATTTTCCATGCACATGTTGAGGGGGAGCATTTATCTTAAACCACAAAGATCCTAAACGATATCAATGTGCATGTTCCCTCTAGTATGTGCAAAAAACTTTTCAAACCTTGATGCACATATTGAGGGGGAGCAAAATTGTGAAAACCTCATCCTTCCCGAGAATGCTTTATCTACTTGTTTTGATTAGGGAAGTGATGATTGATATCTTTTAGAAAATAGAATTCAAAGAAGTTAACTCTTTCTCTTGCCTCCGTGTGCAAAACAATTTCAATCACTTGATGCACATGTTGAGGGGGAGCTCTTGTTCTAAAAATATCAAAAACAATTCAGGTACAAAATACTTTGATAATATATCACAAGTATCTGGATTGATTTTCAAATGGTTTTCAATTGTTTCCCATGGCAGATGAACAATACCAAATAGACAGACCAACTTTACTTTATGTATGGTGATATAAGGATGATAAGGTTAGGTATTTGTTCCCATGATCCGCCAGAACCGGAGGGATCTACCCAGGGACTATCCACTAGTTAGTGTAGAGTTCTTAGGTATGATGATAAAAGGAGAAAAATGAGATATGGGAAGAGTGCGGACTGAGACTGAGCTAGTACTGGAATAAACCCAACAAGGCTCTAGCTATGAAGTCTTGGTAAGCACTGAAGGGGTTGAAGAATCAAAAATAATTGAATGAGAAAACGGTGAAAACAAATAGCCATCCATTGATTCAACCTTAGGGCAGAAACCGGGTCAATTCATTTGCTACTGGCGGTTACCAAGGTAACACCGGTATTGAAGACAAGACGTCATGGACCCAGTGACGCACTGCACTTCAATCTTCCCAAACCACTCAAGTTCCTCTTAAAAGGGCTTGTTTCATTCTCACGGGGAACCTACATTATCTATCGACTTTCTCTTAGAGATTGTTGATATTGAAGAAGGAGACCCTCTCCCTAGTCTCCGATACAGGATCCAAATATGCACAAATTGAGTCTAGAGCCACGAGATAATCAATAAATCTCATTAGGACACTTTCAATGAAGACTCTCTGTTTCACATAATGTGGAAAGAGAGATTATATCTTGAGTCCTTCGCATTATCCTTGTGGTATTGCCAGAACATCTGAGTGATATGCAAACATATTCACAATGAAGATGGAAATCCCTCTGGAGCCAACATCAAACAAGCTCCTGGTGGGTGGCATGTGAGATATATTCAATAGATCAACCATGTGACAACTGAACAGAAACAATGGGGCGATTCAATCTTTTGAATCAATCCTGGTTCAGGTTATGGATTGACGGATACCTTTGAAAAACCGGTCATTGTGCTTAAAAACTCTTTTCTTTAGCACATTGACCGTGTTCGAATATTTCAAATCAAAAGGTGTTTTATGATTGACAATTGATTTTCATTAAAACCTTCGTTGTATTGCAAAAACAATTTCTATTGAGCAATACACGATTGTCTTTCAAATCTCTTTTCATCAATCAGTGAATTTCTATTCGCTGGTTCACTCACTCCGTGTTGTCTTCTTTGAGATGTTACGGTTTGAGAACAGCTAGAGCAGCTGCGAAACCCTGTCAAGGAAATTCTTCGGAATTATACCTGATCACAGGCAGTACTTGTACTGATCAACGGGGAATCGTGGGCCGTGTACCTCAATTCAACGAAAGTGATCAAAGACTCTTTCGTGCGTTTTGTTGCTAACTGTTTTATGCAGGTACACCCGATGTTTGCAGCTGATCAGAATGAAGCGGTCAATCCATAGCCGCATGCTCACACTACACATTCATCTCAAAAGAAATCATGATAAGTGCATCAATGACTCTGATATTTTCACTCCATGCTTCTGCTACGCTGCTGCCAATATCTTGAATCAACGAAAGCTTCCGTTACTCTGATGAGAAGATATCATGATCCAGAATGTGAGCATGTCGGTCCGAAAGTCACAACATCACAATATTCCAACCCACAATGGATGTCTCAGAGATTTTTGATTGCTGATGATCTCAAAAGCTGGCTCAAAATTATTATCACGTGGATCAGTAAAAGACCTCCACTTGGATTAATCAAACATGCAATGAGAAGAATCAATGACTACGAGCTTCGGAGTAAAGTACTACATCAAGAATGCAAGGACAATTTTTAATGTAATATCTGTTTGTATTCAATGTAATTTTAGTACATGTTTGAGGTGACCTCCCTTAGGGGGAGATTGTTAGGAATTAGAAATTCCAGGTATTAAAGAGTCGGTCACCTCAAGTATATGTAATCGTTAGAAAGCTCGTAGTCATAGTTATTTTATGTTAAGTAGTATTTAGTTAAGTAACACCGTGGAGGACGGACGGGTCTTTACCCACTGTATGCCTGATCCACAGCCCGTTGTGTGGCGTTTTATGTATGACTATAAATACTCTCTACCTCCCAAGGTAGAGAGTTGGAGCTTATAATAATATCTTTCACTTTCTCTCACTAAGTTCCCTAAACCTCTAACTTTCTCTCTCTAAAACACTCTTGTACGCCCACTTGTGTTAACGGTTTGATGTGTATGTGAAATCCAATATGTTACAGAGGTGTTTAATCGTAAGTCAAAATATAAACTAAACTCATTCCCGCGTATTCAAAATCTGCTACTTAGATATATATATGTATATGTGTCGACAAGTAAACAAGTGTAAAAGTCCTTATACAAGAAACAAGTGATTAAAAATATAATATACTTAATAAGGTTTACATCAAGAGTTTAACGTCAATATGTTCGGATAGACACAATTATGTCAAGTAAGTTGCTAGTCATGAATTATAAAGATTAAGAATTAATTTTTGATAAACAAATAGTGACTAACTATATCATTTTATCATATAATACATTTGAAAGTCTTCAAATTTTAAAATGAGTATTTTCTAAAAACAATTATAAAATAAATCAACTTTATTTGATTTTGACGATTCAATTATATGTCAACATGAATAAGTATATATACATTCATATACTTAGTAGTAGAATATTATGATTATTTTACAAACCAAATTCGGTCTTAATACCATTATGAAAACAAGATTAAATTAATTATTCTAAGTAAGTCCTACTTAAAATAATGAACTAAAACATTGCCCTATTTATCTAGGTCGCGTGTCGGTGCAGCTTCACAATATTCATTGAACTTCCACCTTTGGACTACTCATTACTAAGGTGAGTTTATAGCCCCTCTTTTACTTGATAAATTGTTTTATACATGTGGAGGTGAGAAAATATGCAAAACCTTTTTATGGACCTGAACTATTGCATGATTAATATTACGTGGTTTAGCCTAAGCCCTTATGTCCCTAGAAATGCCCCCTTTCATGAATCGTCAGTTCCCTGCTGGGAAGCGCGAATGTTATAAATAGATCTATTGAGGGTGACTCCTCCGTTCGGTTGGCCATGCTTAGGCCAAGGCGAAACGTATACCATGTCGGAATCGAGTGTTGAGGAACAAAACACTCGCATTGGGCCCCATATATTGTATGATTTCATTTAGCATACAGAAATTGTCGTAGTATCGATTGCATGAACTTAGTGCTAACGTAATAGACTTTCATCCATATATCATTATATTCGTTGTAATCATTATATGTCTTTGATTATGGTCCATGTTTACTGTTTTATTATAAACCTATGAACTCACCAGCTTTTAGCTGACCTTTTTAGCATATTTTCTCAGGTGTTTGATTTGTGATCATGGATTCAAGGCAAGAAGTGGCAATAGTCGTAGTTATGCTAAAAGAAGTGTTTTAACACATAATGATGTTTTATTTGGGACCACAAAACTTATGGGTTGTGCCCTTTTATTTAAATAATGTTTGTAAGACAATGTTTTAAAACTATTTTATGAAATTAAATGCAATATGTATTCCGTTCTTTATTACTTGTGTTATGATCTCCGATTTAATAGCACCCCATGACCCGTATACTTCCGCTAAACCAGATTTGGGGGTGTTACATAACTCTCCCAAAAGATTACGACGTAACTATATTAGGTCAAATGAGGATCCGCGCCGCTGATAACTACGCCGTAACTCGTGCATAAACTACGGCGTAACCATGAATTATTGAAGATACGGCATAACCACTTCTTAGTTTACGCCGTAACCAGCAGATCTAGTGCAATTTACGAAGAAATAGATGATTACGGCGTAACTATTTTATTAGTTATGCCGTAACCCTAATCTGGCCTATAAATACCCCACGATTTCCAGCATTTCAAAGTATCCCATTTCACACACCACAACCAAAGAACGTGGGAAAAAGCCAAAGGCAGGTCTAGAGGAGCATACGGAGCCATCTCCAAGGGAGAAATCACTCCCCTACGATAATCATTAGCATTTTATCTTTTCTTTACTTTCGATTCATGTATTTCGTAACATTAAATAATGAATTGATTTGTATGGTTAATATGAGCGGCTAAGCACCTCTTGGTGCTAGCCTAGTTATGATTTCTTGATTGTTTTGTTTGCGTTTACATTACTTCCGTATAATTATTTCTAAGTGTATGCATGCATAGTTTATTGGTAGCTACCCTTGTTTCGGTAGTTTTAAATGGCGGTAGAGGCTAGTTGCTTAGGAGATATGACCAATTGACCCTAAGTGAGTAGACTGAGATGGGAAGGGTATGATATGACCAACTGACGACCCTTTCTACTTGTGCGATTTGACCAACTGATCACCTACCGTTTGAATGAACTTAAGAATTAGAGGGTGAGTGTTTAAGTTGCTAACGCCCGGGCACTCACTATTATAAGTCTAGCATGTAGCGGAACTTAATGATTCGGCTTAGGGGACCAGGAACAACTGGACTTATGAAGGGACACCTGACTTCTCCAGTGGTGGCATCTTTGCTGATAGGTTAGGGCGAATTGACCAAATGTTGTCCTCTCGACTTTGACCCCACCTGAAGTAATTGGAAGTAAATAGACATAGACATTACTAGCTAGGATGAATAACTAGGTTTGCACCACTCTCCTCTATTGATCACATCATTTGCCTTTATTTGCTTTAGTAGTTAATTAATTAAATCATATTAAAATCTGTGACACCTAGACTTAGTATTAATCCAACACACATAGCTCTTGGGACGACCTCGGTTTTACCAAATACTACACTACACACGACCGGGTACAGTGCCCGTTAGTGCATTAGGGTAGACCATAGGTATAACGAGACATTATAAATATTAAAACCTGGTCAGTAAAACCTGCATCAAAAATCACAAGTGATATTCATAATATCACAAATTGATATTCAGAATATCAAAAGTGATATTTAGAAAATCACAAGTGATATTCTGAATATCACAGAAAATCACTTGTGATAGTCGAAATCGTATGAAAACATAAGAAAATGGATGAAAACGTAAGAAAATGGACGAATACGTATGAAAACGGACAAAAACGTATGAAAGCGTAAAAATACGTTTGAAAATGGATGAAAACGTATGAAAAAAGGACGAAAACGAAAGAAAACTGATGAAAACGTACAAAAACGTATGAAAACGAACGAAAACGGACGAAAACATATGAAAACGGGCGAAAACGCATGAAAACGGACGAAAACGTATGAAAACAGACGAAAACGTATGAAAGCGAAGAAAAAAACGCGAATTAAAAAAAAAACGTGAATTAATAAAAAAAACGAGAATTAAAAAAATGTGAATGAAAAAGAAAGACAAAAAGACAAGAAAAAAAAATGAACTTAGGTTTACCTTTAAATCTTAGGTTAATCCTCACTATTAGATCAAACTAACTGGATGGTGAAGATTTGTCTCTTAGTAAGTATAATTTATGAGTAAGCAAAATAAAGTGACTCTTAGGCTAATGCAACAATCATGCAATGAACTCTATCATCTAATTATATACTCCCTCCGTCTCAAAATTATAGTCCATATTTCCTTTTCGGGATGTCCCAAAATAATTATTCACTTTCCTTTTTAAGTAAAAACTAGATAATAAAGTGAGTGAATATTCCATTTAAGTGGCTGAAAATTAAAGTGACCTCACTTTTATTAAATTTGTGATTTCGTTCTCATGACAATAATTTTAAGACGGAAGGAGTATTAACTTATGTCTTATCATGACAAAATTAAAATTAATTTTTTTAAAGAAAAAACAGTTTAATAAAATTAATTTTTTTAAAGAAAAAACAGATTTTTTTAAAAAAAATATAATAAAATTAAAATTTGTTTTCTTTTTAATTTATTATAATAAAATTAAAATTAAATTTTTAAAAAAAAGTTTTTTTTATTAAAAATTTTAATCGTAATAAAATTAAAAAAAATTTGAACAATAAAACTAAAAAGAAAAAACTTTTTTTTAAAGAGTAAATTACATAAATCGTCTATGTGGTTTGTATAACGATCGTTAGCCCTCACGTTAGAGAGATTTGCAAGGGATCGAGGTCCTTTTTTGGGACCGGGTCAGATCAGGGACAAGATCCGTAAGATTTGTAAACCACAGAGACGAAACACGCTAAAAAAGTATAGGGACAAGATCCGTAACTTTTGACCAAACCAAAAGGACGATTTATGTAATTAACTCTAAATTAAATTACATGCTTACAATTTATGACATGATTTGAATATTGTTAAAACACCATAAATTTCAGACATTCATTTTAGGTTTCGATAAACACAACCCTATAAGTTTTTTTTGTAAACATTTCATAATTACATAATTAATATTTAATGAACACACAAGATTTTATAATTAACATCATTTATCATTTTTATAATGATTAGTTGTATATTTATGAAAATATATGTGTTCATTAATTGTTATTTTATAATTTTGGAATGATTAAACAAAATCCAAATGTGAGACTAAAATCATTTTAATATTTTACATTATTTTTATAATTTAAATATCTCATGAACCCTATATCGTTAGACAAAACAAATTATATCGTCACGATCAGCATTTAGTTATCTTTTTATAGACATGCACTTTGATATACTTTTGACTAACTTTTTTACGTCATTTTTTTTTCACGTCGTTCTTGAAACATGCATGAGAAATCGCATGTAATTAAACACTAATTTGAATATTCTAATAAAATCACATTTGATATGATTATTAAATCACATATGAATTGTAGTAATGAAATCATATGTGATTTAACACTAATATTCAATGTGATTTTATTAGTATATTCGAATTAGTGTTTAATCACATGTGGTTTCTTCATTCAAGTTTTAACAACGATATATATATATATATATATATATATATATATATATATATATATATATATATATATATATATATATATATATATATATATATATATATATATATATATATATATATACGAAGAAAAAAAAATTGTCGAAAGTATATGATTCTCTTAGTTATGCGCGAGTACTATGGTATATTCTCTTAAGTATAAAAATAATTATTTAAAGGTGATCAAGTTACATGGTGTTTAAGTATAAAAATAATTATTTAAAGGTGATCAATTTATATAGTGCTTGAAAACATAAATATTTGCTCACCAAAAAATTTAATTACGTAAGTACTCACCGCCAAACGTACGAGTGCCGTGAGTAACTCAATACAGAAATGGACAAAATGACAAGTGTTCATTTAACAGTGATTACACAAAATTGTGTATACTATAAACTTCAATCATTTTGTATCGTGGTTTTTTAGTGTTACGTTTTTATATATGTTGTTCAAACAATCATGACGTGTTCACGTCAATTTTCTTAACAAGAGAGGACTTTACGTGTTTATGTATGTGTCTTAGTGAGCACAAGTCGGATGAATCAATCGGTTAAAAAATCAGAAGATATAATTAAAAAGTATCCTTCGTTGGCTTATTTAGAAATAGAAAAACTGCACCATTGCTGACGAACGTTAACAAGTTTGTTGAAAGAGGAATGAAAACACGAATTGTTCTTTTAACGGCTTAAATTGCTCGTAATATCGAATCGCGTAAATTACGGGACAATGTAAACATTAAAGGATAGAAATGGGACCCAAGTGAGTAACGGCTAGTGATGCCAGAGCCTATTTACTCAAGGTTAATAATAAAATATGTCAAAATATTGAGTTTACCCAACTAACGCTTGTCCATCTTAAAAACCAAAATTTCTATTTGAGCTAGCGGTTGGATATTATATCGGCGGCAACATCTAATCACACCACTAAGGCTACTCACAGTCGTGACTTGGGTCACCGTTTGTTACATCAGTTTTCTTTCTCCGACGACTAGACACGACCAAGTTACCACTCATCGATTTTTTTTTCTTTATTTAAAGTATCAAAAGGTAATTTTTTGAAAAAAAATGTGTATTAAATGTTGGTTGAATTTGGGACCGATTATATGTTTTCATCTTGCTCGACCGATCTATGACTCAACCCCACACTTGCAACGACCGACATTAAAGTCGATCGACTAACTTGACCAACCGATTTCCTCCGTCCCACTGTGACAAGCCTAATGAACCACAATGACGAAATTTCGGACCACCACCCAAAATACTCTACTAAACATAAATACGCCCACCAACACACTTACACATCCTACTTTTTCTTTTTTATATTCGGTTATCGAGATCACTAAATTAAGCCAAAAAATCACTCACGCACGTGATGGTTGGAGTGGTGTTTCAATAGACTATGTGTGGTCTTGCATGACCCGTGGGCATGCATGTTGTTACAACTAGTCATAATGATAGCGTTGGTGACCACCAAACATATATATAACTTATTTTCCATCATCTTTTTACAAAAATTATCTTTCGTAATGGTTATTTTTCTCACATTTTTTACATATATTCTACTTAAACGCAAATATATATCACTTAAATACATACACATACACATACACAAAACACATATGAAACTTTGCTATTACTGGTGTGCACCACTTTGACAACAAACTTTTACCTCTTGCGCGTGAAGCAAGCGAGGGTGTAGCACCGGTCGAGCACGAATTGTGGTGCTACTTGTATTCTTTAAATTATATGTTCGACTTTAGTATTTGAGAATCATGTACCATGTCAAAGTAGCGATAATAAACAATCCATCTACATGGTGTATTTACCAAGCCCATCTACTAAACATGACCGCTGACCTCACTTATTTCTACTTAAGTATAATAAGCGGGGTACCTGGCCCACTATCCGTTTTAGGCCCATTTCTTATATTCGTCTGATATTTCACCATACCCGTTCGTTTGTTCTTCTTTCCCCACTTACACCTCATTTTCCGGTCTAGATCCGATTAGTTAGATCCTATTGCTTTGTTGGTGTTAGTCCGGTCCAAGCTAATGAACAGTAGTAGCTACAATGCTATCCACGTCATGCTTGAGGTTGTGTCACGCTTTGGGGTGTGGCATGAACACCACCTGTTTTCCTAATTTTTTTGGTTATTTTTTGGTTTTATGTGCTCTTATCTAAGTTGTCTCATATTTGTTCTTCCTTCGTTTGCTCCATTGTGTATGCGGTACCTTATATTTGTTTTGTTTTGCGCAATTTTTTGTTGGTTATGTAAATGTTTTTGAAAATAATACTTCATTAGTTAGGGTTATTGTTTGAGGGTTCAAGATTAGTTGTCGGTTATTGTCTAAGGAGTAGGTATTGGTTGCACTAAAGTTTTTCATTCTTATACTTTAGTAGAAATATAACTTGATTGCTTAGGTTTATTGTTTGAGGATTAAGAATAAGTATACTTTAGTACAAATATAACTTGGTTGCTTAGGGTTATTGTTTGAGGATTAAAAGTGAGCTGCAATGATGTTTTCCATCCACTTAGATTTTAAAAAGCCGAAACATTTTTGTATTTCTGTGTTAGAGTAGCTAAAAAAGAGGGAATTGTTATTGTTTGAAGATTAAGGATAAGTTATGTTGATATTTTCCATTCACTTGGATTTGTAAAAGCTAAAACATTCTATCATTTGCGTGTTTGATTACCTAAACAAAGTCGCCATTGATAACGCTACACGCGTCGTTCGGGGTCAAGGAAACTTCCTTTTCTTCGAGCAAGTTTTATAACACCCTAGGCAGTGAACCTAATCGTTGTAGTGTAGTAATTAGGGTAAGCCACGGGTATTGATATCGTTCTCTAGGGGAATAGGAATGCTAGTGAGAAGTTACTACGCTAAGGTTGAGGTTGAGGAAGATTATTTTTTATCTTTTTATGTTTTTTTTTTAGAAAATGAAAAGGTACGAATCTCGGGTATTGGATTTGGGGGGTTGGTATTGCTACCGATTACTCTACTATTATCTAATTATCTAAGCTAAGGTTGTGATAGTCTATGTCTAATTGATGTGTACTCGTATGATAGTTTAAAGATGTGTTTACTTAGGTTTTACTACTCCTTAATTATCTCCTATTGATGGTTGATTTGTCACGTCCTTATTCCTAGTTGCGTTGTGATTCTAAGGCTATAGGGCGTGCTTGTTTCCCTAACTCTTTGAAATTACCAAAGGGTCTTGTTTACAAATCCTCTAGTGATTTATAGACGCCTACTCTACGGTTGTCCTTGAATACTTTATCCTACAATTACCTAGATAATTATATTCTAAAGTTCACAAAGAAAAGTCAAGCATTAAGTACACAACGAATAATCTAGCGCACTCTAGATCATTAGTCAACTAAGATAAGAATCAACCAATCAATATTCAATAATTAAGTTTCATATTCCCTAAGCAAACACACAAATAAATTAGCCGGACATGGAGAACATGCAAGCATACACACAAATAATCAAAGACATAATTAAATTAATGAAGTAAATACTTATCTTGATGTATAATAGGGTTTAGAACCCTAAAATACTGCACAAGAAAGCCTTGGTTCGGTTTTAGGTTTTTACTCCAAAAGACTACACCCAAAAACTGAAAAATTCGGATTCTATATATAAGATTACATCTGCGACGGCGTCACCTTATGTTTCGTGACGCCGTCGTGTCGCCGTCATTAGGGTTTCGTCTTGGCCACGTAAACCTTGCGACGGCGTCACCTTATGACTGTGACGCCGTCCCCTTCAGCTCTGACGCCGTCTTGGCTGCATCTAGGCCGTCTGAGTAATGACGGCCTACTCCTTTAGAACCTGACGTCGTCCCTTGAAAACATGCAATTTCGCTTCTGACCCGTCGCAAAATTCCTTCCCGACGGCGTCGCAGATATGCAGTGACGCCGTCGCCTTATGTTTCAGCAGCTTTGAGTGTCTCGATTCTGACTTTGGCCATTTTCTTCGTATATTCGCGCCTTTTCGTCCAAATAAGCATCATTCCAGCATTTTGCCTTCAAGAGACCTAAAAAGTGAAAAGGAACGATATTAAGCAATAACGGATACAGAAGTGATCGAATAAGGGCTTAAATGACCCCTTAAAAAGGTACCTTTTAAAACCTTATCAGCCATTAAAATGTTTCATAGATAACCCTCTGTTGCACGTTTATGATTTGTAAAATCTGAAATGTTTTAGCATTTGTATCCTAGATTAGGTAAAAAAAGGTGAATTTGAAAATAGAAATTAATGTCACTTTGGTGTCGATTAAAGCTGTGGTATTCTTGGGTGTGTAGATTTGTTTACCAACATGAGTTGACTAGTTACGGTTACTGTTTCGGTATTCAGGATTAGTTATACTTATGTTTTTCATTCGTATGGTTTAGTAGAAATATAAGTTTATGATTTGTAAATGCTAGAACGTTTTTGCATTTGTATCCTAGATTAGGTTAAAAAAAGGTGAATTTGACAATGGAAATTAATGTGACTTTAGTGTCGGTAAAAGTTGTGGTATTCTTGGCTATGTGGATTTGTTTACCAACATGAGTTGATTAGTTATGGTTATTGTTTCCGTATTAAGGATTAGTTATACTCATGTTTTTCATTTGTATGGTTTAGTAGAAGTATAAGTTTACAATTTGTAAAATCTGTAACGTTTTAGCATTTCTATCCTAGATTAGGTAAAAAAAAAAGTAAATTTGATGATGGAAATAGTTTGACTTTGCTGTCTGTTTTAGATGATATATGTATAATCCTTATTTGACACTTATATCTATTTTTTTTAATTTTTTTTACAGACAGCAAGATGTGAAAGCCGTTAAGAAGGAACCTGTTTTGTAAGCGTTGTTTGCCAAAACGGTATCTTGGCATGGTAATTGTGTGGTTGCAGCCATGACAGGTTTTGGGTACTGCTTCGACACTCACTAAGATTGGGTTTGGAAGCGGGTCAGGTGTGGAGCGGGTTGAATTTTGGAAAGCAGTTGTGGTCAATTGGTTTTTATGGCGGGTACTTTGGCAGATGTACTTTCGTTAAAATGGATGTTGTTTATTTGCTAAGGAAATGATGATGAATGTTTGTGCTTATATGTTTTATGAGCATAATATACCAGCACCTGCAATTTGGCGGGATAACGTGGCTCAGATTATTGGAATAATAACTTAGGCACATGTTAGTTTTGCCACAAAAACTGTGGTGTTCAGTAACTGATTACCAAAAAAGATACCTGATACAGGTGTTAATAATGTGGTCGGGATCCTTTTTGGTGGTCGAATACTGATCACCGCTTATGACGTGGTACTCGAGTGGTGGTGTTGTTTTGTTTCTCTATTACTTTGTATTGATATTGGCCTATTGGTGTTTTGCCAATTTAATGCTCAACACCTCAAATCAGCCTTAGCCATGACGTGGAGAGCATTGTAGCTGCTACTGTTTATTTGCTTGGCTTAAGTCAATATTAAGGCAACCAGATTTGCACCGGCAGTCAGACAAAGTGTGACTGTATATGAAAGGGTAAAAAGCTATGAAGCGGATGGAATGGCGTGGGCCGGGTTTGGGCTGCTTCCCCACTTATTATGCGATATTGATTATAAGAGGTTATGATGAGTCTACGGGGTATAGGGATTAAAGCTGAGATGATCCACATCTTGGCGGAGCAGGTTACTAGACTTGCAGCCATGGTGGACATGTCTTCTTTTTTTAATCATTTGTCCTTCTAAGCCTCATTATATCTTCAGTTAAGCACCATGCCGATTATGGTTTGCAAATTGGATAGATATTTTTTTGTGATTTTCTGCCCGGGTTAAAACCAAATTCACGGATGATTTACGGACTGAATTGGTAATGTGGTTGTGTCTTCAGCTACAAAAGCTGACAGAAATCTGTTGTATAGACGGTGGTTTACCAAACGCTTTACATATGAGGGCAAATTAGGGAAATGATGCAACGTTTTATAACAATCAATAAATCTTATATTGTTTCCCCAACTTTTCCATATCTATGTTCTATTGATGTACGCTTTTTTCTCAGTAACCGTTGTTTTCCAAAACCTGTATCTTGGCATCGCAGTCATGTGGCTGCAGCCATGCCAGGTTTTAGGTACTACTTTAGCACTTGCTGACCCAATTTTGTGTGCAGTTGAGGTAATCCCCATCTTGGCAGGGCAAATCACAGGATTTGCAGCCATGCCGGGTTAACCCTACTCTTTACCTATGCTAATAAATTTAAGATGTTTTTGTTCCTCATTACCTTAAGGCAATGATGATAAATATCTGCAATTAAATGTTTCGGTGACATAATATGCATTATACCGGTATCTTGGCACGACAATATGACTTGAATTAGAATTGCATCCATGGCCAATATTTATTATCGGATTTTACATTTGCAAATCTGAGCCTTATACATATTTGAGAAAACATTTATAAGGTTTGTTGTTTTCATGTTCACAGGTTCGTGTTCATTTTTCAAGCTATCTTCTTTTGAATTAAAAATAAGAGATGCTGAAGTCAGTACGATAATTTCCATTTGTTGTTTTCAGGTTATGAATCAGAAGCAAAAGAAGGCATCACTGACATTCTATTGATGTACGGTTTTTCCTAGGTAACCATTGTCTGCCATAACACGTATCCCGGCATGGCAGCTGTAACACTCCCAAAATATCGCAGCGGAAACTAGTGTCACTGAGGTGTTACTTCATAGCACAAACTAAAGGTTACAAAAAACGAACTCTAAATGAGACTTTTTTTTTTAAAGTTATCATTCGATAAATGAAATCAGAGTTATAACAAAAGGTCTCAAAGTATAAGATTATAAAAAATGTTTATCAATAATAATAGCGAATGGTGAATATAATGCATCACAGTCTTCAAAACATGCCATGCGACTCAAACGCTCCAAGTCAATGCTATGCCTTACGAACCTTAGAAAAGACATGCTAAAAGTGTCAACACAAAGGTTGGTGAGCATAGGTTAAAGTATGTAAAAGCAGTGTGGACCACAAGATTTCAACGACAATTGTAATATGTACAAGATTATAAGAAAAATGTTACTATTATACTAAGCTCGTGATACCGAAGCCTTAATAGTTAGTTATTATATCACCCCAATCAGGTGCTTTGCCAAACACCTGTATAACATCAAATGAAATGCATCGTTTTCAGTTGGAGCGACTACCAAGGACTGGAGGTTTACCCCCCCCCCCCCCAATAGATCTATTCAAAATATTTGCGCTTACTCTAAGTAATAAATGGTTTATGATTGTGGGAATTTTATGGCAAATGTGGTAAATGTTTAATGTACTTGTGCCCATACGTAAAATAAATAATAAGTTTAAGTAAAACGAGCATGCATTCTCACCCCAAAAGTAGTTCAAAACAAGTAAAAGTGGGAGCCATGAACTCACCTTAAGTAATTGATATCAAGTGTGTAAAAATAAATGATGAATAAGCCGAGAAACCCTACGAGCAACCTAAAATAACATATCGCGTCTTAGGTTTTAAAATGATAACGTAAGTATGCAAATAAGTTTATATAACGTTATTATATTGATTATGCAATTGTAACATAAAGTTTATAAAGTTTAATAGAGTTCAGAGACTAATTTGACAAGTATGTAAAGTTTTACGAGCTGTAAATTAAAAGTTGTTAAGTTTTCAGAAAGTTTACCAGACTAAATAAATTCGTTACTCCTAAACCGTAAAGTGTTAGGACTCGGTCTTTACGTCCCCGGAAAGATTTTTGAGTGTACTAAACAGATTTGTAGGTCCCATTGTCTCAAAAACTATATAACCTGAGTGAAATTACTAATTTACCTTTAAGTACACAAGTTGATTTCTAACAACATCAAAACATTCCCGCCAAAACGGCGATATCTTAAGTTCTAAAACTACGTTTGATCCGGTATTCACGACCACATTTTAGTTAAAGGGTACCTACAACTTTCATTTGAATGCCAATAGAGGGTTCTTAACAAACTTTATGAGTTTTTAGCTAATAAAGTTCGCAGTTTTTGACATAGTTTACCGCTTATTTTCTAATTAAATCATTGGGAGGAGTTAAGGAATGAGCCACACGACAAAACGAAGCTAAGACATAGAACTACAACCAAATATTTTTACCTAAGGTCCAATGTCTATTTATTAGGTCAGTTAATTTTGTTTTTGCACTTAGTCCAAAACTGTTTTTGCAAATCAAGTCCTAATCAAGTTTTCTAGTGTTACAAATCATGTACAATGCATAATCAAGTCCAATAAGTGTATAAAACATATAAAGTATATAAAATAAATAAAATCACAGAAGTGAAATAAAATTAAAATTGGTTTCCTTACAATGTTTTGAGATGAAAGAAAAAGATGATCAAGAACAAAACAATATTACAAACACCAAAATCAATGACCAATATTACCCAAGCTTCCAAGTCTTTTACCCAACCAATATAAAACCTTATAAAACTTGATCAAAATAATCTAAGAACACATGCAAATACCATTTAAATATTCCAAAAGAAACCCAAGAAATGGTGAGGCTGATGTGTTGTTTTGAGTGAAATAAACCAAGGATCTTAGCTAGAACTTCTAGACTTCAACTTAGATCACAAGGACATAACAAAATTAATTATATAGTGTGGTATTGGCGATGATTTTGGTTCGTTCATAATGAGAAGGAGAAGAGGAATATATTGTTTTATTGATCAAATGAGAAGTGTAGTAGATTTAGATGAGTTATCACTTAGGGCTTACATGCAAGTTAGTGGAATACATGTGTATTATGGAAGAGTTAGCTTTGTCATGTATGAGACAAGTGTCTCATAGGTGGCAAAACATAGGGACGTTATTAATAAGTTGGGTATAATTTGTAGTTTGATCCCGGTAATTGAAACGTATAGTTTTTAAAACGCGAAACATAAAACTGGGTAGTAATAAATCTAAAACTTATAAAAATGTTAAAACTTATCAACATAATCTATTTTAGATTTAGGATGAGACATAAGTCCATAGGAGTGTTTACACGTCGTTTAAAACTGAAACGTAGACCGTAAAAACGTAAAACATAAATTGTTTTTGTAAAAATGGAAAAGTGAAAGTATAATACTTAAAATATTTATTTAAGGTAATTATTATGTGTATTAGATGTTGAAATGTCTGGGAAAATGTATGAGTAATTGCGGTGAATTTTGATCCTCACCCTCCTGGGTGAAATCAGGAACTCTTCTAAAAAATAAGGTAAAGGAATAAACGATTGTTTCAAAGATAATAGTTAGGATTCGTACTCATGTCATATTGGACACCAATAAGCCCACTCATTTATAATACGTTATTTACATAAACATGCGTCCCAATCTGTGTAAATATAGAATTTATGGATCGGTGATTTACAATTTCTTTATTTAAATGAAGAGGCGTCCCAATCGTCCTACTTAAGAATTCATGATACAACACTCATAGTCCACCAGTAGGTTACTAGACGGTAGATTGGAAGATGACGTAGATGTTCCAAAAGTATGGGGTGAGTGTTCAAACTCGTCTTTAGAGACGGATAAGAAGATAACGAGTGAGATCGACAAACTGTGACGGGTTTCGATATCATGTAAAACGATATTGTGCAAAGTTATGAAAAAGTTTTAAAGACCATTTTATCACTCACAATGTCTTAGAAGAGTTTTAAAGGCCATTCAAATAGTTTTAGTACGCATGACAGTTTTATGACCTAGCGCGCGGGATGCTGCGGAATGTTTATGATAAAATGTTATGATGCAACAGTTATAGTCTAGGTCTAAATACAATATAGTTCTCTATAACCAGAGCTCTGATACCAATCTGTAACACCCTCAAAATATCGCCGCGGATGCTAGTGTCACTAGGGTGTTACTTAATAGCACAAAGTACAAGTTATAGAAAACGAACTCTAAATGAGACATTTTTTTAAAAGTTACCATTCGATAAATGAAATCAGAGTTACAACAAAAGGTCCCAAAGTATAAGATTACATAAAATGTTAATAAAAAATAATAGAGAATGGTGAATATAATACATCACAGTCTTCAAAACATGTCATGCGACTCAAATGCTCCAAGTCAATGTTATGCCTTATGAACCTGAGAAAAGACATGCTAAAAGTGTCAACACAAAGGTTGGTGAGTTCAGATGTTTAAATATGTAAAAGTAGTGTGGACCACAAGATTTAAACGAAAATTGTAAAATGTACAAGAATATAAAAAAAATGTTATGATTAGACTAAGCTCATGACACCGAAGCCTTAACAGTTACTTATTATAACACCCCAACCATGTGCTTTGCCAAACACATGTAAAACACCAAATGAAATGTGTCCGTTTTCAGTTGGAGTGACCAACATGGATGAGGAATTTTACCCCCCAATAGATCTATTCACAAAATTCGCGCTTACTCTAAGTAATTAACGGTTCATGATTGTGGAGAATTTTATGGCAAATGTGATAACTTAAGCAATCAGCAAATGTTTAATTTACTTGAGTCCATACATAAAATAAATAATGAGTTTAAGTAAAACGACCATGCATTCTCACCCCAAAAGTAGTTCAAAACAAGTAAAAGTGTGGGCCATGAACCCACCTTAAGTAAATTATATCAAGTGAGTAAAAATAAACGATGAATAAGCCGAGAAACCCTACGAGCAACCTAAAATAACATATCGTGTCTTAAGTTTTAAAATGATAACGTAAGTATGAAAATAAGTTTATATAACATTATTATATTGATTATGCCATTTTACATAAAGTTTATAAAGTTTATAAAAGTTCAGAGACTAATTTTGACATGTAAAGTTTTACGAGCCCTAAGTAAAAGTTATTAGGTTTTCAAAAGTTTACCCGACTAAATAAATTCGTTACTCCTAAACCATAAAGTGTTATGACTCGGTCTTTCGTATCCAGAAAGGTTTTTGAGTGTACTAAACAGATTTATGGGTCCTATTGTCTAAAAATTTATATAACCTGAGTGAAATTACTAATTTATCTTTAAGTACACAAGCTGATTTCTAACAGCATCAAAACAGTCTCGCCAAAATAACGATATCTTTAGTTCTACAACTCCGTTTGATCCGGTTTTCACGGCCGCATTTAAGTTAAAGAGTCTCCCTACAACTTTAAATTGAATGGCAATAGAGGGTTCTTAACAAACTTTATGAGTTTTTAGCCAATAAAATTTGGTGTGCTATTTTAGACATAGTTTACTGCTTATTTTCTAATTGAATCTCGGGAGGAGTTATGGAATGAGCAACCCAGAAAAACAAAGATAAGACGTAGACCTACAACCCTATATTTTAACCTAAGGTCCAATGTCTATTGATTAGGTCAGTTAATTACGTTTTTTGCCATGGTCCAAAACTATTTTTTGCAAATCAAGTCCTAATCAAGTTTTTTAGTGTTACAAATCTTGCACAATGCGTAATCAAGTCCAATAAACGTATAAAAAATATAAATTATATAAAATAAATAAAAATCACATAAGTGAAATGTAATTAATAGTGGTTTCTTTACAATGTTTTGAGATGCAAGAAAAAGATGATAAAGAACAAAACAATATTACAAACATCAAAATCACCAACCAATATTACCAAGCTTCCTAGTCTTTTAACCAACCAATATAAACCTTTATAAACCTTGATCAAACTAATTTAAGAACACATGCAAATACTCTTAAAATCTTCCAAAAGAAACCCAAGAAATGGTGAGGTTGATGTGTTGTTTTGAGTGAAATAAACCAAAGATCTTAGCTAGAACTTCTAGACTTCAACTTAGATCACAAGGACATAACAAAATCAAGATTATAGTGTGGTATTGGTGATGATTTTGGTTCGTTCATAATGAGAAGGAGAATAGGAATATATTGTTTTATTGATCAAATGAGAAGTGTAGTAGATTTAGATGAGTTATCACTTAGTGCTTACATGCAAGTAAGTGGAATACATGTGTATTATGGAAGAGTTAGTTTTTTCATCTATGGTACAAGTGTCTCATGGGTGTCAAAACATAAGGATGTTATTAATTAATTGGTTATAATGTGTAGTTTGATCTCGGTAATTGAAACGTGTTGTTTTTAAAACGCAAAACGTAAAACCCGATATTAATAAAAAAAAACTTATAAAAATGTTAAAAAATTTCAACATAACCTATTTTAGTATTTAATATGAGACATAAGTCCATAGGAATGTCTAAACGTCGTTTAAAACTGAAAACGTAGACCGTAAACGCGTAAAACGTAAATTATGCAAAGTTTCTGTAAAAATGGAAAAGTGAGAGCATAATATGTAAAATATTTATTTAAGGTAATTAAAATGTGTAAAACATGTAGAGTAAATATTAGTATTAGTGTGTTGTAAAATGTTTAGATGTGGTTCTTATTATGTGCAGGATAACCTTACGATTATGCGTAAAGTTTAAAATTTTACGCAACTTAAATAAAACATTCAAGTTTAATGGTAAATGTTAACGTAAAATCCCCGATTGTTACAACAGCCATTAGGGGTGTTATCGGTTCGGGTTAAGTTGGGGTTTAAGTTTTAAAAAAGTGACCCACAATTCGACCCGATAAGAAATCAGGTTATCGGGTTTAGGTGTTTATCGAGTCGCGTTAAGTCAGATCGGATGATTCGGGTTGTCAGCTGAGCGCATGTAATCAGCGACAAGTGAGTGCCTGTATTTTTCTTATAGATATGACTAAATATGCATGAAAACTTTTAATCTGTAACCTCATAAGATCAAAAGCAAAATAAATCAAGTTTTAAGATCAGTTGTTGTCGTGACTTGGGATTGTTTAATATGACAAACCACATATGGATGTAGCTTCTTTTTCTTTCAGTAAACTACATGTAGTTAGTTTACATTTGTATTATACGATTAAACAATATTAGTATCCATTAAATTGAGCGAAAGTCTCTATTGTAGTATTATACCATCTAAAATATACTTGTTGTCTCATGAAATGCAAAGACTAATTGGCTTACAATGTTTTATTTAAAAAAGAAATGACGATGACAAATAATTCAACTCTAACCCGACCCGATAACAATATCGGGTTCGGGTCAAACAAATCCGACTAGCTTTGTTAACCTGATTAACCGAACCCGATAAGACCTTATCGGGTTCGGTTCGGGTCAACCCGACTCTACTGTCACCCCTAGCAGTCATGACGATGACAGGTTTTGGGTACCACTTTGGCATTTGCTGACCCAATTCTGTGAGTAGTTGAGGTAATCGGCATCTTGGCAGGGCAAATCATTGGATTTGCAGCCATGGCGGGTTAACCCTTCACTTTACATGTACTAATAAATTCAAGATTTTTCTCTTCCTCTTTACCTTAAGGCAATGATGATAAATATCTGCAGTTAAATGTTTCAGTGACATAATCTGCTTTACCAGTATCTTGGCACGACAATATGACTTGAATTTGAATTGTAGCCATGGCCGGTATTTATTGTCGTATTTTACATTTGCAAATCTGAGCCTTATAAATATTTGAGAAAACATTTATAAAGTTTGTGGTTTTCATGTTCTTCATTTTTGTCTATGCTTGGTTTCAGTAATGATCCACCTTATGAAATCCAAGGTCACATGTTTGTGTTCGTTTTTCAAGGTATCTTCTTTTGACTTAAAAATAAGAGATGCTGAAGTTAGTACGACAAATTTCATTTCTTGTTTTCAGATTATGAATCAGAGGCAAAAGAAGGCATCACTAACATTACACACTTTTGTTTTTCTCACGCAAAACACGGGCGGAATAAACCGACTCAAACCATTTTGACCCGTATAAAGTTGATACTTGCATTTATGAATCGCTAAATTAGATTCTGCTTGGAGGGGTTAATTTGGATAAGCAACCTGATAACATCAAATTATCCTGAATATTAAGTGTCAATTTCCCCCGATAATGCTTGTATTTTATATCATTTATATGGATTTATGCTAGTTTTCCATTATATTCCACTTTCAGGTAAATTACGAGCATTGGAGCTAAAGAGACGAGGAATTGGAGAATTATTAAAGATTTATCATAGTATTCTCACTTTGAAGAAGTTATGGCGTAATTCTTCTCTCACATTACGCCGTAACAAAAGCGTGACTCAGAAAGCCAACTTATCAGAAGATTACGGCGTAACTATCCCAAAAGATTACTACGTAACTATATTAGGTCAAATGAGGATCCGCGCCGTTGATAACTACGCCGTAACTCCTGCATAAACTACGGCGTAACCAAGAAATATTGAAGATACGGCGTAACCACTTCTAAGGTTACGCCGTTACCAGCAGATCTAGTGCAATTTACGAAGAATTTGATGATTACGGCGTAACTATTTTATTAGTTACGCCGTAACCAAGATCTGGCCTATAAATACCCCACGATTTTCAGCATTTCTAATCATCCCATTTCACACACCACAACCAAAGAACGTGGGAAGAAGCCAAAGGCAGGTCTAGAGGAGCATACGGAGCCATCTCCAAGGGAGAAATCACTCCCCTACGATAAGCATTAGCATTTTATCTTTTCATTACTTTCGATTTATGTATTTCGTAACATTGAATATTGAATTGATTTGTATGGTTAATATGAGCGGCTAAGCACCTCTTGGTGTTGGCCTAGTTATGATTCCTTAATTGTTTTGTTTACGTTTACATTACTTCCGTATAATTATTTCTAAGTGTATGCATGCATAGTTTATTGGTAGCTACCCTTGTTTCGGTAGTTTTGAATGGCGGTAGAGGCTAGTTGCTTAGGAGATATGACCAACTGACCCTAAGTGAGTAGACTGAGACGGGAAGGGTAAGATATGACTAACTGACGACCCTTTCTACTTGTGCGATTTGACCAACTTATCACCTACCGTTTGGATGAACTTAAGAATTAGGGGATGAGTGTTTAAGTTGCTAACGCCCGGGCACTCACTATTATAAGTCTAGCATGTAGCGGAACTTAATGACTCGGCTTAGGGGACCAGGAACAACTGGACTTATGAAGGGACACCTGAATTCTCCAGTGGTTGCATCTTTGCTGATAGGTTAGGGAGAACTGACCAAATGTTGTCCTCTCGACTTTGACCCCACCTGAAGTAATTGGAAGTAATTAGACGTAAACATTACTAGCTAGGATGAACAACTAGGTTAGCACCACTCTCCTCTATTGATCACATCCTTTGCCTTTATTTGCTTTAGTGGTTAATTAATTAAACCATCTTAAAATCTGTGACACCTAGACTTAGTATTAATCCAACACACATAGCTCTTGGGACGACCTCAGTTTTACCGAATACTACACTACACACGACCGGGTACACTGCCCGTTAGTGCATTAGGGTAGACCATAGGTTTAACGAGACATAATAAATATTAAAACTTGGTCAGTAAAACCTGCATCAAGTTTTTGGCGCCGCTGCCGGGGAGTTATATTAGGATTGCTATTAAATCTTTCATTTTTGTTTTGTTTTAAAATTTTTCAAATTCTCACTATCACTTTTCAAGTTTTCAGGTACCATGGAAGTTGTTAACATTGATGACCTCACTCTTGAGGAATATTTGGCGTTGACAAGAGAAGAACAAGGGTTGGGGCTCGTAAGACCAGCAATTGGAGCTAATATTGATTTCGAGATAAAACCTCAATTTATGAGGGAATAAAGAGCAAATCCTTTTTCTGGAAATATCTCGGAAGATGCTTACGAACACGTCGAAAATATTGAATATATCACCAGCCTGTTCAATACACCAGGAGTTTCAAAAGATGCGGTTATGCTCATAATTTTCCCTATCACTCTTACGGGAGCCGCTAAACGATGGGTTAATAGGTTACCAGCTGGAACCATTGATACGTGGGCTCTCCTTAAAAGACACTTCATTCAACGATACTGTCCACCATCTAAAGTATCAAGACAACTCGCAGACATACACAATTTTAAACAAGATGATGATGAAACGTTGTATCAAGCCTGGGATAGATACAACGATCCCCTCTACAAATGTCCTACACATGATCTGAACAACCAGCAGAAAGTCAACATCTTTTACAAAGGAATCAATGTGACTACAAGATAAATGTTGGACTACCAAGGGCCAATTCCAGGTATGACTCATGTTCTCTCCATTGAAGCCATTCAGAAACTTGCCGATCACTCTAAAAAATGGCACGATGGAGGAAGTAACCAAAGCCTGGACAGAGGTCCCAGAAGCATTGCCACCATTACAAGCAAATTGGAAAACCTTGGAAGAGATATGAAGAAGCTCCAAGAAAATGTGCATGCTATTCGAGTAGGATGCGATGAAAATAAAGGAAGGAACTCAACCAGAGATTGCCTTATGAAAAATATAAGCCCCCGAATTGAAAAAGTTATGTATGGAGAAGGAAAACCATTCCATCAAGGTTATAATCAGGATTCTTTCAAGACAAGAAGTTCTTCACTCGAGGAATCAATAAGTAAGTATCTGGAAGAAGATAATAAGCGACAAGCCAACAGGAACGCATTGTTCCAAAAATTCCAGGAAACTAGAACCACTTTCCTTGCTTAGCATGAGGATTTGGAAGAAAACGAAAAAGAACCCAGGATGAAGGAAAATGACAATTTGTGTGATAATAGTTTCTGTAAAGCCATATTTTCCAGCAACGGAAAACACCTCTATACCCCTTTCAGATACGATAAAGAGGAGCTCTCCGGATTTCAAAAACAAGCTAAAATCATATGTGACAAGACGAGCTTTCCAAAGGAAGCACAACATATGGAAATAGAAGCTGTTTCGGAGAATGAAGTAAAGTTAAACGCCAGATGCTTTGCAGTCATCCTAAATCAGATCCCTCTTAAGGAAAAAGACCCAGGAAGTTTCATTCTCCCTTGCTCTATTAATAATTTACATAATATCAATGCCTTAGCTGACCTAGGGGCTAGTATTAGTATCATGCCATTTTCCATGTGTAAAAGATTAAACCTTGGTCATATCAAACCCCTTTGCATGACTATTGAAATGACTGATAGAACGGTTAGCATACCTAGAGGGATAGTTAAGAATGTGCTCATCAAAATCAATAATTTTACTCTTTCTGTCGACTTTGTTATTTTAGACATGGAAGAAGATCTCGACATCCCGTTAATTTTGGGCAGACCCCTTCTAGCAACTGCTCGAGCAAAAATTAATTTTTTCGAAAAAATCATCACATTAAAAATCAACGATAGGAAGCTTACCTTGAATATGGATGACGTTGGAAAATGTCACCCTGTCGAAACTGTTTGTGTTATCAAGAAAGGAAAAAACAAAACTATTCCTCCCACCATCACACACAAGCACTGCGCTACTAATTATCGTAATATGCAGGGAATGAAAGTCAAAGAACACGACGAAGGAAAAATACAAAGCGACAACACCTCGAGAACCAAGGAAAACGAGTCTGAAGACATATGGCACGAAGTTCAGAAAGTGGATTACAAGTACTTTCCAAAATTAAAATACCATTGGTGTACGGCTATATCTATTGACAACGATAAAGGATATGATCTCTGGGCTTCATGCAACCCTTATATGGACGTATGTGACGGTGGGCATGACAAAGAAAGAGTAAAAAACAACAAGTACCTATGGTCCTCAACCAATGACAAAGAGATAACATTCGAAGCTTGGGTACGAATCATGTATGGGGAAGTTGGCAATGATGATAAAAGAAAAATATGGACTGATCTTTGCCTCAGTGAACCCTCTGAAAATAATAATGAAGCAACACTTGATTCAGCCACAGATTAGGGGCTCATTGATCGAAGGCATTGGTGTGAAATAATAAAGACCATTGATGGGGATTCTTGGGCCTCGTGTGATCCTTACGATGACAACTGTAATGGAGGAAGTTGTGCCGATAGAGTAGGAGTTGACGAATTTCTATGGAATTCAACAACCGATAATAGGCGAACCGAAGTACAATGGTCAGGTAGATTAAGATTTAACGATTGGATCAAAATAAAATATGGAAAAGTGGATACGTCCACTAAAAATAAAATTTGGAAGGACTGCATGAACGAAGATAATCCCGATGATGAGACTCCTCAAGATACGGGTAACTCAACAAATGACGACAAGGTGGACACAAGAGAAGATTGCAAGTATAGGCATTTAGATAATTCAGTTGAAACCAATTCTAATGATTACGACATAAATGGAATCATAGATTACCAGGAGCCACGATATAAAGCAAGGATTACTGACCTATAAGATAAAGAGTATGAGCAAAGGAGGTGCAAGCTTCTTGCCCAATATAAAAAACCACCACCGATTGTTGCCGAAAAATATGAGTTTACTAGATACCACTTGAGGCCGGATGAAAAATTTTGCAAAATTCGGAAGATCGAGAATAAAGAGTACATCCGCACTGCCACAAATGTCGCTTGGGTCAGACACAACTTAATGAAGGACATGGAGGAAGTTGGCCAAGTTCAAAGGCCACCATAAAAGCCCCGAGACTCTGAGTCTAACTTAAAGACTCGTCAATAAAGAAAAGTGCTCTTTCGGGAGACAACCCGAATTATCCCTTTCTTTTGTTTTATTTCTATTTCTGTTGGGTTTTGTGTTTTTAACCATTTTTGCAGGAAATGAAGAGTGATTGCTGCTGCAACATGCTGATCTGACTATAGTTACGGCGTAACTCATCTCAATCGTTACGCCGTAACAAACCCCTTGCAGCAGAATTTCGGATGCATTACCAATTACGGCGTAATTCCATCTCAGTGGTTACGCCGTAGCTACACTCTTGCAGCGTATGCCAGGTTTTGCCTAGTTACGGCGTAACTCTTTCTAAGAGTTACGACGTAACTATCCTCTGCATTATTTCTTTCATTTTAAACACAATAACCTTGTATTAGTATTTTAAATAAACTTTGTGGGTGTGTTCCATGTAAACCCTCATGAGACTTAACTCGTCCACTTGGGACACCAAGTGGTTTAAAAGGCTTGTTGCATATGCTAAATGCAATCGTGATTCCTATGAAAGTGAGTTAGGTTTGTTTTTCATTTTTCATCTTTTTCTTTTTAGAATTATGTTTATCGGTAGTGTGATTTCAGGGATTAAAGTTTGCTCGTGGGTGCTTATACGAAGGCACGACTCTTTTTCGTGGGCCTTCTTTCTTTTTAGAGCAAATTTCAGGGAAGTTCTCGCTCTAATTCTACTTTTCTCTTCACCTTTATTTAACGCTTAGTACAAAAGGGACTTTATACAATTCAAGTGGGTGGACGGGAGTAGAATTATCTCTTGAACTTTATTTTGCCCCCGTTTTTCTAGTTTATTTTGAAAAATTATGCCATTTTTAAAATTTTGACATGTTTTTCTTAACCTAACTAGATTAGACCTTAGCCGAGCACATACAAGCCTTGATATTATATGGTGAGATTAGCCTTATCCGTTTCCAATATTTTACCCCAAATCCACCAAATTATGAGTGTGCCGGTAGCTTGTAAACTTTAGAACTTGGCCTTTGCATCATTTCGAGACCATAGACGAGGTATGTTGAGTTAGCTCGATGTATTTGGACTTTTTAGTTTAAGAAGGCAGTATTATAGGATTATCACCCAAATAGCCTACCATTGTGTGTCTATCGATTAGTCACCTCGACTTCTCGACACCCATGTGAAACCCTTTTGTTGCACTCACCTTTAGTGTAAGGTACCCCTAGATACACCCATCTGAGCCATTCATTTCATTTTGTTAACCCAATATATTGTTTCGATACACCTATACACCTTAGTCTACCCTGTAGTCTTTATTTGTGATTGGGAAGTCATCATTTGCCTAAGTTCAAGGTTCAAGTGGAAAGGTTCGGGAATCACGCTTTCGTCGACGACATATTCTTAAAGATCATTGAAGACCCCCCGCATTCCCATTGTTCATCTCAAGTGGGGGGATGTTATGTTTAGTAGTTATGATTAAAAAAAATAGTTATGTTATTTAGTTTATTGTAAAGTGCGATGTTATAAGTACTATATTACAAGCTTTATATAGTTTTAGTATCGAGGAGGCCACCTTGGTCACATTTGAAAATTGGAGTTGGTAATTGCGCCAACAGTTGAAGAAAAGGTAGTGTGCCCATCACGACGTCCTCTAATGACACATCTATCTAGTATTTCATGATCCAGTTTCTTAACTTCAAAGCTTGAACTTTGGGCGGATGGTAAGTGGTGATGACTTGGTTATAAATTTAGACTATCTGCTTGATTTTTATTTTACACCATTTATATATCACATGTCTTATCCTACCCTTTAGTCATGAGCATGTCTAGGTGATGCAACGAGCAATCTTTGGTGTCTTGGCCATGGATTTGGTCATGTATCATTGATTTTGTCCACTTCGTCGTGACATGTTAGTAATGACGAGTAACCCTTAACCTTTGTCGTGTCTATCCATGTTGCCTTCAAAAATTGTTTAGCCCTTAACTCTAGTGGTGGAGATTTGTGTAACCGCCAAGCTAATGATAGAATACATGCTATGATTGTGCGATTGAGTGATCACCCCGAAATTGACACTTAGAATAGTTGAGAGATTTGAGTGTTTCGTTCCCATTTCGTGAGGTGTTCGACTTTGTTTTATTCTAGCATAAGGGATTTGTAAACTTATATTTTCCAGGTTATGGGAGATATCTTTTTAGGAATCTATCTAATAAGGTCTACTTGAGGGCAAGTAGAGTTCAAGTGGGAGGATATTTGATAACATCAAATTATCCTGAATATTTAGTGTCAATTTCCCCCGATAATGCTTGTAATTTATATCATTTATATGAATTTACGCTTGTTTTCCATTATATTCCACTTTCAGGTAAATTACGAGCATTGGAGCTAAAGAGACGCGGAATTGGAGAATTATTAAAGATTTATCATAGTATGCTCACTTTGAAGAAGTTATGGCGTAACTATTCTCTCACATTACGCCGTAACTAAAGCGTGACTCAGAAAGTCAACTTATTAGAAGATTACGGCGTAACTCTCCCAAAAGATTACGACGTAACTATATTAGGTCAAATGAGGATCCGCGCCGCTGATAACTACGCCGTAACTCGTGCATAAACTATGGCGTAACCAAGAAGTATTGAAGATACGGCGTAACCACTTCTAAGGTTACGCCTTTACCAGCAGATCTAGTGCAATTTACGAAGAATTTGATGATTACAGCGTAACTATTTTATTAGTTACGTCGTAACCAAGATCTGGCCTATAAATACCCCACGATTTCCAGCATTTCTAATCATCCCATTTCACACACCACAACCAAAGAACGTGGGAAGAAGCCAAAGGCAGGTCTAGAGGAGAATACAGAGCCATCTCCAAGGGAGAAATCACTCCCCTACGATAAGCATTAGCATTTTATCTTTTCATTACTTTCGATTTATGTATTTCGTAACATTGAATATTGAATTGATTTGTATGGTTAATATGAGCGGCTAAGCACCTCTTGGTGCTGGCGTAGTTATGATTCTTTAATTGTTTTGTTTACGTTTACATTACTTCCGTATAATTATTTCTAAGTGTATGCATGCATAGTTTATTGGTAGCTACCCTTGTTTCGGTAGTTTTGAATGGCGGTAGAGGCTAGTTGCTTAGGAGATATGACCAACTGGCCCTAAGTGAGTAGACTGAGACGGGAAGGGTAAGATATGACTAACTGACGACCCTTTCTACTTGTGCGATTTGACCAACTGATCACCTACCGTTTGGATGAACTTAAGAATTAGGGGGTTAGTGTTTAAGTTGCTAACGCCCGGGCACTCACTATTATAAGTCTAGCATGTAGCGGAACTTAATGACTCAGCTTAGGGGACCAGGAACAACTGGACTTATGAATGGACACCTGACTTCTCCGGTGGTGGCATCTTTGCTGATAGGTTAGGGCGAACTGACCAAATTTTGTCCTCTCGACTTTGACCCCGCCTGAAGTAATTGGAAGTAATTAGACATAGACATTACTAGCTAGGATGAACAACTAGGTTAGCACCACTCTCCTCTATTGATCACATCCTTTGCCTTTATTTGCTTTAGTAGTTAATTAATTAAACCATCTTAAAATCTGTGAAACCTAGACTTAGTATTAATCCAACACACATAGCTCTTGGGACGACCTCGGTTTTACCGAATACTTCACTACACACGACCGAGTACACTGCGCGTTAGTACATTAGGGTAGACCATAGGTTTAACGAGACATAATAAATATTAAAACCTGGTCAGTAAAACCTGCATCACAACCATTGGCCACAATTTTTTGGGTTCTATTTCAAGTAATGGGTGTGTTTGGATTGTGATAATTTTGTTAAATGTTGGGTAAAGATTGGGTTCTTTTTGCAGAATGCGCGCGTCATTCAATTCAGGGTCTGAATGAAGAATATATTTTGGATCAGTTCGCGCATCATGGTGGTGGTGGTGGTGGACGGATAATGGGTAATGGGATAAGACATACGTTCCACAAGGGGGTGGTGTAAGAAAAAGAGGTTGGCGAATGCAGTTGCTTCCAAGTTTTTATTGCCTTATTCTAAATCTCTATACATTATTCATTTGGTAAATAATATTATATATAGATATATAGGGTGTTAGGGGTTACTTCTAAAAATTGGTTCCCTGCTTATTCAGATATTTATTTTCAGTGTGTTTGGTATTTGCTTACTGAAACTACTTATTCGATTATGTGAGACTAAATAATCATTAATGTTTTAGTATTTTGTACGGATTATTATTTAGACATACTGAATCTAAATTAGTCATGCTGATTTTTGGATATCTTAAACAGAAAGTGATTTTTAATTATATGATTACTTGGAGCGTTTTTTTACCTGAAATATTTATATAATCAAAATATGACAAACGTACGTGTTTAGGATTACATATTAAAGTTGGTTCTATATTGTAAGTGGTTGTGTAAACTTTAGTTATCTACTTTACTACATTCTATATCGAGTATTATTGAAAGAATATACAAACTCTAAATTGTTTATAAACATGTTTGTAGTTTTTGTTGAATAAGCCAACCACATATCTGATGTTGCTGAAATATCTGCTAATGTGATTTTCATTTTAGCCTCATTGAAAATATATACAAATATGTACTGCAAGCTTCTGGGGTTGCTTTATACTTTGATGAACTTTGTCTACATTCTATAATCTATCCACTTTCTAGTAGGTTGATTGTACGACATAAGCTAAATCCGGAACTGCTATGTGAATAGATGAACGAAGCAAGAATGGAAAGGTGAAGAGGAATACATCTTTTGATGAAACAGACAACGCAATTCTACCGTCTTGATACCCGAGCTGTTTGAAGCAACATATAAGAAAGGAAAAGACACAATTTTAATAGTTGTAGGTTATTTTGATTGCTATAAGTGACAATATCCTTGCATATATGTCATAATGGTAACCTGAATGATTAGTTTGTATAGCAATTAAGAGTATTGCAGGATGAACATTCATTTATATATTCGTAATGCGATGCGTGACATCTTAAAAGTTTCATAGTTAATTGATTTGGACGTTTTATTTATATTACAAAATGGTATGGATAGCCGCAGTTACTATCACAATGAACATTATTTGCAAGGCTTTCCGCAGCGAAGCGCGGGCTCAAAACCTCGTATTGTCTAAAACTCGGAAGTACTCAATTCAATGGTCCAAACATTCTT
This sequence comes from Chrysanthemum seticuspe, assembly GCA_019973895.1. Classification (NCBI taxonomy): domain Eukaryota; kingdom Viridiplantae; phylum Streptophyta; class Magnoliopsida; order Asterales; family Asteraceae; genus Chrysanthemum; species Chrysanthemum seticuspe. The sequence continues at coordinate 275,716,322 of BPTQ01000009.1, forward strand.
GGACTTATTGGTATCGGTTTCCCCAATTTTTGACTATAATATGCTAGAAACTTACTGAGACGGTGTACCTAATATCGTGTTCGAAATACTCCACTAGATAACCATATATGTATTTAAAAAAGTGATAGATTAAAGCGTAAATCGGTCACTATTTTAATACGTTATCAAGAGAGTTGATCGATGAAGAGACTTACTTAGAGGTATTATGAGTCTTAGAGCATCAGCAATGCATCAAATATTTAAACATTTGATACATTTAATGCATTTAATGACTTGAGGCATAAAGAAAGAGATCTTTTATCAAATACTTGAGGTTTATCAAGTCTTTGTGAAAAACTAATCAATTTTTTTGATGCAATGCATAAAAATCTTTTTAAAATAGTAAAAAGCTTTTGTTAGTTTTTGCATTGTGAAGGCTCTTAGTATGACGTTGAGAATAATAAGACCTATAATTGCATTTTTAATCGGTAATTTTTAACTAACATTTATATTAATGTCGGAGTATAACAAAGTATTTCAACTTTTCAAAATACAACTTCACTTTAGGCGTGCGAGGGTTCTTTATCTATCTAGGGTATGTTTGGCAAAAATAAATTGTGCTGTTGCTGATGCTGTTGCTGATGCTGATGCTAGTGCTGGTGCTGTTGCTGAAAAAGATTATAAAAAGAGATTATTTTTATAAGCTACATGAAGTAATCTTATATTTTTAAAGATTATGGAAGATTATTTTTTCTATAATCTCTTATAAGTTATGTATGCCAAACCAAGATTATTTTTTGAATAGCTTATTTTTTGAAAAAATAAACATAATCTTTTCATAATCTCATGTGCCAAACATAGCCCTAGTCTAGTAATAATGATTATTGAGTGCATGATTATTACTTGGTATTAAACGAGTGTTGGAAAACCCGCGCGATGCAGCGGGATTGCTTAAAGGACTTACTTTGCAACGACATTTAAACCTTAGGGGTTGTTTTTGCCAAGTTGCGAAAGATTATTAATGTTAAAGGACTTACTTTGCAGTGACACTTGAACCTCAGGGGCTGTTTCCGCCAATTTTGCAAAGTTTGCATTAAATGCTTGTTTTGCACAATGTTAGCTCCTGCCTTTTAGTATAATATAGTAATAACCATTTTTTCATTGAGCTAGACATCAGTTTATTAAAGTATTTTTTAGACAAAGAAAAACAATATTTTATATTAAAAGGTGGAGTTTTTTTGCCCCAAAAGTCTTAGTAGTAAGATCAAGCTTCACTAAGCTTCATTTGAGTCTCACCGATGTCACATCATAATAACCAACAATAACAAAACACCCGCTTCTATCATAAACCATAACAAACTTTTTTATTTGAGTCCTACCACCACTGTTTTAAAAGGCTTCACAAAAGCCTCGCAAAGGCGTGAGGCTTGATCATGCCGCCACGCCGCCTTATAGCACATATTTTTATAAACTCAATATATATGAATTATGATATGGATATAAAAATATTTGCATATTTTGTACCGTCTTATGCCACGCCTTATAAACGCAAAAACTTTACCTTAGCAGCAAAGGCGTGAGGCTTGATCATGCCGCAACGCCACACCTCACGTTATTTATAACATTGCCCACCACCCACAATTTTATTTTCTTTTCTAAATTTCAAATAAACTAAATTGATTTCATTTAATTAAAATCACAATGCATTATAATGACATTATAAGCAAATATTAATTTTTAATTTTTTAACTATTTTATTTTAAAAATGTCTTAAATACTTTATAATGTAGTATAAATTTGTCATTACTAGACTATTAAAACAATCATGTTTACTTTTCACTTTCGGTTTCCTATATATCATTTTTGTCTTTTTAATATTCAAGTAAACCATATTGTTAACTTAGAAACAATTTTTTTGTCTCACTAATCTTTAACCAAAATAAATTAACTAATCTAGATTAAATTAAATAAAAGGAAAACAAATAATGAATGAAAATATGTCCAAATGACAAACAGCTCAGACACAGACACACCTCTTTCACCACCGATAAAACCCCCACTCTTCTTCTCCTTCTCTCTCATTTTTCTTTCACTCATTTTTAAAACACAAAACACTTTCATGCATTAGTAACTTGTACTTTCACATTCCCAACACTATGAAGTTTTATACTATAATAATCTTTGTTTTCTTAACCTGTGGTTTTGTTAATGCAAATGGGGTTGCAAGAAATCTTCCAGTATTGTCTTTTGATGAAGGGTATTCACAGTTATTTGGTGATGATAATATGATTGTGTTAAAAGATGGTAAATCTGTTCATTTGTCACTTGATGAAAGAACAGGTATATATTTAGGGTTATATTATATATTTTTTTAATGTGTGTGGTGTTTTTAGTATGTGTTTTTGTCTGTTTTTTTATATGTGTTTTTGTGTTTGTAGGTTCTGGATTTGTGTCACAAGATTTGTATCTTCATGGATACTTTAGTGCCTCCATTAAGCTTCCTGCTGATTACACTGCTGGTGTTGTGGTTGCATTTTATGTAAGTTTTTAATCTTTTATCTATGTACAGTATTTTGTTAATGGGTATTCATAGTTTACACATTTATCAAAGTATGAATAGAAGTTTATATGTTATTCTTGAATTGATTTGGTCCTTTATTTTTTTATAATAAATATATTAGATTAAAATAAAGTTGAAATCTTTGAACCAACTAGTTTTTGTTGTTTCCATTAAGAAAATGGTTAGCTTTGTATTAGGTTAGTTAAGAACATAATTACCACTTAGCTGAAAGTTGGTGAAACAAAAAAAATATGATTGTTTTAATGGAGAAATATATAGTTTTAGATTGAAAAATACCAAAGAAATTTTTTTTCTCTTGTAGTATATATTAAAAAATGAAATGGTTGAATTTAATGTTAGATAGGGAATAGTATTTTGGTTGTTTTGTTTTCTTTTTTAAGGAAGGGATTTTAAATTTTTAATAGGCAGAAAATGTCAGCATTTTGATTGATTATGCAATTTAATGCAATATTGGTATTGTTCACTTGATTGAAATTATCTTTTGGAAACCTACAATTTTATTTTATAAAGGGATGGGTATCAGAGCTTTTTATAAATTGATTTTTGTTTACTGTATTTTGAATATAAAAGGAAAGAAACAAATATAAGTGATTTTTTTCAACAATGGAATAATTGTATCAAATCTTGTCTAATCAACCGTTGCAATATTTTATTTTATTTTCTTGGAATATTTGTTTCCAATGAATATAAAAAACAAACGGGATTGCTTGCATCTTGGACTTATGTTTCACCTTTTAGACATTGAAGTTTGATCAAAGGTAATAGAAATGGATTTATTACTACTCCCCATTTCTTGATAACCGTATCTTTTTCTTTTTAGCCACTCAATATTTTAAACATTTTATACCAAAATCACTACTTTTTATGAGGTATGATCCCATTTTAAATTTTTTGTATTCACATGTTTTTATTTCGAATATACCAGTTATGTTTGTCAAAAGTAAGTGGAACTGAAGATGAGGTTGTAATTGAAGATGGAGAGTAAGAGAAAGAGATTATAAAGATAGATTATTTTATAAGGTTACATGAAGTATTTTAAATGCAAGAAATAAACAATATAAACATATAATTAGTTTCGAGAGTGTTAGATTTGCTTATCTAATACTTGTGAGTGATATAACAGTTTCAATAAGCCAACGTTTCACTTTATTTATAATTTGATTGGTCATACTTGGTTGCAGCTGACTACCGTTCTTGTAATGTAGGTAATATTACGAAACTATCTTGCACAAACAATATTCCAATATTGTTTGTTCGACGAAGCAACAAACTATTAAGCTATCCTCTCTTAATGAAAATCGTACTTGTAGCGGTCTTTTTTTTCAAGAAAAGTTTTAAAGTCCGGGTTACTATATCAACTTTTTTGGGATGTCTTCAAAGAAAGCAACCTTTTATTACAAGTTATGAGCCCAACTACTTTTTGCCTGTTAGTCACCATTATTATTGGTAGTTTAAAAACATAATTTTGGTCCACAACTTTTTCTTATTTTGTTTTATCCTTGTTAGTAATTATGATTACTTAACCAATAATCAAACACTTTAGCTTAACTATGTCCGAATTGGGACATTCCGTTTTGTTAGTAATTCTAATTTTGATTCATTTTGTTTAACCATGTAATGAACATTACAAAGTACTTCCCTATTATCAACGTTATCCTATTATCAACATCATAAATTGTTTATATTGACCGAGTGCACATATTTAATTTTATCATTATTCTCCTTTTACTTAAATGTGTAAGTAATGTGAGTGTGTCATTGTCTTCTCTTAATTAGCTCACTCTATAAGTTCTTGGTTCGTGAAACTATAACATAATTTAGTCATTGGTGGATAAGTCAACTTAGTCGTGTTACTTGTTTTAAGATTACAACACGCAATATATGCAAGTTTTCACACTGTTTTCTTTGTAGATGTCAAATGGAGATATATTTGAAAAGATCCATGATGAAATTGACTTCGAGTTCTTGGGTAATATAAGAGGCAAAGAATGGAGGATTCAAACGAACATTTACGGCAATGGAAGCACAAATGTTGGCAGAGAAGAAAGATATGGTCTTTGGTTTGATCCTACTGACGATTACCATCAATATAGCATCCTATGGACTCACACTCACATTATGTAAGTTACCCATCATTCAAGTTTATTGCGGTCTTTTAATTCGTTTATTTCATGGACCACACTCATAAACAAATATGATATGCACGAACTAACAATAATCGAAAATGGCATGCGTGATTAATACTTCACCATACACGGGATGAATCCTGTGAAACAAAATTTGGGTCATAGATTGATATAAATGATACTATATGGAACCTTATCATAAATTGTTCACTGAAAAGGACCCAAGATGGAAATCTTTTTCTAGATAGGCCACATTCTTTCTGCAAAAGTTTAACACATTTTGGCATGGCCTTATTTTGGTAAAAAAAAACATTAAAGAATGTCGATATGACACCACTTGTTTCCTTTTGATTACTGTATTTGCATCTAGAATACCATTCCTAAAATAATTGTTCTTCTCCAATAAACAAATATGTAAAAAACAAGGTATGGGCAAGGATTTTGGTGTTAGTTGCAACAAATTTGGCTAGTTTGTTGTAATGTATTTGCCAAAATGTCATGATACTAGTGTTTTGGGACAATCCTTGATGATGAATATGATGTGGTTATATCAAGTACATTATGGGTTGCTATGGGGTAATTGTAAGGAAACCTAGTGAAAATGCCTAAATGGTCCCATACCAAGATATCAAATATTTTATTTACCATTAAAAGCTGCAGGTATAATGGTTTTTGTGGTACGTTGTATACTTGTATGTAGTAATAGAAGGAAGTGGTTTAGCTTTTTATCATGTAGCTATAGTGACATCTATCTGTTTTTTTCAATCATAACATCACCTGCATCTGCTACTACTCTTCAATGTTTCATTGTTCCCAAAGTCATCAAAATTAAATATTAAATACTGATACTTAAGAAAAGGCATTTTGGTAAAAAAATTGTTTTTACGGTTATACCCGATGTTTTAAAAACCGGTTCGACCCGACCGGTTGAACCGGTAACCGGTCATGATAGCGGGCCCGGAAGTAGCCGGTTTTCCAGATGTTTATAACCCGAATTGAACCGACTTTTTCTGTATCATTAATGAACTCTGACCCGGTTTAATACACCCGGCCGGTTCTTATAATGAAATTGCCGATAAGCAATTTTTAAGTTTACATATCTAAAAATTTTAAGTTTAATGAAATTGCCAATAAGCAATTTTTAAGTTTACATATAATGAAATTGCCCGTTTTTTTTAAAAATTGGTTATACGCCTTTTGTGCCTTTATTAGTGGGTGAGGGTATATATAAACAAGGGATGTGTTACTCGTAGTGGTGCCCCCTATATTGACTACACAAGACAGTTTTTTTTTTATGGTTTTATGTTCCGTATTTTTTGTCTTTTACTACTTTTGACATGTCAAACTTTATATTTTGTGTTACATATAATCATATTCGTTTTGTTTAAACTTTGTGTCGTGTTTGACATTTCAATTTGTGGTTTAGATTTTATGTTGACGATGTCGCCATAAGAGAAATAAAAAGAACGGAATCAATGGGCGGAGACTTTCCTTCAAAGCCAATGACTTTATATGCAACAATATGGGATGCTTCCGAGTGGGCAACAAATGGAGGCAAGTACAAGGTAAACTACAAATACGCCCCTTACATTGCTGAGTTTTCCAACTTTGTCCTCCATGGATGCACTGTCGATCCCATTGAGCTCTCGTCAATAAAATGTGAAACTGGACCAAACTCTAACTCGATCCCTTCTGGTATCACGCCATCGCAAAGGACGAAAATGGAAAGTTTTAGAAAGAAACACATGCAATATTCGTATTGTTATGATAAAAGAAGGTACAAAACACCACCTTCCGAGTGTGTGCTTAACCCTAAAGAAGCCGAAAGGTTGAAGAGGTTTGATCCCGTGACGTTTGGTAGTGGTCGTGGTCACCACCATGGGAAGAGACACCATAGGAGCGAGGCGGTGTCTATTTAAGAAAAGGTTGTAGCTCCTCTATATTACTATTATTTTCTTTTCTTTTAAATTTAAATAATTTTGTTGATCATTTGTGATCTCTTTTGTTAATTATTATGTGAATAGTGGTGGGGAAGCATATAATTTGTTTGTGATGATGATTATGGAGGAAAAAGATTAAATTTTGATTCAAGATATTGTTGGCTTTTATCATTTATGATATGGGGGTTAAGTCACTTTTGCATTTGTGATTTTGTCAACTTATATACACTGTTTATAGTTATTAAATTTACTGACATAGCCTTTTATTTATCATTTACGTAGTATCATTTATCATATTGAATGCTAGTTTTGTAAGTCAAAAATGGCTAGGTAATAATTGAGTCAGTCACCATCTTAATTATTTTTTTTACCTCATGACCCCCTTTTCTACCTTTTTTTATGACATGTTATATTATTTCTGTTTAATTGTTACGAGTTACTTTTATCATATCACCCAGGACAAAAAAGCTTCACACCTAGGGTGGTCCATTTGGTTACTTACCATAGACATTACCAGAGATCAAATTGTTGACTTGGGTCATTTGATGGTCTACGTAAGGCTAGTCGCAATCGTTGGAGAAATATCGGTTGGGCACCGAAAATTTCGTCCCTCGACCGATCTTAACATCGGGCATCATGGATGTGGACTTCGGTCTTGACATCGGTCGATGTCCAAAATTTTGGGACATCGGTTCAAAAACCGACCGATAATTGCTCGTCCTTTTTCTTTTCTTTTTTTTTTTCTCTTTTTTCGTTTTATTTCTTGAGTTTCACAAATTGAAAAACACAAATTGAAACTTGAACAATTAACTGAAAACATGAAATACATAATACGCTTAAACATAAAAAACTACAACGCATACGGATGAAAATAAAACTATTAAAACGAATCATTTAAGACCCAACACTCAGAACTTGAAGGAGAATTAAACTCGCCATTAACGAGCTGGTTATCTTGAAGATACTGAGTTTCCCTTGCTTCTTGCTCACGACAAGCAGCTTCCTCGCATGCCTGCTCTTCCATTATCTCCCTATAGTTTTCTTCGTCTTGTTCAAGTTGACGAAGGGAAGCCTCACTTAACCCGAATGGGTTGTTTTCAAGATCCAGGTGTGGAGTGTTTACAGGTGGAGTTGGAACAATTGGATTATTCTCAGGTGGAGTGTTTAAAAATAGGTTTTCCGGTTGGAAAACCGGAAAGACATTTTCAGGTGGTGTTGAGTAAACTTCAACTTCTTCTGAAGTTGAAAAGCTAGTTGGAGGAACCTGTGGTGAAGTTGAAAAGCTTGTTTCCGGCAACTTTGGTGGACTTGAGAATTGTTGAGAAAAATCTTTGCGAGACATTTTTGTGTGTGAATTGTGTAAGTTGTGTGTGTAACTTGTGACTGGTAGGGTTGTATAGGGGTGTGCATGGTTCGGTTTGGGTCGGTTTTTGGCTAAAACCGAAACCGAACCACAATGTTCGGTTTTTGTAGAACCCAAAACCGAAACCATTCGGTTTTTTCGGTTTGTTATCGGTTTCGGTTCAGTTTTTCGGTTTTTTCGATTTCTAACCGTTAATATTTAAGTATGACCAAATTATACCAACAAACTTGTTTTACGTACAAAATTAGTTATTCTTCTTTACTTTTTTTCAATCAAGCATAATAATGTTTATTGCATAATTCTACAATTACAAACATATAAATGAGACATACACATACAAGTGAATATACACGTAGTATAATCATTATCGAATATTTATTGATATATTCACACAAAACATACGATACGACAAACACACATATAAATATAAACGTTAAGATAAATATATAATAAATCCACTCACAAAATGAATATGATTTTATAAATTTGATTTATTTAGTTATTTAATTATATTATATTAATTAGATATTATTATATAATAAAGCCGGTTCGGTTTTTGCGGTTTGGTTTTTGGACGAAAACCGAAACCGAACTGCATTTTTCAGTTTCTGAAAAAGTAAAAACCGAACCATCGGTTTTTAGCTGTGATTTTGAATTTGAATTTTAAATAATCCGGCTCCTATTTGAATTTGAATTTTAATTTTAAATAATCCCGCTCCTATTTGAATTTACTCTTTTAAGTATTGTAATGTTTTTTTTTTTTTTTTAATTTTGTATTGTAATGTTTTTTTTAATTTTAATGAATTTAAACTTAATGTTTAAAATGTTTGAATTAAAAATAATAATAATAATAATAATAATAATAATAATAATAATAAATTAGGTCATCGACTGTGGCATTCTGGACATGTCTGGTCGCCGGAGAGAAAGCTGATGTGGCACCTGGTGACCTGGGTCATCTCCGGTCACGATTGTGACTAGCCTTAACCAATAATCAACAATAGCAATAGTACAGAATATGTAATTTATCTGCAATCTAGTTCGTCATGAACTGGTTATATGTTTTAAACCACGACTAAGAAATAAAAACCAAAATCATTTATAACCAAACCATGTAAGCCTCTAGATAAACAGAAAAATAGATAGTCCATGAGTCCATTCATTTTCATATAACATTTGGATTTACTAACCAAGTAATAAAAAACTATCCAGGGGTTACCATTTCCAGTTTTCACAAGAAATGTGAGCCGTCTCAAAATCCAGCGCTACGTACTGATGATCAGCATCAGCACATCTAGTGTAAAAAGTCAGCTTACATGACAACTAATCACACCAAAACTTTCCAGCATTTATCCGCTCAATTGAAAAAAAGAATACTAATTTTGACCGTCTTGACCCTCTTCCTTAGCAAGTTTGATCATGTCATCAATTCGAAGTATTGTTATAGCTGCTTCAGTTGCAAACTGCAACATACAAAGGAATTTTCTTCAGGTCTCAAGTACTACTCCGCATGTAATAAATATATTATAGGTAGCAATATGCCATCCTAAATTTTCTGAATACATTTTTTTAGGATGTCAAAATATGCCCTGGTCCCTAACTTTTTGACACGCGAAAGATAAATCATATAACCCAATTTGACAAATTCATAAGTTAAGGGGTCAAAATTCCCACCTCTAGTCTAGAATTTAAATACATATCAATTCTCTAATAACTTACCTGTAGTATCTTGACTTTGCTCATTGCAGGTTCTATTACACCAGCTTCTAAGTTGTTGCGGATCGTACCCCTTACTAGGTCCAGACCCATGCTGCAAGTAAAAGTTAAACTTAAAAATTAGATCCAAAAATGAAAGTGAAAATTAGATCCAAAAATGAAATTAGCACGTCGATAAAATTGAGTTGTTAACTACAATCAACCAAGACTAAAGTAAAACAATCTTACCTAGATAGATGTTTCTTATCTGCTTCGGTTTGTGCAATAAGATGTTTAGCACGCAATTCAGCTACCAAATCAATTGCATCTTTTGCAGCATTGACAGCAAGAACCTGGATATTTTAGGTATTAAAAATGGCTGTATTGGGAAGAAATTTAGTTACATAATTTTAGAAGTAGACCACAAAAAACCTTGGGAATTATTAATAAGGATTTAGCAAATTCTGCAATTGCCAGTTGTTCCCGAGATCCCAAAGTTGTAGCAAGGTCCTCCAAATACACAGATAGCGCAGCCTCAACGGCACCTCCACCAGGCACCACCTGATCACCATTTCACCATGAGTCACTAAACATGTGTGTTATTTTACAATAAAAAAATGAAGAACTTACTGTATTGGATTCGAGGGTTCTCTTAACGATACATAAAGCATCATGCAAAGCCCTATCCATCTCATCAAGCATGAAGTCATTAGCGCCTCTTAGAAGTAGAGAAACCTGGTGGAATCGTCCCAAAAAGAATAAGTAAATATATGAAATTTATGAATGAAAACACATGGTAAAAGAATCCCTAAATGTCACCACTAAGGACTTTCCATCAAAACTGATAACGAATTAGATCACATACTGCATTTGACGTTTTAGTCCCCTTTATCAATATAACATCGTCATCTGCAATTCGTTCCTCCACTACTTCATCTGCATATCCAAGGAATGTTGAATCAAATGTTTCTTCTCCTTCCATGTCAGCAAACGTTGAAACCTGCGTAGTGATAAACTTAATTTTCAGTAATGTGGATACGAGATGAATAGTGATTTACTGATGAAATGTGCTTGTCTGCTTGAGAAAACAAACATCAAAACATACAATACAACTAACAATTTCCAAGGGGAGAGACTTACCGCGGTGGCCCCTGTTGCCTTAGCAACATGGCGTAAATCCTCTTTCCGGACTCGTCGCACGGCAATTGCCCCAGCCTCCACAAAATACTGAGTTTATGCAAGAGAAGTGTAAAATATTTACACATTTAAAACATAACTCGAGTATTGTATGTCCAAAATATAAGTAGCTTACCTTGAGTGCCATGTCATCAATTCCCTTTGTAGTTAAGACAACATTAGCACCAGCCTTTAGAAGCTTTTCAATTCTTTCTTTTGTCACATCAGCTTCTCTGTAAAATACAAGTACACATTCTAGAATTTAGAAATCTTAACATATGAAAAAAATTCGGTAGCACTAAAAATTTTAGGTGCTAGGTCTGGTTACCTTTGACGAATCTTTTCTAACTCGCGAGGGTCGGTTACTAAAACTTGAACCCCTAATTGCATCTTTGTCTTTTGAAGATTGAAATCAAGACACGCAATCCTTGCAGGAGAAACTCTCATTGGCATTCCTTGTGCTGCACGACCGGTATTAAGAGCATAACCTTTCAACAAGTAGCTTTCTTTAGCGCTTTTTCCATGAGCTTTAAGAATATTGATTCCCTACACAGTCACAAATTTGGTCACGTCAGTTCTCATGTTGAAAAAAACAGCTAGGATATGTGCAGACAGCTAAAGATACCGAATTCTCAGAATGATGTTTGTGATATCTAAAATATATGATAGTTAAATAAAATTATTTCGCTAATGATTACCTTGATTGGATACTTGACTTCTCCCCGTGCATTTGTCATTTTAACAGATTGTACTGCTTCAACAACCTACAAATGCAACCAAAGCATGTTATTACTTCAGTGTCAAAAAGGAAAGAAAACTGAACATATAACGGCAACACAATTTCGCAACAGATTCCCTTCTACCAGATATGAACAGGAAGATTATACCAAAGGATTTCTAAGGGAGTGTTTATTAGCTTGTTTAGCAAAGATAAGCTCATCTTAACATTTGGATAAGCTTATAGGCGCATATAAGGCATATGAGCTAGTCAGGGGCTTTTTAATATGCTTCATTTTTGTGGCTTATGGGCTTATTTAGCTAATCCATTAGTATACTCTTCTAGTTCACTTTTTTACTATTGGCCAATCCAAACACTTAGTAAGAGCTAATAAGCTTATTCATCATAAGCCATAAGCTACTTATGAAATAAGTTTAAGCCCAAAAATAAAACTACACAATAACACAAACACACCCTAATAATAAAAAATAAAAAGATTCAGTAAAGGGCATACCAAATTTGCAAAGAAGTCATCGTCAGTCGCTAAAAGCTTTGAAGACATGCTTGTCTTTGCACAGTTCACAAGAGTCTCCTTCCCAAGCTTGTCAACCTAAAAGAAAGAAACAAGAACACAGTGATTATTTTCATTTTTGCAACGAGTACAACAATATCTAAACTTAAATGCCATACCGAAGCTTCAATTCTAGTAAGAAATAACTTCTAACATATTCCCAAATAACGTTATGATAATCATTACCTTAACTCCCAACTTATCTTCAATATACTTGCATGATTCCCTCATTGCAAGCTGCCAACATATAAGAAACATAGCTGAGTGAGAAAACATTGGCAAGTACTTTCAAAGAGTATTCAATTGAAGCCGTAAATTAGTGACACTTACTCTGTATCCACTTATTACAGATGTTGGGTGAATCTTATTTTTGACGAGGTCATTTGCTCTCTGCAGAGTTATCAAAACAATAAATTAGTAAGCACTCTCCGATACATTATATACGGGACATAACAAATATGTATGCACTTGAAAGTAATACCCTGAGTAACTCAGCTGCTATAATGACTACAGAAGTTGTGCCATCTCCTACTTCTCTATCTTGAAGCTCGGCCAACTCAACAAGAACCTAATAACCATATGTCACAATAAATCCAACATGTTAAACAGGCGAAAAGCAATAGTCGATGAAAAAGAGCAAAAGGGAGAAAAAAGAAGAATACACAAGACACAGTTTTCCAAATCTCACCTTGGCAGCTGGATGCTCAACATCTAACATCTTGAGAATTGTAGCACCATCATTCGTGATAGTAACATCTCCAATATCATCGACTAACATCTAAGACACAAATTGTATTGAATACATTCGAGGGATTGCAATTAGATTAAAATGAATATTAAAAAGAAAAAAGAGCCCAAATGCAAGTGCAATGAAAACAGTAGGTAAAAACAGATTTATCCAAGAAGTCGTCAATGGTGTTATTTACTTATTTACCTAAACTAACTCCAGAATAATAGACTACAAATATACAATGTCCAGTTTTTCCTTTACCTCAACATTCTACCATGTCCTGTTCAGGCCGCTAACAGATAATTTAAGTAACCCCACTGCTTATTCTTTTGCAAAAAAGATTCTAATTCCCTAAGAAATCCCAATGTAGCAGAACATGCTCCTAGTACACGGCAAATGTAAAGGTTGCTCAACTTTAAACAGATCATAATCGGAATTCTTAGCTTTTTCTACTAATCTGTTTATTTATAATCAGAAGCAGTTTTGTGTCACCCAAACTGCTTATGATTATTTTGAGGAGAACTAAGCAGATAGGAAACTACTTATTATGATATGCTTATTTGATATGAAGTAAAAAAAAATCCATTCTATTTAACCTAAAACCTTTCATAAATAGGTTTAATTAAGATTTTCCAACAAAAAAAGCAATCACAAACACCTACTATGTATATACTCTCAAATTCTCACCCTCGGTGATTACGAAGATAGTGCCACTGCCACATTAGTATAAATCCTTGATTCCTTGTCTAAAACCACAAAAGCTTAAATCGTATTTCATTGAAACAATTATCCTTCACACTTTTTTTTTTTTGAATGGCAATTGTGGCTACATGGCCCCTAGCCCAGAAGGAGTAGCGAGCCCACAAAACCAGGTTGGGTCCAGCCGAGAAGGCAATGGCACCCTTCCCTTTACGCATGCCGGAAGAAACCCCTATCGCCCTAGACAAGACTCGAACTTGAGACCTTGCCTAGGAGGGTAAAACCTCCATACCGCTGGACCAGAGGACCGTTGGTTATCCTTCACACTATTAAGAGCATATACATTACTAACGCCATAACGGCGTTAAGTGGGCCAATAACGGCGTTAAGCCGTTGGACCTCCGGCGTTATTGCAACGTTAGTCCCTATGCGTTAGTGGATTACGCCCGTTATTTGCTTCTTCTTTTTTTTTCTTTTTTCTTTTCTTTTTTCATTTATGCCCCTAAATGAGGGGTTGTTTTTTTAAATTGTTGGAGTGTTAAAGTTTAACTTGGGAATGTTATTGATGTGGGTGTTTTTTGGGGATGTTAAGGTGAAATGTTAAAGCTGGTGGATGGTGTTAAACTATAACTTGAGTTAGTGATGGGAATGCTCTAACAGATTAACAACTCTAGCTTACGTCCAAACTCACCCACATTATCTCTATAAAAACAAATAATATCCTCGCTATTCGCCATAAGCCCATAACAATAAATCACAAATAACATCATAAAAAATTAATTAATAAAAAAGAATGAAATAGAATTTATGAATTAGAATTACCTTGTCAAGACCAACAGGACCAAGAGAAGTCTTCACAATATTAGAAACAGATTGACAAGCAGTAACTACATTCAAATTCGATTATTTAAATTCCTGATATAAAATCCAGGCTTAAAAAAAAAAGGAAATTGCACTTACTGTTTTGTGTACGGACATCTTGACCAGATTGACGGTCTCCTAATATATCTATTGGTTGTGAACCAAGTGCCATTTATTTATTATGATTTGAAGGTTTTTTCTTTAAGAACCCTAGTTTCAAGTGTGATGCGAATTGTCTGGAGCGAAGCTTGTTTTGGAGGGTTTTTATGACTCCGATTATTTTAAAATGGGCCGAGTTGGATGGTTAGATTTCGAATTTTAGAGCTCAGTATCACGACCCGCACGATCATGGCCGTAAACGAACCGGACGAACACGAACGAAATTTTGTTTCTATTCGTTAGTTTAATTTTAACTAGACAAATAAACGGAAATGAACGCTTAAACGCATAAATTTTCTTGTTCATGTTCGTTTATTAAAAAAGTGAGTTGTTCATGTTCGTTCATTAAGACACTAAACAAACACAAACGATCGAACATAAATGAACATAAACAAACAAACATAAACTTTATTAAATTATGCACAATGTGTTGTTTTGTTTAAAAAAATAACTTTAAAGATATGATTTACGAATATAAATAAATAAATGAACGAACGCATAAACGGACATTCATGAACATAAATGAACGGACGCTATGAACGTCCGTAACCTTTGTTCATGTCCGTTCATTTAACTTAACAAACGTAAAATATTGTTCATGTTCATTCATTTAATAGATAAACGAACATAAACGATCTTTTTACCGAACGATTCATGAAAATGTTTACTGAACGTTCAGTTCGTTTACAGGCCTACGCACGATTGCTTGGGTCATTTACTGCTCGGGTCATTTACGAGGTTAACCGGGATTCCGGATTGTTCTACACTTGCTTAGAAGACTTTATAGAATTCTATGGAAGTTGCAAGAAAGTCTTGGAAACCCTTTGAAGAATTTGGAAGTTTTTAAAAACTCTATAAGCTTCCTCCCATGAAAGGTTGTAGAACCCTCTCATAAAAGGTTGTAAAACCTTGTAGTCTATACATAGTTGTAGTATAAGTAGAGGCGTCCTCATTTGAGGAAGGTATACCAAAAATCACTTGTAATCTCTTGTAAAGTCTCAAGTAATACAAAGTATTTCCCCATTTCACTTGTTCTTTTCTTTAGAGCTTTCTTAGTTGTCTATATTGTTGAGTGTTCGAGCAAGGTTGACTTAGTCGAGACTAAGCGCCGCACGGAAGAACCTTGTAGAGACAAGTCTGTGACAAGTGGTATCAGAGCCAGTCGATTCAAGAGATGGCGAACGAAGGTGACAAAAATGTGGGTGGTGGAAGTGGTATTGTGGTTGATGAGAACCGTGGTCGGGAAGAGTCTCGCCAAGGAGACAAGAGGAGTAGAGGTGCGTCCAGAGACACGGTAGCAAGCTTGGCCAAGAGGATGGTAGGTGTCGAGACATCCATGTCAGAATTGATGGAAATAGTAGAGGAGTCTTACCAACACTTGGAAAAGTTTGGTTCCAACTTTGCTGAACTAAAGGAAGACTTCAAGAGTGCTCTCAAATTTTCAATGTTCTTGGTGGCAACTTGGGTCGTGAGATCCATGACTTAAAAGGTATGCTCATGGGTGAAATTATGAGGATTCAGAGTGAGGTTAAAGAAGAGTGGAGATCTCTTCGTCGAGAACTCGGAGATTTGCGAGTCGATGTATCGCTTTGCAAACGTTTCATGGCTAGTTGGGGAGGTAACACTAGTATGATTTGTGAGTCGATCTATCGCTTTGCAAACGTTTCATGGCTAGTTGGGGAGGTAACACTAGTAACATTGCTCAAAAGGTGGAGGTCCCTAAACCATCATCGTTCATGGAAAAGCGAGAGGCTAGAGCGGTTGATGATTTCTTGTGAGAGATGGAGCAATACATGGAAGGTGTCAACATAGTTGACGATGCATCGAAGATCAAGACGGCGACGCGTTACTTAAAGGACATCGCGACATTATGGTGGCGACGTCGATATGGAGATATTGAACGAGGTACGGGTGTACCATCAATACTTGGGCTGATTTTGTTCAAGAATTGTAAAAGCAATTTTATCTGGAGAATGCTAAGCACAAAGCAAAGAGTTGACTTCGCAAACTTACGCATTCTGGAATGATCCAGGAGTATGTCAAGGAATTTACTACTTTTGTACTTGAGATTGCGGATCTTTCCGACCAAGATTCTCTGATAACATCAAATACTCATGATATTTTAGTGTCAAATTCCCCCTAAAATGCTCACTATTTATGTAGTTTTGCATAAAATATATTCTCTTATTACTTATTATTTCATTTCAGGGTATAAATGAGCATTGGAACGAAAAAACACGGATTTGGAAGGAAAACTAACGAAATTATACAATAGCTTGCTAACCAGAAGAAGGTTACGGCCTAGAGGGAAGTTACAACCTACGTCGTAACAAGGATTATCACTATAAGACCAAAGTCAACGCTGTTCAAGGTTACGACATAACTCCATCGACATCGTTACGCCGTAGAAATCTAAAGACTTAGCCAAAATTTAGTGATCAAGAAGGTTGCGCCGTAACCTAATCACTGGCGCAAAAACAAATAAAATGTTTAACCCAATCACAAGGTTACGCCATATAAGAGTAATTAATGATAAGATCGTCCAGTATATGGGGGTTACGGCATAACCCTTTACTTAAGGTTACACTGTAACTATGTCGATGCTATAAATACAAGCCCTAAATCTGCATTATACATCATTCTTTCACCACAACAAAGGAGGTATGAGTTAGAGCTTCAGAAAGGACGAATTTCAGCAGCTCAAGACCACTTTTCAAGGGAGAAATCATTCTATTAGTTCAATAGGTTTAGCTTCGTATCAAATATTTGTATCGAATCCAATGTCTTCTTTCAATATGATCAATGATTGTACAATAATTCGTACGACCAGGCCTTCGATGGTGATCGAAGGATATGAGGGGTGATATACTTGCGCCAAACTTGTAGTCAATCTGCAATAAGAAATAGTAGACACTTCGTTAAGTGATTGCGCAGGGGTTGGGCCCTGCGAACCACCTCCGGCGTGTGAATAAGTATGTGATATGAGTTATGGATAATATGATGTATGTGAAATACTGTGTTGAGTGAACATACCATTGAAATGACTCGTCCAACCTATTTATAGGTGATGAAAATAGCTTGGAGAGTGTTAGCACACGTTTAGGAGATCATGGGGGGCGTCCCCTGATTTATGGTAAACGCTAGGGCTTCATCCCCACTATCTCGGACTTGGCGGGGAAGCTAAGGACATAGTGGGAACGTGGGGGAAGACCAAGTCAAGGTTCTTATTTGTCTTGGCATCTTCAAGGGAAGACACCGAAGGGCATAGGCCTTCGGCTGGCGGATTCCCAACTGGTAACCATGTTAATGATGAATGGTTTTACGCCACCAATGACTTATGAAGAAAGACTTGGGTCTTCGTAATGTAATTTCGACTGAGGCCGAAGGGGGGTCCTTCGACCTGATCGGAGGGTACGTCATCAAGCCCCCCAGTCGAAAGTGATATGTACGAACAAGAAATATTGCTTACGACTCATAAGTAAAAACGAAACCTCCCATTCGTCACAAAAACGAACGAAAATGAAAAGTCTTGTTAATATTGAGCGCATTAAATGCATGATTAATCCTAACTACCCCTGTTTCCTCGGTAAAAGTAAACATCCTTTCAAAATTTAAAAAAGGTTTGAAATCCGGTAGAAAAGGGATAGGTCCGGACACGTGTAGGGCCGAGATGCAACATTTGTAGGGTATATAAAATGCAAAAAACAGTAAAACCCTAACAAAGTAACTCTCGCCCAAAGTTATTCACCTACTAGTGGCAATGAGTCAAGTTACCAAGGAAACAACGGACAAGGTGCATTATTCTAGCCCACGAAGTACCGCACACGTCCTACCTTCGGTAGTCCAACCTCAAGTGGTCCAGAAACCCAAGTCAAATCAAGGAGTTGTTTTTGAACCTCCTGTAGCTCCTGTTGAGAATCAGAAATCCAAATCTTCTATTCCTTACCCATCACGTTTGAATGAGCAAAAGCTTCGCGAGAAAGCTAGTCATCAAATGGACAAATTTTTCCAAATTTTCCAAGAATTACACTTTGACATAAGCTTTGCGGATGCTATCATGCTGATGCCCAAGTTTGCATCGACTCTCAAACACATGTTAAGCAATAAGGAAAAGCTGTTTGAAATGGCAAAAACTCCACTGAACGAGAACTGCTCAGCAGTTATTCTGAAGAAGCTTCCAGAAAAACTTGGAGATCCTGGGAAATTTCTCTTACCTTGTGTATTCCCAGGAATGGTTGAATGCTTTGCCCTAGCAGATCTTGGTGCAAGCATAAACCTTACTCCTACATGCATGACTCTCGAGCTTGCAGATCGTTCCATATCCCGTCCTCTTGGCATTGCCGAGGACGTATTTGTGAAAGTAGGAAAGTTCCATTTTCCAGCTGACTTCGTGGTTGTTGATTTTGATGCCGATCATCGGGTTCCTCTCATTGTTGGTCGAGGATTCCTGAGAACGGGCCGTGCTCTCATTGATGTATTTGAGCAGGAAATCACATTACGTGTTGGTAATGAAGCTGTCACCTTTAACCTTGATCAAACTTCGAGGTACTCTGCAAATTATGATTCTGAATCGGTTAACCGAATAGATATCATTGATGTTGCTTCTGAAGAGTACTCTCAAGAAGTTCTTGGTTATTCTCATAATTCTGTGAGTGGGGATTCCACCACATCTTCTCAACCCATCATAGCCAATTCTACTCCTTCTCTCACTCCGTTTGAGGGAAGCGACTTCATCTTAGATGAGATTGAAGCATACTTGGATAGTGATTCTGTTCCTTGGGAAATTGATCACGCTCCAATTGATATTGAGGGGGACATACTTCTTATTGAGAAGTTGCTCAATGATGATCCATCATCAACCCCTCACTCTAGTGATTCAATTCCTAATGAGATTAATCAAAATGAGATTAATCTGGAGGGAGATATTCTTCTAAAGAAGTTATCAAATCTAGACACTTCTCCTCCTCTCCCTCCCATCAAACTTCATAACAAGGAAGTCAAGTCAGTTGAGAAAACTGAAGAATTTCCTGAGGTTGAGCTTAAGGACTTACCTCCTCATCTCGAGTATGCATTTCTAGAAGGTGATGATAAATTACCCATCATTATTGCTCGAGATTTGAGTAAAGATGAAAAAGCTGCTCTCATAAAAATCTTGAAGTCACACAAGCAAGCAATTGCTTGGAAACTCTCCGACATCAAAGGTTTAAACCCTGAGTTTTGTACTCATAAAATCTTGATGGAGGATGACTTTAAACCAGCAGTTCAACATCAGAGACGAGTGAATCCAAAAATCCATGATGTTATTAAACAGGAGGTTATCAAACTTCTTGATGCAGGATTGATTTACCCGATCTCAGATAGTCCTTGGGTTAGCCCAATTCATTGTGTTCCGAAAAAGGGTGGCATTACTGTTATCACAAATGAAGATAACAAGTTAATTCCAACTCGATTGGTGACGGGATGGCGTGTTTACATTGACTATCGTAAGTTGAATGACGCTACCCGTAAAGACCATTTTCCTCTACCCTTCATGGACCAAATGCTTGAGAGATTAGCAGGGAATGAATACTATTGTTTCCTTGATGGTTTCTCGGGTTACTTTCAGATCCCTATTGATCCACAGGATCAAGAGAAGACCACATTCACCTGCCCATACGGAACTTTTGCCTACAAACGTATGCCTTTTGGCTTATGTAATGCTCCTGGCACGTTCCAACGATGTATGATGGCCATTTTCCACGACATGATCGAGGAAACAATGGAGGTGTTTATGGATGACTTCTCGGTCATTGGGGATTCTTTTCAATCATGTCTCTCCCATTTGGATAAAATGCTTCAAAGGTGTGAAGACACCAATCTTTGTCTAAATTGGGAGAAGAGCCACTTTATGGTCAAAGAAGGCATTGTCCTTGGCCATAAGATTTCCAAGAACGGGATTGAGGTAGATAGAGCAAAAGTCGATGTTATTGCTAAATTACCTCATCCTACTACCGTCAAAGGTATTAGGAGTTTTTTAGGTCATGCCGATTTCTATCGTAGATTCATACAAGATTTTTCCAAAATCGCCCGGCCTATGACCCATCTTCTTGAAAAGGATGCTCCTTTTATCTTTTCACCCGCGTGCATCGAAGCTTTTGAAACATTGAAGAAAAAGCTTACTGAAGCACCCATTCTCGTTGCTCCCGACTGGGACTTGCCTTTTGAGCTCATGTGCGATGCAAGTGATTTTGCTATCGGTGCAGTCTTAGGGCAACGAAGAAACAAGCATTTTCAGCCTATTCACTACGCAAGTAAGACTATGACTGAAGCTCAAACTCATTACACCACCACAGAAAAAGAGCTATTAGCCGTGGTGTATGCATTTGAGAAGTTTCGGCCGTACTTAATCTTGACCAAATGCGTAGTGTATACGGATCACTCGGCTCTCAAATATCTCTTTGCAAAACAAGATGCAAAGCCGAGATTGCTCCGTTGGATTCTCCTCCTCCAAGAATTTGATATCATCATACGTGATAAAAAAGGAGCTGAGAATCTAGCTGCTGATCATCTGTCCAGATTAGAAAACCCTCACCAAGATGTTTTCGAGAAAAAGGAAATTAATGAAACATTTCCTCTCGAGACACTCAATGCGGTTTCTTTTCGTGGAAATTCTACCACCCCATGGTTTGCTGACTTCGCAAATTACCATGCGGGTAACTTCATTATGAAAGGGATGTCGACCCAGCAGAAGAACAAATTCTTCAAAGATGTTAAACATTATTTCTGGGACGACCCTTTCTTGTTCAAAATCTGTGCGGATCAAGTCATCCGACGGTGTGTTTATGGACAGGAAGCTATTGACATTCTCACAGCCTGCCATGCTGGACCCACCGGGGGCCATCATAGTCCAAACTACACCGCCAAAAAGGTGTTTAATTCCGGGTTTTATTGGCCCACAATCTATAAGGATGCCCACGAATTTGTCAAAGCCTGTGACGCTTGTCAACGTCATGGTAATATATCTCAAAGGAATGAAATGCCACAAAATGCCATTCAAGTTTGTGAGATATTTGACATATGGGGTATTGATTTTATGGGGCCATTTCCTTCGTCTCGTGGTAACAAGTACATACTCGTGGCTGTTGACTATTTGTCAAAATGGGTTGAAGCAAAAGCTTTACCCACCAATGATGCCCGAGTTGTTGTGAAATTTTTGAAATCTCTTTTTGCCAGGTTTGGAACTCCGAGAGCGATAATCAGTGATCGTGGTACACATTTTTGTAATGACCAATTTGAAAGAGTCATGCAAAAGTATGGTGTTACCCACCGTCTCTCTACTGCATACCACCCCCAAACAAGTGGGCAGGTGGAAGTTTCAAACCGTGGTATTAAAAGGATTCTTGAAAGGACAGTAGGCGAAAATCGTGCATCCTGGTCGGATAAGCTAGATGACGCACTCTGGGCCTTCCGTACAGCTTACAAAACACCCATCGGGTGTACTCCATACAAGCTAGTGTACGGAAAGGCATGTCATCTTTCGATCGAGTTAGAGCACAAGGCATACTGGGCCTTAAAACATGCAAATTTCGATATACAGACAGCTGGTGATCATAGAAAAGTTCAAATGAATGAACTAAATGAACTCCGTGATCAAGCTTACGAGAACTCTTTGATCTATAAACAAAAGACAAAGAAGATTCATGACTCTAAAATCAAGAACCGCGTTTTCAACGTTGGTGATCGAGTCCTTCTTTTCAATTCAAGATTGAAGATTTTCTCGGGAAAGCTCAAGTCCCGTTGGTCTGGTCCATTCACCATTGCTAAGGTTTATCCTTATGGTACCGTTGAGTTATCTCAACCCGATGGTCCTAATTTTAAAGTGAATGGTCATCGAGTGAAGCACTACTTTGGAGAGGACATTCCCCCTGTGGTTGTCCCGGATCTACAAACTTTCCCCATGAACCAATGAATGCGGGGATCGAGTCAAGCTAGTGACTCGGTAATCAAAAACATTAGCACACACCATATGGGTTTTCACCCATGTTTCTGTCTTCTTATCCCCTTTCTACCACCCTAGTGTGGGGGGGTTGCCCCACATATTGTGTATATATATAAGTTTCTAAAAAAAAAAAAAAAAAAAAAAAAAAAAAAAAAAAAATCTTCTAAATAATGGCCGTAGTATTTCCCTTTTACGTTCCTTGTTTCGGCATAACCGCCGGTACTTTGAATATTGAGGGCAATATTCATTTCTAAGTGTGGGGGGGGGGGGGAATTCTCACGAATTTCATGTATTATCTACCCAATTCCCCCGTTTTTGGCCAAATTTTTTTTTTTTTTTTGGAGTAAGTGTTCTACACTTACTCAGCTTGGTTATCAGTCCGCCTTGTCTGTAAGACAAAAGGATTGGCTAATCCAGGAGCAAACGGCTCTTGGTAAAGATTTCTCAAATCCGTTTATATGGCTTGCAATTTGCCCAAAATTGTATGGTTCTCAACTCACCATATCCTAAAAAGTGAAGAGTTGGCTAGCCCGCAAGTTTATGGCTTGTGGAAAAGGCAGTGGAAAATCCATAATTGGTATTCAGCTCACCAAAGATAATTCTGATAATTTATCTAAGAGTTGGCTAGTCCAGAAGGGTACGGCTTCTGGTAAAGACACATCAAATCCGTTATATGGTTTATGATTTGCCAATAAATCATTTGGTTATCGTTGTACCAAGGTTCTTACTTGAACCGAAACAATTGGCTACTCCAGAAGTGATGGCTTTTGGTAAAGAGTTTTTCAAATCCATCAAGTTTTCTCAAATCATTGCTAGGGACTAGCAATATCTCAGTGTGGGGGATTGATGAGTGTCTAAATACTCATCATTTTTTGTACAATCTAAACTGCAGAATCATCTGAAAACACTCAGAAACACATCAAAATGATCAAAATATCACAAATCAGTGTTTTATGTGTTTTAAATGCAAAAATATCAAAATCAGATGAAAAATGATTCAAGTTTGCAAAATTGGCAGTTTTAGTCCCCCAAGTTTTAAAAGTTGTCAAATCTAGTCCCTGGAATTAAAAAATGTGGAATTATATCATTCAAGGTCCTTGAAGTATTCTAAGTTATCAAAAATAATCCTTGAATGATTCTTTGGTCAATTGGCAAGAAAGGTCCCTAAACTTTGAGATTTTGCAAAATTAGTCCTTGGACTTTTAAAAAATGAATTTTATGCAAAAAGGGTCCATGTACTATTCATTTATGGCAAGCTTGGTCCTTGTGAGAGCATTGGAAAAAGTTCATTTTCAGTCCTCTAAGTTTGGTAGATTTGCATTTTTAGTCCTTGTGTATACATAAACCAAACCGGACCCCTTTTAAATATCAAGCCCAATCCATATCCAAGCCCAAGTCCACTTGACCCCCACCCTTGACCTTTGAGCCCCAGTCCACATCCATTTTGACCCCAACCAAACCCTTTTGACCTCCCCCGTGTTATTAATCCCGGGTCAACGAAAGTCAAAAACACTCTCAACGCGCGCAAAACCAGGGTCATTGTAGCCTTTCCTCTTCCCCAGCTGAAACACCAAAACCAGGCATGGTTTTACAACCTTTTCAACCCCTCTCTCCATACTTTGTCCCCTCCACCTCCACTAACACCCAAACTCTCTTAATTGACTCAACCCACCCCAATTAATGATAAAAACCTGCTTTGAAGAAATTGGCGCCAAAAACACAAGTGGACGGTTTTGATGAGTTAGAGTGATCCAATGGCGGGAATTTGGTGGGAAGCAATCAGAGACATGTGGGGATGCTAAAAAATCTATAAAGAAGAGGAGAGATGCATTGTATCAATCTATCTAGTGTAAAAATTTAAGTCTTTATGTCGTTTTAGTCATTTTCAGATTTCAAGTGTATTTTTAATCTTTCAAGTACTTTGTTTAAGTTATAAAAGTGTATTTGAATCTTTTCTAATCCTTAATTTCATTATCAAGTTCTATTTAAAGTTTATGCAAATTTCATGCTCAAAATCTCATATGATCAAATGTTGTTTTTATTAGTTGCTTTGGACTGAATTAGATCATGTAAGCTCCCATAAAGCTCATTCAAGCTTTTAGAAACATTTAAAATCAGTTTAGAATCAAAATCAGAAAATCACCAAAAATACAAATTAAATAGTTTAAAAATCAAAAATCAGTTGGAAATGGTGTACACAGCTGGAGCAGGGTAAATCATGGATGGCCTTGGGTTAGAAGCTTAGTGGTAAGCTAATAGAGGTGTTCATTGGTCCTTGATCTCAGTTTGCAGTTGGATAGCATTTGTAAGATTTTTGTTCATTTTTACATTTCTTTGTTTTAATTGTCTAGTAGTGGTAATTTCTGTTTCTTAGTAATCACTAGTCATAATTAAGTGTACCTAAGCCATAAAATCAGTAGGTTGTTCTTTGAAATTGGTAGTTTACAAAAATCTCATTTTGACAGTTAAAAGCTCATCTTGGTCATTTATGAGTTTCTTGTTGTTAATGTTGTTGTTTAATGCTTCATTAGTTCTAATATATGATATTTCATGGTCTGCAATCAGTTTAATGGATTACATTTGTGATTTGCTTTGAAAATCACTATAACAGTGAAGTAAAGGTTGTTTGGATTTGTTTGCTTAAACTGTTATAGATATTGTTTGAGTTGTTGTTTGTGCTTGCTCTGTGTCTCTTTAGTGTCTATAAACTCATTTCAGTCATAAAAACAAGTCCTCATTCAAGCAAAAGTCAAAATTAGCTTTTTGATCAAATTGTGCAGTCATTGTTGGATTTTAAAAAGTAAGGATCATTATTTTGTGTAAGAAAGTTGTTAGTATTGATCAAATCAGTCTTATACTACCTTTTAACAACATATTTAGTGCATAAAATCAAATCAAAGTTCACTTTGGTCAAACTCTTAGTGCAAACCAAAAAGTCAAAATTTCTCATTTGGTCGTTTTTGATTAAAACAGATATTTTCATTGTGTGTTCAATAGTGAGTTTTAGCTTAAAAGCTTTTGGGGTTTTAAAGTTCAGTTGCTAGACAAAAATAGAAAAATACTAGCTATCTTTGAATCAGCTTTTTAAGTGCTTTTTAATTAGCTTTTTGTTGGTACCTTGTCTGCAAACATGCCCTGTGCACAGTGAATGGCATCATTTTGATAAGCTTGCATAGAGCTTATTAGTTGCTCTAATCTTGTGATCTTTGTTTCTTTGGAAAGCCAACCAAGCCCTCTTGAAGTCTCAAGCTTAAGTTTTCATTTTGAAGCTTGTTAGCTAGGGCTGCAAGTAGCTTAAAGCTTGTCCCATTTCTGTTTTAATCATAAGTGCTTATTGTCTTCATAATAGCTTTTCAGTGTGCTTCTCTGTATCTCTTAGCTTCATTTCAGTTCATATAGCTTGTTTGCATCTTATTCAATCTTTTGTTTCAGCTTGTGACCTTGTTTGAGCTTATTTCTCCAAAATAAGCTCTTAAGCCACTGTTGGACTCATAAGCCACTCAAACAGCTTATTTTAAGTTTGTAAAATTTTTGTCTTTGTTAAAGTTTCATCTTTTCAGTAGTAAAGTAGTTTTCAAAAAGAAAATCTAGAAAAACACCAATTTAAAATCAGTGATAGCATTTATTTAATAGGTTTTAGCTTTTTGATTTTTCTTTCTAGCTTATTAATAAGCAAATCTTGTTTTTTCTATTTTTCTTAGTTTTCTGTCATCATATAGTATTTTTAGAAAAAGTTTCATATTTTTCTCTATCTTTTTAGTATTTATTATAATTTTAAATAGTTAAAAATAGTAATTAATTAGTAATAAATAATTAAAAAGCATAAAAAATATCTTTTCAGTTTTAAAATTAGTTTTATCATATTTTAGATTTTTCCAAGTTAAAATTTTATTTTTCCAAGTTTATTTTATATTTTCTAGTATTTAAGTGTATTTTAAACAATAATTAATTAGTAATAATTAGATAAAAAGTGTGAAAAATATATTTTTAGTTTTAAAATTAGTTTTATAATATTTTAGATTTTTCTCAATAATAATTTTATTTTTCTAGCCTTAATTTGTATTTTCTTCTATTTTAGAGTAATTGTTAAATAGTTAAAATAAGTTTTTAATTAATAATAATTAATTAAATAGTGTTAAAAATAATTTTCTTTTTCTCATAATTTTCTTTTATTTTTAGGATTCCAAAAATGTCATTTTTATATTTTTAGGTCTTTTATTTCTTAGATTTCATTTTTTATTTTGTACGAATACGTAGTTTTTAAACGTACGTATTTACGTTTCTTTTATCTGATTGTTGTGCTTCCCAATTCTGTATCCTATTCCATTCCAATCAATCAGTAGTGTAATTTCTAATCAAAACCTTTACTGATCACTATCCTTAGTGATCATTCTATCATCTGAATCAGCTTTGACACACCATTGAGTCTCCGTGGGACTAAACGACCCGGGAATTCATTCTATTCTCCAGGACTTCATTGCATTTGTGCTTAAGCTGTTTTAAGTCTGTTACGGTTGGCCATTCACAAGTGGCCAGCTTGTGTGATTAGACTAGACGGTTTAGCACAGATCATTGACGGATGCTTGATTTATGGTCGTATGACTCTTATTCAACGCCTAATGCTTCACCCACTAAGGATAACTGGGATTCATTGTTTTTCAAAGATATGTTTGATGAGTACTTTCAATCTCCAACGACTGTTGATCATCTAGTTTCTGAAGCTCATGCTCCGGTTTCTACTGACTCAACAGGTTCACCATCTAAGAAGTACTTCTCAGAATTCTCAAGAAACCTTATCTCCAATTACTTCACAAGGCGTTGATAACGACTATCATGATGTTGTAGTTGCACTATTGAATAATGATCCGCTCTTTGGTATATCTTTTGTGACAACTCGCAATTTCAAGTCATTTCTCAAGTTTCACTATTTCAACACTTATCGTAAACTAGTTTTACGTGTTTCAAATTCGCGTAACCTTTATGGTTTAGCGGCGAATTCATGATCATATCATCACGAACATTTCATATGGACTAAGTTTAGTCTACATTTCATTATCATCATTTGCATCACGTTAGTTCATTCACGACATTGCATTTCACCTTAAACGCGTAATTTTTATATTAAATAAACGTTATCGCGTAAGTTATTATTTTGAACATTTAATTTGTTACTTTTAAAAAAAAAATGATCCCGATATATTTTTATACTTACATTTAGTTATAAAAACTATATTTTGAGTTTAACTAGTGTTTTGAATTTATTTCGTATATAAATCGTTGAAGTTATATTATTACGACGTTTTTCTTAAAAACTACTCGATAATTATTTTATCACTCAAATTTCACAAGGAATGTATTTTTACAATTTTTATTATCTCATTACATCCTACTTTGATCTATTAAACATCTCTTTTACTTAAAAAAAATTTCCATTTACCTTTACCTATACATTTTCCTACATTTTAACAATTACACCTTTTAACAAATATATACTTATACAATTTATAAAAAAAAAAATAATAATAATTGGGAAGCAAGATCCCAAAAATCCGGCCCCTAAGGGTTGGCATTTATGGTTGAAGTAAAATTTTTCAAATGTCTAGATATATACACAATCTCATTCACTTACTCCATTTCAACACAAATAATACAAGTTGTAAAAAATTTCTCCTTTCTTGTTCTTCTCCATCCAAAACCGGCAACACATCAAGGGTTCCAAGGGATCATCACAAAATTTTTCTCAAGTGTTTAATCAATCTAGATAATACTCTTATTAAGATTTTGAAATAAAAATCTAGAGTATTTAGGCTAAACCTTGTTCCTTGCACCTCATCATAATACTTGTAAGCATATCATTTATATTTTTCATATCTCCTTTTCATTTCATGAGTATCTCTTCATTTTTGGAGCAAGCATGCATGATTTGTGTTGTTTATACCATTTTTACATGAATTTTTAGCAATATATATATATATGGTCATCCTATAATTATCCCCTTGGTATACTTTGGTCTTGATGATGTTTAGGAACCCATGACACCCTAAGAAGGTGTATGGTAGGATTAGATTAGCTTTGGAGTTGATTTGAAGGGATTAGAATAGGTTTAGTACGATAAAAACTATTTTCGACAAGTATTAAAAGTGGTCTGTCCTTATTTTGATTTTCTGGAAAATCCGACATTAGGCACGAATTTTTGGCCTTGATATTTAACAAATATACTTTAAAACGAATCCGTGGCCGCTTGAACGGATAAAAACGGAGTTATAACGAAGAAGTTATGAATTTTTAAAGTTTGACGACGAGATATATATTTTTCAGAAATTTCAGCATACTATTGTTACTCTATTCGAGTCAAAAACGAGCCTTAAGCTTCACAAATTATTTCGACTTATCAAAAATATAATAGTATACTTCGATACGAAGCTAAGGACGTATTATACGTAGAAAACGGATTTGAAACGACAAAGATATGCACGTTTTCATAAAATTTCCGTAACTATTATTTTCAGCAAAACTATATTATTTTTACGACACAAGTGTTACGGTAACTAAAACGACCATGTTGAGGGCTGTTTTTAACGATGATGTGGAACTTTTTGGAACAAAATGTCTTCTAATGAAATCAAGATCACCGAGCATATTTTTCAAAACGACTAACCGTTTGAATAGCGGAGTTGTAATAAATTATTTCTGGATGTTTAAACTTGGCCGAAACTCATTTTTAACCAACATTTTAGCCAAAATCACCATCTTTAACCCTTATTATCTTTATGTTCGAGACCTTTATGACGAAAACTCCTGAACTGAAACTTCTAGATTTTGATACAAACTTTCTAAAACTGTCGAGTTCGTTTCCTAACGATCGACGCACACCATTTTACGACTAGTTTTTCAAAGCCATTTTTGTCAATTTCATGAAATTTCCGACGACATTATTTTACGACGAAAAGTGAAAATTTCACCATAAAACATTACGAAACCATTGTAGGATGAAATTTTGACGTAAAAACTTGTAAAGTGATTTAAGAATGGTCAAGACGTCAAAAGAGTATTTTTCGACGATAAGTATTATTTTCAAAACTCGCAAATGGTATAAATAACATACGTAATGCATGCATATCATAACATTACATTGCAACTCATTACATATCATATCATTCGTAATAGGTCCCGATTAAGGCATTCCGATATACCTCAGTGTACTCACTCTTGTCATCACACCAGTTTACCAAGTGAGTTTTCATAGCCCCGTTTTACAAGTTTTTACATTATTTCAAACCTACGGGGGAGAATACATTGCACAACATTTTTTATTACGATACCAAGTATGTTAAATACATTTACATTGCTTGAGTTACAAAGTTGCCAGTTAAAAGTCCCCATTTCAAATGCATGAGCCGTTAATTTCTTAGAAGCGTGTGTGAGTGGATAGATCTATCGAGGGTGACACCTCCATCCGGGTTGGTGAATCCCAACTAGCCATACAGATGCATTTCATTCATAAACATCATTAGAGTTGTTTGGCAAGACACTCTGTTGGGGCGTACATCAGTCTGAGCTTCGGTATCATGCGCTTAAGCAATTGTAACATTTTTACGTGACATAATTGTCATGCCTGTAACATTTTTACGTGACATGATTGTCATGCCTGATCTATACTTGCGTAGTCGTATAAAACATTTACATAAACCTATGATTTCTCACCAACATTATTGTTGACAGTTTTAGCAATGTATTTTCAGGTAACTGAGGCATTATCATCATGACATGGTTTAGGGACCTACCTTTTGAGTCGCGGCGTCGACTTACATTATTGTACATTATGGCACTTTATTTCAAAACATCGTTTGGATTTGTAATATATTTGTATTTCCGCAAACTTTCTAAACCTTTTGGGACCGATGTTGTACTCTGAACGCTTTTGTTAAATATCAAACGATGTGTTTTTAAAACGACACTTTAGGTCGTTCAATATAACTGTGATTGTGGTGCTATGACAGTCAATCCCCCAGGAATTCCATTCCGCTGCAAAACAGGTAAATTGGGGGTGTGACAGATTGGTACCAGAGCTACAGTTATAGAGAACTAGGTTGCATCATTGACCCTAGACTATAACTACATTATCATAGCATCTCATCATTTCATCATAAGTGCATGTTCACTTTACATGCGGTTTTATACGCACATTTTACGAGTTATTTACTTTCATTTCGAACTCGATTGTCACATAGATGCCTTCAAATACCCATCCCATTATACTCACATCACTTTGACATGGAGAATGCTTTGTCAGTCCCTATCATAATTTTTAACATCAGTTGACTCAACACCGATAACATCAGATGATGACACTGAGACCTTTTAGGAGGACGAAGTTGCACCTACACCATCGCGATCACTATTGATTCACTGTAGGATCAGGACAATTTTTATCACTCAGTTGGGACAGATCATACCATTGGGTAGAACTTATAGGCTTAGTCCTAATGAACCTATTTTCTTAACTCACCACAAGGATTTCCATTATCATCATTATTATTTTGAGCACCATCCGTACCATCACATCTCATACACGATACTCATATACCTGACTTGCAGCTTGGGAAGCGTGCATGATTTGGCACACCATTACCATCTACCACTAAGACTATAGACACTACACCATCTCATAGGTTTGAGGACTGTGAGAGTTCTAGGGCTATTGTTGCTAGACCGCCTACTACTCCTACACTTGAAACACGATTAGACCACCAACAAGAACAGATAATAAGTACCTTTCTAGCTAATGTAATCCTTATCATTTATTATCTCTACGATAACCACCACCTTGTTTATTTCATTCCTTACTCCAATTGCCCAATTTTCCATCATTTCACGACGATATACCACTATCATACTAGGGGTTAGGCCAACTTTATTCTCGACCAATTAGTAGACTATTACTACTCGATAAGGTTCTCCTATGTATCCTACAAACCATCCAACAAATTTTATTCCAAATTATCCTGCTACTATTTCATGAAATTATTTCACTTGATTTTATTTCGAACTATTTTATCACCATCTTAGAAACGTTGTTTCATAAAGTTTTAACGCAAGTTGTTTTATTATCAATTTATCAATTGGTTTCAGTCATTTTATCAACTATTTAATATCCTCATGCGAAACGATTTTCATGTTACTCTGAAAAATCATCGAGCTATTATCTTACAAAACAAAACGTTGAATACCAACTATTTGTCCTACATTCCCTCTTATGAGATAATAAACTTCATCGTTATCTAACGCAAACTGCTTTCAACTATTTTACCGACCATTTCATCTTACTCCTGTACCATTAAACCAAAAATTTACGACTTTAATAATACTTTATAAACAATGACCTTATTGATACTTTGCAAACTATTTCCTCATAGTATGATAAACCGATTAATTTGCTATTATTTTATAAAACAACAAACAATTGCAATAGCAAGTTATAAACTATATTACAAAATTTTCCTGCAAGTAATATTACGGTCTTATAAACTATTTTACCCTTTTGGTGAGCTATTTTAGCCACTGTCTGATTTAAAATCATAAAACTTGGTACGCTTACCTCACAGACTATTCGCCTTTACTTTACTGACTATTATATTACCAACCTATAAACCATCTTGATATTAATTGAACTACGAAATCTTCTATTATTTGACAAACGATAAATTGTTTTCTTGTAAGCTATTTTACAAATCATTTCACGAGTTATGTTATAATCTGAATTGTGTCTTACCAAAATATTTCACTACCATTGTTAAGCCGTTTTCTATCACTATATAAGCTATTTTAAAATCACCTTAACAAGTTGTTGCTTTAACACCAAGCCACAACTAAGATTTATTATTAAACTGTAAATGATAAAAATGTTTCTTTCTTACTCAATAAAGTGGTTTTACAAACCTTTTCATAAACTTTACTGTAATTTTCTTACAAACTATTTATTCTCGTTTGAAAGCAAAGTTTTATAATCAGATATATCGTGCATAAACATTTCTTTCAGTTAACACTCTATAGATGCTTACGCCATTTATCTCTCACTCAACCGATAAGTTAGGATTTGACGAGTGACCTTTTTAGGAAAGACTTCCTGTACCATCTGTGAGGAGGATTCCTCGATACAAGAAAACAATGAAAGGATTTTGGAATTACCAACAAGGACTAGAACTAGGTGGTAGGATGATTCAAAACTCAACAAAAATCTTAAGACATCACGAGACATTCCGATCCACTATTTTGAATTAGAATCCAAACCCTATCATTCCAAAAGTACTAGTTAGACCGAGTTACGAGATTTAATACGAAGCGAATACCCATGAAGCAACACTATAGGGATATACCAAGTCTTCTAACTGAGGCTGTAAAACATTCTGCTAAACATGGCCTCAACAATATGTGAACTTCCCTACAATGAGTTTCCCTTAAAGGAAAAATGTAGTTAAATGAAGGTTATTGATATAAACTTCCCCTAAGGCATTGTGTTCTCTAGAAATTCCAAGTAACCTCACTTCCATATCAAGAGATGCCACAGGGTTGAACATGTCGGACAATCAATGACTCCCCATCTACAAGTGAAACCAGAACAAACATTCTTCGACATAGTATAAGCTGATATCTACTTTCTTGCTAGCATGATAACAATATTAGTGATGAACTATTTTTTTTGGAAGCACTCAATATCGGAACAAATCTTGAAAATCAACCACTAGACCACCTCACTTAAATATTTAAGGTTTGTGACTTTACAACATGGAGCATGGAAACCCTTCGATAATCAAACAATAAACATTTTAGTCATAGAGACCAAGCACATTAGGCAAGTAATACTCAGGTCATGACATTCGATAGGATTAGAAACGCGAGGAATCACAACTGTTACCTATAATCTATTCTTTACAATAAGGTCCTTTCCGACAGATTTAACATTTTTGAAATCTAACACAAGACACGTGGTATTAATTCCAGTTGTACCTATTATAAGCTATTCGATTCATCTTAGACTGCTGACAGTCATTTCAGGATTTTCCATGAAACCTACTAGGACATGATTACCGCCTACTATCCTCAGCTCAATGGTTAGAGCTAGAGAGCAATTTCCACATTTGATAATATGCTCAAGCCAGTATGACTTTCTAGAAATGGTTAGGCAAATCATTCTCCATCGACAAGTTTCTTTGCAACAATAGTTAGTTCAGGAACATATTGACTACACCATTTGAGGCACTGTAAGGTTGAAGTATCAATCACTTATTCAAGGATTAAAATCAGGAAAGTCCAATTCATTAGTCCATAACTCATTCATGAAACAAACAAGGAAGTCATACAAATCAAGAATCAGTTACAAGTAACAACATATAGCTAGATAAGCTACATCGTTATACGATGCAAAATTTGGAGATATGTCCCATAAGCCGCAAACCATTAGAATTTCAAGTTGGCAACAGAAGCTATGTTCGAAATCTTGCCTTGGAAAAGCGAAGTGTGATTCAGAAAAACACTGGACGAATCAATTCGACCCAAATATTCTCATCTATCGTACTTTATTTTCTTTCCGATTTGTTATTACTTACGAGAATTTTAATTCCTTTCACTTCAACTATCATTTTAACGACACAGATTAAATCGTTGTAAACATTGAGAGTTATAACAACTAAACCGAACGTCACGTCATCGTTCCTTAATTATACATAGCCTAGCTAACTATGTCTAATTCTGAAGGGATCACGTTATGTTGGGAGCGGTTATTTATAAATCTTAGTGCAAGCAAAATCTTCACATATTTCAAAGTCAAAGTGTTACTTATGAGAGATTCATCCGATATTTTTTTTACTACGATGTTTTGTACACCCTCAATCATCGATAACCGTAACGACACTTCTCCATGTCTTCTCTCCTCGATATTCATCACAAACTCAAAAATTCGATAGACTAACACGAACTGAATTCAGGGACTGAATTCCTTTTTGGATGGGCGAATGTGACAACTCGCAATTTCAAGTCATTTCTCAAGTTTCACTATTTCAACACTTATCGTAAACTAGTTTTACGTGTTTCAAATTCGCGTAACCTTTATGGTTTAGCGGCGAATTCATGATCATATCATCACGAACATTTCATATGGACTAAGTTTAGTCTACATTTCATTATCATCATTTGCATCACGTTAGTTCATTCACGACATTGCATTTCACCTTAAACGCGTAATTTTTATATTAAATAAACATTATCGCGTAAGTTATTATTTTGAACATTTAATTTGTTACTTTAAAAAAAAAAATGATCCCGATATATTTTTATACTTACATTTAGTTATAAAAACTATATTTTGAGTTTAACTAGTGTTTTGAATTTATTTCGTATATAAATCGTTGAAGTTATATTATTACGACGTTTTTCTTAAAAACTACTCGATAATTATTTTATCACTCAAATTTCACAAGGAATGTATTTTTACAATTTTTATTATCTCATTACATCCTACTTTGATCTATTAAACATCTCTTTTACTTAAAAAAATTTCCATTTACCTTTACCTATACATTTTCCTACAT